>CM038043.1:188479157-189144157 GCA_021397845.1 Areca catechu
TAGTTTTACTTTAATTTATTGCATATTACAGTCATGGATCTCGATCCAATAGACCCTTCCATGTTGTATGATCAGGATATTCATCAATCCCGTTTAGCATGGGAGGGCCAGCATGATGCTGTACTATATTGTAGATGTATAGAGTTGATTATGCGCAGGTCGATCGTCTCGATGGGCGCATAGTACCTTTACTATTACAGTCTGGCTTTATGGCTTGCATGAGTAGGATACATACGTTTGGATTGGCACATGATTACAGCCTTTGTGGAGCGTTGGCGTCCCGAAACGCAAACATTTTATTTACCCCACGGAGAGTGTACCATCACCTTATAGGATATTGCCATCCAGCTAGGTTTGCCTATCGACGGTCTACCAGTGACAAGTACTACACGGATAGACTAGAGACAGGTTTGTCAGGATTTATTAGGGGTTATCCCACCATAGGGTAGACTTCGGGGTTGTCACTTGAGCATGGTATGGCTAGCGGAGGAGTTTCATGAGCTAGCACTTGATGCTGACAAGATACAGATACAGCGATATGCTCGAGCGTATATTCTAAAGCTGATCGGTGGGTGTTTGTTTATGAACAAATCTGGTGATAGGATGCATCTCATATTCCTACCCCTACTTGCGGATTTCAAGAGTGCTGGTCATTATAGTTGGGGTAGTGCAGGGCTCGCCTGGTTATATAGAGAGTTGTGTAGGGCGAGCAGGAGAGATGCCACTGAGATAGATGGTCCTTTGTTGCTTCTATAGTTTATGGGCATGGGATAGATTTCTATCCTAGCGCCATGCAGATTATTCGTCCAGCTCCGGATCCTATGATTGATTTAGACGATGGTGGAGCTGGTTTACCACAGGGTCCGCTGGGGATGCGGTAAGTTATAAATTTATTTAAATTTAATGATTACTCATATTTATTGATATATGTAAATTAATTTATTAATATATAGCTGGAGAGATGATTTTGCCGTTATGGAGGTATCTACACATGCTCTCTCTTCGTATCGACATTTGATAGATCACCTGAGTCTACATCAGGTAACACTAGCACTTATCTTTGTCAACAGTTAAATATTTTTATATTACTTATTAACATGTACTTGGTATTGTTCATTAACAGGTGATAGGGACGCCATATACGGATGATATACTTACACATCTACTAGAGTACTGCCTTCATGGTCAGGATATATGGCGTAGTCGAGTGCCACTCATATGTTTTTATATCATAGAGTGGCATTTTCCTGATAGAGAGTGCTGCGACAGTTCAGTTTTCGACAGGTCGTACTCGATCGATGTGTTACAGATCATGCACTGCATCGTTTCAATCTTAGGAGATGACTCGATCAGGATTGGAGCAGCAGTCATCGCGAGTATATTCAGTTATGGAAGAGCCGTCATGATTCGATTATAGATGGTGCTCCTACTGATGGTGATATGCATTATCATGATCCATACATGCAGTGGTATCGCGGCATCAGTCGACGATTTATCGATCGTGATGGTACGATGCATGATTATGTGGTATGAAAATTTTATTTATGCTATTACACATCGTTATCATATATTTCAGGGTTTTTTTAACTCATTAAATGTTTGTAACTTTCAGACCACTGGCATTGCGGCGATATATCAGCTTGCTATGCCAAATTCCATAACGACGTCCTCGCAGCATATACATGACATATGTCAGTCCACTCTTCATGTTGTTGGTGAGTTTGCACGTGTCCAGTTATGGGGATTTGCTCGGGAGGATGACAGAGATGACGAGACTCCAGAGCCTTATCCATATGCATCTACATCGACAGCACCTCCTCCTGCTCAACCTTATCGATATGCATCTACATCTACAGCACTTCCTGCTCAGCACACACGAGGTACTCGACAATTCAATCCCTCCCTTTCGATGCAGAAGTATGATCCATTTATGTCCACGGGCAATTTTTTCCATGAGGATGTGAGATAGTTCACATCTACGGAGGATGCTACTGCACATTTTAAGTACGCTGCTGGATCGAACTATCCGATGCATCCTGATTACTCGGGACATGAAGGAGGACAGCACATAAGCGAGGGGGCCTCGCATCATGTATCTGCATCGCATGCATTTCCTGATGTACAGGATCTGACAAAGCATCATGAGCCGATTGAGACGGAGCTAGTACGTCGTTGACAGCAGCCTCCACATAGGAAGAGATGGCCACCATGCGGGATTTAGGATTTTTGTATTTATTTTTTCATTGTTTGAACTTGTTATATTGTATTCTTATATTTTGTATTTGTTATTATCACTTTTGTATTTCACTTTTCACTGTTTAATTTATTATACTGTACATTGTTACCAGATCGGTTCCAACCCTAAATCCTAAATCCTAATTTTTTGAAAAGAATTAAGTTACACAGGAATATATGGATTAAACAAAATAATAAAAAAAAATTATCTTTTAAAATTTATAATAAATTATTAATTAGTAGAAAAAAATTAAATTTAATAAAAATATTTATGAAATTATTATAATGAATTATATACTCTATATTTAATAGGTCGAAGTCAATCGAGAACGGGCGTTGGTCGCACATTTTGATCGGACATAATTATGGCCGTGATCGGCTCTTTCCTAGATTTATTTGCATATCAATATTTGATCGGTCCGAAAACTAAATAGGCCCGAAGCCCTGTCCAATTTTTTTAAATACTAACTTAACCGATCCAATTTCGAGGTGGCACGGACTAGTTGCACCCCTAAAATTCTAAACCCTAAAATCATAATAATTTAATAAACCCGAAATCTTAAATCCTAAACCCAAACCGACCTAATTTTTTTTACTAAATAATAAATATAACTCTTATACAATAAAAAATAAAATTATGAAATATATATTTTTAAAAAAATTATGCCAGGCTAAATCGCAGGTTCAACCCGTAATTTTCTTTAAAACCGTACGAGTGACCGAAATCGTTGGTTCAACCTGCATTTTTATTTCAAATTCATTTTACTGAAATCGCGGGTGTTCAACCCATGATTTCAATCCTGAAATCGTTGTTGAATCCACGTTTTCAAATGCCAGGTGGCCCTTCCGAGATAAATCACGATTGAACCCGGATTTTGTACGGGTCCATCCATATTTTTACCATGCCATCTTCGTTCGGTCCTACCATGTCCTCTGGCCCGTGATCGAAATCATCTATTCCGTAAATAATAATGGACGACGGTATTAAATAATTAAATTTTTTATTATTATTTTGGTTAAGAAACCTCATTAAAAAGTAGTCTTACGTATCTTTCCGTAAGCAACGTTCCCAGGCGTCGGCACGCTGCGGGGACTGCGACGTGGGAGCAATGCACGTGTGCTGGAGACTGCGATGCTGCCCGCCCGTCCATGAGCTCGCTTACCGTCAGGGAATCGCCACCTTGGGCCGTCGGATTTCACCGAGATGTGAACCCGAAAACATAAAAGCTGAGTCACGCTCCATGATACCAAGGGCTACACTTATAATCCACAATAATATAAAGGACGGTAAAATTAAAGAACGGGGTCCCGGTCAACTTTAACCCTGTCCGGGTTAAATCACGGCTCGTGGTTTTACTGCAGGGAGAGGGCGACGCGAATAATGAGATGACGGAAAGATAACGGCGTTTGTTTCCCCGGGTGGCGCGCAGCGCAGGACGGAGTTAACCAGGCGGTTTGACCGTTACTGTTCGGTTTGGATCGAGACCGTCGGGTGGAAGAGAAGTGCCGTGGGGCGCGCAGGAAAAGAACGGAAAGCGCGGTGGGGTACGGTGTGGGGCCGGAACAATATAAAAAATTGTACGGTGTTTAAAAGATTGTACGGTATTAAAAAGGTAGTCCGGATAGTTGAGGGTCTTATTTCACATTCAACCGGGATGAGTTACTCGAGATTTGTGAAAAGTTTGGAGCTGCGAAATTCAGTATCTCGGGCTGTTATGTACTATTTGAATTCATGGCTTCCCACCAAGCTCTATTCTTGGAGCACAAGACTTGGACGCTTTTGCATTCGGACCTCCAATACTTTGTTGTTGATCTGCTACTTGTCAGGCTCTTTTCATCACAGCCAAGGACATTTTAGCATTTGTTCACCCAGTACAATCTCTTGTAAATCTTTCCGATATAATAATTCATCTCTTCCGTGACATCTTGTCACTGTGACTTCACTGCATTCAGGTGTAACCCCGTTTCCAATTTGCATCGAATTTGTGCACTAGTTTTCTTTCTTTTTTTTTTTTGTCAATAAATCAAATACCTTGGTGTTGCCATTGTTAGTAATTTTTCTATATTTGAACGACTGTGAGATCGCATATTACACTCTTAACTCCGCATATGAAAGATCATCGGGTCTAGTTTATGGGCCCCATAATTTTGCCCATAATTAATACGAGACTAACAATGCCCGCCGCCTTAAAAAAATAAAAAAAAAAGTATGTGTACAAATGAGAGGTATATGACAATCAAGAGTTTACAAATTTGGAATCTACGTGGACCATCAATATTATAACTAAAAATTCATGGCTCAACATGCAGGTATTGTTCACTCTAGTTTATGAACTTTGTGACTTTATTTATTGGATTCCATTTCAAAAGACATTTTATATGAGGAGGATTGTCCTTTCTATATAATTTAATTTTTTTTTAATTTATAACTATGTAGGATTGATGATGTCTTCCTCTTTATTAAAGATTTCAGATGGTGTAGATGAAGTGATGATTCAACTAGCCTTGCTAGGTGGTTGCCACTTGCCATCATCCAATTGGCTAAATTGACTCTCATGAATATAGCCAATTAGAGGATGTGACATTTTGTATAGGGTGGTATCGGCATGCTATATGTCCCTCGCAAAATAAAAGAATATAAATCGATCTACTATTTTCATTCAAGCTATCCTTTAATTTGGACTTGTGAGCGAGGGGTCTGATATAGACCAATGATTGTATCTCAGTTCGACCAATAAATGAGATACTTCGCATTAGTTTTATTTGACCTGCTCAAGCTGACCCAACCTAGTGTAGAAACCATGCCATCCAGATATCCCAGCAAGAATCATACTAAAAATTTTATCTTATTTATTCAAATAGTCAAGATATTCTTGAGATTGCGTTTGGTAGACGGTAATCTATCCAGATTACCGATAATTTAAAACGGGCCCACCAGATAACTATGTTTGGTATTTATGCTAAACGATAATCTTTCTTGAACTGGTAATCCGGATTACCTCTAATGTGGCAATCCAGATTACCTCAGGGAGGGATCGCTATCCAGATTACGGAGATATGGTAATTTGGTATTTTTATTTTTACAAAACTGTCCGGTCCCTTTCGCTTCGGTGAGAATGAAACATTTCTCTTCTCCCTGATGTCTTCTTAAATCTATATTTTATTTATAAAAATATAACTTTTGCATTTTAGCTATTTATTAAAAATATAAATTTTAAATATTTTATATTATTAAATATATAATATTTAATATTTTATATTAAAATTGAAAATTTGAAAATTATTTTTTATACTAAATAAATATAAAGAAATTATATATAATCTTTTAAATATACTAAGTAATATATTAAATTATATATATTATATTATTAAATTTAAAATAATATATTTATATTCTATATAAATACATAATTTAAATATATATTATATTATATATAAAATATTTCAAATAAATACTATATGTTACATAAATATATTATATTATTTGAAATTGATATGATATAATATATTTTTATAATAAAATATAAAAATATAATATAATATGTTATATTATATTAATATTGTAATATGATATAATATACTATATATTATACTATATAATATATATTTGTAGTATAATAATATAATAATCAATGTTTTATATTATGTTACTAATTTTAATATAATATATTATATATATACAAATATATAATGTAAAAACATATTATATTAAATATAATTTAATATAATATATTTTATATCATAAAAATAAAAAACAAAATATACTACAATATTATAGTATATATAATGATATTATTCTAAATTACATTAATATATTTATTTTATTTTATTTGTAATATTTGAAAATAGAATATTTTAAAATATATATTATATAACAATAGAGTGTAATATAATATAATTTAAATTATATATTACATTTTATAACATAACATATATTATATTATATTATATATAGTATAATATATTTAATATAATATAATATATATAATATTATTAATACATTATTAACTATATAATTTTATAAATAGTTACATTATAAAATATCAAATAATATAATACCATATTACATTACAAAATATCAAATTATTTATATTAATATGATATATATTACATTACTATATTATATTATAATATAATTTTAATAAATTTGATTTAGGGATATTTTGAAAATTTTAGCTTAGATTACTAGTAATCTATTCTTATACCAAACACAGTAATCAATCTTACTGATAGATTACCTGTGTATACTAAACACAGTAATCAGCATTACTTGAATTATCCAGTGGTAATCTATATTACAAGTAATCCAGATTACCATTCAGGATTCTCTGGTAATTCACCAAACGCAACCTGAGATCTTCATGTTGCTGCCTAATAAGGCTAAATGAAATATTGCCCTTAATTTACTTTTTTACAAGGCACCTTAACCCTCCTTATAATCAGAGGATCAAACAAGATTGCAAGGTAAGCTCCCAACCTATTTTTCTCTCTCATTCTTTTGTGTTATCTAAATTTTTGACATGAGTATCCAAGGATTTCTATCGAATTCAACTCTGGTCCACTATTTAGCAGCACTCGTCATCCCTCCTCTAATCTAATAGATCTCGGTGCCTAGTTGGAAGTCCAACAAAAGCATTAAGAAATTCACAAATCATGTTTACAAATATCATAATCTTCAATATTAGTTTCGTTTTTCGTTTTTTATCCTCGCAATCAAAAAATTATTACCCATTTCTCTCTTTATGTGGGACTGGGTGAGTATTTTTCAAAAAAAATCTTAAAAATATTACAAGGAGCAATGATGAAAGGCCGTAAATGGGTTAGGTGACCCGCGGCGACCTGATCCATTTAGATCCGATCTAACCTAATTTTAAGGACTCGTGAATCCGGATATCCTAAAATTAGACCCATTCCATTTCTGGGTCGAGTATGGCTTTACCGAATTTGGCCCGACTCGACCCGACTCGAACATACTAATAATATTATGATGATATATATTTGAAACTTTAAATTATAATTTAAAACTTGTATGGAATTTATTTTTAACATGAAGATAGAGTATAATATTTTTTTATATCTTAATTTATTTTAAAATAAGATGTTGTTATATTTTATGGTTAATAATTGTTAACTATGTAATAATTAAATATAGTTGTCCATATTTTATCTGAATCATATATAAATCTAAATTTTTTAAATTAAAATCAGGTTATTTATGGACTCGATCCAACTTGAATGACTTGTTGGATTAAAATTTTGATAGTAGACTTGACCCGATCCGATCCGATTTTTAGTGGATTGGATTTGGATCTAATATTAGAACCCAATCAAAGAACTATTTTGGATTGGGATCATTCATGATCCGATCCAACTTGATCCATTTGCATCCTTTATGATGTCTTGAATTCTCGTGCCTGAAATGTAAGGAAAATAATAATTTAGATTACATCACTTCACAAATCACAAATATTTATGAACATGAGAGAGAGAGAGAGAGAGAGAGATAATTTAGACACAATTGTGTGTAAAGACTTGACATGAAGTAAGGTACACCCCTTACTGATAGACATGGAAAATACTTATGGACAAATTGTCGAGATGGGACCGCATGCGGAGCACAACAACTGCACAGATTTTTTGTTGCACTATTTTGATGACCAACTCCCATTTGTGTTACAGTATATTTCCAATTAAAGTATAAATAAAAAATATCTCTGATTTAGTGAAATGATCATGATGATTGAAATTTTATACTATGAATATTTAATAATTTATTCCATTTATAGTTTATTGTATGTATCATATATAACGATTATGTACATAATGTATAGTTGATTGTATATACCATGTATAGCTGATTGTATATACCATATATATGGGATTGCATAAATCATGTATAGCTATCGAGATGTGTACATCTAAGTTTTATTACTCTTATAAATGAGAAAGAACTCATCATGTTTTTTTTAAAAAAAATCTTCTTTTTGTTTTATCTCTTTATTTTCTTTTTGTTATTATCAAAAATTGCTAAAATTATCATAATATTAGAGCAATTTGTATGATAGTAAGGATTATGTTGGATCCAAATTTCTTCCATTAAGTCATTGCCCTATACTTTGTTAAAAAAAGTGAATAGAAATTTTTTATTCCTAAACTATCCTTTGGGATATGAAACTATCATATGGGAAGAGAAACTATCATGTGGGATGGAAACTTTTAGTCCCATATGAAAAGATTGGAAAAAAGAAGCTCTTTATAAGAAAACCTTTTTCCAAGCTTTTACTTTTAGGCTCACCATAGGTGAAGAGTTTGAGGGTGATGCTACACGCGCGTGTGTGACGGGCGATAAGAATGCAATGGATGCTTTGTAGGCGTACTTTGCATGTACGCATCGTCGCGAGGAGCTTGAGGAGCCTTTAAATTTTTCCTAATCAAACAGATCAGACGGTCGGGATTGATTAGCACCATATCAGGGTTGCATGGAGGAGAGTCGACTCGAGTGGTTCGAGCCGACTCGGTTCTGAGGCGAGTCGACTCAGATGACTGGGAGTTGACTCGGATCCATGGAACTGTATCATGCGGTCTGGACGAGTCGACTCGACCAGGATCGAGCTGGCTTGGATCCACAGAGCCGTATCATGCGGTCTAGACAAGTTGACTCGAGGGAATCGAGCCGACTCGAGGGAATCGAGCCGACTCGACCAGGATGCTCTCTGTAACAAAGAGCCGACTTGAGGAATTCGAGCCGACTTAGATAACGGGATTTCAGAATCGTGAAACAACGGATCACGTGTCCGAAGACGTAATCACGCATCCGTTCACGGATCAACGTCTCTTCTGAAATCAGGGATGCCATCGGATCGTGAAACGGTGCATTGAGAAGCGTGCTGATCGCATGATCTAAAGATCACGGTACGAATCAACGTATTATGGCGTCCGATCGTGATTGAAGAAATGTATCGATCGAGTAAAGGCATATCTCACTACGAAACGACATCGGAAACTCCCTCCAATGAAATCAGAAGGTTGCTTCCAAGGGGCACCTTAAGGCTATAAATAGGTCCCCATTCCTCATTCATTTCATTCCATTTTTTTCAGTTTTTCCTTCCTTCTCTTAGGCATTTGCATACTCTGAA
The DNA here is from genome assembly GCA_021397845.1 of Areca catechu. Taxonomy (NCBI): domain Eukaryota; kingdom Viridiplantae; phylum Streptophyta; class Magnoliopsida; order Arecales; family Arecaceae; genus Areca; species Areca catechu. Next base: position 188,488,529 of record CM038043.1, read on the forward strand.
TAATAAAGTATAGCTATAGTGCATCGTAAGTCTCTAGGCATTTGCATACTCTGAAAACAGAGTATAGCTATAGTGCATACAAAGAGAAAAAATCATTATTGATTCTAATTTCTGGTGAATTGTGGTGCTGCTTTCACCAGAAGAAGACGTTGTATCCTGAGAGACAATCATCGTAAAACCGTAAGCATCATTGCGGGACAAAATTGTTTTAAGGACATAGAGTGTAACGACCCGGTCTTATCAATTTGGTAGCCATTGTTCATATATATCCACAAACATACTTTCCTCATCTAATTGTCAATCTAGTTGGTGTTCTACTTCAGTCACCATCTCATTAAGTATCAGTTTTATTCAACTCCTAGGTGTGTTCTACACTTTATTTATCAAAACTTTTTTTGCTTACTTTGATGAGTTGGAATCGGAGACTATAGATCCTAAGTTTAATGGGGGGGAAAAAAAAAAAAACTCTATTTGAAAATTTTATTTTTGAGTTTTGTTGAAGTGAAGAATTTTTTAGAATCCTTGATGGATCTATTTTAGAACCAAGTGATGATAGGGAAAAAGCTCGATGAAAAACAAAAAATGCTAGAGTCATTACTTGATTTTGAATTCAACTCCTAGGTGTGTTCTACACTTATTTATCAAAACTTTTTTTTGCTTACTTTGATGAGTTGGAATCGGAGACTATAGATCCTAAGTTTAATGGGAAAAAACAAAAAACTCTATTTGAAAATTTTATTTTTGAGTTTTTGTGAAGTGAAGAATTTTTTTTAGAATCCTTGATGGATCTATTTAGAACCAAGTGATGATAGGGAAAAAGCTCGATGAAAAACAAAAAATGCTAGAGTCATTACTTGATTTTTGAATTTAGTCGAGAAAATATTGCCTTAAGCTTAACACCATTTATAATGACTTATGAAATATCGGAACATCTAAAAAATTTAATCTCAAATAACCCACTAGGTATTTGAAATAGAATTTGAAATTGCAAAATTCAATCAAATATGATAGGGATATTTAGACTTTTTATTCAGAACTCTTAAAATCATAAACCATCGGATATGATATCCACTAGTCTAATCGTAAATCATGTCTTTGAGGAAGTCGAAAAAGAAGAAATCGAGATAGGAAACTCCAACCTGAATTTGAAAAACAAACTCTATTTGGGTTGAATTTTTTTGGAAAGAAACTTAGCTATGCACTCAGGCTGTGTTAGATGCAAAATCAATACTGCATATATTGTATTTCTTGCCATTCACCGCAGGTCACAAACAAAATATATTAATGGAGATTTTTGAAGAGAGGAACTTGAGTTCTTGCACATTCACGAGGGTAATATCCCTATATGTCAACTATACATGATATAAGCAATCGCCTGTTTATGATTTGTACAATTAGTTATGAATGGTATATGCAATCTGTTATACATGCAATATACAATCGGCTATAAATAGAATGTGTTATCTATTCATAGTATATGGTATTCATCACGATCATTGCAATGGTCACCAAGTTTAGAGATATCCTTCTGTTTACATCCATTAGTTAGCGAAGTTAGTTTGGTTTTGTCGACTTCTTATAGAATTTCGTGTGTCGCATTAACAACCAACACCCTTTTATGCCAATAATATGAGTACTTTTCAGATTGTCATTGATCATATACATCATGAATGTACTGAATATATAGAAATGGATTGTTATCGCATTCAAAAACTTGTGCAAGATAAAACTCTCGTTCTTTCACGTTTCCTCTTATAATTAAATTGCAAATATCTTCGCATATCTATGAGAAGCACGTCATGCTTTATCGCCTGTTGATATTTAGCATCAATTTGAGAGGGGATGTAAATGGAAGGATATTTCTTGATTTGGTGACGTTGGGAAGATCATGACCGATAATATGCTATGATAGTTGATGATACATTATATATACAGTGTATAATGGCTTGCAAATATATTATATGTAGTTTCTTTTTTTTGGTAAAAAAATAGGGGATAAATCCAGCATAGCTACTCCTGCCAAGGACGAACACACACCACTTTTCCAGGAGGGACCAAAACATATTAATAAATAATCAATAAAAAATATTATTCATTCGGGATAATGTTATACATACTGTACAAATTTTAAAGTCATTTACTCATTTATAATATTTTTCAGAGATATTAATTAGCATATGTACGTAAAGTAATGGGATATACTGAAATAAAATTAATATTTATTTTATACTCAATGATAATAATCGGGGCCTGGGATTTAGATTTAGCTAATTAGAATAGAATCACGGAAGAATGAGCCCATTGGGCCATTGGCCACTGCCTATCAATGCCCATTGGGCCATTGGCCATAGCTCATTAATAATCAAAATAATTCCATAAAAAATATAGCCGTACAGGAAAAGTATTATATATATTACCTTTTCTTTTCTTTTCTTTTTTGGTTTCGCTCGGTGCCTCGGCCCTCAGACTCTCACTCAGTCACCGGTCATGGAGGCGGGACTGCGGGAGGAGGGCTTCGCTAGTTCTCTGGACTTCGGGTCAATGGCGACCCGGTCGCCCGGACCGTCTTCGGTAGAGCGGCGGTCCGGCCATCGGCAAAGCAACGAAGAAGACGCGGGTGGCCTGGGGTGGGGATTGTGGGGTGGCGCCACAACGGGTGGCCGTGGGGGTAGCGAGTGCCCTGTCACCTATCGGGGACGGCGGCGGCCGGCGGGTGCCGGGTGGGTTTGGGGCGACGGCGGGTGCCGTGTGGTTTGGGGCGACGGTGGCCGGTGGGTGCCTTGGGTTTCCGAATCTTGGAGGCGAAGATGGCTGCCACTGCTTGCCCCGTCGTCGGTGGCGCCACGACGGGTGGGGTCATGCCGCCGTGGGGGTAGCAGATGCCGGATGCCCTGTCGACTATCGCCTATCGGAGATGGTGGTGACCGCGAGTGCGGGGGGATTTGGGCTTCCGGATTTTGGTGGAGAAGGAGACCTAGGTGAGTTGTTCTCTAGGTTTGGATTTTTTTTTTTTAATAAGGCTTGTTAGGAATATGAAAATCTTTCAACTATTTTTTTTTTAATAAGATTGAGTTTGGAATTTTTACCGGATTTACGTGGGATTAGTTTTGAGAAATTTGAGGGGAGTTTAGAAATTTTTATCAAATTTACGTGGGATTAGTTTAAAGAAATTTGATGTGAGGTTGGAAATTCTTACCATTTATATGGGATTGGTTTCGAAAAATTTGAGGGGGGCTAAATACCTATTTTATAAGGATTTATCTTAGATATAGAGTGATTTACAAAAAAATAGGAGTGATTTATGAAAAAATTAGGGGGGCCAAGGCCCCCCTTGCCCCCCCCCCCCCCCCGGCGGTTCGCCTCTAACTCTTGTAGGCCCCCACCCAACCGGTATTAGTTAGTCAGAATGGGGAAGAAGAAAGATCTTGGCCTCTCATTCACCTAATCGTAATGGACCTCAAGGAATAATTCCTAATTTAATTAAGTCTTCCGCAAAGTCACGTCTTGAACCCATAACCTGTTGGTTTGAGGCAAGACCCTAACCAGGCTACCATCTTGACATTTTCATTTTTTTCTTTAAAAATCTTCTTTCTGTTATCTCCTTGGTCTTATTTTATTTTAAAAAATATTAAAATTATCACAATAAACTTATCCAGGTGAGATAGAAAGAAACAACATGGAAAATGAAATGAGCTTGATATGATCGCGCTGACGTGGTGGCGCCTATGTCCGACGTAGCTGATCGTTGACATGGCACCCGCATCCGACATGGCTACCTATTGACGTGGTACTCGCGGGCTGCATCTTGATCGAGTAGAGCTCCTGACTAAGTAGAGTCCCTAGCCGACTAGAGCTCCTTGCTTAGTAGAGCCCCTGGCCGAGTAGAGCTTCTGGTAGAGTAGAGCTTCTGGCTGAGTAGAACTCCTGGCCAAGTAGAGCTCCTGGCTAGGCTGGGCTTTGGTTATGGGAGGATCATTTCCCCATAATCGAGGCAGGAAAACGAATCGAGGATGCGTCAAAAGGTCATAACCCTAGGCGAGCATGTGTAGCCCGCCTGGTTCCAACGATGCAACATAGCACCCGAATGGCAACGGAGGGTGAGGTGTCACTATCTTTGTCGAATTTATCGTGACGCTCGGAAAGGAACACCCCATGAAGGAGATGAAGCGTTCCACCGAACATGCATTCTTTGCAGAGACATGCTCTGCCAGGACCACAGGTCCTGTAGCACGTCGCTTGCATCTCTTATAGGAGAGTGCCCTGTTGGGATTCCATTTTCTATCCTACAGGACTCTGCAAAGCCTGCACCCCTCTCAGGGGAGTGCACTGTCAGGACACCAGATCTTGTCCAATGATGTCACATTCTATATATGGATAAGAGGAACCTTCGACCAAGATAAAATGGCAAGCAAACCCCTTGCTTAAGAGAAGAAAAAATCTCTTATTCTCTCTTTTAGCAGTGGTCATCTAGGCCTCTACGATAGAAAAATTGTGGTTCTTGATCGTCAAACTAACTTAACCGTCGGAGTGTCTCTGCTGGATCCCCGATCGGAATTTTTTTTTTTGCAAGACCATTCGATGACCAGGAATGTCAAAGACAAGGAACCCGATCTCTTTTAGAGCGACTAATGTAGTATCGAGACCCATCAAGTCTACATGCAAGAACGATCTTGGTGGCAGCAGGGCTGATTTATGTATATATAAGAAAAATGTATTATATACAGAACTCCTCGGATTCAACCAAACCTTACCGTGTCGCATCAAATTCTCTTTTCAATAGATGTATTGCACTATTATTATTATTATTATTATTTTCGAGTGAGATAACGCTCGTTGTGCCTTGGGGCGGTATTAGGCCAGTATCAACTCTCAGAAATAAATAACAAACTCTTGATCCATCGTGGAGAGGGAAAAAAAAGAACAGAAAGAAACCGAGAAACAAACATGGTAGCATGATGGTAAATTTGGTTTTCTTTTGTATCATGCCTCGGGTTTGCCATCTCGCCTCGATTAGATCGGCGAGGTGGACGAACCCGCCACTAAACCCCTCCCTATTCTAAGGTAGCGGACGCGCGTCAGTTGGGCTTGGGCCAACCTGGTGAGCTATCACTGTCCTCATAAGAAGAGCCGGCCCGAGCCTTTCCCTTAACACCCCTATCCTGCCACTCGGCCCCACCACCCCGGCCCATCCCTGATTGGACTGTTTCTGAATTCTGATCTGCTACCATCTATCAGGCCGTGGACCGTCCATCCACTGAACGGTGATGGTGATCGTGATGGTCATCATCGAATGCTGATCGAGGAGGCCATCACCCTGCAGCTGCTTGGTTTTAAATTCTGAGGAATCGGTTTCCCCGCTCATGCGTATCTTCTGCCGACTGCCGATCTCACTCGGTAACAGGGGAAGGCACCAAGGCCCTCCACCGCCGACTCATTTTTGGCGCATCGATGGTCCACGTCACAAACAAAATGGGGCTGATCATTTCGCTGCCACCATAACCAAACCGTTCCCGTTCCGTTCGTGTACCGTATACGGCTCCCGAAATAACATGCAGTACAAAGAAGGGGGTCCACGGTCCACCCAGTCCATGGACTAATTTTCAGCATTTTGTACGTACCAACGCGTATTTTATACGTATAAATTTATTTATTTATTTTTATATTTTTCTGACAGTTATGAATAGGAGGAGGAGTATTTCAGAAGCCACGCTGCCACCGTGATTTTGATGCATGCAGCCAAACGAAAGAAAAGGGACAGGCAGGGGAGAGAGATTAAAAGAGGGGGAAGAGGAGCGCAGCGTCGTGTAAGCATCGTACCTTTGTCAACCTAGTTTTACTGCACTTGGCTTTCTCCTCAGTCTCCGTTTGAGACGGCATCTTCTAGGATAGAAAGAGAAGAGGAGAAGGAGAAGAGAAGGCAAAGGTGGGTTCTCTGCTCCGCTCCGGTCTCTGTGGTGACAGCCCCCTTTCTTTCATCACTTCCATGGGCTCTTGTCACATGCCCTCTTAGATTTAGCCTTGGAAACCCGAGCAATCTTCTTTTTCCCTGTTTACTTGTCCATTTATTCGATTATTTAAGGTCTCTTTTTTAATCCATTTGTGGAGGTTCTGCTTCTGGTCTCCATCTGGCTTTGGGGGCATCAGGTCTATCTCCTATAATTTTCCCCTTCCGCCTCTTCCTTTCTGTTTGTTTACCAGTTTTGTTGTGCGTGTCTGTGTATGTATTTTGGATCCTACGGTTTCTTAGTTTTTGCGTGTCCCAATCGGGTCAAAATCGTGCCTTTACTCGTGATTTCACGTTGCTTCTTTGGGTGATGCGATCTTGAGCGTTTTTCCTTTTCTGGTTGCATTTGTTCTCATTTTTCTGCCGATAATGCTTGTCTTTGGATGAACAGTTAGGTGCCCGTCAATTCCTCTGTTATCTGCTTGCATGTATGGCCGGCATTACGAGTGTCCTTTTGATGTCTGCATTTGTTGAAATATCCCAATCTGTCTTCTTCTTTCAGAAGCATTTGTTTTTTTCATTGTTATTCAATGTCTTTTCCGCGCATTCAAGGAGTTCTTTTCTCATGTTTAAATTTATTACATAATGTTGGTTTCTATCGTTGTTCCCTGTTAAACATAAATCATCATCTAAACATATCTATAGATATGCGATCGTTTGTGAACCGAATCTTTGTATCGATTTACTCTCCTATAGCATGTTTATGTGGGCAGTTACAATTTCTAATCTTTATCTGTGGGGCTATGAGCATTCTTAATTCCTTCTTTCGTTCCTTTTGATCGATGTAATATTTTTTGTATTCTAATATTTTCTTTGCTTTTTTTTTTTTTTTTTTTTTTGTTGGTTACAGGAATCTCTTGTTCCCTGGGTGGGAGGGAAGGAAGTTTGAGAAAATGCTGAGGAAGAGCAGGCCAGTGAAGAGAGAGCAAAGCAAAGGCCTCCTCCTGATGCCTGATTCAGCCTCGGACTCCAGCTTCTCCGCCGATGGTGCGGTGCAAAAGGCCAGGAGCGCCTCCTTCTTCAGTGTCCCTGGCCTCTTTGTGGGGTCGAGCACCAAGGGCTTGCCGGATTCTGAATCAGCTAAGAGCCCGACGTCTCCCTTGGACTCCAAGGTCTTTTCCAATCGGGGCAGCTCCTTTGTTAGGTCCCCCAGATCACCAGGTCCTGAGGGGCTGCCAAGGAGCTGGCACTGCGGCAAGGTGGGCCTTGGCCTGGTGAATTGTCTAAACGACGAGTCCAAGTTTGGTGGGAAGGTGCTGGGGTTCTCTGAGAGCAGGAACATACTACTTGGGTCACAGATGAGGATTAACATCCCAACCCCCAAAGCCCTCCTGGATGGCGGCATCAGAGACGAGCTTCTAGGAGGAGCTACTCCCAAATCTCTCCCTGAGAACGTTGGGACTTCGGCAAAACTTGACATTGGATTGCCTTCCTCTCGATCTTGCTGCTCGAAACTGGCCATAGGATCCAGAGGAGCTGAATTAGAGCAACGGGAATATGATAAAATGAGATCTTGGTTGGCCGACATTGGTAGATCATCACTTCCGCTGACTCGTTTTATGTACCATAATCGCAAGTCGGGTTCTGAAATGTTCCCATCTGATTCGAAGAAGTCTAAATTGGATTCTCCTCCATCAGTTCGAAAAGCCACAAATTTTGACAACTTTTCGGGGTCTCTCCCGATATCCTTTGGCTCATCTTGTGGATTCATGGCTTCTCTCTCGGCGAGTGAGATCGAGCTATCGGAGGACTATACCTGCATTATTTCACGTGGTCCTAACCCTAAGAAAACCCATATTTTTGGAGATTGCATCCTTGAAAGCCACACAATTCAGTCAACGGATTCTAGGAATAAGCTTGGAAAAGAAGGGGCAGGCTCTTCCTGGCTGGTTGGGTGCCCTGAGGATTCACCACCCTGCCCCTCCGATGATTTTTTGAGCAACTGTTTCTCTTGCAAGAAGAAATTGGAGGGGAAAGACATCTATATGTATAGGTTAGCTTCGGATTTCATCAATTTGTTACTCTACTCCTTTAAGCATTGAGTAGTTTCTTCTTTCATATGATTATGAAAATAACTGCAGCTATCAGTTTCTAAATTCTTATATGTATTGCAGAGGTGAGAAAGCATTCTGTAGCTGCAATTGCCGTGATCAGGAAATTTTGATCGAAGAGGAAATGGAGAAGCCGGCAACTGATTCTTCCGATTCTCCTGGTTCATCCTTCCATGAGGAGATATTCCTGGCTGGGATGGCTGTGGCCTAATAGGCTGGAGGATTGATTTACGAGTCCCAAACTCATCATCGATCTCTGAGTGGTGAGACTCCAAGGTAAATAATTTTACTGAATGTTTTGTGTGGGGGTCCTTGGTGGCCATGGATGATCACCATGTACATTCATCTGTTTGCTGATTTTGTTTCAGCCCTCTTGGTGATACTGGTGGGTTGTGGCTGGAAGTTGCCCTCTTTTTCTTTTTTTTTTTCTTTCCTCTTTTGCCAGAGATTAGCATTAATAGTAAACTTTGTATCCTCTTATAATTTTGATCAGGAAGGGTGGTAGCCTCTACTGCATCATGGGCTCCCCATTTTTTCCCCTTCTCTTCCTTGCAGCAGTTAATGTATAAAATTCATGAACTTTATAAGTTAATGAATATTAGCCTGTCTTGTATATATTGTTTGCTCATATTTGTGCTTGTTTTTCATTGTTAGATATTGTCCTTTCATTGAAACATTGATGGGTTTTTTCAAAGCATGGAGTGCTTCATTTAGGTACAGCTTCCATGGTTTCATGTACCATTTATTTGTTTTGTATTATAGATTTCCTGGTAGCACTAACCATTTCAGAAGAGATGGAATCTGTAGTTATGTCTGATCTCTCTCTGTGTGTGCCTTGCATTGGAACTGAACTGCCCTGCTAAGTGCAACTAGATCTTTCCCTGTGGCTTAGTTTATCACAGTTAGCGTGTCCTGTAAATGTGGTTCTGCTAAATTCTTGTATTAGATCGAGAATGATAAGATCCTCGAGCATAATGGTTTTAAGTTCTTAGAAAACCCAGGACTTTCTGCTTGGTGATCTGACCAGATGAGCTCAATTAACTTATGCTGCTTAGAAGAGACTTTTGAAACATGCCGTGGAATTATTGCCTTCCTTGGAAGTTTGGAACCCTCTAATGTCACCATGTTCTAACAAATTGCATATTGGTTATTTCTGAACTTCTTCGATCTCTTTTGGTGTCCAGGTATCCTCCTATCATCTGTGTCCGTCTTCATCTTGGTTTAAAACTGCTATCATCTAGCTTCATGTTGGGGATCCAGTTATTGGAGCTCCATTCTCTGATGCTCTGCTGATCCAACATCCTTTCTTTCCTTGTACTCTTAAAAGGTGCTCCGCTCCATGTATGGTTTTCTAATTAAATTGTCATGGCTCTATGAAATTTTTTCTCTGACATTTTCCTTCTGGATGGAAGGGCTGGTGTTTGAGTAGAGCTGAAGCAAAGGGTTCACAAAACTGCATCTGATGAAAACATTCTTAGAATAAATCTAGCGAGCTTTCTTTTTTACATGTGACAAGAGTGGGTTAGCGAAGTTGATGATGGATGAGATCCTTTTTCTGTCACATCTCAGCAAGGATTGATAGCAATTTTGGCCATTCCTTTTTATTGCACACTTCTGAATGAATATATTCCTTGCAAACAAAAATAGAGAACATCAATCTCATGTTTCATGTGGCGGTGATTACAATGAGCTTGGTCAGCCTTGCGTATGTGTCCATCTCCTTTCCCAATACACACGTTACGTATTATAAAATTTTGTGTAATGAGTGAAGATGGTGATTTATTCGACTGCATTCTTAGTGTGCAGCATCGTAAACCGCTCCTGCTATATATTGGCAGACCATGCATGAAGCATTTAGATGTTATCCTAAAGTCGCTATCCATCTGTCTCCATGCACATTCTAAACGCCGAGTTCTGTATCCAAGCTTATCTCTGAGTACCCTGCAGGCAGCCACAAATTCCCGTTATTTGATAACCAAGCAATAAAAGTTGCCATCCTGATATCCATCATCCAAATAAATGGGCAGGAGCCAGGGAGTGCTGCCTTGAAAATTGCTTTGCGTTCCTAATTCTCCTTCAAGATCCCACTTGAGACAAGCAAATAATGTTTTGTATGTCCACCTTCTCCGCTTGAGATACGTATACCAATCCTCTACCTCTCTTATTTTTCTTCTTCCTGGGTACATATCTAATACTTCTATGGATGGACATCTCTTTCTTAATAAAAATTGGGTAGTTATGTAATCAAAAAAAAAGGGAAAAAAAATAATTGGTCTTGTGGTTGTCTACCCGCGTTCTCCATAACCAAACCAACCATTGGTGTCTCGAAGGATCATGGTTATCCATGACTTCATTCTAATTGCACTTGGACATGGACATGCTAACTGGTTAGTGATAATTAGAGACTCCAACTGATCATTAGCTTGTTAATATCTCTTAGATGCCATGTCTTAGGCTGCTGGCAAGCATGGGCTCTTCCCTTTGGCATGCATACCTGCCAAACTGCTGTTTAGAAAAATGTCATCAGAGAAGCTTAGATTTTAGAATCTGGCCATGGACGGGGAAGAGCTATAGGCTCCTCTAAGCGTTGACTCCCTTCGGATGAAAACAGAAGGGTTGAATTTTGTATATGTACTGTCGAGAATGACCTTGTTGTCTGTCGATAAAATAGCAGAAGTATACTTTGTCTTGCTTCAGCGCACTCTGGACGGTCGGTTAGCTGAACAGATGCATGGAAAAGACTCCGTGCGAGTCCAATCCATAAGTCTTCCGGAAGGATATTGTTGGTGCCGATACAACGCTTGGATCGTCGACGGCTCCTTCAATGTTAGGGGGCCCTGGCCATTAATGGGCAGTTTTCTCGTTAAAAATAAAATATTGTTTTTGGATCGAGACAACTTGTTGCATCCCCTCGCGCCCCAAAATAAATAAATAAATAAATATAATAATAAATATACCTGAGATATGGATAAGATAAAGAACTTTAAAAGCTTTGCTTTGATAATTTTGGATCTTTCTAGTATTGACGTAACATGAATTTTTTGAAGGATTTATTTAGCAAACCTAGATAATTCTGTAAATTATATCAGAGTGCGCGGTGAAAGCGTTGTGGTTAAGTTATTCTGAAACTTTAAGAATATTAACTCTAGCTTTAAAAATTGTTATGATGGAAGAGTTAATTTTAATTTTGGTAAATAAGCTTTGAGTGATAAATGAAAGGATAATGTTATTGATTCTTTGGCCAGTCTGCATGTATAGCCATGCAATTGTCATCAATAAGTCCTTCTAGGATGAAGAACTTCAAGAAAAATTTGAGTATCTCCAAACTTAGAATAAATAAGTGATGATCACAAATATTTTTGCACAAAGCTCACTTTCTAATTCTCTTTCTCTTTTAGAGACGCTGGTGTGTAGCATGGATCGGATCGAGCATGAAATTGAGTTCAAGACCTATTGGATTAATTAGTTAGTTTAATTTCTAATACCAAAAAATACTAGATTATTTATAATTAAACAAGTTGATCATTCAATTACTATAAATTTATTTTAATAATATTTGATTATTTATTATTATTTTATGGAGATATCAAGAATTTTGTATATTTTTAAGGTTTTACATGATTTCTAGAATGTAATTCTAGGATTTGTGCGGCTGATGGCTGTCCTGGATACTGGATTTGAGACATGACAAAATAATATGCGATACTCTTAGCTAATGCTAAGCACAACAAATGAAGCGGAATCCTTCCGAATCAGGATCTTTGTTTCCATGGGATATTCATTTGACCTTTTGGGTTAATGGTATTGACTTGTGCATTCCCATGTTTGGTTTATGATGTATTGGTAAGTTAGATGAAAGGATTACCCGGAAGTGAAATTTTCAAGGCTACGAAATCGAGATAAATAAGTTATCTTAGATTTTATCTTCTTCCTACAAATTATCATTGGATCTGTCTGATTCTTGGATCGATAAAATGTTAATCCTTCTAATAGATTCTAGACTTTGGAGTAAATATGACAAAACCTAAGATACTTTTATACAAAGTATGAATTTTTAAAAAAATAGGGGGGAAAAAAAAAAGAAAAGATGGTGACTACTTTAGTCAGGCTGGGTTTTATGGTTCTTGCTGTAACTTTTTAAAACTTCTAGATTTATGGGTTCGTGTATTAATACAAGTATCTATTTAGTTTCATATTAATTGTGCACTGGGATGATTTTATAAAAATATTTATATAAAATTAAATAATCTAAATAAAATCTTCCAGCTAATTCTATTAGATAAGATCTTCGGGTTTTTTTTTTTTTTTTGTGATAGGGTTCGGATTTCGACAGGTGCTGATCGAGGGTGGTCCCATCTCTTTTCTTAGTGGCCTAGGAGTCATGCTGGGTGCCCTTAGGTCTCCCGTCCAGGACTTTATGGAGTGCTGGGACCCATTTAACTTGAGGTTTAAGAATGAAATGGTCGTTGGAGTCGTGGTTGCAAGGGGGGACCAATCGTAAACGGCACATCACCTAACGCGGCAGTTGGTGGGCCTCCTCTCAGGCCTCATTCAAATAGAATCCAGATCAAGTTGGTCTTAGATTTCTTGATTAGTTTAGTCTAGTTTAATTGGATTGTTTGGTCGGGTTCAATTACAGGCGTATGAGCCAAAGAGGATCCCTTATACGCCAACCTGTGCCTGATTTCGAAAAAGGAGATGGGGAAATCGACATTTTAATTACTTCAGAATTTTCGGTACACGAAGGAGGCGAAGCTTAAACCATCGGCCCGAAGGATCGGCAAGAACAAGGTGGAGATGATCATCCTTAGCATTGGCGAAGTTGCCTTCTAATGCTCGAGTAGCTTGAACATCCATTGTCTGTGTGGCTTCTTGGAGTATATGAGATGCCAAGAAGACTTGTCGAGTAAAAATTTCAGCAAATTACGTCTCTCAAGTAAGGATGATTTTTGTCTCTAGTAATCTAAAATTGGTTTATCCGCATGATAAAAGTTGAGGATTCATCCTCGATCCATATTTACATCATCTGGAAGAAAGGCATTGAAACATAAAGACCCGACTAAACTCCCCCACTAGCATAGCATAAGGCATCGTAGAGGACAGCAAAAGCTTGCCGGTAGCTCTTAGTAATTGGCCATCATGATTCCTAATCATGACTACAGCAGCTGTTGTATTATCTGTTACTGCTCCATCAAACTTGATTTTTATTACTCCGAGAGGGTGCGGGCAACAACGAGACAAGTCTAGTGTTAAATTATTTCTCCTTTAAGGCATAAAAGCCACCCTAGTTCCTCGACCGGGTACTAAAAAAATAGATCAACCTAGTGCAGTAGTGCTTCATAATATCAGCGAAAAGAAAATAAACATACCTTACCACCTAAACGGGGAGGAAGTAAAAAACTTAATTTTGGCCCTGTTTAAATGCCAACCAACTTCGAATGTATAACTCGAGGCGAACGTCAATCAAATGCTAGCTTTTTTTTTTTTTTTTTTTATATAGAAAAAAAAAAAAAAAAAAAAGATAGATGGAATAATCCCGATATAGCTCCTTCCAACCCGTTTGACTATTATTCGATACGGGCAGTAACTTTTCTGCGTATCCTCCTACTAATCGATGAGTACGTTAGTGAATAACAGCCGCTCCGTCCCCAATCACGTATATCCAAAAAATTTAAATTTTAATCGAATCATCCAAAAAAATCATGTCTCAAAATTATGATCGAAGAAAGATGAAATCATGTTCCGACCAACGGCGCTATCCTCCCGGTGATAAATGTTAGCTGTTAATGTAACCTAAGCTGAACATTTTTTTTTGGCATTGCCAGTACGGAGACTTCCTGTTTCACGTTTCGGATTTGGATTTAAGACTTGACGGATAAATGTCCAAGGCTATCATTAACCAAATCTCCACGATACTGCCAACTCTATGATCACCGTGGACTTGCATCTCATTTTGTGCCTCGTGCGTTTAGGTAACCAGAAAAGAGAGTTTTGTTGCGAACTTAATTTAAGTTGTACATGTTCGTGAACCAATCACATCACGCCCTTATACATGTTCATGAACCAATGATATCATACCCTTAACGCATGTGTAGAATAATATATTGTTATCTTATTTTATAAATTTACCATGAGAGGCATTATTGACATTCTTTGTTCTTGGACATATACTATGTAAAGACGTAAAAAGAGGAGTGAGAAATGGTGAATCGAAGAGTACGTTAGATTGCTTGAGACTTGTATGGAGCATGGTCCTATGATCAACGTGGAATGTTTTTTTTTTTTTTGCATGAAAGATACAACCTGACACTATTGTTTGGTTTGTTAGTACAGGAGACCCACCACCAACTCATCATCGATCGTACCCCATGCTAAGTTCAATTGCATGGATATATATATTTTTTTTTTGGAAAAAAAGGAATCTCCTCGAACCAATAGACTATGCATGCAGCATTTTGATGCTGTTTCGTCTGTTGATAGATTTAATGTGCTTTGTTGATTTATGATTTATTCGGAATTATCCATATAGTCTCAAAATTAATGTTTATTTAATTTTATTATTTTACATTGATGTTGATGTCTTTCGATGATGATGATGATGATGATGATGATGATGATGATGATGATGATGATGATGATGATGATGATGATGATGATGATGATGATTGATACGGCGAGAAGCTGACGTGTATCCCTATCGGACGCCATGTTGGAAAGGCTGTCACGGTAGACACTCCATCTCGAACTCCTTTGCCAGGCCGAGCTTCCCTGGTCCATCAAAGCCGAGCTCCGTCCTCCGTCAGGTTGGCACCCAAGAACCCGGGGCGCCTAGGCCGGAGCCAAGTGACCTCCTTCACCAGATCGAGCCCCTCTGAGGCTGAGCTCCTAGGACTGGAGTCGAGCTCAGCCCTCCTCCACTAGGTCGAGCCCCTCCGAGGCTGAGCCACCTGGACCGGAGTCGAGCTCAGCCCTCCTCTGCTAGGTCGAGCCCTTCCGAGGTCGAGCCCCTTGTGCCAGAGCCAAGTCCTAGCTCTCCAGCTCGGCAACTACCTCGGACAACGCCGCCGGCCACCAGAGGGGCGGAGCTACCTCCCCAGGGCACCGGCGGGCTGCCCGAGGATTATGAAAAAGCACCCGTCAAATCATAATAATTGCCTGCATATACCACTTATACCAGGAGAGGGAGAAGTTCCCCAATCAAGACACTGCCAGGCTTCCCAGGATGGAGCAACTGGAAGGAATGTCAGAATGCACGGAAGTTTCTCTTATTACGAACTACGAAAGACGTCCCGTCCATGGCACAGAACACCGTCGCACGTGCCTGATAGCACAAACCAGAAGAGACGTCCCATCCGCGGCATGGAACGCCGCCGCACGCGCCTGACAGTATGTGGGAAATCCCGAGGTAGGCATTCTACAGCCACCTGGGCATAAAAGAACCTTTGACACCCCGGCAGGGAGGTACGCAAGCAAAACCTCGAAATATCCAAGCAAGTAAGAGGCCATAGCGGGGACCGATCTAGTTTGGCCACCACCTCTCCCAGCACACTTGTGCCCCCCACTATCAATCTACTCACATCATTTTTACTCCTCTTGGCGTGGAGTCCATCAAGAGGGGCTCGACCAGGAGGATTTGTTCCCTTGGATCGTCACTAACTTGACCGTCAAAGTGCCATCGCCGGAATCCCGAGCCTGGGTCACTAATCCTTATTTTGCAGGTCCCAACAGCAGGATATTACCGGGAAGACGAGGGGCGATCCGACGCAAACAGCAGCTACGGCCACGGCGATCTTGGTGCCAACATATTGGCACGCCAGGTAGGGGGGCAGGACAATCTTTGATCCAACCTAAGCCCCTTGTAAGCGGCTCACTGGAAGGATGGTGATGATGCGAGCGAGAGAGGTTTCCACCAATCGTGCAGGAGATTCCATTTCCCAAGGGAACCCACACAACCCAGAGGTGGAACCGCTCGCTCAAGCTCAACCACCCCGACAGAATCTCAGCTGGCTGCGCTCACCCAGTAGATGCAAATCCTTGCCACAGCAGTGCGCCAACTCCAGCACTAGCACCTGTCCTTGGCTACTCACCAGCAGCCAGGGACTCCCGCGGCTCATGCCACAGCACCCCGCGACAGCATGCGTTCCTTCCAAGGAAGGCCCTCGCAGCCGCGAGCCATCATCGACAACCGAGATAGTCACCAGACTCCGATGAAGAGACAACAGACCGGATCTGCCAACAGGGAGAGCCGCTCCCCGAACCTCGGGCAGGTGACGTCCAAGCCCCGCCAAGGTAGGAAAAGCAAGACCCCCCGTCATGGACACCGTGTACCCATGTCACCTTCTCCGTCTCCTTCGGTGAAGGGGTCTACCGACGAGGCCATCAGGTGCATGGCGGATAAGCGCCTGGAGGAGCATGATCGCAAGCTGGCAGAGTTATCTCGCCAGTTTGCCAATCTATAGGGCTCCATGAGCAAGCCAGTAGGCTACGACGCCCGTCCCCCATTCTCCCGAGAAGTCCAAGAGGAGCCAATCCCAGATCGGTTTTGCATGCCGTAGGTGGATCCCTACGATGGGACCACCGACCCCCTGGATCACCTTGAGAGCTACAAAGCCCTCATGAGGGTCCAGGGGAAAACCAACGCCCTCCTCTGTGCTGCTTTCCTCGCTACCCTCTGGAAGGCAGCCCAGATGTGGTTCACCCACCTTGAGCCGAAGAGCATCGGCTCTTTTGCTCAGCTGGGGCAGAAGTTCGTGGCCCACTTTGATGCTTGTCGGAAGGTGCCACGAGAGGTGGACAGCCTCTTCTCCATCAGGCAGCAGGACCGTGAGCTCCTGCGGGACTACGTGGCACGTTTCAAGGCTGCCGCATTGGAGATCTACAATCTTGATGAGCCAGTCGCCATGCTGGCACTGAAGCGAGGGCTCAGGACCTCCCGCTTGACCTACTCGCTCGACAAGAAACCTCTCAAAACTTACTCTGAGCTACTCCTCCGAGCTCAAAAGTATATCCATGCCGAGGAGGCGGATCGTATGAGACGGGAGCTCGACAAGAAGCTGCAGAAGAAGCCAGCTCTCGTCGAGACATCCAGGACGCGGAAGCCAGGACTCTCAACCTCGAGTTTTTGGTAGGGGTCGAGACCAAGGAGTGCTCCCATTCTCAAAGAGAGGTACACCCCCCTCCTCGCCCCGAGGGCGAAGATCCTCATGGAGATCGAAGGTGAGTCCTACCTGAAGCGCCACCTCTGATGAGGCCATCCGCTGGCCGAGACAAAACAAAGTACTGTCGCTACCATCACGACCACGGCCATGACATCGAGGAATGCCGCAACCTCAAGAAGGAGATCGAAGAACTCATCAGAGGGGCTACCTCGGACGGTTCGTGGGGGCAGACCTCAAGCAGAATCTCAGGTGCTCGTAGCTCTCCCGCCAATTCCGACGATGGACAATCGCCCTACCGAGAAGCCGATCGGGATGATATGCTGGGGAGCCAAGCGAGCATCTAAGAAGGTATGGGGGGCAGGGCATTCTGAAAATGTACTCCCCGTTATGAGGGAAGGGGGAGATGGGGGGGAAAATATAAATAATGATGCCGTAGTCGTCGAGATGACGATCGCGAAGCATCCTATAAAACACATCATAGTTGATAGTGGAAGCTCCACCGATATGCTTTTCTACGATGCTTTCTCCAGGATGAATCTTTTTCCTACTCAGCTCAGACCTGTGCGCACCCCCCTTGTCGGTTTCATAGGTGATTCAATAAGGGTTGAAGGAGAGATCACTCTCCCGGTCATTGCCGGGATCCCACCTCGGCAGAGCACCATTATGATGGCTTTCACGGTTGTTAGGCTTCCCTCGGCCTACAACGTGATCCTTGGCGACCCGGACTCAACCTGCTTGACACCGTCGTCTCCACCAAAAGACTACTTGTGCAGTTCCCAACTCCCTACGGTGTCAGGGAGATGAGGGAAGCACCCTAGCCGGTGCAACACTGTTTCCAAACTCTTCCTGGGGCCAAGGCCCCCGAGGATGATCCCAGGATGGACAATCTTGACCAAAGGGCTCAAGACCCCAGGGGAGGCTCGGTCAAGCACCTGCTATCTTATCCACTAGGAGCCGACCAGGCGAAGACGGTGCAGATTGGGGCCCAACTACAGGACGAGGAGAGGGCCCACTTGTTGTTCCTACGGGCAAATGCAGATGTGTTCGCTTGGATGACGGCGGACATGCCAGGTATCGCCCTTGACGTCATCACTCACAAGTTGGGCATTGATCCAAAGCACTGACCAGTTTGGCAAAAGAAGAGAAGCTTCGCCCCAGAGAGGCAGGCGGTCATCAATGAGGAAGTAAACAAACTCCTCGCTGTCGGTTTCGTTCGGGAGGTACAATACCCAAGTTGGCTGGCGAATATGGTGATGGTGAAGAAGAGTACCAGCAAATGGAGGATCTGTGTGGACTACATCGACCTCAACAAGGTATGCCAGAAGGATAGCTTCCCTCTATCAAAGATTGACCAACTGGTAGACGCCACCTCGGGTCACCAGCTCCTCTCCTTCATGATGCATTCTCTGGATATAATCAGATCCGGATGCACCCAGAGGACAAGGAGCACACCACCTTTATTACCGACCAGGGGATGTACTGCTACAAGGTGATGCCCTTCGGTTTGAAGAACGCTGAGGCCACGTACCAGCGTCTGGTCAATAGGGTCTTCAAAGACCAAATTGGCCGGAACATACAGGTATATGTGGATGATATGCTTGTCATGAGCAAGCCGAGCTCGGACCACGTCGCCGATATCGTCGAAGCCTTCCACAACCTCCGAAAATATCAAATGAAGCTGAACCTGGTGAAGTGCGCCTTCGGAGTGGCAGCAGGAAAATTCCTCAACTTTATGGTCACTCAGATGGGCATTGAAGCGAGCCCAGAGAAGGTCCAGGTGATCGTCGACATGGAGCACCCGACATCCAAGAAGCAAGTCCAGCGCCTGACAAGGCGTATCGCAGTTTTGAGCCAGTTCATCTCGAGGTCGGTCGATCGCTGCCTCCCCTTCTTCAAGGCGCTGCGCAAGATGCACGACTTCACCTAGACGAAGGAGTGCAGGATGGCCTTCGAGGGATTGAAGGAATTTCTGGCCTCCCCTCCGCTGCTCTCCCGATCAGAGGAAGGAGAGGAGCTCCTGCTTTACCTGGCGGTCACACCTAGGGCCGTCAGCTCGGTCCTCATTCGTGCAGACGAGGATGGATCCCAAAAGCTGGTGTACTATATTAGCAAAATCCTTTGTGATGCGGAGATCATGTATACCCTCTCCGAGAAACTCATTTTTGTCCTAATAATGTCTACTAAGCATCTCAGGCCCTACTTCCAAGCGCACCCCATCATGGTCATGACGGATCGCCGCTGAGGACCATACATAGCCGTCTCGAAACTTCTAGAAGGCTGGCCAAGTGGTCCCTGCTGCTGAGCGAGTTCGATATAGCATATCGGTCGAAGTCATCGCAGAAATAGAACTGTCAACGGGTCGGATTCGGGTTGGAACCTAAATATCCAGACCCGGACCCGAATGGATCCCGGGTATCCAGACCCAAACCCAGACCCGAATATCACCATGGCCCATGGGCTTGTAAGAGTGGAGGATTTTATTTTTTTTTTATTCTCTAATAGTAGGAATGATAATGATAAATTTAAAACATAGATAAAATATAAGAAAGATTCCACTACTTGTTTTGATATTTTTTTTAAACTTTTAGCATGACAAAATCATAGTCCAGCTATATAAGATATTCCAACAATAACCAATCTTTATAATAACCAATCTATAAAGATGTGACAAATCAAATGAGGATACAATTATTTCAAGAAAACGGCAATCATAATAGGATTAAAGTATTCTAAGAACCTGCTAACAAGATTATTGAACTAACATAGGATTATAAGAAAGCTAATAAAAGATTACATAACTATATCATCATGACTTACAAATAAAGTAGCAAATATTAAAATAACAGGAAACAAATCTTACCAAAATTGAAACCCAATTGCTAAACCTCTAATGCACATGCCATCAAAAAAAATATGAAACCTGTTGAAACTCATTCAAGAAATATAAAAGTAGCTAAAGCATAAAAATATCCAATTGAAAACACAATCAAAAACAGAAAACCATATACAATAACCAACAACAGTTTCAGCTAGTACATAAGACAAACATTTTTAATTAGTACATAAGACAAAATAACACCACACTTATAAAGATAAAGAAATACATAGTTTGTTCCATCCCATTGTTCATTTGTTCCATTCCAATTTGTTCCATCTTCCATCATTTCTTATAACTCCAAATCAACTTCTTCCATGCTATGAGATAATAATGAAAGCCTACTCAAAAGAAAATATAAATCATTACTTATTAAATATAAAAATAAAAATTACATAAATAAATGTGCTTGTTAATAAAATATTATAATTAAAAAAACTTACTTGTCAAAGCTCCACCATGAAACTCAACCATCACAAAGCTCAATAGATGTTCCAGCAACATCTAAAAAAAATTCATATCCAGTAAATACTATGAAAACCAAAAAAATTAAAAAATAAATAAAAAATAAAAAACTTACCATTCTTTGTAGATTCAAGCCAATCACTTGTAGTTAACAAAGCTTCAACAATCTCTGGAGCTAAGCATGACTGCCTCTCATCAATCACCCTACCACCAATACTGAATGCAGATTCAGAAGCAACAGTAGTAGCTGGAATAGCTAGAATATCCCATGCCATTTTTGCTAAATATAGGGTACCAAGCACTATTTATCTTCCACCAATTCAAAATGTCAAAATTATTTTTTCTTGGAAACACAACTTCCTCCAAATATTTTTCCAACTCAGATTTATTAGAATCTCTAATAGTGGAAGAACGAGATTGACGATACCACTCGTCAAAGTCATGCTCATCATCCAAAGATACACCCATACGGCTTTCACTTGAATTTGCATTTGTTGAACCACTAGATACAAAATAACCTGAATTTCCAGCCAACAACTCCTCACCTCCATATTCATTATACAAATCAAACATAACTGTACGAACTTTATCAATATAATCAAAAGAACTAGAACCATCCAGCTGATCATAATAATACCCCACGATATCGATTTTGAATCTTGGATCAAGAACAGTTGCAATTGCTAATGGCAAAGAATATTCTTCCCAATATTTTCCAAACTTTTCTCTCATAGGTCCTGCCATTAATTTAAGACATTCATGCTGACTGTTTTCCCACTCTCTCATCTTAAGCTGAATTTTACAAATATCTTGAAAAAATAGATTAGAAGTAGGAAACTTCGAACCAGAAAAATGATTAGTTGCATCATAGAATAATTTCAAACAATCTCTCACAATGCATGCCACTGTCCATTCATCTTCTGAAGGATTACATTTATAACCTCTTTCCAATTGAGACAAACGATAATATACCTCCTTCAAAGGAATAGAAGCATCAAGCATCAAATAAGTTGAATTCCACCTATTAGGTATATCTTTTCCTACCTTTTTTGCATCTGTCAACTTTAACTGAGCTATTGCTTTTTCAAATTTTTGATATAAAGCAGGTGACCTATTCAACAAACTCACAATTTCTCGAATCTTTTGCAAGAAATCTTCAGCTTTTGCTAATCCATCTTGAACAATCAAATTAAGAATATGTGCACTACATCGCACATGAAATAATGAGCCAGAAAAGAAAGCAATGATTTCTCACAAAGCCACCTTTTCAATTGTCTAACCATTACATCATTTGCACTTGCATTATCAACGATCATTGAAGAAATTTTCTTATCCAAATTCCACTCCAATAACAAATCAAAAATAAAATGAAACAATGTTTCACCATCATGTGGATATGGAATCTTTCTGAATGCAATGATTTTTTTCTTCAATTTCCAAGCATATGATATATAATGTGCAGTCAAGCATGCATATGTGATATTTGAATGATCAGAAGTCCATATATCGGTAATAAAGGAAATCTTACTAGAAAGTGCATCAAAGTAATCATATAACTTTGCCTTTTCCTCCTTGTAAACATTCAATATATCACTCCTGATTGTATTATGACTCACAAGCTTAAAATTTGGATTCAATCCAGCACAAAATTGTTTAAAATATTCATGTTGAACCATGTTAAAAGAGTAGTTATGCTTGATAATCATTTTTGCCAAATCTTTTCTACTCTTTTCTTGGTCAAACTTGTAAGGTTGAGCTGCCTTATCACCAAAACCTTTTGTAATTGATTGTTGTACTGCTCTTCCATCATTCTTTTTTCTAAAAATGCATATACTAAGATGCTTTCTCAAGTGACTAGTTCCTTTATTGCTACCATCACAAAGTTCCTTCTTACACCAATTACATCTAGCAATATCATCACCGTTTTTATTTTTAAACTTAGTGAAATCATTCCATACCGGTGATATTAATTTTCTTTTATGACCAGCTGTACCAGCAACATAGTTTTGTGTAGATCCAGTTGTTTCATCTTCAATTACCTCCTCTCCAGGAATAACTACATTTTGTTCAACTTCAACATCAACATTTTGAGAGGTTGACATTTTCTAAAATTTAAAATAAATTATATAAAAAATATCCTATTGTACTATGATACTGTTAATCATGATTATTAATAAAAAATAAAAATGAGGTAACATCTCACGATTCTCACCATTCACCAAGGTAGGTCCTGACCTATTGTAGCAGGTCTCGATCAGCCGATCACGGGCAGCAGTAACTGGCGGGACAGGGGTAGCAACAGCAGCGTCAGTCGGCGGGACTGGGGCAGCAGCAGCGGCAGCCAGCGGGACTGGGGCAGCGGCAGCCGGCGGGGGAGGAGGTGGGCGAAGAGCTCTCGAACAGTCGGCCGTGGGGGGAGGGAGGCGGCGTTGGTCGTCGACCGTGGGCATGGAGGCAGAGCACCAGGGGAGAGGTCGGAGGCAGAGGCCATGGGCGGTGGGCGCTGGCGGCTGGCCGAGACAGGGGAAACGGCTACCGTCGGGGGAGGTGCAGCCGACGGGGGAGGAGGCGGCGTATAGGGCTCTCCACTCTCGAACAGTCAGCCATGCGGGGGGGAGGGAGGCGGTGTTGGCCGTCGGCCGTGGGCGTGGAGATAGAGCACCAGGGAGAGGTCGGAGGCAGAGGCCAAGGGTAGTGGGCGCTGGCGGCTGGCCGGGACAGGGGCAGAGGCCATGGGTGGTGGGCGCGAGCTGGGTGTGCAGAGCTTGAAAGTCTTTACCGACTCCCAACTGGTCGCCGGACAAGTCTCCAAAGAGTATGAGGCCAGAGGTCCCCAGATGATGAAGTACTTGGAACGGATTCGCTCGAACATAGCAGGCTTCCGACACTTCATCATTTTTCACATACCCCATGGGGAGAACGCTCACACGGATGCGCTATCAAGACTCGCGACCTTGCTAGACTCGTTATTGGGGCACGACTACATCGAGTACCTCAAAAATCCCAGCTACGAAAGCTCGGAGGAGGTGTAGCAAGTCAACCCGGAACCGAGCTAGATGGACAGGTACGTCAGGTACATCGTTGATGGCACCTTGCCCGAGGACCGCGTGGAAGTTGGCCTCATCAAGAAGAAGTCCTCCCGGTTTGTTCTAATGGAAGGTCAACTCTACCACCGATCTCACTCTTACCCGCTCCTGAAGTGCCTCAGGCCTACGGAGGCAGCCTTTGTACTCCAGGAGATACATGAAGGCGTTTATGAAAATTATGTGGGAGGAAGGACACTAGCATGCAAGGCTCTTCGCCAGGGATACTTCTGGAAGACCATGAGGGAGGACGCCGCTGACTTCGTCAAGAGGTGTGACAAATGCCAGCGCCATGCCCGCATACAACGCCAACCGATGGCATCAATCTCCCAGCTCTCATCCCCTTGGCCTTTTGCCCGGTGAGGGATGGACATCCTAGGGACGTTTCCCCCGGCACTAGGGCAACAGAGGTTCCTGCTAGTGGCGATCGACTACTTCACAAAGTGGGTCAAGGTAGAGCCACTAACCCGGATCACAGAGACCAATGTCCGTTAATTCTTCTGGAAGTCGATCATCTATCGCTTCGGACTCCCCTGCTGCATCATCACCGACAACGGATGATAGTTTGACAACCAGGAGTTCGAAGGGTTCTGTGCCGAGCATGGCATCCAGCACCACTTCACCTTCGTCGCTCACCCCAAGACGAACGGAGAGGCCGAAGTGACTAATCGGACCATTCTTCAAGGACTCAGAACTAGACTAGACCAAGCCAAGGGCAGATGGGTGGAAGAACTTCCGAGTGTTCTGTGGGCCTACCACACAACACCCAGAACGGTCATAAATGAAATGCCTTCCAACCTTGTTTTCGATGCCGAGGCCGTGGTCCTAGTCGAGCTCGGTGTGCCCATGCTACGGGTGCAGCAATATGGCGAAGCGCATAACTCGGCGCACCTTTTACTCAACTTAGACCTCCTCGAGGAAACCAGAGACCAAGCCCGGCTCCGAATGGTGGCATACCGGCAACGGGTGGCCCAGTACTACAATGCGCGGGTAAGGCCCAAGGTCTTCTGACCTGGCGACCTGGTGCTGCGCCGAGCTGAAGCATCTCAACCCCGAGAGTACGGCAAGCTCTCACCGAACTGGGAAGGCCACTACAAGGTAGTCAAAGCCCTTCCACAAGGAGCCTACTACCTCAAGAATCTGGACGGTGCCAGGTTTTCGCGAACGTGGAATGCCTGCAATCTGAGAAGATACTATCAGTAATGTAAGGCTTCCCTCCAATAATAATAAATAAATGTTTCCTTTTGCACGAACCGCTCTCTGCTTTGCAGGAATGATGCTGCCATGCCCAAGCTCCGAGACATCAAAGCCCGGAACCAAGCTCTCCGGCTACCAAGTCTTCGAGCCCAGCTCCGAGACGTCAAAGCCCGGAGCCAAGCTCTCTGGCCACCAAGTCTTCGAGCCCAGCTCCGAGACGTCAAAGCCCGGAGCCAAGCTCTCCGGCCACCAAGTCTTCGAGCCCAGCTCCGAGATGTCAAAGCCCGGAGCCAAGCTCTCCGGCCACCAAGTCTTCGAGCCCAGCTCCAAGATGTCAAAGCTCGAAGCCAAGCTCTTCGGCCACCAAGTCTTCGAGCCCAGCTCCGAGACGTCAAAGCTCGAAGCCAAGCTCTCCGGCTACCAAGTCTTCGAGCCAGCTTCGAGACATCAAAGCCTGGAGCCAAGCTCTCTGGCCACCAAGTCTTCGAGCCCAGCTCCGAGATATCAAAGCCTTTAGCCAAGCTCTCCGGCCACCAAGTCTTTGAGCCCAACTCCGAGACATCAAAACCCGGAGCCAAGCTCTCCGGTCTCCAAGTCTTTGAGCCCAGCTCCAAGACATTAAAGCCCTTAGCCAAGCTCTCCGACCACGAAGTCTTCGAGCTCAGCTCTGAGACATCAAAGCCCGGAGCCAAGCTCTCCGGCCACCAAGACTTCGAGCCCAGCTCCAAGACATCAAAGTCCAAAGCCAAGCTCTCCGATCACCAGGTCTTCAAGCCCAGCTCCAAGACATCAAAGCCCGGAGCCAAGCTCTCCGGCCACCAGGTCTTTGAGCCCAGCTCCGAGATATCGATCCCGGAGCCAAGTTCTCCGGCGCCGAGGCTTGGGACACCCAGAAGTAAAGGAGAAGTCTCCTCCCTAATCTCATCACATTTACAAAAAGATAAAGAAAAAGAGAGAAAAGAGAGAAATAGAGTATCCACAAGCCAAAATGATCGGAAATCTCCACTTCATTGGCAATTCCTTGGTCTATTACAAGTGCGCCCGGGCCCCCGGCATGCTGGGCAGCTCAGGTCAGTAACAAAAAAAAGAAAAATAGAAAATAGATCTACCCTACTTCTATGGCTCCCCACCGGGACTCCGTGCCTGCGAGGCATCATCTTCAGCTGCCCCGAGCCATGCATCTCTGGCCTCGGCATCCGTCACTGGCGGAAAAGATTCAGAAACAGCCTTTGACTCCTCGGTGTCGCCCAATTTTGGAGCCGGCTCTGCATCAAAAGCAGTAGGGTACGTGAGGAAAGGCAGACCCTTGTCAGAAACATACCCCCGGATCTTAGAGCGCAGGTACATGAAACCTTTAAAGAATGAGTTCGACGCTATTTGATGGAACTCGGTGATGAACTCCTCTGAGGCCTTATACCTCGCCACAGCTTCTTCAGCTCCCCTCCTCGCTTCGGTAGCTTGCTCCTTCGCCGCCGCTGCCTCCTTCTCAGCAGCCATGGCCCTTCCCTCGACAGCGACCAGCTTCTTCTTCGCCGTGTCTAGTTCGGCCTGGAGGGACAGAGCACGCCCCTTCTGCCATACCGCCTCGGTGTTGAACTCTGTTAGCCTTTTCTCGGTTGCCGTAAGCTCCTCGGCTTTCTTCCTTGACCAGCCCTGCTCCCGATCAAGGTCCTCCTGGAGCTCCTTCGAGCACCTCTCGGCACTGGCAAGTTCTTTTCCGAGCTCCTCATTCTTCAGGCCGAGCTCTCGGGAGATGTCGGACTTCTCCTTTAGCTCGGTCCTTAAGGCCTTGACCTCCCTTGCTTGTTGCTGGTTGTTCTTCAGCCAGTTCCGACAGTAATCTCTGATCAGCAAGGTCTCGGTGGCAATCTGCACCAAACGAGACATCATCATCCAAAAAAAAAAAAAAGAAGGAGAAAAGGAAGAAAAAAGAGAGAAAGTAAAATCACTTACCGTGAAGAGTAGGGGGAAGATACTACTAATTGCATCCCCCAACACCTTCCCGGTCATATCCCACCGGTCGCATGATTGGATTGAAAAATCCATCATGCGCTCGGCTAGCTTCCGGTCTTGGAGCAGTGAGACGTTGGGTCCCAATTTGAATGGGACCCAACGGTAGTTCCTTTCCTTCCTACTTGCCCCCGAGTCGGAATCACCCACTCCACCACCGGAAGAGGCCTCGGGGGCCAGTTGGGAGCTCGGTGCATCCTTAAGTGGTGCCCCCGGCACTGCCTCCGCTCCTCCTCGCACCTCCTTCTCGATGACGATGGGCTCCGAAGGAGGAGGTGACATGATGGCAATGGTTGCAGCAGCGACCCTGGCCCGGACGACCACCTCCGGCTCCGGGGTGGGGATCGGCTCTCATCGTCTTGGCCACTCCAGCACATGCCCGACTGCCCTATGCTCTGGCTCGAACACGACAGCCACCACTCCCCTTCCTTGTACGGAGGTAGCTCTGGACTCCTTCCTCCTCAGCTCGGTCGGCTTGGCGGGAGCACCCGTCGACGCACCCTCATCACGAGCCCTCTTCGAAGAGGACTCCTCAGCCAATCCCGATGGAGGCCTCTTCCGGGTGATCGAGAGCAGGTCGTCCACCGAGAACCTCATGTCTGCATATGGAAGATACAATGTCAGTTCCAGGTCAGAAGAAACAAATCAAGAGGAGCAAAAGGGACTCGAGCCGAACTCACCCAACTCTCCCGTCAGGCAAATCCCAGCCTCGGCGAGGTTCTGTTTTGACAACAGAACCTCAAGAAAAGGAATCTTGGCAGTGCGGAGCAGCTCGTAAACATCCTTATCAGTTGCTTCGACTATAGAATTTCGATTTGGGGATCGATCTGGGTCGCTCCACACCCAGTCAACCCCCTCGACCGTGGCAAAGAAAAATTTACTCTTCCATCCTTAGATGGAAGAGGGGAGTTCAAACTTGATGCCCTTCGGGCGAGAGGAAAGAGACCACCACCCATCCTCGATAGGGTGGTGCTTTAGAGTGAAGAAGTCTCTGAACAAGGAGAAACGAGCGACAATCCCGTGGAAGTGACAGAGCACGATGAAGTAGAAGATGGTCCTTATGGCGTTCGGAACGAGTTGAGCAGGGACCAACCGATAGTTGCCCAACACAGATAGAAAGAAAGGATTGAAAGGAAAGCGGAGCCCTCCTGAGAAGGTCTCCTCATAAAAGGCGATTCGGCCCGGGCTACTAGAAGTAACATGATCCCCTGGTTGAGGGATCAAGAGCCGGATAGAATACGGGATGCCATAGACATCCCGAATGGTCACCAATTCCTCAGCCGAGATTGTCGAAGCAATCCCATCGGGACCTGTGGACCGAGAAGGGTCAGGAGCGGGTTCAGACAAGGGAGGAGGAACAACAGGGGTAGGTCTGGGTTCCCTAATGACTATGCTACCAGGGGGATGCCTCCTACTAAGCTTGAAGTGAGCCCCATCTCCCTCCTCATCAGAAGAAGAGGAAGATGGCGGTCTTGGCCTAGAGGGCCCGGCCTCGTCCCAGTTAGTTGAAGGATGGAAATTTGGCCCGAAACGAGACATGACAAAGAAGATCGAGGAAGGAAGGAGAAAGCGGACAAGAGTTCGGAGGTGAACCTAGCCCTAAGAAGAAGATCCTGCTCAACCAAGGTGGGGAGAAAGGAGACTGACCTGCTGTGAACTTTGGGAGACAAGAGTGGCCGGGTGAATGGAAGAAGAGCCTTGGTACGATGGCGGGCATGAAAGATTTAAAAGAAGACGTGTTTCGGGAAAGGCTACTTTTCCTTTCGAAGTGACCAGCACTCGACCGTACCATTACAAATCTCCACCATCGGATCTGTGCCACGCTTCATCCATCGATGGGGCGGCATCTGGTTTTGACTACAGTCGCTCTGAATTTTGTGCCCGTAATAACTGCCTCTCGGACGTGTCCATGTGCCCCCCCAGATAGGCCGAAGAAACTGCTTCTCGAAGCGCTGGCGATCGTGGCCATCATTGCACCGGATTTTTGCCTTTCCATGTCAGCGCTGCATTTACTCCCTTCGCCCCGGGCATCCTGCGCCAACAAGTCTTGGGAGTGGGGGCAAATGATACGGCAAGAAGCTGACGTATAATCTCTATCGGACATCATATCGAAAAGGCTGCCATGGTGGACACTCCATCTCGGACTTCTTTGACGGGCCAAGCTCCCTTGGTCCGTCAAAGCCGAGCTCCATCCTCCGCTAGGTCGGCACCCGCGAACTGAGGACGCCTAGGCCGGAGCCGAGCGACCTCTTTCACTAGATCGAGCCCCTCCGAGGCTGAGCCCCCCGGACCGAAGTCAAGCTTAGCCCTCCTCCACCAGGTCGACGCCCTCCGAGGCTGAGCCCCCTGGATCAGAGTTGAGTTCAGCCCTCCTCCGCCAGGTCGAGCCCTTCCGAGGTCGAGCCCCCTGTACCGAAGTCGAGTCCCAGCTCTCCAGCTCGGCAACCATCTCGGACAACATCGTCGGCCACCAGAGGGGCAGAGCCACCTCCCTAGGGCACCGACGGGCCACCCGAGGATTATGAAAAAGCACCCATCAAATCATAATAACTGCCTGCGGATACTACTTACATCAGGAGAGGAAGAAGTTACCCAATCAAGACACTGCCAGGCTTCCCAGGATGGAGCAACCAAAAGGAATGTCAGAATGCACGGAAGTTTCCCTTATTACGAACCAGGAAAGACGTCCCGTCCATGGCATGGAACACCGCCGCACGCGCCTAACAACACGAACCAGAAGAGACGTCCCATTCGTGGCATGGAACGCCGCCGCACGGGCCTGACAGTATGTGGGAAATCCCGAGGTAGGCATTCAACAGCCACCCGGGCATAAAAGAATCTTCGACACCCCAAGAAGGAGGTATGCAGGCAAAACCATGAAATATCCAAGCAAGTAAGAGGCCATAGGGGGGACCGATCCAGTTTGGCCACCACCTTTCCCAGCACACTTGTGCCCCCCACTATCAATCTACTCACATCATTTTTACTCCTCCTGGCATTGAGTCCATCAAGAGGGGCTCGACCAGGAGGATATGTTTTCCTGGATCGTCACTGACTTGACTGTCGAAGTGCCCCCGCCGGAATCCCCGGCCGGGTCACTGACCCTTGTTTTGCAAGTCCCAACGAATAGGACATTATCGAGAAGATGAGGAGCGATCCGACGCAGACAGCAGCTATGGGCCACGGCGATCTTGGCGGCAATAATGATGATGAGGAGTAGTCCGATTGGTAGAGGTTTAGCTCGCTTCTATCCAATCAGGGGTTCGAGGCATGATCCTACGGGTGACTTGATTAAATCCAGAAATTTTGGAGCACGTGACTGGGGGGCGAGAGAGCACCTACTCCGGCGGCTTAGCGAGACCAGCCTGACGTACTCACCGGAATGGTGGGGAAGGTATGCGGAAATGTGCGGCCTGTATTGAACATGGTCTGGCGAGATGGGGCCTAGTGGGGGGAGCTACACCGAGGGATTTACTTCCCCCCCCCCCTCTCCTTTTGTTTCATAAAAAAAAGAAGAAGGGTTAATATGCATAAATTAGGCAACTCATGATACATGCATTATTTGCCACTCAAAGGATCATGCACCAATGGGTATATCTTCAAATGCCAATTTAGGCATCCTCCAATGCAGAAAAAATTAAAGCTGGTCTGAAGTTTTAGCGAGGATGGATCCTATATCCTATCACTGCCCATGGCTACTTTTAGAAGTGCCACCGAAATGGCAGAGTCAGATCAGTTTCGAACATGTTCTTTAACATTTGTAGTTGCCAGTCCTCAAGATTTCATTTATGTCACGACTGCTTAAACAATGTCTTAGGACTTTTTTTTTTATTTTTTTAAACAGTCATCTAAGAACTATCATATTCAGGTCCAAGGTTTAACAGTCGGCCGCATATCCTTTCCATCTCTTTGAATATGCAAGGCCAATTTTCTAATTTTCAACTCATTCGAAATACCAAAACTAATAAAATTATAATGAATATAACCTTTTTGACAATGTACATAATGAATAAACCAAACTTATCAAAATTCATTCAATCTCTAAGCTTTTCAAAGCATAAACCCAAGCTCTGACTACTTCATAGCATCTAAATAAGAAAGAAAAATATAATGAGCTACACAAGCCCAGTAAATTATCATGATCTCAAGTTCATGAAATATAAAATTCAAAGATTATATATATAACATAAATCAATGAAATATATTTGATCATAAATTTTCCAATATATACATTTGACAATAAAAAAATTTTAAAAACAGCCAACGATGGCCATCCATTCCCACTCCCGCTCTGATAGTCCCTCTGACTATGACCATGATCAATCCTTTTTTTGATAGAACGGTGTATTCATTGAACATAACAGGAGTGAATACAGCCAAAAAAGATACCAGATCTTGACTACACATACCGTCCATCAATTATGTACCAGTGATCACTATACTGGAGATCCAAAAATATACTAATTCTAATATCACACGAGAAAACATGCAACCTCAGCATGTACCAGTGATTGCCCGCCTGGCTAGGCCCAGAAAGAAATTAACTCCTACCTACACATACCATCCATCAATCATTTGCTAGTGATTATCCCATTGAAGGTCCAAAAAAAGTCTAGATCCTAACTTGTGTAATCATAGTCGGACCAGAGAGCACTACAACCAACAAACAATATATTTTTTAACATAAAATAATATAATTATTTTTAAAATAAATACATGTTTAACTCAATATTTTACTAAATCATGTCCATGCATAGCATATAT
Source organism: Areca catechu (assembly GCA_021397845.1). Lineage (NCBI taxonomy): Eukaryota > Viridiplantae > Streptophyta > Magnoliopsida > Arecales > Arecaceae > Areca > Areca catechu. The sequence goes on from CM038043.1 coordinate 188,520,136, forward strand.
AAAGTACTTATTTTAATAATTAATCTTTTAAATTAAATCAAGCATAATAAAATACATCGAAATAAAGATAACTTACAGAAAATTATTTTTATAAAAAAATACGCGATTCAAATCCTAGATCCGGTACTCCTTTATTGATAAAGATAATAAAGGCTATGACAAAATAAGTTAATTCCACAGTTAATTTTAAGTTCAAGAAAAGAAAACTAAAATAATGAAAGAGACTCTCAGTCATATCAAGGTCTAGATCTGGTTATGGATTTGATCCAAGTAGTCATTTAGATCCATTTATAAGAATCTGTTTTGATTGATGATGGATTAATCAAATTAAAACCCAGTGGATTATGATTGATCCCCCATCTTTTATTTATTTATTTATTTATTTTACTCTTTCTCTCTCCTCTTCTCTCTCATTTTTAATTTTTTTTCTCTTTTTTTTTTTTTACTTTTTTTTCTTTTCCCTCTCCCTCTCTTCTTTCTTCTTCCCCCAGTCGACCACCAGGGGGTTTCTTTGTGACTTCTAGGGAGGCAAGGGGATTGGAGGATAGGGTGGCTTTTGGTGAAGGCACGGCCAAGAGAGGATAGGGTGGTCAGATTGGCCATAGCTAATGGTAGCCTGGCCGAGCATGGAAAACTAAGAGAGGAAGAAAAAGGAGTGTTGCCTCATTACTTAGTGGCAACTCTCATGGCCAAGAGAAAACGTAAGAGGAAGGTTTATCGAAGAAGGTGGTGCGGGTGAGTGTGGCCAGTGATGCCAGTTTCCGATGGCCATGGTGAATCAAAAATCATTGGTGGACATGAGAGAAGGGTGATGATTTCCGACATAACAAATTAAAGGATTTGGGAGGGCGGTTTAATAGGGATGGAGGCTTGGATTTCCTAGCCTCCGAAGAGTTTTAATCGGAGTAATCCTCCTTTGCCATGCCAAAACAGGGGAAGGTTCCCCTATTTCTTAATTAGCGAAGGGGGTGGGGGTGGAATAGGCTTTTGGGTCATTTGTTTGGACTGGGCTTCATATTCTCCCCTCTTAAAAAAAAAATTTGCCCTCGAAATTTCTAATATATGCTTTTAAAAGACCAAGCATATACAGTTCTAATCTCAACCTTAATTTTTTTTTGATATTCCAATTCTTGATATAATTTTATCATTAAATCATCTCATAAAGATTTTTAATATCTATCAAAAACTTTTCTTAATAATCATGCTAGCCATTTAAAATCAAAATTTCTATTCAATACTAGATTGTAATAGAAACCTTAATAACATTGTCTAAAAAACTCTGATCAGTTTATTAACCCAAAACTTTAACTTGAAATTTTACACACATTATATAAACTTCAGTAGAGTATAATAAGATCCATTGTTTTAATCCAAAAATAGAAATTAAAATTATCAAAGATTCAACCAAAATTTATACTTGATGACCTCAAAATGAAATCAATTTCTTTAATGAGAAAATAGATTTATGAACAATATCTCTAAATGCATTTTCCTTCCATATGCTAGTTTTATACATAATTCATTTATAAGTTCAAATCTTAGAGAATATTCTAATCAGATCATAAAAATATTTTTACTCAAACCTTATATAGCATTGTATAAAGAAGTCTTAATTTGATACTAAATAATTAACCTCATAACTAGAAATAATATCAACCATTATGCCCATCAAATTTTAGCTCCCAAATTCATTTAAATAACTAATGAACCCATAATCATATTGCATGTTCATATTTCATGGTCAATCATCCTCTTACACTTAATCAAAATACAACTATAATAATATGATCTCACATATATACTAGATTTAATCTCAAAAAATATTGTAAATAAGATATTATAAAAGATTCTTCTTGGTTCAAACCTTAAACAACTTAAAAAGATGAACATTTATCTTGCCACAAAATAATTTACTTCAAAACCAGGAGTAATATTTCTTAATGTTCAAATTAATAATCATGATAAACAATAAATTTATGATAGATCCTCTTGCAAGTTGTCAAACTAAATCAACATTAATACCACTTAAATGCCTGTAAGCAACCTTACTCCTCAGATCAACCATGATATTTATACACATCTCAGTGCCAAAGTATAGAATCTTTCTTAGTATACTTCACAACTCAATACCTTTGCGCCAACTCTAAAATTTTATCCCTTGAGGAATAAACATTTTAAGATCTCATCTCTTCTCAATCAAAATTAGTGCGATAACTAGATGTGAATCGACTATTAAGTTTACCATCGCATTAAGATTAAAATATAGACTAGCAAGATTAATATTAAATAAGTGATTAAAGTCTGTAATTGGAATCATTATTTTTGTATGAGTATAGATTCACTTGAGATAGGATTGGGATCAACTAGATGCTAAATACTCACGACATAATAGATTCAGATTAATTATATTTGTAATGGAACTTGATATGGATTTGGCATAAATAGTATGGCGAAGTTTTGATCTCACAAAATAATAATGACCAACCTAAGTTAAAATCAAGTTAATTGATGGCCATAAAATTGATCATAACTATATAGCAATAGCTTTAGATAATAAGAGTCTATCAAAAATACAGTAATGATTAATATTGAATCAAGAAAGTAAATTCAAGAAAATAGGATATCGATACCATGATTCCTATGTTGGAGTAGATATCATAAGGAGGGAATGAATAATGCATGATTTATTTAGATACTTAATAATTTAGACCAAGTCGAATTATTTAATCAAGTAACCCTACATATGAGATGGTCAAAATCTTTCTTAGCAAAACTCACCTAATCACATCCTGATTTGCCTAATAATCAATAACATTTATCAATCACTTTTCCTTTATTAATAAATCTTCTTTATTTGGAAGATCAAGTTTTCTATTATAATACATTTCAAACTACAATCGATTTTTTTGATCAGCTTTAAATGACTTAATCCACCATGCCACTTTCATTGCACAACTCCATCAACATTCTCTAAAATTCTTTAATAATCCTCGATAAAAATCCGAGCAAAGAATTTATGTTTTCATGTTCTTACTTTCTTAAAGTACACTAAACCATGATTAACCCTCAAGATAATTACTATATGTGTCCATGGTATGATCACAGTATTAAGTTTCGAATCCAATTGAATTGAACCAACTCTATTTTACTTTGACAAAGCAATAGATAATTTGAAAAGAATTGATCTCTCCTTTAAGAATGCTGACTCTATGCTCTAAAAAAATAAAAGGTCCCTAATTAATTTGCTCATGAGCAAAATCGATCTTTTAGAATTTTCTCCTCCTTTTAGGTCAAACTTATCTAAGCCTCTTAGAAGTCACTTCATGAAATTCTACTAGTAGTCAACAATGATGGTAATAGATTCATAATCAACTCGTAAACCAAATATTTGACTTCAAAATGATTTAATACCAAAAAAAAGCAACTTGATTTAAATACACATTAAAAACTCTACCAAGATATAGGCTCAACTAATCTCACCATGAGATAAATTCCACCAATGCATCCATAATTCACCATATATTTTTTATATTTTAATATTTAAAATAACTTTCAATAAAATCAAAATTGCCATGACAATCCTAGATCATATCCGGTTTAGATTTCCAAAATATTTTAAATATAAATAATATAATTTTTATATCATAATACAACTTGTTCATATTATTGAAAGTATATTTCAATATACCAATTATTTAATCTCTGACATTTTTTCTAAAACCAGGCTTGGTACATGTAACCAAAATTTTTAATAATGTCAATCTACTATACTTACCTTAAATATAGTTCTAAGGACCTCAATTTATATCTACAAAATATAGATATTATGAGACCATTCATTAGACTTCTAGTATTTGCAATTTTTAAAGATATTCGATCACAATCCTAATTGTACCGTACTCTCACTAACTTAAGTTCTTATGATCTTGAACCTAAGCTTCGATGCCATTAAATTTGTCATACCTTAGCCTGAGGCTCGAGCTAGGCTTATGACAGATAGTCGCATATCCTTCTCATCTCTTTGAATATGCAAAGCCAACCTCTTAATTTTTAACTCATTCAAAATATCAAGAATAATGAAATAATAATGAATATAATTTTTTGACCACTATACATAATGAATAAGTTAAACTTATCAAAATTCATCCAATTAATAAGATTCTCACAGTATGAACCTAAGCCCTGACTACTCCATAGCATCTGAAAAAAGAAAGAAAAATATAATAAACAATACGAACCCAGTAAGTTATCAAAATCTCTATTCCATGAAATATAAAATTCAAAGATTATCCATATAACATAAACCAATAAAATATGCTAGATCATAAATTTTTAATATGCACATTTGATAACAAAAATTTTCAAAAAATAACGAAGGATGGCCATCAACTCCCACTCCCATTCTCCTAGTCCCTCTAACTATGACCATGATCGACCCGTGGCTAGCCTCGAAAGAGACTGGATCCTAATTATATATACTGTCCATCGGTCATGTACCAATGATCATCCCATTGGAGGCCCAAAATGATACTAGCTTTGATATTACACGAGAAAATATACATCCTTAGCATGTGCTAGTAATTGCCCTGCTTGGCTAGGCCCAGAAGAAAACTAGCTCTTGACTATCATACCATCCATCGGTTATGTGTTAGTGATCACTTTACTGAAGGCCTAAAAGGAGACTAGATTCTAACTCTTGTGATCATAATCGGACCAGAGAGTACTACAACCAACAAACAACACATTTTTTGATACAAAGTAATACAATTATTTTCAAAATAAATGCATATTTAATTTAATATTTTACTAAATTATGTCCATGTATAGCATATATAAAGTACTTATTTGAATAATTAAATATTTAAATCAAATTAAGCATAGTAAATTATACTAGGAATAGAGATAATTTATAGAAATTATTTCTATTAGAAATACATGATTCAAATCCTAGATCCGACACTCCTTTATCGATAAAAGTGATAAAAGCTCTGACAAACAAGTTAATTCCACAGTTAGCCTTAAATTTAAGAAAAAAAACTAGAACGATGAAAGAGATTCTCGGTCATGTCAAGGTCTAAATCTGGTTATGAGTTTGATTCAAGTAGTCATTTAGATCTGATTTATAAGAATCTGTTTTGATTGATGACGGATTAATCAAATTGAAATCCAGTGGATTAAGATTGATCTCATCTTTTATTTATTTATTTATTTATTTTGCTCTTTCTCTCTCATCTTCTCTCTATCATCTTTCTTTCTTCTCTTCTCTCTCCTCCTTTTTCTCTCTCCTTTTTTATTTTTCTTTTATTTTTTTTTCTTTTCCCCTCTCTCTTCTTTCTTTTTCTCCCAATCGACCACTGGGAGATTTCTTCATGACTTTTAGGAAGGCAAGGGAACAGGGGGATGGGGTGGTTTTTGGTGGAGGCGTGGCCAAGAGAGGGTAGCATAGCCAAGTGGTGGCTCGGCTAAGCATGAAAAACTGAGAGAGAAAGAAAATGGGGCGCTGCCCCATTGATTGGTGGCGGCTCCCATGGCCAAGAGAAAATGAAGGAGGAAGGCTTACCGAAGAAGGTGGTGCGGGTGGGGCATGACTGGTGATGCCGGTTTCCAGTGGCCACAGTGAATCCAAAACCATCGATGAATAAAGGAAGAAATAGGAGAGAAGGATGATGGTTTTCGGCAGAACAAATTGGAGGGTTTGGGGGAGGGAGGTTTAATAGGGATGGAGGCTAGGGTTTCCTAGCTTTCGGAGAATTCTAATCAGAGGAGGAATCCTCCTCTATCCTGCCAAAATAGGGGAAGGTTCCCTATTTCTTAATTAATGAAGGGGGTGGGGGAGGAACAGGCCTTCGGATCATTTGTTTGGGCTGGGCCTCACACAGAACATATTCATATTAAGTTCTCATGGATAAGCTCATGTGGCTACTAGCTATGCTAAACGTGCAAGATTGCTAGCATGCATCCTTTATGATAATCTCGGCCTTGTCCATGGACGCTTTTGCATGTCGGGTGGGGGTTAGGAGTAAACGGTGAAACAGAAAAGAAGTAACCAAATTAAACATTGTAGTTAATTTGTAATACTCCCAAGGGAGGGGGTTGCCGCCACTCGTGTAGGGTAGAATAGCAAACCAACTGCATATTTACAGCACCTCGGTAGTTGGCCAAGGTATTAAGAAAATTTGAATCATGTTTCAGAACATCACATAGCATACCATAAGCTCTCCTGACCAGCTGGTTTGGAGGAAGAATAGCAGCTTGAAAAAGACGTTCACTACGGGCTGCAATATAAGCCGTGCCACATTTGCAACCATGGATTGACTCCCATCGTCCAATTGAGCATTAGAGAGGTAATCCTCCAAAACCGTCAAAGAACGAGGATCAAAATCCAGTCAGCACAACTTACATAGCTGCCTCCACCACTCGGCTGCAAAAAGGATACAAAGCAATGACATGCTTGCAACTTGGTGTCCACGTTATATCATAAGATTATCAAGTATCGATAGTAATTCCCCTCCCGTATAGCAGGCTTTTAGTTGGCAAATGATGCTAAACAACCTGCCACCACAAACTTTACCGGAAAAAAAAATCTGCCACCAGAAAGTTTTCAGCCTCATAGGAACATTCAGCTTCCATATCCACCAGAAATTGCTAGAGAGAGAACTGTTGAAGCCGGCTGGTGTCGCAGCCCGCGCATCTCCTTTATTAGAGTTCTGAGTGAATCTATTGTTTCCTCAAGACAGCTGATCAAACTATAAACCCTATTTAAGACTACATATACACACGTGTAATTCGGCTAGCTTAAAAGATTCTCCATACAATTGATATGCACTTGGAACGCAAGCCACCCCACATGGGCTGGGGTCAATTCCTGTTCATTTTTCCTCGTCGGCACTATGACGGGCGACGGGAGAAGTCTCATCTCCTTCGCTGTCCAAGTTTAGATTATGATGTTCCGAGGAACATCTGATTGAAATCGCAAAGTCAGCAAGCCGGCACTCGTGGCGATTCTGTAATTTAAGATAGATTCCATGTTTATTATTATTATTATTATTATTATTGATTTTTTTTTTTATTTTTTTTGATGAGATCCGTGTCCTTTATTTTTATTGGTTTATTACCAATTTCTCTACTTACATGCGTATATATATATATATATATATATATATGCGCGCGCACATACATTTTTTACTCGGCCCCTCCCATCCCTGGCTCCCGAAGCCAAACCTTGCTCCTCGATCCCACCCTCTCCTCATTCTTTTTCTCCTATCTGCCATCGTCGTCGCGATTCCTTTGAGAAGATTCACCCGATAGCGACTCTCGTTCCCTCCTCGCCGTTCTCAGCCCTTCCAAGCCCTGTATTGCTAGGTTTACGGCTTCTTGATCCAGGGATTTCTCCCCTGCCCAGCGGTCGCACGCGGTTTCAGCCGGAAACATGGTATGGTTTTCCGATCTTTCTCTGTTCAATCGCTGTCCTTAGTTGGAATGACAGTAGATCTGGCCCAAGATTTCTTTGATTCGAAGTTAGCTGCTAAGTAGATGCTTTTTATTGCTCGAATTCCCGGGGGTTACACCAAGATTTGTTGCACTATCGATGTCTGATTCAATTGATGAGTTTTTGTTCATTAGGATTTTGAATTTTCGCGAGATCTGAGTTTTTTCTGGCAGCTGATTGACTTTTCTTTTTTTTTTCTTCTTATTTTTGTTCCCGTGGCAATGCTTGCAGCCTCTCAGACTAGAAATCAAGGTACTACTCTGCGACGCTAGTGAAACTTTCGATGAATATTCCTTGGATCTTATGTTTTCTCTGGTTTCTGCGTTGAGATCTCTCTAATTCTTGAATTCTTTTTATGCCAAATTTGCTTTCAATGATCTTTTCTATCAGAGGAAACTTGCACAAAGGTCGGAAAGAGTAAAATCCGTAGATCTACATCCAACAGAGCCATGGTAATCTGATTCTTGATTTTTTTTTTTTTTAAATATGTTTTAAACATACCTGCATTTGCCTTTTCTAATATTCAAGGACCGAGATTCTGCAGGAACTCAGTGTATACGAATATAAAATCGTGCATTGTTCTTTTTGCTGCAGGATTTTAACGAGTCTTTATTCTGGAAGTGTCTGCATCTGGAACTATCAATCACAGGCAAGTAACTGATTCTCGATAAGTTCTCTAAAACCATGATTTTTCTGAAACACGATTTATTTTACGGGGAACATCCTTTGCTACATGCATTCAATACTAAAATCAAGTTATTGGAACAAATGTGTTACATGGAAAGTGTAGATGGTCTATGGCATTATGCTGGAATAATTAATCCTTGTCATCATTATGCTGGAATCCATGCTAATTGTCTAATTAAATTGTATTAGTTAGATTAAATGTCATGCTGACTAGGTACTAGTTGTTATTATTTGTGTCGCAGAAAAAAGATTGCTGTTAATGATGGTTAACCTTGATGTCTACTGTCTCATTTCATGTTTGAATAATCAAGGAAAATGGATTCAAATTACTTCATGAGAGGGAGTGGTGCATAACATTTCAACTCACTTCTTGAGTAGGAGTATGAGATTTGCAAATATATTGCATGATGCTAAGACTGGATAAGTTGGACATGGTAGGTTTGGCAGTCTTTAACTAACATTGAAGAATGATCAAGGCTTTAGGGAAATGCAGGGTTCTGATTGTATTTCACGAGCAATTTCTGCTGATGCTTTGAAGTCATCTTTCAATAAGATCGGTCGAGCGGTCTCAATAGGCATGTTGTATATGCATATGCTTTGTTCAAGATCTTGAAAATATTTGTCATTTTAGAGTTTGAAGGGCCTGTCTGACATTTATGGTGAAGATAGTACTGGTATTTGTGAGAATAAGAAAGTTAGAGAAGCCCGAACACATGCTTTGACATGACCAAGCAACGTTGATTGGAACAAGTGTAAGAGGACAAAGGAACCATAATTTATTACATACATCAAGCTTGCTGGTGCTAGCTCTCGGTGCTCTCTCTCTCTCTCTCTGGAGGATTCATGTTCCTTTTTTGCAATATTGTTGTGAATTAAATTTACGGTTCTTTGTGTGATGAAACTTTTGTGACTCATGTTATGGCATAAACCCATATGGACATTCCACTCTTTTGACATCTAGTTAAGGATTGTGAGAGGACTAGGCTTTTTGGTGGATGATTCTATAACTGTTGGTGAATGATCATGGGTTGCATAGAAAGAAGCTAGGTAGAGTGGAGTGGAGTGGAGTGGTGGAAAAGATGCCAGCGACAACATCTCTTTCCTGGGCCTCTACACTTTGGAATCATCTGTGCACGCACAAGCTCTTGCTTCTAGATGTTATCAGTTGCATAAAAGCATCTATCATAAGCATCATATTGCCAGTGAGACTACATTTGCTCCATTTTCTGAACCAATCTTTTAATATATATATATATGCACAAACATCGTAAATTCCAACCACAAAGTAAGTCTGCTTTTTCAATTTTTATCTTACTTTTGTCCTTCCTTGCTCCTTCCCACAAAAAAAAAAAGCTACTTGGAAAAAAAAAGTGAGGGATGCTCTAATTATGTGGTTAAATGGATGATATTGTTACTTAAAACTTCCTTGTATAAAACATGAGACTTTGGTTATCAGTTCTCCCTTGAAGCTTGAAATATTCTTGGCCTGCCATGAAGTATGTGTGCTAAAGGTAATTGACCTGGTAGATGGAGCCTTTAGTGGAAGTTTCGGACCACTAGAGAGGCACCGGAGAATTGGTGGATATGTTGCAACTTCTTAGCAATTTGAGTAACATATCGTTCAAGACTGCAATAGGTACTTGTGGAAAGTCTATTTTAATGCAACAACATTGGAAAAAAGGGCTTATGGGGCAAGTATGCTGCTTAGATTTGATTGTTTTTGGCCTACTTTATTGCAATGAAGATGCCATTGAACACGAAATCAGAAAAATGCTCAAGCACTACCTAAAATCGAGAACAAATGGCAAGAGGAGCATAATGTGGAGAACGCAAGCAATTGGGAAATAATTAAGGCAAAGCAGAGGGTGTCAAGGCTTAATTTTCCATGCATAAGAATAAGTTTGGTTGCGTGTGACATTCTTCTTTCAAGTCTTGTTATTTAAATTGCTATAAGCAAGATCTGCTAGACTGATATTGGGGTTCGTCATGGCCGGTAACCATTTCAGTTTGGTATGGTACCATGCTAGGACGTATGGAAATAGGAGAGTGATGAAACAGAGAAGAAGGGAGGAAGAGAGAGAGAGGGAGGGAGAGGGAGGAGGGGCCTACCCGGGTATCAATTAACGTCGGTCAGCATTGATCAGCATTGAAGAGGAGGGAAACGAGCAGCAAGCGAGCGAGCAAACGACAACACATGGGGCAGTTCTTTAAAGCTCTGATCATGGCGCAATAGGGGAGAGAAAGGTAGAGGGAAGGGGAGAGTGAGAAAACAGAGGGTTGGGGGGCATCAGGAGGGGGGTGAGGCTCTGGAGGGTTTTAAGAGACTGAACAATCCTGACTGTCTGAATCATCCCAGTTCTTGACTGGTTTAATTTGATATGGCCCGAACCAAACAGTTCACAATGGTTCGATATACCCTGGACCTGGCTATAAGTATTGTAATTTTATGTAACTCCAATTTAAAAAAGCTGCAATTTCATTTATATCTAGAAAAAATACTTGAGATTGAATTTCTGGTTGAGTGTTAGTCATTGAGGGCAATTACAGACATTTAGATAATTGCATTCAGTGTGTTATCTGATTTCTTGGCATCATTAAATCCTAGCAACAAAAAAACCCTTAAGCTTAAAGCTCACAACAAATGCACATCACCAACATATAAATATTTTGATAACCCTAAAAAGGCTTCATGGCATGAAGTATATAATGTAACATCAGAGTATAGGATTCTGAATGAGCACCTTGGACAAGCTATCACCTGGTTTCTGATTCTCATGTGTTCCATTGCACTAGGCATAAAAGTCACAGTGGCTTGTCCGAAATTGTGGAGCTATCTAGAAGTTTGAGGTGCAAGATTAAAGAAATGGCTCCTTTGATGTAACCATCTTCGAGTAGATTTGGTGATCTACCTAATGCCATCTAATGTTGAATGAAGGTGTGTGGATAAAACCATGCAACATCTGTTGCAGTAATTGGGTTGCGAAAATCGGTGTCTCGTCAAGACGGTCTTCCAAATGATGGTCAATAACATGTGCAACTGTGCTTTAGCAGTATTGACTCTGCTCCCTCACTCCTTGAAGTGACAGAGTTAAACATCCATGGTGGGATGATAGATGCAAGTCATTAAGTAGAAGGATCTTCTTTTATTTTTGATGAGAATGGGAGGTAGCAAAAAACTACCCCTCGAAGAAGAAGGATCTTTAAAAGCAAACAAAACACACTACCCAGGCATTATGGAAACTAGAAGCGAAATTCAAAATACTTTTGCATACTTTTGTGCCTTCGATGTATATAATGCATTCCTTGAGATAGCTATATAATATGGACGAATTCCTTAGTTTGTTGCTAGGGCCTATAATTAGATTTCACATGTTATGTCTTCGTTTATTTATACATACGTGTGTGCATGCATGCTTGCAGACAAATATGCATAATTACATACATGATGATCTGGTTTAGATCCTTTTTCATGAGGGCATAAGTTTGAGATATAGAAGTTTATGCAATTGTTGGTTGGACACCTTTCTTTGCTGGATCTTGCTGATCAGGTTTATTACATTTGTTGATTCTTTTTCAGACAATGGTAAAATCTTTTGAGGTCACAGAATTGCCAGGTATGGTACTCTATACTTCACCCTCTGTACTTTTGCTAGAGTTGGCAATAGATTCTAATGTGCTTGTTAAATTTTCAGTTAGATTCTAATGTGCTTGTTAAATTTTCAGTGCGATCAGCAAAATTTATAGCACGCAAACAGTGGGTTGTGGCTGGAGCAGATGATATGTTCATCCGGGTGTACAATTATAATACTATGGACAAGGTTAAAGTGTTTGAGGCACATACAGATTACATCAGGTGTGTGGCTGTCCATCCAACCCTTCCATATGTGTTATCATCATCCGATGACATGTTGATAAAGCTTTGGGACTGGGAGAAGGGTTGGATGTGTACTCAGATTTTTGAGGGACATTCCCACTATGTGATGCAAGTCACTTTTAATCCGAAAGACACTAATACATTTGCAAGTGCCTCCCTTGATCGTACAGTAAAGGTATTTTTGAATTATCTTTTGATTGGTGGCATGAATTCTACTGTTGGTTTATGTCAATCCACTTCTCCTCTTTGATCATTTGGTCTATCTTAAAAATGACTTTCCAGATCTGGAATCTTGGTTCTCCGGACCCAAATTTTACTTTAGATGCTCATTTGAAGGGAGTGAATTGCGTTGATTACTTCACTGGTGGTGATAGGCCATACTTGATTACTGGTTCTGATGATCACACTGCAAAGGTCTGTATCCTGATTATTTGTTGCATAGTTTTTCTATTTATTTTCATCTGCTGCTTTCTGTCAATAAATTTAATGAATTTCAGGTCTGGGATTACCAAACCAAAAGTTGTGTTCAAACTCTTGAAGGCCATACCCATAATGTTTCAGCTGTCTGTTTTCATCCCGAGCTTCCTATAATCATTACAGGTTCAGAGGATGGAACTATTCGTATATGGCATGCAACTACGTACAGGTTTGTTCTTTCTTAACTTGATCTAAATCATTTGTGCATTTGCAGCAGTAAGGTTCTTTTCATTCATCCACATGAATCTTGAAGTCGTAATTTTACTTATATGCATTTTAACTTGTTTTTATAGCATTTTATAGAATTTGTTTTTGTGGATGATGTAGGATAAGAGATAATAGCAAGATTTTAAATTTTATGGGATGGGGCTGTACTGGTTTTTTCATGGAACAAGACGCGCCGCTATTCCCCTGTCCCAACACTTGGGACAAAAGATGTCTTAAGATGTCCCGATCGGGACATTGGGACACTAGTGTCATGTCCCGATACATGGGATGGTATCCTGTTCCGGTATTTCACGGGACATCGTACCAAGACTTGAATTAGTTGTCACCATCTACTATGCAATCAATAGGCTAGACAATTTCTCTCTCTTAAAAAAAAAAGATAGCATATCTCTTCATTCCATCAATTTTTGCTTGGGGAGCGTGAGCATTATTGGGCTGGTAATTTCACAATTTTGGGCAAGGTTTGTTAGTTAATGTTATAAGCACTGTTAACTTAACTATTTGTGTAATTATAAATCAGTAATTCACTATATGAGCAGATCAATCTGTTATCTCCAGAAGTTATGGGAATCAGCAGGAACCGAGCTGTTTGTATAGCCAGGATATCAAGAAACTGGGGTACAGCCATTTTGGGATAATGTGTTTCTGTCATGTGCTTTGCCTTCTTCACTACATTACATGTACGTGCAAAACATACATTAGTAGCTGTGCTTGAATCATCATCCTGAACTTGACCCAGAATAACTGATGTTTATTACTTTATTCGTGTCCTCCAAGAAGTCATCAACCTTATTTTTGGTTCATATAATACTAGGTGTTAATGTTTGATTGGAGAGGACATTAAAATTGTGGTGGATCTTCAGTTGGAGATATAATTTTTTTTTTTAATACTTTTACAGACTGGAGAACACGTTAAATTATGGCCTTGAACGGGTTTGGGCTGTTGGATACATGAAAGGATCAAGGAGGTAAAAAAAGCTGTCCTTTATTTTACTTTTAATTTTCTTTTCATGATTTATGAGTATAGATATTTTGTTTCTGATCCTGAATTTATTTGAAATGTGATAGTAATGAGCAGTTAGCATGATTCTTGGTTCTTTCTTCTTGCTTAAATGTGGCAGTGGTTTTGTTTTTTAGGATTGTAATTGGATATGATGAAGGAACTATTATGATAAAACTTGGTCGTGAAGAACCAGTTGCCAGTATGGATAGCAGTGGGAAAATTATATGGGCAAAGCATAATGAAATACAGACAGTGAACATCAAGACTGTTGGAGCAGATTTTGAGGTTAGTTAGCCCTGATCTGCTATCAAGAAAGTCAAGAAACTTTCAAAGTTAATTTGAAGGTTAGGGAACTTTTTCTACCTGTCAGGTCACAGATGGAGAAAGACTGCCTTTAGCTGTGAAGGAATTGGGAAGCTGCGATCTCTACCCTCAAGTAAGTTTATTTAAATGCGATCTGTTGCTTATGCATCTGCTATGGTTTCATGATTGACTCTGTGCTGTGCCCTACCTATGTAGCCTTCCTGGTTGCATGTGTGCATGCATGTGCTTGTGGGTGCATCTGTGCGTGCATGTGCATATGAATGTGCATTTGTTCCAACTAATGCACCGGATGACATATAGAAGATCTCCATAATCCACTAAGTCTACAGACGCCAGAGCAAATAAAAAAGTATTTGTTAGGTACTGAAAAAAATCTATGGTATTTGATTTACTGATCTTGTGTTGCCTTGCAGCAAGACATATCTTGGAGAATAAGTCTTCAGGCTTTGCTTTATAGCTGTATTATTGGTTTTGGACTAATTGCTATTATCTCCAGATATCTTGGGCTTTATCTGTTTTCTTGTGTTGTCCAATTATTTTATGAATTAAAACTTTAATATATTTTAGCTATCACTTCCCTAACACTATCAGTCAATTAGAATACGGGGGTCGCCAAGAAGAGTCAAAGTGATGCTCTAAAAGTTTTTGGAACTTGAAGTTTAGATATGCTGAATAAAAATGTTGTGGAACTGCAACTTGCAAAGAATGGATGAACTTTGATGCTGTGATTAGGCATATTGGTCTTTACTATGTATAAATGCTCTGTTTTGGGAAATTAAGTAATCATTTCTTCTACCAGAAAATATGGTTTGTGTTTTGCTTTATTCCAGTTGATGATGCAATATTCTTTGGTTTTGTAGTTTCTAGTTCTTGAATTGCTCCTTCTTTCGACTCAGCAAGCATTGATCAAAGTTGTTTTGATTCTTCTTTGTTCAGAGCTTAAAACATAATCCGAATGGGAGATTTGTTGTTGTTTGTGGAGATGGGGAATACATAATATATACTGCATTGGCATGGAGAAATAGATCCTTCGGATCAGCTTTGGAATTTGTCTGGTCATCTGATGGAGAATATGCAATCAGGGAAAGTACATCAAAAATAAAGATTTTCAGTAAAACATTCCAGGTCTGTTTCTACATCTATTTATCTCTGTTCACCTTTTGGGGATGAATTGGCTTCCTCCCACTTTCTGGCACCAGCCCTTATGTTCCTTTTAAAAAAAAAAAATTGCAAAAATATTTAAATTATTTAATTGGATGATTTTTCCATGTAGTAAGTGTAAGGGCCATACTAGATTGATTTTTTATGCAGGGAAAACCAGTGTTTAGATTTTGCATCCCACAGACCTATAAAGCTTCTGCTCTCTCTTTTGTAGCTCAAAGTTATTTTTTGGTGTTCCAATTTGTTGATGTATGGATTGGAAGGAACTGTTAGCTTCCATGGTTGGTATTGCAATTTGTTGACATCTGGGTAGTCCATTGTTAGGGAGAACTGAAGAACCATTACTTGCTGGGGTTTTTGTATAGCCTAATTGTTCATAGATGATCTGCTGTAAATGGTTGTTTACTCTGTTATGTTTTAATTATAATTGTAATCGTTGTTTTACTACTGTAAGGGATGCTCCTGGATACTTCATTGATCATCATGAGCACTTTATGCTGGCTATTCATGCTTTCCAATTATGTGGCTTCTGAATTTTTTGGGGCTAAACAATATAGCAATTCACAAGCTGTGATTCATATTCTGTTTACCATTGATGTCAAATTTACTCTAACAGTCATGGACAAAAAATTTTGTCATCAGATGCTTGTGTTTTGTCATCATTGTGATAGTCTCCAGTAATGGATTACAGCAACCTGAAAATTGTCTTATGACAACTTGGAACTTGAACTGAGCTTGAAGGCTATGACATCTTTCAGGAGAAAAAAAGTATCCGACCGACCTTTTCAGCAGAGCGTATCTTTGGGGGAACATTATTGGCAATGTGCTCAAATGACTTCATTTGCTTTTATGATTGGGCAGAGTGCAGATTAATACGTCGGATTGATGTTAATGTTAAAGTGGGTTTATTCTTTATTCCAAGAATTTTCTGTAGCATGTTGTCATGCTTCAGCTATATTTCCATAGTATTTTTATTCTTTATTGTTTGTCATGGTCATGTTTCACAGAATATTTATTGGGCTGATAGTGGTGACCTAGTGGTGATTGCTAGTGGTACATCATTCTACATGCTAAAATACAATGTAAGTTAGCCAACTCAATTATCCTATTTTTTTTCCAAATGTTCTACTGTTGCCTTTTTTTTAATGTGTTATTCTTGCATGATTTCATTTAGTTTCCTCTGCTTTGCAATTTTTCCCAGGAACATGTTCATGTAGATTTGACATTTGCATGTATTGTTTTAATCAAGTAAAGACAGTCGCATGTTTTATTGTGCATGTTGTTAATGATAATTTTGGAATACTTGATCGGTTTCCTACAGAGAGAGATTGTTTCTTCCTATCTAGAATCTGGAAAGTCGGTGGATGAGCAAGGTGTGGAGGATGCATTTGAGCTTCTTCATGAAGTGAGTGAGCGGGTCCGAACGGGGATATGGGTTGGAGATTGTTTTATTTACAACAATTCTTCTTGGCGACTAAATTATTGTGTTGGAGGGGAGGTAGATATTTGAACTTTCACTTTAAATTCAGTTTTTGATGCTTATTCATATGCAGGCTTGTTGATTCTTGGAGTTATATGATTATCTGTTTTGTTGATTCTTGGAGTTATGCGATTATCTGTTTTGTTGAATGCAGGTCACCACCATGTTTCACTTGGATCGGCCTATGTACTTGTTGGGATATCTTGCTAATCAAAGCCGGGTATATCTTATTGACAAGGAATTCAAGTGAGTTCACTTGAGACATTCTCTCATGATCTTCTGTCATCCCCACTATTGATTTGTTGTGGCTAATAATTTCTTCTGTTGCAGTGTTATGGGCTACACCCTGCTGCTAAGTTTGATTGAGTACAAAACTCTAGTGATGCGTGGGGATCTGGATCGTGCAAAAGAAATCTTGCCATTGATACCAAAGGAACACCATAACAGGTACATCCGTTTCTATTCAATTGGTCAGTATTGCACTTGTTAGATTCAATCTCTTGAGACCTGGAATTCTGACAGAATGCAAATCAACCAATAAGAAGTCAGTGATGTTAAATTAACTCTGTTCAGAATATCAAATTGCCTCTTTTCATGGTTGAATTTCATTCTCATGCTTGGGTGTCTTCTCTGAGATTGTTGATTTATGGATCAACAAAAGGCTTTGAACTCTCATCTTTGCCTTTTCATCGTACAAATGACGTGGTATTCTGGAGTTTCGTTTTCTTTTTTGCCATATGAAAGTACAGAAGAGTAGACGTGTGGATTGTCTTTGCTGTATTGTTCTTACTGTCCTGTCATTGGTCCCATTTAGATAGTTTTTTTTTCTTTTTGCTTTTCTAATCTTGATCGAGGAATTCTTCTTCATTTCCTTTGATACTGCAACCTCTCACTAAGCTTCCCTTGAATGGTATCTCATGATTTGCCAGTGTGGCTCGTTTCTTGGAGTCTCGGGATATGCTTGATGATGCTCTCGAAGTAGCTACAGATCCTAATTACAGATTTGATCTAGCTGTACAGCTTGGAAGATTGGAGGTTGCAAAGGTATGCATTAGTAATCACAGAAGCAGATGGACATTCAAATTTTCCTCATCTTAATTCTACCTTTGAATAATTTTTTCGTTGTAGTCATTTGTTTCCCATCTGAGGACAGAATTTGTTTTGCAGGCAATTGCAATTGAAGTACAAAGCGAGTCTAAGTGGAAGCAGTTGGGAGAACTCGCTTTGTCTACTGGGAAGGTATAGTAAGGACATTCAAGTGAATAATAATTGGTTATTTGGTATTTAAAAGTGCCATCTAGTATACACTGAATAACTTGTCAGTCTTTTGGAAAAGGCATGATTTAATCATTAAATATCAATATAGCAAGCACAGGAATCCACAAGAGAGGCTTCAAGAGGAAGTTCTGAAAATGCTGAAGACTTTGAATAAATAATTAGAAAAGGTGATAAGGGAAAGCAATATGATTTGAAACATGAAAGCTAAAGCAGATAAATGATAACATCACAAAATGGATATTGCAATTTTTTAAGCTGCAGTGGTCATCATATGCTAATATATACATATTCTGGTTTAATTGTGATGAATTTGAGCTTGCTGGTTTTGTTTTGATATTTCTGTTAATATGCAACAACATTTGGTGTGGTGGGAGAATGTAACCTTTCTGAAATCAAGTCTGGTGTCCTGGACAGCCTGCTAGAAAGGAAAATAAATGGAGTGATATCTTGTAGTTGATGATTATTTTTCATTTTTATGCAGTTAGAAATGGCTGAGGAGTGTCTATCACATGCTACGGATTTCAGTGGCTTATTGCTTCTTTACTCAGCTCTTGGAGATGCTGAGGGGATAACAAAACTTGCATCCCTTGCTAAAGAGCTAGGGAAGAATAATGTTGCTTTCCTTTGTCTATTTATGCTAGGTAAATTGGAGGATTGCCTTCAATTGTTGGTGGAGAGGTACTTGTGGTTAAGACACCATACCCTTTCTTATTTCCGGGTATCATTTTTTTAGGAGGGTGAGATGATGCTGTGGCCACTGTTTTTGTTAATCATTTTTAATTATTTACAGTAATCGTATACCAGAAGCTGCACTGATGGCACGTTCCTATCTTCCAAGCAAAGTCTCTGAGATTGTAGGAGCATGGAAAAATGATCTTAATAAGGTATTTTTTTGTTTGTTCCTTTAAGCTTTGCTCAAATTAGTATCATAGATTTGCTAAAAATGTGTGAAAGTGAGCAAGACCTAGAACAACTGTCATTTTTTATTTTCAGTTGAATTTTGCTATTAGTGGCAGGTTGTCTTTTGTTTTGTTCAATTTTCTTCCTTTTTTTTTTGAGACCATCTAAAAGATGTTTCCTTTTTTGCTTCTAATTTGCTTTGAATAAAGATCAACCCCAAAGCTGCAGAATCTTTGGCTGATCCTGAAGAATACCCTAATTTATTCGAGGACTGGCAAGTTGCTCTTGCTGTTGAATCGAATCTTGCCCATGAAAGGTACATGTTATGAGATTTCTTTTTCTTTAGATGGTTATATTTTTGTGCATACAGCATGCAGAACCTTTCATGCCTCAATTTTCTGCTCACGTTCAAAGTGCCTTGGGATCTCTTGACTAAGGTGTTCCTGTGTCATTAGGAATTCATTTCATTTGATCAAAAACCAGGCAAAATCTTTTGAGTAAATGGTGGCTGTGCTACGTATGAAGCATTGGTTTTTCTGTCCTTGACCCTAGCGAGTTACCTAGGTGCATCACTTTAGAAAGTAATTGAATAAAAATGGAAAAACAAGAAATTGCTGGGGGTGTAAGATTTTAGGTTGATTGTTATTAAACATAAAGCTTAATATAGGCAGTGACTGCTGAGGACTTAAAAGCTGTTACAGCTCTCCTTTCGTGGTTCATATCTGATCTTTGGCTTATGTAGTTGGATGTCCCGGCTGCTAGCTAAGCACTTACTTTCTATAACTGTTATGGCTTTACATTAGATAGTAAATTGGAAACTCAATTCTAGTAGGAGATTAGATGAGGAGTGTGAAGTCTTTATTTGGTCATGGAACTTCTTCCTTTGATATTCTTCTTGCTTGTCTTAGTTTTTCTCTCTATCTGGTCAATCAGCATAAAATAAATTTGATGGCACTAGGGGAACAAGCGAGGACTCGATATTTAGGAGGTTTTCTTTTATTTAAAGCTAATATTCTTTCATGGCACCTTCAATGATGTATTAAGAACTGGCTTTAATACTTATGATTTGTTTGTGAAGTCATTGTTACTTTTTTTTTCCTTCTGGTGTTTTTCCATGATATTCTGTATTGTTATGCCTTTGCTCTTATTTTTGTTATGCATCAGTTGGAAATCATGACATCCATGACATGAATTGTTGTAGATGCCATGATTTGCCATGCATAAGTTGGATTCCTCCTTTATTTACTGCTTCTTCGGTTCCGAAAATTTAAACAATAGAAGGCTGTTGTCCAAATATTGTTGTTGGATACCTTGACAAAATTTTTCATCTTTTGTTGGCAACAAGAATCAGGGATTCAGACGTTCAAAAAAATCTCTTCTTTCTGTGGATTGTCTGTGGTTGTTTTTTCCATTCGTGTATGTTAACTTTTATGTGTTCAATTCATCACAGAATTTGTGTTATTCGCTTTACATTCCTCAGGCATCTTATTTGAATGAAAACAAAAGGATTATTGAGAATTGGGAAATAAAAAAGAATAAAGTGATATATGAACTTTATTGATTGAAAGATTGGACGGGTTAACTAATCTTAAACAGCAGAAGACATGATGGACTATTTGTCAATTTGTGTTGAAAATTGAAACCTGTGAACATGTAAAAGTAAATAGCAAACATCATACTTTTAAAATATTAACATCCTAAAATTGTCGGACATTCGATTGATGCCCCCCATCCTGACCTTTTACAAAAATATACCAAATTGAATAAGACATTATGAGGATCATCATCCGGTATGCAACTACTACAAATTCAAGTCTGTGGCATTTCTAACTCCAATGATATTTTAACAACAATTTCAGAACTGCCTTATTCTTGGTACAACTTGAGGTGTCGAAAGTTCCAAGTGGACATGAAATGTATCAGTACTCTTTCATTTGGGGATGATTTAAGCCTAAACTACCGTTTTGTCCTTGATGCTAATTCTTATTCTATATGTACCAGATCAAATAACTCTAGCTATCTTTATAAAGATTTGTACATTGTTTATTTAAAAACTAAATACATATATTTTTTATAATCTTGATGCTAGCCATCCAAGCCGAAGTTCCTTGCATTGGGGTTGGGGGAGGGGGGGGGAGGGGGGTGGGGGGGCAGAGGAGCCATTTTCTATTTATATCAAACACCTTACAGTAATATCAATCTATAACATCTAGTAGTCTTTTAATAGGTGGCTGTCTATGCAATCGGCAAGGCGACTGATAACATCTAGGTGGAAGGGAGGCATCTTTTTTTGTCTGTTGAGAATTTGACTTCATTGAATTCTTCCTTTCATGATTGGAATTATATAGAAATTTGAGAAACATTATTATGAGGATTCCTGAGTTCACGTCTTCTTGTAAATGTTTAGTTTGTTTGGAAACAAAATTTAGACCACAAATCATAACTTTTTTCAATATTAACTCTAAGAATTTGGATACTTTATATTTTTTTTAACACAAACTAGTTTTAAACAGCTGCCGTAATTATGCTAAGTTGCTTGAAACTCAATCTGTTCTGAGCTTATTTTTGTCTGCAGATTAATGCAAACATGTGTTGTTTAATTTTAGTGAATATTCATGAAAGCAGGGGTAATTATCCTCCCGCTGTGGAATATTTAAGCTATGCTGAAAGGTCAAATATCAATCTCGTGGAAGCTTTCAAAAGCATGCAAGTTGATGAAGAGGATGTACCACTTGAAAATGGAGATTCAGGTCATGAGGTAGGTTGTGCTTATAGATGGTATCTGTGTTTTGTATTCTCTGTGTTTTTTTATATATCCTCAGTTCTATTTTGATCTTTCCTTGTATGTTCTGTTGGTTTTTTTAAATCTGCCTCTTCTCCTCACTGAATCCTACTCCTTGCTGCTTTAGATTGTCTAATAGCAAGAATTGTTTGCAGGTGACTGAAGAGAATGGCATGGAGGAAGGTCAAGAAGAAGTGGTTGAAGTTGAAGCTGACGAGTCTACAGATGGAGCAATCCTTGTTAATGGGAATGAGGGTGAGGAAGAGTGGGGTACGAATAATGAAGGAACCCCATCAGCCTAATAGCAATTGGTTGGGCAAGTGTAAAATTCAAATTTTGTATCTGGTGATTAATTGTTTTTCTTTTCCCTTTTTTCCAATGACTCCCGTATGTCTAGGATTAGTGCTCGTATCGGTGCCACTTGTTAGAGAGTAGCAGGTCCCTGCCCTCATTCCTACTTTTTCAGTTTGTGAAACCAAATAAGGTCATCCTTCCATTCTGAGGAAAGAATATTGATGGCTGTTGTAGTGTGAAGTATACCGGCCACTAGTTTGCTAGTTAATATGAAAAGTAGTTGTGGAGACACTGTATTATGGTGTAAAGTTTTCATATTTAACAACTATAGTTACTAGTGTAAGAGATGATGCCCTGAAATAACATGGTAGAATTTTGATTTCACTCCTATGATTACATGGCATTGCAGTGTATTCCCCTGTTTCTGAATTTTGACCTGTCTAGCTGTGGTGGCTTATAATCCTTTTAGTGTGAACCTCGTTCATGTGCTCTTGCCTGAAAATATTTTGTTTCCTCATTGGGTGGCTTGTTGCTAAGGTGCTGTCAATTATGTTCATCATGTTAAAGAATTTGCAATTTGATATGGTAAACTAGATTCTGTACATGCGTATGGATTCAAGGTTATCACTCATCGTTTCAATGATTTGTTAATTTTGATGTTTGACATTGTGATGCAACCATAATTTTTCTACTATTTATTTGTGTATTCCTGGTATTTAAATTTTGCATCTCTATTATGTAAGCCTTTGGTATACTTTTTCAATGATGTTTTCCATATTTGTGTATGCTCACCTTCTCTAACTCTGTTGTTTATTAATCTTGCAGTGTTAACTCCCCATCAATAGGGACCTTACAAGTCAAGAGGTTTCAGAGATCTGTCTCCCCTTCTTAAGGTGATGACTTACCCTCATGGGAGAGAGGAATGAGATTTATTATTTATTTTTTTCTGAGCTAGTGAACCCTTTTCTTTTTCTTCCCACAGTATATGGTAGGTCTCTGTGCTATATGTTTTGCTGATTGATGTCTTACCGTAGCTTTAGAATATTGACAGTTGTCATCCAACATGTATGCTCCGGTATATAAATTTTTTTAGCCTGGACTATGCTCTCAGTTGATGATTTCATCTGTTCAAAAATAAATATAAAGCAGGGTCACAGGACATGCACTGTGTTGGTGAAATAGCTAAGGATATTTTCTTTAATAATGGTTTGATATTGCAGATTAACTTGCTTGCCTTTACTTCTTTGTAATAAATGCTAAATAAGCCTCATCAGGCACCAAAATGAGAACCACCACAATCTTTTTGTCCGCCTGCTGAAAGAGTTACCTTTTTATTGAAAAAAAAATAAATCTAAACAGATTTGATAGATGTTACAAATTTTTGGCACAAATGGACTTCCTTGTATATCATCATACAAAATAAGCTTGTGTTGCTCATATTTGCATTTTGATCAGGTTGCTGCGAAGAAAAATGTATGAGCTATTGTTCTCAGGAATTCCTTGAGTTCCCCGTGCTTGCAGCATCCCCGGACCTACTTAAACAGTAATCTATTACTTGTGTAACGGCACGGACTGATTCTTGTGCCATTGGATTCCTAGAAAGATAGGGAGAGTCGTAGATGGCTTTCCTAGCCATTATTTTTCGTCTGTCTATCTAGCCGACAGCTGTATCTCAAGCTCTCATTTTTCTATTTTTGTCATTCATTGGGGTTTATATACCCTGTCTGTCATTGAATAGGTATTATTGAGGACATTATGGTACCATCGAGTTTTTCTGATCTAAAAGAGAGATCATGTTTGAGTTAAAGGTGAGATTTGTGGCCTGGTAGCTTCATCCTGAAGCACTCTCATCTAATATTTTAGGTGTCATGATAAAAAGGTGCAGATATTTAGGAGGTTGAGAAGGTTTTGCTGCGTTCACGCTGGTATACGGGTGTTCGGGCTAAGGTGGTGGAGTTCTCCCCGCGCATCAATGATTAGAGGTGGGGCCTATCAAAGAGTTTAATGTCATGGGAGGGGCTGTGGCAAAATAATTAAACCAACGAAAGGTTGAAGGGCTCTGGTATTTACTATGTACATCGTGTCTGTCTCCATAAAGTATCCTGTGGTCCATGCGCGAATAAAGTAGGTTGTTCACCGCACTGTTTACTTTTAAACGAATTTAAATATAGATTGTTGTCTTTTACAGGAAAAAAAAAAAAAAAGTTAAAGAAAAGAGCATGGACTGTTATCTCTTTTGCTGACCGTTCAGCTTTGTTTATCACCGTCACATGTATGCCATGCAGGCTAAAAGCCAACAGGGTCAACATGACCCTCTCCTGCCGTATCTCGAAGGGTTACCAGCTCGATTTAGCTCCTCCCAGGAACCTTATGCCTGACTGGATCGCTAAGGCACCGGCATGGCTTCTCTGAGAAATCTAAAATCACAGGGTAGCGCTACGGCATTAGTTTCTTGGAAGCATATTATAAAACTTATCCAAGGTTGCTCATGGGAGCAAGGTGTAATCCCTGGCCGCCGTCTGCCATTCAATCAAGTCTGAGCTGGCCTGTTCCAATGCTTATAGTACGCCCCTGCCGTTTCAAATGAAAAGAAGGATGGGCACGGTGTTCAGAGCTTCGTATATGTATCGCCAAGGTAATGAGGCAGCAGACTAGGTGGCCAGGCAAGCACAAGATCAACATACTACTTAATTATCAGGATTGCACCGCACTTGCATTTAGCCACATTTTTTTTTTTGGTTATGCATATGGTGTACAGTTTATCTGAACTTAATTTTTGGTTTTGTACGGTGTAATGTTTTCCTCTTCTCCCTTAGCATATAAAAAAAAAACGCACTTATTCCCGGGCATCGATGATGGTACGAATCAGAACATATCGATCTTTTTGATGATCTGGAGGCCCTCCAAGGTTTTTATTGGCTCCGAATCCGATGCAGTGACTACTATACAAGGATCCAGTCCATCTAAGCGGTTCATAAGAAAGATTCGGAAATTGGAACGACAGAAAGATATAGATTACTTGGAGTCAGACCAACGTAAAAAGGACACTCCATGCAGAGGCCCGGTTGAGAGGTCCGGGTCCCTCGTGTCTTCCCGCATCCACGGTATCTGTTTAGCAGCCTAGCATGATCCATCGTATACTGACGGACCGTTTCGAGTCAAGTGGACACGACAAATGACGCCGATAATGATGTATTGGATGTTGTGAATGCATCGCATGGATGATGATGACGATCGGTAGTTGCGATTTTTTTTTTTTTTAAAAGAAAAAATTTGGCAGCGTATTGTACTCAGTTTATCAGGCCTTACTGTACCTTCTCTCCTCTCTCTCTCCTGTAGGTGCTCGGAAGCAATGCAACCCTGACGCGGTCCTCGGGTGGCGGGCGGAGGTAACCGAAGCGAAGGACTTCGGCGTGTCAAGTGCCGGTCGACTTTGCCGACATTTGTACCCAAATCAAAAAAATATTTTTCTAACTCAAAATTAGATCGACTGGCATTGGTAGGCACCCACAAAATTTATCCTACCGAATCCGTTCTAAACATAGATTACAAAATTAATCTAAAATTTCAAGCGCATCCTATATAAAATTGATATCACAATTGGGTATCCAATGTCATGCGATAAAGTAGAACATCATTAAGAATCCTGGAGACAGGGAAGAATCCTTTCGGTAAAAAAAATTCAAATCAAATAAATTATCATGCTTCAAACAACATTGAGCTCTCAAAATTTTTTTAAAAAATTTTAACCGAAACATTAAAAATTCTTTTGATCTCCCTCCCTCACGTGCTCTTCTTTCATATAAATCTCTGAAAAAATATAATAAAACAAAAATAAAAAAAAGTAAAAAAATTAATCTATGTAGAAAAATAACTTACCTTTCAATTTTTTCGTGTTCTTTAGTTATAATCTTTTCCATGTTTTTCTCTAGTTTTTTCTTTATGTTTTTTTTATCCCTAGAAGCCTGAATCAGGTGGGAGGCTTAGAGTGGCCGAACAGGAACATCAAAATCCTTTTCGATATCCCAGTGCTCTCCTTCCCCGCATCTCTTTGAAAAAGAGAATAACATGCCAAGAAATGAAGTGAGAAAGAAAAAGAAATGAAAGTGTCTTACCCTTTTTTTTTTTTTTTAATCATCTTTTTCTTGTTTTCGTTGATTTTCTTGTAGTTATCCACCAATTTCCCTGTTACTTTTTTCATCCTTTGGACTCTCAATCAGGTGGGACCCATCTCTTCGAACGGTGGCCAAATAAGGAAAGCCTAGTCCATGGCAACGATTTTGAGTTGATATTAGATATAAGAATTTAAATAGTATAAATATTATATTAATCAATATGTAATTAAGATCAATCTAGACCTTAATGGCTAAGATAATGGCTAACGTATCCAACCACCTATTAAAACTCATCCTAAACTCAAATGGATTTTAGTTTTAAATCCCAAATCGTATTAGGGTATGCTAAGATTTGGGATGGGTCTGATATCTAAAAAAATCTATCAGATCATGTTAGGATTTGGGATGGATCTAGTACCCAGAAAAATCCATCTAACTACCGATCTAATAAAATTTTTATGTCTATATCTAATATTAGAAATAAAGGATAATGGATCTAGGATAGTTTGGACTATTTTTCAAATTACTTTATGCACCTAGAGTACTACCCTAGGAATCATAAAATGAGAAAATATTATATTACAAGAAATATAAAATCAAGTTCATACATATATATATATATATATATATATATATATATATATATATATATATATATATATATGTTAGAATCCAGTTGGTCGGTGATATGGCATGACCGTTGACATGAAATTCTATTGGATGCAGCTGGCTGCCACGATGGCAAAAGGTGCCACCTGGATGCAGTAACAAGACGAAGCACCAAGTCTGAGCCCCTTGCCGAGGTCAGCTCCCCCGAGATCGAGCCGTCCCCTCGGTCGAGGTCATGCTCCCGCCTTCTAAGCCCTGGCCGAGATCAGCTCTCCTAAGATCGAGCCCTCGGTTGATGTCGTGCTCCAACCTTCTGAGCCCCTGGCCGAGGTCGGCTCCCCCAAGGTCGAGCCCTCGGTCGGGGTCATGTTCCTCCTGCTCGAGGTCGACCCCCTGGTCAAAGTGAACTCCTTCCCCCGAAGTCAGGTTTAGATTTTTACAGGTGGACGTGGCAACCTCCACGAGCGACTCTGGAGCGGTCGGGATAATGACGTTGGTAGGCGATGTCGCCATCCCCATTAGGACCCCTGTGCTGCTCGGGAAGGCTGGCACCCCTATGGGGAGGTACTTTACCAAAGCACGCCGCCTGTAACCTTTGAGGAATGATGTCCCACCATCGCACACCATTGTCACCTCTGCGGGCCGGCATTTCGCCAGAGCATGCCACTTGCGGAGGAGCATCCCGCCGGGGCATCAAGCATCTCAGCTTGCTATCAGCACCTCCTAAGGGAAGGCACTCCTCTCGGGGTGTCGCACCCCTCGACCTACCGCTTGCACCACCACGAAGAGGAAGGTCTTTTCAGGGATTTCAGACCCTGTGGCATCTCCCTCCAGACTGGTGGTCTGCCAGGTCTCCCTAAACATGGAGGGACAATACCAGAAAGGGGCAGTGCTCTGTCGGAGTGTCAGGCCTCGCGACATGCCATGCATACTGATATGGCAACATCGCTGACATAAAGTGTGCATCAGATCCAGCTGGTTGCCAGGTGGCACCGCGTGGCACCATCTCCGGACTCTCCCACCAGGTGGCTCGTTCATCGATAGAGCCGACCTCGGGGCTGAGCTCGGCACCTCTGCCATCCCGCCAGGTATCGATCCAAGCGGGATCCATCTCGGCCGGAGTGGCCTTGCCTCTGCTCCTTCGCCAGGTGGTGCCCCCAGATGGGTCCACATCGTCGAAGTCGAGCCAGGCTCTCCCCGCTTCCTTACTATGTGCACCCCTAGATGGGTCCACCTCGGTCGAGGTCGAGCTTTCTGCCACTCCGCCAGGTGTCGATCCAGGCGGGATCCACCTCGGCCGGAGTGGTCCTGCCTCTGCTCCTTCGCCAGGTGGCGCCCCCAGATGGGTTCACCTCGTCGAAGTCGAGCCAGGCTCTCCCCGCTCCCTCGCTAGGTGGCACCCCCAGATGGGTCCACCTCAGTCGAGGTCGAGCTTTTCACTGCCACTCCGTTACGTGTCGATCCAGATGGGATCCACCTCGATCGAAGTGGTCCTGCCTCTGCTCCTTTGCCAGGTGGCGCCCCCAGATGGATCCACCTCGTCGAAGTCGAGCCAAGCTCTCCCCGCTCCCTCGCTAGGTGGCAACCCCAGATGGGTCCACCTCGGTCGAGGTCGAGCTGGCCTCTGCCACTCTGCCAAGTATCGATCCAGGCAGGATCCACCTCGATCGGAGTGGTCCTGCCTTTGCTCCTTCGCCAGGTGGCACCCCCAGATGGGTCCACCTCGTCGAAGTCGAGCCAAGCTCTCCCCACTCCCTCGCCAGGTGGTGCCCCCGGATGGGTCCACTTCGGTCGAGGTCGAGCTGGCCTCTGCTACTTCGCCAGGTGTTGACCCAGGCGGGATCCATCTCGATTGGAGTGGTCCTGCCTCTGCTCCTTCGCCAGATGGCACCCCCAGATGGGTCCATCTCGTTGAAGTCGAGCCAGGCTCTCCCCGCTCCCTCGCCAGGTGGCACCCCCAGATGGGTCCATCTTGGTCGAGGTCGAGCTGGCCTCTGCCACTTCGCCAGTGTCGATCTAGGCGGGATCCACCTCGGCCGGAGTGGTCCTGCCTCTGCTCCTTCGCCAGGTGGCACCCCCAGATAGGTCCACCTCGTCGAAGTCGAGCCAGGCTCTCCCCGCTCCCTTGCCAGGTCGCACCCCCAGATTGGTCCACGTCGACCGAGGTCGAGCTGGCCTCTGCCACTCTGCCAGGTGTTGATCCAGGCAGGATCCACCTCGGTCGGAGTGGTCCTGCCTTTGCAGGTGGCGCCTCCAGATGGGTCCACCTCGCTGAAGTCGAGCCAAGCTCTCCCCACTCCCTTGCCAGGTGGCACCCCCAGATGGGTCCACCTCGGTCGAGGTCGAGCTGGCCTCTACCACTTCGCCAGGTGTCGATCCAGGCGGGATCCACCTTAGTCGGAGTGGTCCTGCCTCTGCTCCTTCACCAGGTGGTGCCCCCAGATGGGTCCACCTCGCCAAAGTCGAGCCAGGCTCTCCCCACTCCCTCGCCAGGTGGCACCCCCAGATGGGTCCACCTTGATCGAGGTCGAGTTGGCCTCTACCACTCCGCCAAGTGTCGATCCAAGTGGGATCCA
Source organism: Areca catechu (assembly GCA_021397845.1). Classification (NCBI taxonomy): domain Eukaryota; kingdom Viridiplantae; phylum Streptophyta; class Magnoliopsida; order Arecales; family Arecaceae; genus Areca; species Areca catechu. The sequence goes on from CM038043.1 coordinate 188,549,413, forward strand.
CCTCAACCGGAGTGATCTTGCCTCTGCTCCTTCGCCAGGTGGCACCCCCAGATGGGTCCACCTCGTCGAAGTCGAGCCAGGCTCTCCCTCTCCCTCACCAGGTGGCACCCCCAGATGGGTCCACCTCGACTGAGGTCAAGCCGGCCTCTGCCACTCCGCCAGGTGTCGATCCAGGCGGGATCCACCTCGACCGGAGTGGTCTTGCCTCTGCTCCTTCACCAAGTGGCGCTCCCAGATGGGTCCACCTCGTCGAAGTCGAGCTAGGCTCTCCCCGCTCCCTCGCCAGGTGGCGCCCCCATATGGGTCCACCTCGGCCGAGGTCGAGCTGGCCTCTGCCACTACGCCAGGTGTCGATCCAGGCGGGATCCACCTCGACCGGAGTGGTCTTGCCTCTGTTCCTTCGCCAAGTGGTGCCCCCAGAGGGGTTCACCTAGGCCGATGCCAGACCTCTCTATGGATGACAAAAGGACCGGGAGCGCGAGCCTCAAGGAAGCTGCTGGAGACAGCGTGCACAGGCGGTGTACCCGGTACGGTGTCCCTAGGCTTGCAATGGTGCGCGAAACCTCATTAGCACTAGTTTGGATGGGGAATCCTACCCAAGGCACCGAACCCAGCATTCAGTAGCCCGGCATCCTAAAAGGGAGGGCCACGGTCAATGTCTCAGGCCCGAGGATGCCTTCACATGGATCGGTATCCCACCAAGTTTCCCCTTTCATGACTACATGGCTGACGAGACCGGTTCACCACTTAACTCCCAACTATAAGGGGGACGAGGGGGGGACGGTTGAGCCCCCCGGGGGATCAAGGCACGGACGGAGGCATAGATCTGTGACCTGAAAAGGAAGGCCAGGGGCAAGAAGCAAAGGAGGCAATCGAGAGGACAAGCGGTCCTGTAAGAAGAAGGAGAAGGGACGATCCTGAGCCAGAGGCTCCAGAGGAATCCGCAGGACCGAGTCCAACAAGCTCGGTTGTAGGAATTTAAACACCCTTTTCTCTTTCTCTCTCGTTCTCATTCTTATTCTCATCTAAGATTCCCCTAAGAACGAAAACCCAGCAGGTTTCCATCTTAGTGGATCTGTTCCACTTTACCGCTCTCTAACTTGACCGTCGGAGTGCCCCCACCGGGATCCCCGGCCTGGCTCTCTAACTTCATTTTTGCATGTCCGGAAGTGTTGGGATTCCGCAGCTTAGGGGACCCGGTCCGATGCCAACTCACAGCTGCATGCCACAGCGGTAAGGTCAGCAATAGATTGGGTGCCAGGAAGGGGGGACGAGGCCCCTAGACGAGTATGCCCCCCTCGAGCTCGAGAGAAGCTCGGTTCCAAGTATGGTGGTGACACGCGGAAGTGAAGCCTCCACCAGTCGGGCGGGGGTAGTTCCCTCTCCCCCGGGCCCCCATAGCCTGGAAAGGGAACTCCCCGCTCCCGTTCTGTCTCCTCAGCTGCCCTTGATGGACAATCAGTATGCTGCCATTGTCCAATAATTGCAAACACTGGCCACGATCGTGAGGCAGCTGCAGCATCAGTAGCACTCCCTGGTGACCCAGCCTCAGCCAGGGACCCCCGTGGCCCAAGCCGCAGGTCCCCATGGAAGCCTGCACTCTATCCAGGACAGGCCATCCCACCTGCGGGCATCGACTATTCCTCGCAGGAGTCACCAGACCCTCGCGAAGAGGAACCATTTTGGGTCGGCGGACCACGAGAGTCGATCCCCGGCAGATAACGATGATGTGCCAAGCACAGCAAGCATCGCTGGGGAAAGGCCTCTCGTTGCGACCCGTTGGTACCTTCTTCTATAGCAGCCTCAGTGGAAGGTTCCACTAACGAGGTGCATGGAAGAGCAAGAATGCAAGTTGGCAAAGTTTTTCCACCGGTTTGCCAACATGCAGGGCTCCCCTAGCGAGCTAGTAGGCTATAACACCCGACCCCCCTTCTCCCGGGAGATCCAAGAGGAACCGATTCCGAACCAATTCTGTATGCCTCAGGTGGATCCCTACGACGGGACCACTGATCCCCTGAACCATCTAGAGAGCTATAAGGCTCTCATGAGAGTCTAGGGGGCGACAGATGCCCTTCTGTGCATTGCCTTCTCGACCACCCTCCGGAAGGCCGCTCGAGTTTTGTTCACCCATCTCGAGCCTGAATCTATCAACTCCTTCCAGTAGTTAGAAGGAAAGTTTGTGGCACACATCGATGCTTGTCGAAAGGTGCCAAGAGATGTTGACAGCCTCTTTTCCATCCGCCAACGAGACCAGGAGCTCCAGCGGGACTATGTAACCCGCTTCAAGACTGCCACCCTGGAGATTTATAGCTTGGATGAGCCCGTCGCCATGCTGGCGTTAAAACGAGGGCTCAAGACCTCCCGTCTGACATACTCATTGAAAAAGAAACCATCCAAGACGTACTCCGAGCTCCTTCTCCGTGTCCACAAGTACATCCAGGCTGAGGAGGCCGACCGTACCAGGAGAGAGTTGGATGGAAAGCCCTCAAAGAAGCTAGCCTCCAAGGATGTTCATGGGGCTCGCAGGCCTGGGATGCCCGCGAACTTCCGAGCGAGGTCAAAATTCAAGAATGGTCCCACTCCGGAGTGAGCATTTACTCCCCTCCTTGCTCCCGGGACCAAGATCCTCATTGAAATTGAGGACGAATGTTACCTCCGTCGACCTCCTCCTTTGAACCCGAAGAATCATCGTGACATGATGAAGTACTGCCAGTTCCATCGCGACCACGGCCACGACACAAAGAAGTGCCATAATCTGAAATGGGAGATCGAGGACCTGATCAAGAGGGGCTATCTTAAGAAGTTCATGGGAAGAGGAGCCCGGGCGGAAAGACCAGTTGCTTGCGGCCCTTCCCCCCATCCCTGCAGTCGATAACCGCCCCACGGAGAAGCCTGTAGGTATGATTTCTTGGGGGATAGGGCGCGCGTCGAAGAGAGCTCGGGAGGAAGAAAATTTGGGAGATGTACTCCCCTTTGAAAAGGGGAAGGGAGGTGAAAATAAAAATGCAAATAATAATGCAGTGGTGGTCGAAATGACCATCGCTAAGCATCCTGTACATTGGATCATGGTTGATAGTGGGAGCTCTACCGATTTACTTTTTACGATGCTTTCTCTCGGATGAATCTCTCTTATGATCAATTAAGGCCGGTACATACCCCTCTCGTGGGTTTCATTAGAGATTCTGTGGGGGTCGAGGGGGAGATCACTCTCCCTGTTACCGCTGGAACCCCACCCCGGCAGAGCACGGTTTTGATGACCTTCACCGTTGTCCGACTCCCATCGCCATACAACGCCATTTTGGGCCGTCCAGGGCTCAACCAACTTGACACAGTCATCTCTACTAAAAGATTGTTGGTGCGGTTTCCCACTATTTTCGGTGTAGGAGAGATGAGGGGGGCAATTCAGCCTGTCCAGCATTGCATGCAGGCCATCCCGGGCACCCGGGGTGCTGAGCTCGAATTTGATGTCGACAACCTTGATCAGAGAGCGCAGGATCCCAATGGCGGCCCGGTGGAGCGATTGTTGACATACCCCCTTGGCTCAAACTTGCAGAAAACGGTGCAGATAGGAGCCCAACTTCCAGAAGACGAGCGGGTTCGCTTACTGGACTTCCTCCGGACGAATGCGAATGTGTTCGCCTGGTCCGCAGTAGACATGCCAGGTATTCCTCCGGAGGTAATCACCCAGCAGCTGAAGATCGATCCGAAGTACCGCCGGTGAGGCAGAAGAAGAGGAGCTTTGCTGCATAAAGGCAAAAGGCGATCAATGAGGAGGTGGAAAAGCTCCTCAACACCGGCTTCGTGTGGGAGGTACACTACCCCAGTTAGCTAGCGAACGTGGTGATGGTGAAAAAGAACAACGGCAAGTGGAGGATCTGCGTGGACTACAATGACCTCAATCGAGCATGCCCAAAAGATAGCTTTCCCCTCCCGATGATCGATCAGCTTGTAGACACCACGTCGGGCCACCACCTCCTATCCTTCATGGATGCCTTCTCTAGGTACAACCATATCAGGATACACCTGAAAGATGAGGAACACACTGCCTTCATCATGGACCACGGGACCTATTATTATAAGATGATGCCCTTTGACCTGAAGAATGCTGGCGCCACGTATCAGCGGTTGGTCAACAAGATCTTCAAGGACCAAATTGGCCACAACATGCAAGTGTACGTGGACGACATGCTGGTGATGAGGAAGCCAACCTCAGACCACATCGACGACCTAGAAAAAACCTTCCGCAACTTTCGCCTCCACCAAATGAAGCTGAACCCGGCGAAGTGCATCTTCGGTGTGGCGGCAGGAAAGTTTCTCGGCTTCATGGTGAACCAAAGAGGGATTGAAGCCAACCCGGAGAAGGTTCAGGTGATCCTTGACATAGAGTCGCCCACCTCCAAGAAGCAAGTCCAGCGGCTCACCGGTCGAGTGGCAGCCCTGAGTCGTTTTATCTCGCGATCCGCCGATCGTTGCCAGCCCTTCTTCAATGTACCGAGGAAGATGCCCGACTTCTCCTAGACGAAAGAGTGTTAGGAGGCGTTCGAGGAGCTGAAGAAGACCTTGGCGTCACCACCACTGCTCTCCCGGCCAGTGGAGGGAGAAGAGCTCCTCCTGTATCTGGCGGTCACTCCGGAGGCCGTCAATTCGGTCTTAGCCTGGACGGATGACAAAGGGATCCAGAGACCTGTGCACTATATAAGCAAGCTCCTCCGTGATGCGGAACTCAGGTACTCTCGATCCGAAAAATTGATTTTTGCACTAATAATGTCTGCCCAGCACCTCAGGCCTTATTTCCAAGCACATCCCATTGCGGTCTTGACGAATCAACCATTAAAGGCCGTGCTCAGCCGACCTGACACATATGGTTGCCTGACAAAGTGGGCGTTGAAACTCAGCGATTTCGACATCGCTTATCGACTGCGGTCGGCTATGAAAGCACAGGTACTGGCTAACTTTCTAGTTGAGTGTGCAAGCCTGGGCGAGGGTAGGGAAGAGAGCCCCCAGAGTCAACAACCAGGGCCTGAGCCGGAGGAGGACTTCTGGGTCTTGCATGTGGACAGAGCCTCTAATTCCGGCGGAAGCGAGGCCGGCTCATCCTCGCCAACAACGAGGGAGTCGTAGCTGAATGCGCGCTCCGTCTCCAGTTCGCCGCCACCAACAACCAGACAGAATGAGTAGCGCTCCTCACAGGGCTGAGAGTTTCCCGCGAGCTCGGAGTGACCAGCTTGAGGGTTTCATCGACTCCCAGCTAGTCGCCGGACAAGTTTCGGGCGAATATGAAGCACGAGATCCTCAGATGTTGAAATATCTGGAATTGGTGCATGCGAGCTCGGTGGGCTTCAAGTGCTTCAGGGTCTCCCACATCCCGCATGGTGAGAACGCTCGTTCAGATGCCCTCTCTCGCCTAGCAACCCTACCGGACTCATCGTTGGGTCGTGCCCACATCTAGCATCTCCAAGCTCCGAGCTATGAGATCCCCAGAGAAATCCAGCAGGTCACCCCGAAGCCTAGCTAGATGGACAAGTACATCAAGTACATCATCGACGGTACCTTGCCTGAGGATCGGACAGAGGCCGGTTTCATCAAGAGGAAGGCCGCGTGCTTCATGCTGATAGACGGGCTGCTCTACTGGAGGTCATTTTCCTATCCACTCCTCAAGTGTTTGAGGCCCACGGAGGCTGTACTCGTGCTCCAGGAAATTCACGAGGGCCTCTGCGGGAACCATGTGGGGGGCAGGACTCTGGTGTACAAAGCCCACCGTCAAGGATACTACTGGGAAACGATGAGGGAGGATGCAGCCAACTTCGTCAAGAGGTGTGACCGCTGCCAACGTCATGCCATCGTGCAATGCTAGCCAGCTACGCCGCTCTCCCAACTCTCTGCCCCTGGCCTTTTGCGCAATGGGGCGTGGACCTCCTTGGCCCCTTTCCTCCCGCATCCAAGCAACGTAAGTTCTTGATTGTCGCCATCGACTACTTCACGAAGTGGGTTGAGGCCCAGCCATTGGCTCGGATTACGGGGGTAAATGTTAGTAAGTTTCTTTGAAAGTCGATCGTGTGCCACTTCGAACTTTTCCACACTATCATCACCGACAACGGACATCAGTTCGACTGTCGGGAATTCGAGGAGTTCTGCAACGACCTCGGAATTCATCATTGCTTCACCTCGGTAGTGCATCCACAAACCAACGGGGAAGCCGAAGTAACCAACTAGACCATGTTTCAAGGGTTCCGGACCAGGCTGGACTAGGCTAAGGGGAGATGGGCTGAAGAACTTCCCAGTGTTCTGTGGGCATACCATACAACCCCAAGGATGGCCACAGATGAAACTCCCTTCAACCTTGTCTTTGGGATGGAGGTGATAATCCCGGTGGAGCTTAGCCTGCCAACACTGCACGTGGAACAGTATGATGAAGCCGAGAATCTAGTGCGGCTGCTGCTCAACCTGGATCTCCTCGAGAAAACAAGGGACAAGGCATGAGTTCGGATGGCGGCCTATCGGCAACGGGTGGCTAGGTACTACAACTCCAAGGTAAGGTCGAAAGTCTTTCGACCGGAGAATTTAGTGTTGCACCGCGCCGAGGCTTCCCAACCTCAGGAATGCGCGAAGCTCTCTCCGAACTGGGAAGGTCCCTATCAGGTGGTCGAAGCACTCCCTCACGGTGCTTATTATCTTGTCGAGCTCAGCGGAGATCGATTTCTGAGGACCTGGAATGCCAGAAACCTGAGGATATATTACCAATGATGTAAGATTTCTGAATATTAACAATGAAACTCTTTCTTTGCGCAATGTTTGTTTCTGTCTCGTAGGACCAACGTCGCCCGACCTTAAGTCCAGCGGACGAAGGCGAGGTAAAGATCCCGCAAAGCGGTCCACGAGAAATGCAAAATCCCGGAGTTCAGTCCGGAAAGCCGAACGGAACACAGTTCCGACATGAGGCACCGGAGTTCAGTCCGGAAGGTGGCGCGAAACCCAGTTCCAGGCCCCAGAGTTCAGTCCAGAAGGTGGTATAGAGTCCACAAGATCCCGGAGTTCAGTCCAGAAAGTCGAAGGGAACACAGTTTCGATATGAGGCACCGGAGTTCGGTCCGGAAGGTGGTGCGGAACCCAGTTCCCCCATAAAATCCCGGAGTTTAGTCTGGAGTGCCGAGCGGAACCCAGTTCCAGGCTCCAGAGTTCAGTCCGGAAGGTGCCACAGAGTCCACGAGATCCCAAAGTTCAATCCAGAGGATGTCCCGGTGACTTAAGTCTCGGCGCCAAAAATTTTCAAGGTGCAAGCCAAAAGCACCAGGGGTTCCTTCATGGAGCTTGAAGGCCTCCTGAACTTTGTTCCAGGCCAAGGGTCCAAGTTAAGTCGCGAACTGGAGTTATAGCTTTTGGGCTCCGGTGGCAACCAACACTACAATAGAACTACCAGGCAAAGAAAAGAAGAAAAGAGAAAGAGAAGTTAAATGAAACGATGAAGGAAAATAGACTTTCATTCCTGATGAGAGTTTTCCTTAAAAAAAAAGGGGTCCCGACAGACCGGGTGACCCGGAAAAAAGAGAAGACAACAACAAGCCAAAGAAAAACCTATGCTAAGGTGCGGGGTGGAATCACTCGACTGCTGCACCCCCCTCCGGCTGGGAGGCCTCTGTGCCGCCGGCCGCATCCTCAGAAGGCTGCCCGGGAGCCTCCTCACCAACGACCCCCGGTGCCGCTCCTCCTTCTTGAGGCTGCCCCCTGGGCCTGCCAAGGACGACCTCAGTCAGGTCGAGCTCGGGAAACCGGGCCGCCACCTGTCCCTGGCAGACCTTGAAGCCTTTCAGGAAGGAGTCCACGGTGGCTTCGTACATTACCTTCTTGAACTCTTCGGAGGCCCGGAACTTTGGCACGGCCTCCTGCATCTCCTTCCACGAGGTCACCAGCAACCAGTTGACGTAGGATGTCTTATCATTGGTCACCGTCAACTCTTTGAGAACCTCCTCCACCCGGTGCTCGAGTGACCGGGACTGCCCCCTGAGATGGGTAATCTCAGCCACGTCTTCTTCGGCCCGGCACTGGCTCAAGATCCTCTCCTCGGAGAGAGAGGACTCCAGTTCCCTAACCCGACCGTCGGCACGGGCCAGGTCCTCCCGAAGGGTCTTATTCGTTCCTCGCATCTCCTGGCCCTTGTCCATGAGATCCTTTACATCGACCGCCAACTTGTTCAACTTCTACTCCTTCTCGGCCTCTTTCTTCGCTAAAGTGGAGAGAAAATCCCGAAGTAGCAGCACATCGGTCCCAATCTGCATCAAAGGAAGAATTGAGGTTCAAGAAGACCCAACTGGAACATTAAATGGAGGAGCTAGATACTTACCGTGAAGAGCAGGGGAAGGGTCCCGAGTAGGGCCTCCGTGTAGTCTTGGTCACCCCTCAGGTGGCGGTCCCGAGGCCGCGCTACAAACTCCATCATCTTCTCCGCGAGGCCTTGGTCGCGGATGATGGAGGAGCCCCCATGGAGGGCGGGCGGTGCCAGCTGAGGGTCGGGGGGAGACTGAGCTGGAGTTCCCCCGCTGGGCGGAGCCGCAATTGAAGGTGCCACCCTCGGTATAGCCGCAGCCACCGCTGGCCTGGCGACTGGTGCAGGAGGGGGAGGTGCCGATCGCCTCGCCTCCCCGGCCTCATCGAGCTCGACGATGTCCGCGGTGGGTGTCTGCCGCTGTGGTAGCCTGGGAGCCAGACCCGTCGCCCTGGCCCCAATAGAATCCAAAGTGGGCCTGGGCCCCTGGTCCGTCTCCGTTTGGGCCCGCTTCCGGGGAGCCTCTTGGGCCCCTTTGGGGGCGTTCCTCTTCTGGGCCCCCTCCATCGGTCTTTCAACGGAGAACTTCATCCCTGGAGAAAAAGAGAGGCCAGAGCGTCAGATGGTCCAGCAAAAAAAAAGGGAGGGGAGAAGAAAGAAGAGCGGAGGCCCATTGATCGACCGTACTGGGCTGATCCTTACCTCGAACAAGTTCTGCTCTGAGAGCAGAATGTCAAGGGAAGGGACTACATCGCCCAGCAGTTGGGAGTAGACCTCCTAATCCACAGACTCGACCTGAAATTTCTGGTTCGGGGAATGATCCGGCTCACTCCAGACCCAGCCGACATCCCGGACTGAAGCAAAAATGAACCGGTTCTTCCATCCCTTAATCGATGTAAGGAGGTCGAACTGGAGGCACCTGGGTCAGGGCGAAAGGTACCACCAACCATCATCGGTGGAGTACCATTTCAGGATGAAAAGGGCCATGAACAAGGAGAAACGGATGATGAACTCGTGAAAATGACAAAAAACTATGAAGGTGAAGATAACCCTGATGGCATTGGGAGCCAACTGAGCTGGAACAAGATGCAAGTGGCTAAGGAAAGATATGAAGAATGGATGAAGGGGAAAGCGAAGGCCTCCAGCAAGGAAGTCTTCGTAGAAGGCAATTCTGCCGGGGCCACTAGAAGTCACCCGATCCCTCGGCCCTGGGACTGAAAGCTAAATGGAGTCCAGGACCCCATACGTATCCCGAATCTAGGAAAGCTCACCTCTGGTCATCGTCGAGACGAAGCCGGAGGGGCCAGAAGAAGTCTCTGCCACTGGAGCAAGAAGAGCAGAGACAGGGATAGCAGAAAAGACAGGAGCGCTAGGAGCCCTAGGGACGCCGATGGATATGTCACCCGGTCGCAACCGCTGTTGGACATCGACAGGAAGGTCATCCTCTGAAGAGGAGGGGGATGGAGTCCTCAGCTGGGAAGGACCGACCTCGTCTGGGTTATAAGAGAAGTGGCGATGACGGGCCATCGAGACGAGGAAGGAGCAGATGAAGGATTAGGTGAAGGTGAAGGGGAAGTAGACGGAGGAGGCCGGGTCACAGAGCACACATCGGGATATTATGGTGGAAGAATGGCGATCCAAGAGAAGAAGAAGGATCGTTGCAATCACTGGCGAGGTGCGAGAAAGCCAAAAGACCTCGTTTCTGGAAAGTCTCCTCTCTTTTCAAACACATCAATAGAGGTCGTACAACGTTTTCGCCAACGCCATCAGATGAGCGCCACGTGGGAAGGCACCCGACGAAGATGCTTCGGTTCACTGAAAACCGCCTCGAGCCTAGCATGGTACAATTATAACCTACTGAACATGCTGACGTGGTGCATACGTATTGGACGTCGGGCATGATGAGCGAATCGACAGCGATCCCAGCATTTATTATGCATGATTTTTGTCCTCCCACGTCATCTCTGAATTAACTCCCCATGTCCCTGCAGCGGCGCTCTGATGGGACTTGGGAGTGGGGAGCAACTGATATGGCAACATCGCTGACGTGGAGTGTACATCAGATCTAGCTGGCCTCCAGGTGGCACCGCGTGGCACCATCTCTGGACTCTCCCACCAGGTGGCTCGTTCAGTGATAGAGTCGACCTCGGGGCCGAGCTCGGCACCACTACCACCCCGCCAGGTGTCAATCCAGGCGAGATCCACCTCGATCGGAGTGGCCTTGCCTCTGCTCCTTCGCCAGGTGGCACCCCCAGATGCGTCCATCTCGTCAAAGTCGAGCCAAGCTCTCCTCGCTCCCTCGCCAGGTGGCACTCCCAGATGGGTCCACCTCGATCGAGGTCAAGCTTTCTGCCACTACGCCAGGTGTCAATCCAGGAGAGACCCATCTCAGCCAGAGTGGTCCTGCCTCTGCTCCTTCACCAGGTGGCGCCCCCAGATGGGTCCACCTCATCGAAGTCGAGCCAGGCTCTCTTCGCTCCCTCGCCAGGTGGTACCCCGAGATGGGCCCACCTCGGTCGAGTCAAGCTTTCCTCTGCCACTCCGCCAAGTATCGATCCAGGCGGGATCCACCTCAGTCGGAGTAGTCCTGCCTCTACTCCTTCGCCAGGTGGCGCCCCTAGATGGGTCCACCTCACCGAAGTCGAGCCAGGCTCTCCCCGCTCCCTCGCCAAGTGGCACCCCAAGATGGGTCCACCTCGATCGAGGTCGAGCTGGCCTCTGCCACTCCGCCAGGTGTCGATCCAGGCAAGATCCATCTCGACCGGAGTGGTCCTGTCTCTGCTCCTTCACCAGGTGGTGCCCCCAGATGGGTCCACCTCGTCGAAGTTGAGCTAGGTTCTCCCCGCTCCCTCGCCAGGTGGCACCCCCTGATGGGTCCACCTCAGTCGAGGTCAAGCTGGCCTCTGCCACTCCACTAGGTGTCGATCCAGGCGGGATCCACCTCGGCTGGAGTGGTCCTGTCTCTGCTCCTTTGCTAGGAGGCACCCCAGATGAGTCCACCTCATCGAAGTCGAGCCAGGCTCTCCCCGCTCCCTCACCAGGTGGCAACCCCAGATGGGTCCACCTCGGTCGAGGTCAAGCTAGCCTCTGCCACTCCGCTAGATGTTGATCAAGGCGGGATCCACCTCAGCCGGAGTGGTCCTGCCTCTGCTCCTTCACCAGGTGGCACCCCCAGATGGGTCCACCTCATAGAAATGGAGCCAGGCTCTCCCCGCTCCCTCACCAGGTGGCACCCCTAGATGGGTCCACCTCGATCAAGATCGAGCTGGCCTCTGCCACTCTGCCAGGTGTCGATCCAAGCAGGATCCACCTCGATCGGAGTGCTCCTGCATCTGCTCCTTCGTCAGGTGGTGCCACCAGATGGGTCCACCTCATCGAAGTCAAGCCAGGTTCTCCCCGCTCCCTCGCCAGGTGGCACCCCCAGATGGGTCCACCTCGACCGAGGTCGAGCTGGCCTCTGCCACTCCGCCAGGTGTCGATCCAAGCGGGATCCACCTCTGTCGGAGTGGTCCTGCCTCTGCTCCTTCGCCAGGTGGTGCCCCTAGATGGATCCACCTCATCGAAGCCGAGCCAGGCTCTCCCCGCTCCCTCGCCAGGTGGGACCCCCAGATGGTCGAGCTCCCCGGGGGATCGAGGCGCGGATGGAGGCATGGATCGGCGACCTAAAAAGGAAGGCCAGGGGCAAGAAGCAAGGAAGGCAATCGAGAGGACAAGCGGTCCCGTAAGAAAAAGAAGAAGGGGTGATCCTGAGCCAGAGGCTCCAGAGGAATCCGTAGGGCCGAGTCCAACAAGCTCGGTTGCAAGAATTAGAACACCCTTCTCTCTTTCTCTCTCATTCTCATTCTTCTTCTTATCTAAGATTCCCCTAAGAACGGAAACCCAACAGGTTTTTGTCTCAGTCGATCTGTTCCACTTTACCGCTCTCTAACTTGACCGTCGGAGTGCCCCCACCGGGATCCCCGGGTCGGGTCTCTAACTTCATTTTTGCAGGTCTGGAAATGTTGATATTCCGTAACTTAGGAGACCCAGCCCGATGCCAACTCACAGCTGCAGGCCATAGCAGTAAGGTTGGCAACACGTACTCATCGCAAAAGAGATGCGCACTTCTCAGTACTCCACATGCTCCCGTGGCAGAGCTCCCCTGACGGAGGCTACGAATCCTGTCTCCCTCCTCCAGAGGGAGGGGAGGAAGAATAGGCCTATGCCTCGTCCGCATGAGGGACTCCCAAAGGGTGCCAGGTCAGGGCTCTGTGCCCCACTAGAGATATGACGCTTCTATAAGAAACTCAAAGGGACCTTTGGCAAAGGTAAGTGAGAAGAGGCAAGTAACCAGCAAGGCTCTAAGGGCAAGAAGAATACACAAGGACTCCCCAGGAGAGTCTCGATTGTAGCAACCATCACCGCCCAAGCTCTCCTTCTCTACCCCAACTCTCCTTCCATCATCTCTTAAGTCTTTTGAGAGTGGAGACCACTTCGTGATCCACCGAAGAGGATCTGTTCTCCTTGATTACCCACTGACTTGACCGTTGGAGTGCCCCACTGGGATCCCCGTCCTGGATCTCCCTTCTTTTGCAGGATTGGGTGCTCACAGAGGATCCCAGGTGGGAAGATCACCAGCCGACGTCACGTAGGAGCTGCGGGCCATGGCTATTAAGGCGGCAATAGATTGGTGCGCCAGGAAGGGGGGCAGCCAATGTAAGCTAGTCTCTTGTTGCAAGAATAGTTTTGCCGGCAACATGGTGGTGACATGTGCATGGGAAGCCTCTGTTAGTCATGTGGGGGATCCTCCCTCCGCGATGACTTATGCAGCCTAGAGAGGGAGCTCCCTGCTTCGCTATCGCCACCTTTGGTGGACTCCCAGTTCGTTGTGCTCGTCCAGCAGGTCCTACCCTGACTACGGTGGTGCGATAGTTGCATCACCAGTATTAGTCCTTGGCAACCCAACAGCAGCCAGGGACACCCGTGTTATAAGCCACTGGACATCGTGGCAGCTTGCGATCCTTCCAAGGAAGGCCATTGCACTCGTGGACCACATCTCACCACTGGGGAAGCCTCCAGATCCCAAGGAAGAGACAGTGGAGTGGCTTAACTGACCGGGAGAGTCGGTCTCCAGCCTCAGACCATGTCGTCTCAAGGCACCACAAGCGCTGCCGCAACAAGGCTTCCCGGCATGGTCTCCCCCAATCCCTGTCTTCCTCCCCTCTGATGGCCTCGACAGGAGGTTCTACCGATGAGGCCATCACGTGTCAGGCTGAGAGGTGCCTGGAGGAATAAGAGTGCAAACTGACTGAACTATCCCGTCAGTTTGCCAATTTGTAAGGCTTTTCATACGAGCCCGTAGGCTACGATGCCTGCCCTCTTTTTTCCCACAAGGTCTAAGAGGAACCGATACCCAGCCAGTTTTGCATGCCTCAAGTGGAACCCTACGACGGGACCACCAACTCCCTAGATCACCTGGAGAGTTACAAGGCCCTCATGAGAGTCCAAGGGACAATGGATGCCCTTCTTTGCATCGCCTTCTTGGCAACACTTCGGAAGGTCACTCGAGTCTGGTACACCTGCCTCGAGCCTGGGAGTATTGACTCCTTCGTGCAGTTGGAAAGAAAGTTCGTGGTGCATTTTGATGCTTGTCAAAAGGTACCGCGAGAAGCCGATATCCTTTTCTCCATCCGCCAGCAGGACCATGAGTCCTTGCGGGATTACGTGTCTCGCTTCAAAGTTGCCACCTTGGATGAGCCCATCGCCATGCTGGCACTAAAGAGGGGGCTCAAAACCTCCCATCTCACCTACTCCCTGGACAAGAAGCTCCCGAGGACCTACTCCGAGCTCCTTCTCTGGGTCGACAAGTACATCCATGCGGAGGAGACAGACTGTACTTGGAGAGAGTTAGACGGGAGGCCCTTGAAGAAGCAGCCCCAGGGGGAACCCTCCGGGATGCACAAGCCTGGAGCGACCCCGAACCTTCAGACGGGCTTGAAGCCGAAGAGTACCCCCCGCCAGGAAGAAAGGTATACTCCTCTCCTCGTCCCAAGGTTCAAGATCCTCATGGAGATTGAGAGCGAATGCTATCTGTGCCGCCCTCCCCCACTAAGGCCATTCTGTAGTCGAGACAAGTCGAAGTGCTGTCAGTTTCATCACAATCATGATCACAACATCGAGGAATGCCGACATCTCAAGAAGGAGATCGAATATCTGATAAGAAGAGGCTACCTTGCAAAGTTCATGGGGGCAAAACCCTGGTGGAACCCTCGGTGCTCGCAGCTCTCCCTGCTATCAACAACTAGGCCACCGAGAGACCAGTGGGCATGATCTCCTGGGGGATAGAACGTGCCTCGAAGAGGACTCGAGTAAGAGAAGGGCCTGAAAATGTATTGCCATTTATGAGGGAGAGGGGAACTAGGGTAGAAAATGTAAATAATGATGTTGTTGTCGTCGAGATGACAATAGCTAAGCATCCTGTAAAATGGATTATGGTCGATAGTGGAAGCTCGATTGATATCCTTTTTTTATGATGACTTCTTCAAGATGAATTTATCTCCTGCCCAGCTGAAGCCAATACATACCCCTCTGGCTGGTTTTACTAGAGATTCGGAAGGGGTTGAGGGGAAGATCACCCTTCCGGTCACCGTCGAGTCACCACCTCGGCAGAGCACAGTCATGATAACTTTCATGGTCGTCAAGCTCCCCTCAGCTTACAACGTGATTCTCGATCACCTTGGGCTCAACTTGCTCGATGCGGTCGCATCCACCAAATGGCTTCTAGTTCAATTCCCAACCCCCTACAGCATAGGAGCTACGGGCCACGATGATCTAGATGGCAATAGATTGGTGCACGAGGATGGAACATTGCTCTATCAGAGTATCAAGCCTCGCGACGTGCCACGCATACTCGTCATAAAAGAAACGCGCACTCCTCAGTACTCTACCTGCGCCCGTGGAAGACCTCCCCTGACGGAGGTTACGGATCTTGTCCCCCTTTTTTGGAGGGAGGGGAGGAAGAATAGGCTTACGCCTCATTTGCATGAGAGACTTCCAGAGGGCGCCAGGTCAGGACTCTATGCTTCACTAGAGGTACGACGCTTCTATATAAAATTCAAAGGGGCCTCTGACAAAGGTAAGCGAGAAGGGGCAAGCAACCAGCAAGGCTCTAAGAGCAAGAAGAACATACAAGGACTCCCCAAGAGAGTTTTGGTTGCAGCAATCATCACTGTCCAAGCTTTCCTTCTCTACTCCAACTCTCCTTCCATCATCTCTTAAGTTCTTTGAGAGTGGATACCATTTCGGGATCCATCGAGAAAGATCTATTTTCCTTGATCGTCCACTGACTTAACCGTTGAAGTGCCCCCGTAGGATCCACAGCCCGAGTTTCCATTTTTTTGCAGGACTGGGCGCTCGCAAAGGATCCCAGGCGAGAAGACCATCAATCGACACCATGTAGGAACTACGGGCCATGATGATTTAGGCGGCAATAATTGATATGGACTCGGAATTGATTAGGTCAAAACTATATAATCTGGATCCTATATCGATGATCTAAATCATTGGATGTAATACACAGTCTCAAAATTAGCTAGTCACCCTACTTATAAATAGGGGATAATGGGAATCCCAGGTAGGCTCTCAATTTTCCATCATTTTTTTTCTTTATACCGTTCTTTAGTAACTAATTTAAGCATCCAAGGTTCCCGTTGGAGCCTTCTTTTTGCTTAGCTCGGTGGCTACTCCATCATCCATCTCGAAACAGCCAGCCCAGGTACTAGTTTGGAAACTAGCAAGGGTACATATCCAAGCAATCATGCTGGATTTTGAGTTTTTCATATATGGATATTACGTAAATTCAAGTCCGGCACTAAACTTTGAGTCCAAATTTCTCCAATAATTCATCAAATTAACTTTTCATATCCAAATCCTATGTTTTTCATCAGTTTTGGACGGCATTACCCCTACCGACGCAACTGCCTCCAAAATCCCTCCCTTTTTTTTTTTTTTTCCCTCTGCCTCGTGAAGTCCGGTCATCTTTTCTCTGCGATTTCTGCTTCAACTCCTTTTTAATTAATTAGTCACTGAATCTTCAGCTGTTGTTTATTCGATCAATCGTATTGTTAATACTTCAAACGGCATAAAAACGGCCGGCGTTGCTTGACCAGCTTATGAAGGAAACCACTGCTCCCATCCTATTCGTCGGCGGACGGCTCCCAAAATCGTTCCCTAACAGAATTCTTCGGTGATGGTAACAGGCGTTAAAAAATTGTAGAACGGAATGGAAGGTTCCAGATGACAGTAAAACAAGAGGAGGAGGAGGAGGAGGAGGAGGAGGAGGAGGTTGTTATGGTTCGGAATTATAATGGAATGGAACCACTCCTTGGCCGTAGGCGTAAGAGAGCTGGGATGGTGGAGAACATGATCGACCGACACGTGTATATCGGAGAGCCAATTACCAGCCGTCCTCTAATCTCTCGATCGGCAGGCACGGTCCACGGCCAACTTGGAGTGGGGGAGGGTTCGCTTTGGACCAATTGTTGCGGGGATTGGGTGGTGGGTGCCGTCTCGTTCAGGAAAGCGTAGGTTTAATACGCAACGCGGAAGGAGGAGATGGAGGTGGAGATGGAGATGTAGGGGAGGAGGAATACAGCTATCTGCCTGCCTGGCATTTGGAGGATTCTGCTCTGGTTCGGGCCCATGGATTCGCTTGACCGCCGCTTCGTTGTCTCGTCTCAAGGGGGTGTGACCCATGCCTTTGGTAACCCTCATAGGTTGGAAGCGTAACCGTTCTTCGCGCCTCTACCCATGTTGAGATAGGTCCGATAAGGTGCCACTTGGATCAGGTCCGTGACGCCCTCCATTAGAGCTTATCGGCTACGGAGTGGTAGCTAGCATGTGTTGGGATCGAACATCGAGTCCAATCCTTGCACTTTTTATAGTGCTTCGAATCTTTCCAATTTTCACTGATTGGAATTGACAACCAAGGTCGATGTTATATTTTACGGGGAACATTTCAATAATAAGAACAAAAATAAAAATAGCTATTACAACTTTTGAGAGAATTCCCCGTGTAGGTGACCGCATGCTTGTCTCGCTTGCATCACCAAAGATGTGGAAGGCACGATTCGGTCGAGGAGGGGAAAAGATATGACGGCATTGCAGTTTGCACCGCAACTAATATCTTTTTAATTCTTTATTTTTTTTAAAATAAAAAAAAAAATAGAAATAAAGATGTCTTTGTAATTTGTGTAAGTAGTTTAATTTTTTAAAACCAAAAAATTAGTAAGAAGAATGGATGGCAATGGAGATGGCAACAAAAATTTGGAATATGTAACTTGAATGAGATTTCCAACTAGATGTTTTAAGTAAAAAAAAAAAAAAGAAAGAAAGAAAGAAAGAATCTAGTTGAACTTCAAAAACTAACTTTTGAGAATTTTTTTTTTGGTAGGAAGAATATAAATGCTCGTAGTACTGTACTATTATTGCAATAATAGACTTTTTTTATGCTAGGCGTTAGTGCATGGTCACTGGCAATGCATTTTTATAGTGCTATAACTTATTCGAGACTCTTAGAAATGTAGTACATGATGTTGTCTTGCTGACATGGACAGCATTTAAGCGGTAATGGATGACAGTCAAAATGTATAGAATAACAATCTATAAGTTTCATTTGTGTGCATATTTTTTTGGACAACCAAAATGCATATGATTTAAGCAATCTTCCATGATAGCCAAGATTTATGGAATAATAATTTATTAGTTTTGTATAATTATGTATATATTCGTTTGACAATCCGAATGCATTTTATAAATATTGAAATATGAGGCTACTAGAACTCTAATGTTATTGCAATGATGAAGTAGCTGAAAAAATCAATATAAATTGTCCTCTCATTTATTATCAATTAGCATTTTGAAGAGAAATGGCTGCCAACCAATAAAAATAAAAGATAGGTTAAATGATTATTCAAGCTTATTCTTGGTGGCAAACAACTATCTACGGGTTTTGCGTTCTTATCCTACATCATTATTTTGTACGTCATGGACCACAATTGGCAACCATACGAAGTTACCACCCCGTTCCCTTGCTACAAGTCAATCTTTCATTGTATGAACGCATGCTCTTTTTCTTGATTCGTACTGCTCCTTACATCATCTCTCGTCACGATTTGCGACATCCTCTTTCATGGAGAATATGAGCTGCACAGCACTAAACGGAACCTTTGTATTTGGACTCTCAACCACCATCTGATGAAAGTTATCGGGTGAATGATTTAATTCAATCATCTTATATTTATTTATAAGATATAATCTATCAAAGATGGAACCTACATGCATGCCTCAAGCGGTGCAGCCGGCTTGGCTTGGCTTGGCTTGGCTTGGCTTGGCGGGTCCACAGCATTGATTGGTTGTTATGTTAGATGAGTTAGACCATTAGGTTGCTATTTAAATGATTGAATTAAATGATTCACTAATTTATCTAGAATTCCGCAACCAGAAAATAATTAGAAGTATTTTATTCAAGAATTAAAAAGACTCTTGGAACGTCTATAGATTGATTAGCTCTGGGATCGAGTGGCTCTACTAGCCAATTAAACTCCGATACAAATATCTCAGGAATTGATGGCGAAAGGGAACATGATCGGCGCATGGAAAACCTCCTGGCTTTGAAATGGACGCCTGGGATTTGACAATAATCATGCGAGACTCGGAACCGGGAACCTTCTAGAGGGAGAATGATCGAACCGTCCGATTTGCTCGGTCGGGGGCGTGACGCGGCCGGGACCTTCACGGGGACGCGGTGTGCCAGCGGGCCTCGGCGCCGACGGTCCTGCCGTGGAGGTCGTGACGCGTGGGCCCACTCACATGCTCGATGGCCCTCACCTCCGCTTTCCCCTACCCATGGGCCCACGCCAACTGCTACCTTCTCCCTTAATTAATTTATTTATTTTTCGAAAAAAAACAAAACGAGAACCCGTCAACATGGCCATCACCATCCATGCCCAATTGCCGGTCCCATCCGTCCATCTATCGGAATTAATCCCAATGGCAAAGTTACATCATACGAGGACAATTTAGTTATCCACATTTTTTTTAATTTCTTTTAAGCTGCAAATGAGACTACCACTATCCTCTTTCCGCGTTCCGGGCCCATCTTTGAAATATTTAACAGGTAACTCATGGTCAGGGGACCATCTCACGATTAAATTAGAGAAAAAACATCGCCAAAAAAGGTTTGGAATAACGGGCAGTGATTTCGATGGGGGTGGTTTTGGGGTTCGTTTATGCCCGGTTCCCTTACCGCCAATGTATTATGCATCCCCGTGAATAATAAATTTTAATCTCATCCGAAGACTAAAAATAATAATAATAAATTTCCTTTCGTTATTCCAATCTTCGTCTTGCCGAGTTTGAACGCGCACATAAAGTTCCGAACGGGATCTTGAAGCGTCTCCATTTGAAGGTACCCGAGTTTCCCTTTATTGTTCTAACTTAAATTTTCATAATAAGATAAGCAGCATCCTACGCTTTCCATGGTCGCATAAAAGGTCAAATAAATCAAGGTACTTAAGAATCACACCGCGAGTGAGCGCATCGCAAAATTTGTGTTTTTAAAATTAAAAAAATAAAAGAAAGTAATAATAAATTCAAAAAACCTGTATTCATAAATCATGAGAAGCAGAGGCCAGGAATGCAGCAGGCTATAGGTTAGCCGCGTGGAGCTGGTGTGTGAGGGAGAGAGAGGTGAGTTTAGAGGATTGGGCGTAGCCGTTGGTGAGATTAGAAAACGCTCTCATTCTGGGTGGGCTTAGAGCTGGGATTTAGCTGTCTTTTTAGTCCTTCCGGTGTTTATCCCTCCTCGCTCTCCCATCAAAAAACCCGTGGAAGCGAGAAAAAAACCACAACGCAGCCATATTCCCTTCTTTTCTTCCCCCATCCTCTGAAACTGCAGCACTTAGGAAGAAAGAGGATGAGATGAAGAAAAGCGGTAGATCACAACATCTCCATCTCTTGGTCTTATTTCTCCTCTCATTCGCTGGCTTGGCGTTTGGATTCTCGAGCCATGGGCTGACGGACGCGGAGGCCGGGTTCATCCGGCAGCGGCAGCTCCTCTACTACAGGGACGAGTTCGGGGACCGGGGGGAATACGTGACGGTGGACCCGTCGCTCAACTTCCCCAACTCCCATCTCCGGGACGCCTACATTGCCCTCCAAGCCTGGAAGCTGGCCATCATCTCCGACCCCCGCAACCTCACCGGCAACTGGGTCGGATCCAGCGTCTGCACCTACACCGGCGTCTTCTGCGCCCCTCTCCCTTCCGACCCCCACCTGAACGTCGTCGCTGGCATCGACCTCAACCACGGCGACATCGCCGGCTACCTCCCAGAGGAGCTCGGCCTCTTAACCGACCTCGCCCTCTTCCACATCAACTCCAACCGCTTCTGCGGCACCATCCCCCGCAAGTTCGAGTGCCTCCACCTCCTCTTCGAGCTCGATCTCAGCAATAACCGCTTCGCCGGCAAGTTCCCGGACGTCGTCCTCCGCCTCCCTTCCCTCAAGTACCTCGATCTCCGGTTCAACGAGTTCGAGGGAGGTGTCCCCAAGGCCCTCTTCGACAAGGATCTCGACGCCATCTTCATCAACCACAACCGCTTCGCCTTTGACATCCCCGACAACTTCGGCAACTCCCCCGTCTCCGTCATCGTCCTCGCCAACAACCGCTTCCGGGGATGTCTCCCGGCCAGCCTCGGCAACATGTCCAAGACCCTCAACGAGATCATCTTTCTCAACAACGGCCTCCGATCTTGCCTCCCTCCCGAGATCGGCCTCCTCAACGAGCTCACCGTCTTCGATGTCAGCTTCAACGAGCTCGTCGGCCCCCTGCCGGACTCCATCGGATGGATGCTCAGCCTCGAGCAGCTGGATGTCGCCCACAACCTCCTCTCCGGCCAGATCCCGACCTCGATCTGCACTCTGCCCCGCCTTCAGAATTTCACCTTCTCTTATAACTTCTTTACAGGAGAGCCGCCGGTGTGCCTGAAGGTGCCGTCGTTCGACGACCGGAGGAACTGCCTGCCCGGCCGGCCGGTGCAGAGATCCGCGGCGCAATGCAAGTCCTTCTTGTCCCATCCAGTGGACTGCAACTCCTTTCGATGCGCGCCGTTTGTGCCAGCGCACCCTCCCCCGCCGCCTCCTGTTTACTCTCCGCCACCACCGCCCGTTTACTCCCCACCACCACCACCACCACCATCGCCGCCACCGCCGTCTCCGCCACCACCGTCTCCGCCACCACCGTCTCCGCCACCACCGTCTCCGTCCCCGCCGCCGCCTTCCCCGCCTCCACCATCTCCGCCACCACCCTCTCCACCTCCTCCATCCCCATCCCCGCCACCTCCTTCTCCTCCACCGCCTTCGCCACCTCCGCCCGTCTACTGTGTTCGCTCTCCACCACCTCCGCCACCCAACTCGCCGCCGCCGCCGTCGCCGTTCCATTTTCCGCCTCCACCTCCCAGCCCGCATTATTCTCCGCCGCCTCCTTACCCGTCTCCACCAACAACTCAACCTTCGCCGCCTCCGCCACCGAATTCCCCGCCACCACCTGTTTATCATTACCCATCGCCGCCACCACCTCCAATGTTCTCGCCACCTGCACCACCTAATTCACCTCCTCCTCCACCACCATGTATTGAGCCACCGCCGCCACCATCACCACCTCCATGCATAGAACCGCCGCCGCCACCTTCTCCACCACCGCCAATGCCGGTATACTATGCTTCTCCACCACCTCCCTCACCACCGCCTGCGTCACCGTCTCCACCACCACCAGTCCACTATAAGCCTCCACCATCACCTTCACCTCCACCACCTTCTCCCCATTACCAATATCGGTCACCGCCCCCACCACCCCCAAAACCATGTGAAACTCCACCATCACCTCCACCATCTTCCCCGGCACCAACCCCTCTATACCATGGCCCATTGCCACCTGTTATTGGAATCTCATATGCATCACCTCCTCCTCCGTTCTATTGATTCTTTTGAGAATTGTCCTCCTCACCCTCCTCCCACCTTCCGTTGATAGAGAAGAAAGAATGTTTTTGGGATTCTCGTCCTGCTTGTTGTCCATCGAATCTCCAATGTTTTTGTTCCTCTCGCCACCTCTGCTGTCGACTACCCTCTGATGGAGGGGAAAAAGGATAGCAGAAATCACTCAACATAAAGCATTCATCATGGTGATGAAGAAGAGATAGAGAACACATGGAGAAGGGAGGGGCAGGGGATTGGGGACAAATCTCTCCATATTAATTATATCTGCATTGTGAATAAATGGCCGAGAGAGACAGTACATGAGAGAGTAGATGCAGGGAAAATCAATATGTATAGAGAGCATGAGATTCAAGAACAAGTAGATTAATTGTGGTATTATCCCCTTTCTATTATACTCTGTTCTTTTCCTTCATTTATATATGGTGATCATTACTTATGAATTCTTCAAGCTCTGTCTCGACTATCATCCAATCCTCTTACTCTGCTTTTATTTGCACTACTATTTTCTATACAGCCGTTTTCTTCTTGCATGATGAGATAAATTGTTTGCCTTTCACTCTCAATTTTTCCGCCGTCCTGCCGTTATTTGCTACTGCTTTTCCTGCCACGGTTATTGTTTGTGTGTAATTTAGGACCTGGAATGGGTTTCTATCTGTTTGCTACTTTATTTTTAAATTTTTATGCATTGTTGAGTGGTATACTAGCTAGATAACTAGTAGTTTAGATCTCTGACCATAACAAGTGGCATGAATTCAGGATTCTCTGAAATTTTTAAGCTAATCATGCTTTTAGTGAATTAAAAAAGGCTTTTTAACAAAAACAAAAGAAGAAGGCCGGTGATGGGGAGTCATCGAAAATTGAAAATAGCTCCTACCAGCTATTTTCCCGGCGAACAGTCAATGACCGAGTCAAGTTGAAACCGTTTTAGCCTGCCACCGCATCGGATGGAAGCCGGAAAGCAGGCGGAGATTACTCTTTTCTAAAAGAAATTGGAATAATACAAAAAAAAAAAAAAAAAGGTCAGTGAGTTCACTTTTTATTAGGTCTGGGTTAGTTTCCTAGATTCCAGTAAAGTCCTCAGCCCCCTCTTTTATGCGTTAATCCCCTGCAAAGCCTCTGATTTGATTTGAGATTTGGGTTGGTTATGCGGGGCCTAGCTTTTGGGATTCATCCATCGGTTGGTTCGCGATCTCCTGTGATATTGATCGAAAATGCTTGTTGACCCGTCTTCTCTTGTATACTCTATTGGCTATCGAAATTAGCTGTTTGTTAATTCCGATCCTCTCAAATATCTCCATCTGGGCTTGGTGTTGGAGTGGACCATCTTTTTAGCTATTTGCACCAAGTCTGTGGCAGCTGGAAACTCTTGCGGGTCCCTTGGCTTTTGACGGGCCTCTTCGTAGCTAACCGAGCACATGCTACTAGCGTCTCCTTCTTTCGGCCATTTCATTATCAGAATATTATTAAAGAACGACGGGTTGAGGAAAAACAAAAGAAATATTGGTGAGTTGATGTTTGTGATGGGAATCACGGGCAAAAGCTAAAAGCTACCGTGGCTTTTTTTAGTTGCGTTACAGTCACGGGCATTCGGAAGACAGCTAATCAAGGACCACCATCTTCTGGGTGGTTGAGGTGCGAGAACCCATCAATTGAATGTCCTTAAATGTGAAATTAAATTGGGTTCTTCCGCTTCCACGTTCATGGCGGTCGTTATGGGATTTTAGCTTTGGACGCGACCTGTCAAATTTGTTTGCAATTTGAACTCTCTCAATTCAAAGCATTTTGAATTAGTGGGAGACGAAAAGAATTAGTAAATCTTTGAAAGCAGCTTACAATAGGCTAGTACCTTCTTTGTGATTGTAACATTAATCTAGGATTTTATTCACAAAAAACTGGTATTATATGCATTTCTTGACCTGTATGGATATGAATAATTAATACGAGGTTAAATATATGTGCGCATGGATCTTCATATATTTTTTTCATTAAAATCCTGCTATCTCCGTTATAGATTAAGGATTCGAGTTCTTATATTCATTCATAAATATCGGAATCTATCCATAACCAATTCCAATGAATTCATACTGTGGTATTTCCTAGTCTATATAAACTATGGATTGTATGGGCTCTGATATCATTTACAATAACGGTATATTTAAATTCTTTGATTCCTTATAGGTATCTAATATCTTTTTAGTAAATATTTAATGTGAAATTAAATATATATATATTCTCATGGTTATTGGACCTTTACGGTGGTAGAGTTTGTGAAAAGAAAGAATCGATAGGAATTTCTTGCAGGAGACATGGTTATTGCTGTTTTGCATATTTTCAAAAGAATGGGACTTGTTTGGGTAAATTTTAAATGCAGAAGGCTCATTTCTCGTTATGGGCTCTCCGTCTCTTCTTTCTTTCTTTCTCTTCGATCCTTCTCCTTTTTCCGTTTCCTTCTATCTCCCTTATCTTGTGCATACATTCTATTAATAGATGGGCTTTTGACCCTCCCATCTATTCAGTTTAAAAAAAGAAAACTACCGAGGTCCAAGTTGGTGCCAAAACGGAGGTCCATGCCCCATGGCGCGGGCCATTTTGTGCGGCGCACGGAGTTGGTGCAAACATGGCAGAGTTTTCTTATAAAGCATCAGTCCTCTCATGACATATAGCAACAAAGTTTTGTTTAGGTGAGCAGAAACTTTTCTGCTTCGTCTGGTAGTTCTAAAATTCCAAAATGGAGATATATGTAAGTTTAATGGAAGAAGGCGATCATGAGCCTTATTATTTACGGCGACTCGCGTACTCTCGTTCCCCACACACACAGTCTTCTTCATTGGGGAGTGAGAGAATTGACCCATACTTTTTTTTTTTTTCCCTTTCTTCGTCGATGAGATACTATAATTTCTTTAAAAAAAATTTATCAGCTTACCCGCCTCTCCTTTTCTTGTCATTTCAATCCAGCTGGTTGAGGAGGAGGATTTGAATGATGGCGATTTATATCCATAAGCACGGTGATGGCGAAAGATTACGAGTCTGTGGACAATAACGTTTTTGGTGTAACTGGTGAGGAGGGTGAACGCAGACTAACATCCGTCCCTGGTGAAGAGGGGGGAGGTTGATGATGATGCCAATAGGCGCGGACGATAACGTTTCTGGAGTAATCGGCGATGGCGAACGAAAGATGATCATGAGGATGAGGATGTGGACGATAAAGTTCTTGGAGTAATTGGTGAGGAGGGTGAACACAGCCTTTCATCCATCCATGTCGATCTCTAGTGAAGAGGAGGTTGATGATGATGCCGGCGGCTGGTCTCGAAGCCCAAGCACGAAATGGGGGCGAGGGCGGTGTGTTTTTTAGTAGCGGTGGTGGGTGGTTGGAGACTGTCCAACGAAGAAAAGGAGAAATTATTGTATGGAGTATGGACCAGCTGGTTCAAGTGGATAAAAGCCAAATAATGCACTGCGGGAATTGATGAAATACTAGGGTTATTTGGCGTGTTGTCTATCGCGGTATCATTGGTGTCGCCATCTAATAACTAAACGAACAAAAATGTTAATAACAAATTCAGTTTGTATCTTTCACGCACGAAATCACTATACATCTTATCACAAGATGGCAGTTTAGATAGTATTGGCCTTGTATTCCAACCAAATGATCCAGATTTTGCCATGGCTGAGTTGATTAAATGATAAGTTTCTTGTGCGCTCGGACATGAGATTTGGAATCTGATAGTGGGGATTTTATATATGGTCACACTAAGATGGTAGAGTTATCTCGGTCGCTCATTTCAATTTTTTTTTTTTTTTTTTTTTTTCAATATCTTCTCACGGGAAACTTTCAATAAAAAATATTTTTTTTAATTTTTTTTTTTTTGAAAAACCTGGATATGTTATATTATAAAAAAAAATTATATGTTTGATTAATTATGATAAAGTAATATATTATATAATAATTTATATTTGATTGAGCATCTATTTTTTTTAATAAAATTATAAAAGACATCTATTGTATTTTAAATAAAAAATATGTCATACTATCTAAAAGTGTAAGAGTATATTTGGAAAAAAAAATATCATCTCAATTTCGGTTGGCAGGGATTGAACTATTCTATGTCCCATATAAATTTTTCTTTTTCATGAAATATGAAAATCTTCTTTTCATAAAAATGTTGCTTTTCCGCCGCTCTCCATTGAAAACTCTAACCAACATGGGGCCTTTCTTTATTTTTCTATTGACAACATTTTCACCCCTCCTTTTCTAGTAAATCAAATGAGTTCTAAAGGAAAAGATTAATAGGACTTATCCGATTATGGATTGATATGTTCTAGTTTGCCTTTTCCCTTCCTTTTTTTCTTCTTTTTTATTAAGTAGATCCTTTGAGAGTTCTCTTTTAGCTTGGATATCTTTTTTTTTTTTAAGCCTTTTTGGATCTCACGTTAGAGTTGCTTTTTATATTCGAGAGATTTAGTACCAAAGAGAACCGAGTGAGGAGAGGGGAAAAAGAGGGGAAAAGCTAATGGTAAGGGATCCAAAGCAAAAATTAAGAAAATGGAAAAATGAAATTAAGAGAGATTAGAAAAATAATTCAAATATTTCCTAATAAGCTACTTATAGGTGGAAGAGAGAGCAATTAAAGGTAAAGTATGAATTTTTTTAATTGAAGAATGGTGAAGCCACCATACAGTATTTTAAGATTGGTTCAGGGAGAGAGTTACGAATTAATGATCTGTTCAACGAAATGGGAGGTTCTTTCCTAAATGATGGTAAAAGTGCTTCTTTCTAGCTTTAACTTTAGCGGGGAAAGTTTATTAGAATTCAAAAATATCAAATGTACCAGATATTCTCACCATTTTTTAAAACAGAGTTAGGGAATAGATGAATAATTAACTCTCATGTTTTACAAGAGAAGTTAGTGCAATGCATAAACAAGATGCCAAATCATAGCTGACCACCCTACATACCTTATTCCTTGTAGGGGATGAATTACATATTGTTATGTCCAAACAAAATACAGCAAGCTTGAGTTAAGGGTAAAATGGATCAAGTTGATTTGATCTAGCTTCCTCCCATCTTCTTCTTGAATTGTTTGGTGTTGAAAGAGCTCTCAAGCTTGTTGATGGCGTCTGAACTGGAACAGATGCGATATGAATGAAGGCTAGGTAAAGAAGTGTGTGAAAAAGAATGAATAACAAAAGTCCTTTCATCATCGCGCCTGTTGCCGCCCGAATCATCGTGGCCCGTAGCTGCTGATGGCGTCGGGTGGGTCGCGTCTGCCCGCCTGGTAACGCCTCCGGTGCCTCGGGACCTGCAAGGAAGCAACGTCAGTGACCCAGGCCGGGGATTCCGGTGGGGGCACTCCGACGGTCAAGTCAGTTGCGATCCAGGGGAACAGGTCCTCCTGGTCGAGCCCCTCTGGATGAACTCCATGCTAGGAGGAGTGAATATAGTGTGAGTGGAAGATGAGGACGAGCTGGGAATGGTGTTGGTCGAGGTGGTCTTGCCCTCATCACTAGCCTTCTTCCCTTGTGTCGCTCTGGTTCCTCTCTTCAATTGAGAGTATGATATGAATCTCTCTCTTGAGGTTAGATGCCGATACCTTTTTGCTTAGTTTTTTTGCGGGAGTTTCTACCTTGGTTTGCTTCGGGATCTCTCCCTGCTGTCGTGTGTGGCGAGGTACCATGACGTGGACGGGACGTCTCTCCTGTTGTGACAGTCGGGGAAGCCTTCGTAGATTTCTGACATTCCTTTCGCTTATCCCTCTGCTGGGAGTCTGTCAGGGTCTCGACCGGCGGGCCGCCGGTCTTGGGATCCATGCTCTCCGGTAGGGTCTTTTCTCTGGTTGTACGGTAGATCGGTGGAGGGTATGGCGCCTTGATTGCGGCATGGTTGGTGGCGTATGGCCCTCGGGAGCATCGCCACTGTCCTTGGAGGAGAGGTAGGGCTCCCTTGGCGGCCAGCGTATTGGCTTGAACAGGGGGCCAATCTGGAGAGGCAGGGCATGTCTGCGGTAGACTCGCTTAGGCGCTGCTCGGCAGGACGGAGGTGGACCGAGCTCGATCGCGGAGGGGCGCCTTGTGGCGGAGGCTGAGCTCGACTCCTAACCGCGGGGCCCGACCTCAGACGAGCTCGGTGCCGGGGTGCCACCCAGCCCAGGGGACCTGAGCTCAGAGAGGCACCTCGTACCGGAGGAGGCTGAGCTCGACTCTTAACCACGGGGCCCGATCTCGAGGGGTCCACCTTAGGTGGGAACTCGGACTCGGCTCCGGCCTAGGTGTTCCGGGCTTGTGGGAACGGACCTGGCGGAGGACGGAGCTTGCCTTTGGCGAGCAGAGGTGTTGCTTCAGGGGAGCTCAGCTCGGCAAAGGCGCTCATGTTGAAAGCTTGTTGTGGCGTCTGATGGGGACTCTACGTCCGCTGCTTCGTGCCACGTCAGCATTCTGGCCACATCATTTTTCTGCCATGCTCGAGGCCCATTGACCCGCGGTGCTTGGGATGAAGGGCGTAATTATGGCGCTGACGTGGAAAGGTGAAAAAATCGGGCGCAATAATGGCTAAAATCGGCGGCGTCTTGCTCTGCAGTCCTACGAGCTTGTGGGAGGATGCCTCATGGCCACACAGGAGGGGGGCCGTCGAGGCTGGCACGGAAGTCAGAGCGAACGCGGTCAGATGGGCGCCCGGGCCCAATGGATGGTCGACACGCGACGGGCGCCTTTTGGGGGGCCGCAAAGGTACGGTTGGGCGTAGGCAGCTTGGGAAGGAGGGGTAAATTTCTTTGAAGCTTACCCTCATTCGAACTTTGCACGCCCAACATTCTGCAGGAGTATTCTCCCTTTTCTTCCTCCCTTCCGACCGTCGGTGACTCCCTAGGGTTCTTGCAGGTTAGCCTCCTCTTCTCGTCTCGTAGGAGCCACTTTAGGGTCCCTCTTGTCCTTTTTCTTCTTCCTTCTTGTCTCTTCTCTCCATGGATCGCTTTGGTCTGGAGTTCCGTCCTTCTTGCCAAGCCGAAGCCGGACCCTCCCGGCCGAGGACTCCCTCCTCCTCCGATGAGGAGATGGAGGTGGCGAGGTTTGAGTTAAGTAGGCGGCCTGCCCAGGGCCCGGTGATCATTAGGGAAGCTGGGTCTTCCCCTCCTGTTCCTCGAGTCCTTCTCGAGCCTGAGCCTTCTCGGTCGACAGGTCCCGGAGGGATTGCTTCGGCGATCACCGCTGAGGACCTGGTGTCCATCCGGGAAGCTTATGGCATCCCCGAGTCCATCCGGCTCTCCGTTCCTCGTCCCGGGGAGCGGGTTACCTCCAGTGGCCCTCGGTGGATCGCCTTCTATGAGGAGACCTTTGCCGGGGGTCTCCGCTTCCCTGTACATCCTTTCTTCCTTTCCTTCTTGGCCAACTACCGGCTTGTTCCTGCCCAGTTGGTCCCCAATGCCATTAGAACGGTATTTTGTTTTATCGTTCTGTGCCACTTCCACGAGATTGTTGCCCGTTTTTTCCTGTTCAGGGCCTTTTCACCCTGAAACGTCACCCCACCGAGGATGGGTGGTGGTCCCTCTCTTCCCGCTCTCGGGGCATCAGGTTTGCACTCCCCTTTTCCATCAAAGGATGGAAGAGTAGATTCTTCTTTGCCTCCGTAGAGGGGATCGACTGGGTTTGGAGTGACCCAGATCGATCTCCGAATAGGAATTCTTCTGTTGAAGCCGCCGACCTCGACCTGTACGACCTGCTCAAGTCGGTTGAGATCCCTCCGCTCGAGGTCTTGCTTCAGAGCAAAACCTTCGCGAGGCCGGGGTCAGCTCGGTGCAGGAGTCGGGTGAGTTCGACTTGGCCACTTCCTCATCATTTCTTATTCATTTCTTCTTCTTCTTCTTCTTCTTTTTTTGCTGTTGCTGTTGGGCTGACCTCATTCCATTTGGTGCAGAAATGAAGTTTTTGGTGGACAAGCTGCTCTTGTTCTCGGAGGAGCAGGGCAGACCACTGAGGCCGCTGAGCCGGGGCCGAAGAGAGCCCGAACTGATGATAGGGCGAGGCCGGTGCAGGCTGGGGCGGACGTGCCGGTGCTGGTGGAGACAAGTGTGCCAGTACAGGAGCGCAGGCAGAAGAGGGCGGTCGAGCCCGTCTCGGTGCCTCCCATAGCGACGTCCGGGCCCGAGGCGGTTGTCCGCGCGAGGTCATCCGTCGCTGCTGCCAGGTCGGTGCCCTCCACCTCAGAGGTCACCAGCACGAAGGAGGACGGTGGGGCGCAAGAAGTCAGGCCGGTGCCCCAAGTCCTGTTCGATGCAGTGCCGATCTCTCAGTTGGCACCGAGGGAGCCTTCCGCCGTTGAAGGAGCTGAGTCGGCGGGAACACGGGAGAGGGACTATCGCCGAGCCCCTTTCCGGCTAGGCCCGAACGTGTCCTTGATGAAGGACGCCAGCCTAGCGGAGCGCATGATGGACTTCTCGGTCCAGTCATGCGACAGGCGCGAGGGGAGCGGGCGACTCCTCGGTGACGTCATCACGGCGTCGTTCGCCCAGCTATATGCTGTAAGTAACTTCTCCCCACCTTGATATCTTTTTGCCTTCTTTTGTTGCTAATCCTGGATCTTCTCACTGCAGCAAGGGCGGGAGCTGATCCTCATAAGGGATTACTGCCGCAACTGGGCAAGGAGGGACAGAGAGCAAGGAGCCGAGCTCACGTCCCTCAAAGCTGAAGTAGATCGCAAGGATGCGGAGGTTCGGGAGGCTAGCCAGAAGGTGAAGAGCCTCCAGGCCGAAGCTGCTGAAGCGGCCAGAATAAGAAAGGAGCTCGACAACGAGCTCGAGTCCAAGCGGGCCCGGCTGAACGAGCTCCGGGCCGAGTCGGAGGTGGCCAGAGAGGGCCACCTCTGCTGAGAAGAAGGTGGCTGCGGCCGAGAAGAGAGCTGCCGATGCAGAGGAGAAGGCCGCTCTTTCCCACCGCTCCACTGAAGCTGCCGAGAAGGCGCTGGTGATGGCCATCCGTTTGTTCGAGCATCTAAAGGCGGAGCTGGAAGAGGTCTGGCGTCGGGCCGAGGCTGCGGAGAAGGTAGCCGCTGATGCTGTGGCTGCCTTCAAGGCGACCCTGGAGTACCTTAAGGACTTCCGGGAAGCGGCAACGGAGTCCTTCGCCAAGGGGTTCGCATACTTCCGGTCCCAGCTGCGAGGATTTCTGTCCAAGGAGCAGCTAGCTGCGCTTCGAGTCCCGGGGAAGAAGGCTTCCTCCACAATGACGACGGTGGCGGCAAGGCAGGGAGCTGCTCCAACTGAGACTCGGGCTCCAGCGACCTCGGGGGTGCCTGGCCCCGGGGAATCGGCACCGACGGCGGCGAGGGCGGCACCTGCGCTGCGATCAGAGGCAGCCGGTCCGACCCCAGTGGCCTCAACGACTGAACCTGCTCCTCCTACGGAGGTGGAGGAGGGAGAGGTCCCAATAGTGCGCCGCCCGGGGAAGGAGCCGGCCCCTTAGGATAGGATTTTTCTTCCTTCTTATACTTGTATTTTCTTTCATTTCTTGACCGGGTCACCCGGCCTGTCGGGGCCCGGAAGATAATGTAATTGGTTCTTCCAGCAATGAAATGCGTCTTTGCGATCATGGTGTCTCCGTTGTCTGCAATGTGGAATGTCTCCTCTTTCCCTTCTTCTCCCTTTCTTTGCTACTTCTTTCTCTTCGGTGCAGGGAGGTCTGGGTTGGGAGTTAGGAACTTCGACCGGCACTGACCCGGTGTTGAGCTTGAGGTCATGCCGGTGAAGGATGTTGACCTTGGACTCAGCTGCTTGGGGACATGATCCAGCGGTCGCCGTCTCGGAGCTGGGCTCGGAGGCGTCGGAGGCTGAGATCCTTGGTGCTGGAAGTTTGAGTCTTGAACCTTAGTGTCGCGAAGCCAGTCTCAAGGACGTTGACGCTTGAGAATTGTGGCGCTAGAAATCTGAGTTCTAGGCATTGGCGTCCTGGAGTTGGGCTCGGAGGCACTAAGTGCCTGGGGATTTTCCAGGTCCTTTGCCGGGGAGCTGGGCTCGTCGGTGCCGGAGGGTCGTCTGGTCTTTGAGGCCGGGGAGTTAGGCTCACCGATGCTTGGGAGCTTCCCAGGTCTTTGTGCCAGAGCCCTCTTCTCTGGGCTTTGATGCCGGGGAGCTAGGCTCACCGGTGCCTGGGGGCTTCCCAGGTCTTTGGTTAGCGACGATGCTGTCTAGCCCAGGAGACCGGAGCTCGGAGGGGCGCCTCATAGCGGAGGAGGCTGAGCTTGACTCTTGACCACGGGGCCCGATCTCGAGGGGTCCGCCTTGTGTGGAAGCTCGTGCTTGGCTCTGGCCTAGGCATCCCGGGCTTGCGGGAGCGGACTTGGCAGAGGACGGGGCCCATCTCCGGCTGTCATCATGAGGCCGGGCCTGGACACGTTGATGATGACGAGTTGCGTGGTTCCAAAGCACCCTTGGCCGGAGGTCTGAGCTCCGGTCTTGCGCTGGCATCCTGGAGCTGGGCTCGGGGATGGTGATGTTGGAGAGCCGCGAGGCTCGGATGTGCCCTTGGTCGGAGATCTGAGCTCCGGTCTTGAGCAGACATCCTAGAGCTGGGCTCGAAGACGTTGTGAACTTGAGATGGCGCCTTGGAGTTAGGCTCGTAGGTGCAGCGATTGAGAGAATTCCCTTAGCCAAGATCTGAGCTCCGGTCTTGGGCCGGCATCCTGGACCTGGGCTCGCCAGTGCCGGAGGTCATCTGTTCTTTTGATGCCGGTGAGCTGGGCTCGCCAGTGCCGTAGGTCGTCCGGTCTTTCGATGCCGGAGAGCTGGGCTTGCCGGTGCCGGAGGTCGTCCGGTCTTTCGATGCCGGTGAGCTGGGCACGCCGGTGCCGGAGGTCGTCCGGTCTTTTGATGCCAGTGAGCTGGGCTCGCCGGTGCCGGAGGTCATCCAGTCTTTCGATGCCGGAGAGCTGGGCTTGTCGGTGCCGGAGGTCGTCCGGTCTTTTGATGCAGCTGGGCTCGCCGATGCCGGAGGTCGTCCGGTCTTTTGATGCCGGTGAGCTGGGCTCGCCAGTGCCGGAGGTCGTCCGTCTTCTGCTGCCGGGGAGCTGGGCTCGCGATGCCGGAGATCGTCCGGTCTTTTGATGCCGGTGAGCTGGGCTCGCCGGTGCCGGAGGTCGTCCGGTCATTTGATGCCGGTGAGCTGGGCTCGCCGGTGCCGGAGGTCGTCCGGTCTTTCGATGCCGGAGAGCTGGCTCGTCGGTGCTGGAGGTCATCCAGTCTTTCAATGCCGAAGAGCTGGGCTTACCGGTGCCGGAAGTCGTCCGATCTTTTGATGCCAGTGAGCTGGGCTCGTCGGTGCCGGAGGTCGTCCGGTCTTCTGCTGTCGGGGAGCTGGGCTCGCCGGTGCCGAAGGTCATCCGGTCTTTTGATGCCGGTGAGTTGGGCTCGCCGGTGCCGGAGGTCTTCCGATCTTTTGATGCCGAGGAGCTGGGCTCGTCGGTGGCGAAGGTCATCCGGTCTTTTGATGCCGGGGAGCTGGGCTCGCCGGTGCCAGAGGTCGTGCGATCTTTTGATTCCGGTGAGCTGGGCTCGCCGGTGCCGGAGGTCATCCGGTCTTTCGATGCCGGTGAGCTGGACTCGCCGGTGCCGGAGGTCGTCCGATCTTTCGATGCCGGAGAGCTGGGCTCGCCGGTGCCAGAGGTCGTCCGGTCTTTTGATGCCGGAGAGCTGGTCTCACCGGTGCCGGAGGTCATCCGGTCTTTCGATGCCGGGGAGCTAGGCTCGCCGGTGCCTGGGGGCTTCCCAGGTCTTTTGATTCCTGCAAGGCAGATAAACTGTTGCACAGGAAAAGGACTTTTATTGCAAATGGAGGGAGAACTTACATGTTAGTAGTAACTCCCCGGATCACAAGTGTTCCATGTCCAGGGGGAGTCTGGTTCCATCCAGGTCCTCGAGATAGTGGGCTCTTTGCAGGAGGGCCTCTGCTACTTTGTAGGGGCCTTCCCCATTCGACGGGGGTTTACCGCGCTCTCTGGGTTGAGACGCTTCAGCTTAGCACAACACCAGGTTGCCGGGTCGGAAGATCTTCAACCTCACCCAGGCGCTATGATGTTGGGCGACCCGTTACTGGTACGCTGCCATCCAAGGCTAGGCTTTGACCCTCGTTTCTTCGAGGAGGTTCCGGTTGAGGGGATGCGCCGAGCTTAACTGGGATCACTATCTCTGTCGAAGACGAGGTTGAATTGCGCTTTGCCTGTGGCCGCTCTGGGTGTTGTGTGGCAGGCTCACAGGATGCTCGAGAGCTTTTCCGCTCCTTGCCCTCCCAGGCCTTCTCGGAGGTGCACCCAGTCCCCCAGTGTATCATCCCTACTGGCTTCTCGGTAGGGCGATTGTCGACCGCTGGGACTGGTGGAGGGGCAACGAGTGCTTGGGATTCCAATTGGGATCTGCCCCCCACATACCTTCCGAGATAGCCTTTCTTGATGAGCTCCTCAATCTCCCACTTGAGGTCACGGCATTCCTCGGTGTCGTGACCGTGGTCGTGATGGAAGCGACAGTACTTTGACTTGTCACAGGTGGCAGACGGCTTTATTTGCAGTGGGCGTTGCAAATAGGTCTCGCCCTTGACCTCCATGAGGATCTTCGTCCTCGGGGCGAGGAGAGGGGTGTAGGCCTCCGCAGGAACTGGAGTCCCCCTCGGTCTTGGCTGGTCCCTTCGAGAGCTTGGGGCGTTGGCTTCTGCGCCCCTGGCCCCTCTGCAGGTGCGGGCCTCTTCGGTGGCCTCCTGTCTAGCTCTCGTCGGGTACGATCCGCCTTCTCGGCGTGGATGTACTTTTGAGCATGGATGAGGAGCTCGGAATAAGACTTCGGAGGCTTTTTGTTGAGCGAGTATGTCAAGCAGGAAGTCTTGAGCCCTCGCTTCAAGGCCAGTATGGCGACCGGCTCCTCCAAACAGTAGATCTCCAGGGTGGCAGCCTTGAAACGAGCCACGTAACTCTGTAGCAGCTCCTGATCTTGTTGCCTGATGGAAAAGAGGCTGTCCGCCTCGCATGGCATCTTCCGACAAGCATCGAAATGAGCCACAAACTTCTGTCCTAACTGGGCAAAGGAGTTGATGCTCTCTGGTTCGAGGCGAGAGAGCCATACTCGAGCCACCTTCCGGAGAGCAACGGGAAAGGCGATGCACAGCAAAGCGTCGGTGGCTCCCTGGACCCTCACGAGGGCCCGATAGCTTTTCAGGTGGTCCAGGGGGTCTGTGGTCTCGTCGTAAGGGTCCACCTGCGGCATCCGAAACCGGTGCAGGATCGGCTCTGCTTGGATTTCTTGGAAGAATGGGGGCCGGGTGTCGTAGCCCACTGGCTCACTAGTAAAGCCTGGCATGCTAGCGAACCGGCGATCGAACTCCACCAGCTTGCGTTCATGCTCCTCCAGGCGCTTACTCGTCGCGTGCCTGGCGGCTTCATCAGGAAACCCCTCCACCGAAGGAGATGGAGAAGGTGACATGGATGCGCGGCACCCGTGGCGGGGGGTTTTACTTTTCCAGCCTCGGCGGGGTCTGGGCGCCTCCCACCCGAGGTTTCGTGAGTGGCTCTCTCCGTCAGCACAGTCGGCTCGTTGTCTTTTCATCGGAGCTTTATGGCTACCTCGGTTGTCAGTGGTGGTCCGCGACTGTGACTGCCTTCCTCGGGAAGAGCACAGGCTATCACGGGGAGTTGCGGCATGGGCCGCCTGGGTCCCTGACCGCTGGTGGGTAGCCACGGACCGGTGCTGGTGCTGAAGCTGGCGCACTGCCACGGCAAGAACTTGCATCTGTTGGGCGAGTGCGGCCAGCTGCGCCTCTGGTGGAGGCAAGATAATCGGGGCAGGCACTTCTGTCTCCAGTCCGTGCAGGTTCCTGTGGGAAGGGGATGCCTCCGCACGGCTGGGAGAAGCTCCCTTTGCCCTGGTGGTCGCCATCTTCCCTGCAATCCGACTAGGCGGGGCTTGGAGTGGATCGAGTGTCACTCTGCCCCCCTTTCCTGGCGCGCTAATCTGTTGCCACCCGGATCGTCGTGGTCCGTAGCTGCTGATGGCGTCAGGTGGGTCGCGTCCGCCCGCCTGGTAATGCCTCCGGTGCCTTGGGACCTGCAAGGAAGCAACGTCAGTGACCCGGGCTGGGGATTCCGGCGGGGGCACTCCGACGGTCAAGTCTGTGGCGATCCAAGGGAACAGGTCCTTCTGGTCGAGCCCCTATGGATGAGCTCCATGTTAGGAGGAGTGAATATAGTGAGTGGAAGATGAGGACGAGCTAGGAATGGTGTTGGCCGAGGTGGTCTTGCCCTCCTCTCTAGCCTTCTTCCCTTGTGTCACTCTGGTTCATCTCTTCAATTGAGAGTATGATATGAATCTCTCTCTTGAGGTTTGATGCCGATACCTTTTTGCTTAATTTTTTTGTGGGAGTTTCTACCTTGGTTTGCTTCGGGATCTCCCCCTGCTGTCGTGTGTGGTGAGGTACCGTGACGTGGACGGGACGTCTCTCCTGTTGTGACAGTCAGGGAAGCCTCCGTATATTTCTGACATTCTTTCCGCTTATCCCTCTCCTGGGAGTCTGTCAAGGTCTCGACCGGCGGGCCGCCAGTCTTCGGATCCGTGCTCTCCGGTAGGGTCTTTTCTCCGGTTGTACGGCAGATCGGTGGAGGGTATGGCGCCTTGATTGCGGCATGGTTGGTGGCGTACGGCCCTCGGGAGCATCGCCATTGTCCTTGGAGGAGAGGTAGGGCTCCCTTGGCGGCCAACGTATTGGCTTGAACAGGGGGCCGAGCTGGAGAGGCAGGGCCTGTCTGCGGTAGACTCGCCTGGGTGCTGCTCGACAGAATGGAGGCGGACCGAGCTCGGTCATGGAGGGGCTCCTCGTGGCAGAGGAGGCTGAGCTTGACTCCTGACCACGGGGCCCGACCTCAGACGAGCTCGGTGCCGGGGTGCCACCCAGCCCAGGGGACCTGAGCTCGGAGGGGTGCCTCGTGCCGAAGGAGGCTGAGCTCAACTCCTAACCATGGGGCCCGATCTCGAGGGGTCCGCCTTAGGTGGGAACTCGGACTCGGCTCTGGTCTAGGTGTTCCGGGATTGTGGGAACGGACCTGGCGGAGGACGGAGCTTGCCTTCGACGAGCAGAGGTGTTGCTTCAGGGGAGCTCAGCTCGGCAAAGGCGCTCATGTTGAAAGCTTGTCGTGGCATCTGATGGGGACTCCACGTCCGCTGCTTCGTGCCCTCTGGCCACATCAGCGCCCATGGGTATTTATAGGCTAGGAAATTAATCGCTTACAGCTGGCATCCAGCTATTAAACGGTTAATCCAGGATGTAAGCACGTGCAACCAAAGTTGTCCATAGTCAATCAGTCCTCCTCCTTAGTTGATCGACTCCTTCATAGTTGATCGACTATTCCATAGTCGATCGGCTCCTGAATTATATGAATATTAATAAATTCTATTCTTAAATAAATCTGTCAGTTACTTGGAAGTGAGTCAGTCTTATGTTTGTTGGGCATTGATCGACTATACACCTTTTGAATATTGATCAGTCAAATATATCTTAGATATCGATCATATTTGTGCATTTTAGGCATTGATCGGTCTTATACCTTTTGGAAGAGGTATTGATTATAGTCGTGCCTTTCGCGCATTGATCAATTTCAATTTCAGGCTTTCAAAAGATCAGTATAAACAGATCAACTTTGTCATGTCCCAACACAAACCATTCCGGATCCTCTCTCTCTCTTTCCTTTTTTTTTTTTTTTCCCTCCTCCTCGTAATTGTTTTGATTGTGTTCATTCAAGGATTCTATGAACACTCTGCTTTTATCGAAAGAAAAAAGAAAAATCGAAAAAGGCAGTAAGACTGTTGACGGAGGGTTTGGCCGAGGAGCAATAGAATAAGTTTACATTTAGGTTTGCCTCCACTGTCTATATAGACCGGTGCTAATCGCCTAATCTAGATGTTAGTTGCCATATCCAGATTTGGCAGAACTTGACTTGGCTTTGTCATAAAGTTCTTAAAAGTCCAGGAGTATACCGATATGATCAAACGTTAATAGTGGTACATTTAAACTAACCCCTTTCAAAAAATCAGGAAAATAATTTTCAAATTTATTCTTGAGAACTTCAATATTTGCATATAAATCCATTTTTTGTCATTGTATTTAATCCATGAAATCTTGTAACGTATTTTTTTTCAGTCGCTGAGGTTTATAAGAGTCAAACAAATTATTCCTTACTGATTTCTCCAACAATATTACTTTACCATCTTGCGAACGATTTTATCATTGGGTTTGCTCTCTCTCTCCTCGATGTCTAAACAAATTATTCCTTAACGATTTTATCATTGGGTTTGCTCCCTCCCGGAATAGCTATTTTCATTGGACCCCAATCCTGTCAGGCTATGCTCAATTCGGACCACAATTTTTTCGCATATCCTCTCCATCATTGATAAGTACGTCAGCCTGACATCACTAAGATGTCGGAGTCAATACGCTCTCTCATCATCCCGATTACATGTTCCAGAAAAATTTCTGGATTTAATCGAGTCACTCGCGAGAATCATGTCTCGAATCCGTGATCACTCGCGAGGATCATGTCTCAAATCCATGATCAATAAAAGACGTGGCTAAGTCTCTACCAACCAGGCTACCGTCTTAGCGATAAATACTAGCTTTCATACATCTGGTTATCCCTATCCATAAAAATAATAAGAAATTAAAATTCTAAAATTCTATCAATAATATATATATATATATATATATAGTCCGTATATAGATTGAAAGATATTTTTGTATGTTCTCCAAAAAGATAGGTTGAAAGGTGAGCATTAAAAGCGTCACGAGTTCAAGGGCGCATCAGGAAGATATTGTTTTCCTAGTTGTGCTGATTAAAGAAAGATATACAATTGCCATCTGCCTATTGCTTTAAAATAAAAGAAAGTAAAAAAAAAAAAAAAAAAAACATTTATATGTGGTCACTTCAATCTCCAAACTAGTAGGGAAGCATGGAGGAAGGGGGCCGGATAAATCAAAGGAAAAGGAAGGATAGATTCAGAAGCCACCTGGGCCTAGGCCCATCCAGTTTTCAAAACGGATCAACAAATAGCTAATCTCCATAAAATTTGGATCAGCCCGCTTGGTTGTCCAGCCTATCAGTATCATCATAGGCCGCATGGGGACCATCCCACACATCTAATCTTATCTCGTCGGTGGCAAGCATCTACCGTTTTCGTTTAAGGAGCCAGAACAGTTACCACCTAGGTTGGAATCACCTATTTATCCCATATTTCACGCATCCTAAATTTGAAGCATAATATTATGCTTGGCTCGAATAAATTCTAAATTAATTTTTAGAGCCTAAACGTAGATGTGTAGAATTGTCTACGGACTGTCTGGACTAGAATAGGCCTCTTGATGCTTAAATGGGATTGGGATGAATGTACTCATTATTTTATCGGAAAGGACGAAGCCATGTTTGTTGTCATTTTATATCGAACATTTTTTCAGCAAAGTAGGTGATACGTCATGATCCGGTTGGTCTAGCTTGGCACCGAAGCTCCAACCCACTTTAAATACATGTCAACCAGCTCATGCAATGGGACTACCTCATATCTTAATAGGACTACCTCCTTATACCCTAGTACTTGGATGCTGAGATGACGCTTACCAACTTCTCGCATATATATTGATTGTTGTTGGGCATGCCCCACCAATCCAATCATGTGTGCTCTCGATACTGTGGCTATTAATGTTTGTCACTTGAGAGATGCCCTGCCATAAGGACATACTATGCTAGTCACCACTCCCTACCTCTCCAACATGGCATGATCCTCCATTCCGACCATGCCTGCATTATAATAGTTATTATCCTCTATTTTTAGGTGTTAGGTACATGTCTGTAAATTGATTCCTTGAGACCTTTGAGGTAAGCAAACGGAGAAGGAGAAGAAACAAGAGAGGAGAGGTCCCAAAGAAGATGTGAGGTTAATCAGAGCCGTGAACTCACTGCTAGCCTCTTTGAGAGACACATTGCTAGCTTTTTAATTCTGCGAGCATCCATCTGAGTATTCATTAAGACATTTGCATACCTTTTTATACACTTTTCATTGCTCATAAAGTGTTCTGGCCTCTGCAAACTCATTCACTAGTATCCCATCTCCAATAAAGTGGGCCTCATATGCACTATGCACCCCTTTCTCTACGGACCTTGCTCCACCTTGCCACCTTGAGCTTCTTTTTCGACTCCTCCAAACTCTACTTTATCCTCCATATCTAGAGGGACTCCAAGCTCCTCCATTTGCCTTTTCAGAATATTGACTTGGATATCAGAGGATCTACTACTAAAATCTACTTCTGGTGTATCGAACTTTTTAGTCTTTTCTGTTTTGCGAGACTGATTCCAATGATGGGATCCTATAAGATCCGGTTCCATGAAAATAGCAATGTCAGTTCTAGTCTTATCCATGTTGAGTCTGAGTCAGTACAATCTCCTGCAGCAGTAATAGTGGGGGCTTTTATAGTAATGCCCAGAGGGATAGCTACAACCCAAACCCTCCCCCCCTCCCCACTCCCCTTTCCTTTTTTATTACCAAAAAGAAAAAGGGCATATCAGCTTACGTGGTAGATAAGCTACGCATGGGTTAGGGCAAGATGAAGATTATTTGGTTTTCACTTCATTTCTTTAATCTTTGTGATATATAAGGGCTTTAAATAGAGGAATATATATATAAAAAAATCCAGAGCATCACTCTCCATCGCTTCAACTCAAGGTGATGTGGCTGGATTGCTGACGTGAGGCGGAGAAACTGACGTGGAGTCCCCATCAGATGCCATGCTGGAGCAACATGGTCGCCCGCCGAAGCCGAGCTCCCCTGGAGCAACATGGTCGCCCGCCGAAGCCGAGCTCCGTCCTCCGTCAGGTCGGTTCCTGCCGGGTCGGAATGCCTAGGCCGGAGCCGAGTGCGGGTTCCCGCCCAAGGCGGATCCCGTAAGGTCGGGCCCCGTGGTCAGGAGTCGAGCTCAAGCCTCCTCCGCCACGAGGCGCCCCTCCGAAGTCGAGTCCCGTGGGCGGCACCCCTCCCACCTCCTTCTGGCCGAGCTCGTCTAAAGCCGAGTTTCGCTGATCCGGAGTAGAGCTCAGCCCTCTCCGCCCTGCCGAGCTACCTCGAGGCGAGCTCACCGAAGGCGGGCCCCACCTTTCCAGCTCGGTCCCCGACTCAGACCTAGGTACCAACCACCGAGGGAGTAGCGCCTCCTCTCCGAGGACAATGGCGGGCCTCCCAAGGGTCGTACAGTAGCGCCCGCCACGTCGCCATTAATGCCCACGGCCGTCACTCACACCAAAAAGAAAGGAAACTCACATCAAAGTGCCATGCCCTCCACCAACCTGCCGTACGACCAGGAAAAAGATCCAACCGGAGGGCGCGGATCCCGAGAACGGTGACCCGCCAACCGAGGCCCTGCCAGGCTTCCAGGAGAGGGGCAAGCAGAAGGAATGTCAGAAGCATATAGAAGCTTCCCCAGCTATCTGACAGGAGAGGTGTCCCGTCTACGACACAATACCTCGTCGTACACGTCTGACAGCATAGGAAGATCCCGAGGCAAGCCAAAGTAAAAAACCCAGCCAGGGTAAGCCAAAAGTAAGCAAACATAAAATAAGGGAGAGAGGCCAGACAAGGGGGGATGACCACCTCGACCACCACCTCTCCCAGTTCACTCTCATTTCCATACACACTACACTCACTCCTCCTAGCGTGGAGCTCATCCAGAGGGGCTCGACCAGGAGGATCTATTCCCCTGGATCGTCACTGACTTGACCGTCGAAGCGCCTCCGCCGGAATACCCGGCCTGGGTCACTGACGTTGTTTTCCATAGGTCTCGAGGCACCGGAGGTATCCCGAGCAGGTGGACGCACGACTTCTGACGCCAACAGTGGCTACGGGCCACGACGATACGGGTGGCAATAGATTGGCGCGTCAGGAAGGGAGGCAGAACGACTCTCGATCCAGTTCAGGCCCCGCTCAAACAATTCATCATGAGGATGGTGACCACTCGGGCGAGGGGAGCCTCTCCCAGCCATGCGGAAGCGTCCCCTTTCCACGGGAACCCACACAGTCCGGAGACGGAGCCACCCGCCCCGGTTCAACCGCCTTCGCTGGAGATCTAGCTGACCGCACTTGCTCAGCAGATGCACACTCTCACTGCAGCCGTGCGCCAGCTTCAACATCAGCACCGATCCCTGGCTACTCATCAGCAGTCGGAGACCCCCGCGGTCCATGCCGCAGCACCCCGTGATAGCCTGCGTTCCTTCCACGGGAGGCCTTTGCAGTAGCGGGCCGTTACAGACCCTTGGGGCAGTCGCCAAGCCCCAATGAAGTGACGATGGGTCGTGTCAACCGACGAAGAGAGCTGCTCACTGTACCTTGACCAGGGGGCATCTAAGCCTCCCCAAGGTAGGAAGGGCAAAGCCCCTCGTCATGGGTGCCGCACCCCCGCGTCACCCTCCGCGCCTCTCTCAATAGAGGGATCGACGGATGAAGCCATTAGGCGCATGGCGGAGAAGCACCTGGAGGAGCATGAGCGCAAACTGGCAGAGTTGTCCTACCGGTTCACTAACTTGCCCGGCTCTGCTAGCGAGCCAGCGGGCTATGACGCCCGCCCTCCGTTCTCCTAGGAGATTCAAGCAGAGCTGATTTCCTGCTGGTTCTGCATGCCATAGGTGGATCCTTACGATGGGACCACCGATCCCCTGGACCACCTGGAAAGCTACCGGGCTCTCATGAGGGTCCAGGGAGCTACTGACGCTCTCCTATGCATCGCCTTTCCCGCTACTCTCCAGAAGGCGACTCGGGTATGGTTCACCCGCTTCGAGCCGGAAAGCATCAATTCCTTTGCCCAGCTAGGGCAGAGGTTCGTGACTCACTTTGATGCATGTTGGAAGATGCCACGGGAGGCGGACAGCCTCTTCTCCATCAGGCAGCAAGACCGCGAGCTACTACGGGACTATGTAGCTCTCTTCAAGGCTGTCATGCTGGAGATCTACAACCTAGAGGAGCCGGTCGCAATGCT
This sequence comes from Areca catechu, assembly GCA_021397845.1. Classification (NCBI taxonomy): domain Eukaryota; kingdom Viridiplantae; phylum Streptophyta; class Magnoliopsida; order Arecales; family Arecaceae; genus Areca; species Areca catechu. The sequence goes on from CM038043.1 coordinate 188,592,728, forward strand.
GGCTCTGAAGCAAGGGCCCAGGACTTCTCACATGACCTATTCGCTTGACAAGAAGCCCCCAAAGACTTACACCGAGCTACTCTTCCGAGCTCAGAAGTACATCCGCGCCGAGGAGGTGGATCGTACAAGGCAGGAGCTCGATGGGAAGTCACTGAAGAAGCCGGTACTCGCTAAGGCGCCTGGAGCACGAAGACCAGGACCACCAGCTCAGAGCTCCCGACCGGGATCGAGGCCAAGAAGCGCTCCCATTTTTTAGAGGAATTTCACCCCCCTCCTCGCCCCGAGGACGAAGATCCTCATGGAGATCGAGGGCGAGACCTATCTGAGGCGCCCACTGCCGTTGAAGCCATCCTCCAGCCATGACAAGATGAAGTACTGTCATTTCTACCACGACCACAGCCACGACACCGAGGGATGCCGCAATCTCAAATGGGAGATCGAAGAGCTCATCAAGAGGGGCTACCTCGGAAGATATGTGGGTGGCAGATCTCAACTGGAATCTCAGGCACTCGTCGCCCTCCTACCAGTCCCGGTGGTCGACAATCGCCCTACCGAGAAGCCGGTGGGGATGATACACTGGGGAGCTGAGCGTGCCTCCAAGAGGGCCTGGGTGGCAGGGCATCCTGAGATTATACTCCCCTTTGTGAGGGAAGGGGAAGATGGAGAGAGAAATGTAAAAAATGATGCTGTGGTCGTCAAGATGACGATCGCAAAGCATCCTGTAAAATGCATCATGATAGATAGTGGAAGCTCCACGGATGTGCTTTTCTATGATGCCTTCTCCAGGATAAATCTTTTCTCTGTTCAGCTCAATTCTGTACATACCCCCCTTGTTGGTTTCACGGGAGATTCCGTAAGGGTGGAGGGAGAAATTACTCTCCCAGTCACTACCGGGACCCCACCTCGATAGAGTATAGTCATGATGACGTTCACGGTTGTCAGGCTTCCTTCGCCTTACAACATGATCTTGGGCCGACCTGGGCTTAACCTCCTCGACGCTGTTGTCTCTACTAAAAGATTGCTCGTACAATTCCCAACCCCTTGTGGCATTGGGGAGATGAGGGGTATGCCCCAGCCGGTGCAGCACTGCTTCAAAACCCTCCCCGGGGCCCAGGAACCCAAGGAGGGTTCCAAGACAGACGAGCTTGACTAGAGGGTTCAAGACCCCAGGGGAGGCCCAGCCGAGCGCCTGCTTCCTTACCAGCTCGGGGCCGACTAGATGAAGACCGTACAGATCGGAGCCCAGCTGCCCAAGGAGGAGAAGGCTCCGCTGTTAGAATTCCTGCGGGCGAATGCAGACGTGTTCGCTTGGACGGCAGCGGACATGTCAGGTATTCTCCCTGAAGTCATCACCCACAAGCTCAACGTCGATCCGAAGCACAGACCGGTTCGACAGAAGAAGAGAAGCTTCACCCCAGAAAGGCAGAAAATGAGAAAGTTGAGAAACTTTTGGCCGCCGGCTTCGTCCGAGAGGTGCAATACCCGAGCTGGCTGGCGAACGTGGTGATGGTGAAGAAAAACAATAGCAAGTGAAGGATCTGTGTAGATTACAACGACCTTAATAAGGCGTGCCCAAAGGACAGCTTCCCTCTGTCGAGGATAGATCAGTTGGTGGACGCCACCTCAGGGCACAGGCTGCTCTCCTTCATGGATGCATTCTCCGGGTACAATCAGATCCAGATGCACCCGGGGGACGAGGAGCACACTGCCTTTATTGCCGATCGAGGGACATACTGCTATAGGATGATGCCCTTTGGCCTGAAGAATGCTGGAGCCACGTACCAGCGTTTGGTTAACAAGGTCTTCAAAGACCATATTGGCCGGAATGTGCAAGTGTACGTGGATGACATGCTCGTGATGAGCAAGCCGAGCTCGGACCACATCATCGACCTCGTCGAAGCCTTTCACAGCCTTCGGAAGCACCAAATGAAGCTCAATCCAGCAAAATACACTTTCGGGGTGGCGGCCGGAAAATTCCTCGGCTTTATGGTCACCCGAGAGGCATCGAAGCGAACCCGGAGAAGGTCCAGGCGATACTCGACATGGAGCACCCAACATCCAAGAAGCAAGTTCAACGTATGATGGGAAGGGTAGCAGCCTTAAGCCGATTAATCTCGAGGTCGGCTGACCGCTGCCTCCCTTTCTTCAAGGCGTTGCGCAAGATGCATGACTTCACCTAGACTGAGGAGTGCAAGACGGCCTTTGGAGAGCTGAAGGAGTTCCTAGCCTCTCCACCTCTGCTATCTAGACCAGAAGAGGGGGAAGAGCTCCTACTATACCTGGCGGCTATACCTGGGGCCGTCAGCTTCGTCCTCGTCCGCACAGGCCAGGACAGATCTCAAAAGCCGGTCTACTATGCCAGCAAAATCCTTCGCGATGCGGAGATCAGGTATACCCGTTCCGAAAAATTCATTTTTGTACTAATCATGTCTGCTAAGCACCTCAGGCCCTACTTCCAAGCGCATCCCATTGCGGTTGTGACCGATCAGCCGTTGAGGACCATGCTAAGCCACCCCGAGACTTCCAGGAGACTGGCTAAATGGTCCCTGACACTGAGCGAGTTCGACATTGTATACCGATCGAGGTCGTCGCAGAAGGCCTAGGTCCTAGCCGACTTCGTGGTCGAATGTACAGGGCCTCCCGAGGAACCAAAACAGACGGTCCCAGAGAGCCAAGCTGAGCTCGGACTATGAGAGGACCCTTGGATCCTCCACGTGGATGGTGCCTCCAATTCTTGTGGAAGCGGAGCGGGCCTCATCCTTGCCAATTTCGACAGAGTGGTAACGGAGTGCGCCCTCTGCTTCAAGTTCGCCACCATAAACAATCAGGCGGAGTACGAAACACTCCTCGCGGGCCTAAAAGTGTCTCGCGAACTGGGCATACAGAGCCTGAAGGTTTTTACCGACTCCCAATTGGTTGCCGGACAAGTCTCCGGAGAATACAAGGCTCGAGATCCCCAGATGGTGAAGTACCTGGAGAAGGTTCGTTCGAGCATGGCAAGCTTCCGTTACTTCCGCGTTTTCCACATCCCTCGTGAAGAAAATGCTCGTGCGGATGCGCTGTCGAGGCTCGCAACCCTACCGGACTCATCCCTGGGGTGCGCCTACGTCGAGTATCTTGAGAGTCCAAGCTACGAGAGCCCAGAGAAGGTGCAACAAGTAGCCCACGAGCCGAGCTGGATAGACAAGTACATCAAGTACATCCAGGATGGTCTCCTACCAGAAGACCGCAGAGAAGCTGGCCTCATCAGAAGGAAGGCCACCCATTTTTTTTAATGGACAGTCACCTCTACCGCCGATCTTATTCCTACCCACTCCTGAAGTGCCTCAGACCCACGGAGGCGGCCTTCGTGCTCCGAGAGATTCACGAGGGCCTCTGTGGGAATCATGTAGGGGGGAGGACTCTGGCGTACAAGGCTCTTCACCAGGGATACTTCTGGAAGACGATGAGGGAAGATACCGTCGACTTCGTCAAGAAGTGTGATAAATGCCAACGCCATTCCCACATACAGCGGCTACCGGCTGCACCGATCTCCCAACTGTCATCCCCCTGGCCTTTCGCACAGTGGGGGATGGACATTCTGGGACCGTTTCCCACAGCGCCAGGGTAGCGGAAGTTCCTGCTAGTGGTGATCGACTACTTCACCAAGTGGGTCAAGGCGGAGCCACTAGCTCGGATTACATAAGTCAATGTTCGACAATTCTTTTGGAAGTTTGTCATTTGCCGCTTCAGACTTCCCAATTGTGTCATTTGCCGCTTCAGACTTCCCAATTGTGTCATCACCGACAACGGGCGACAGTTCGACAATCGGGAGTTCGAAGGATTCTGTGCCGAGCACGGCATCCAACATCGGTTCACCTCGGTTGCTCATCCCTAGATAAATGGTGAAGCCGAGGTGACCAATCGAACTATCCTTCAAGGACTTCGCACCAGGTTGGACCAAGCGAAGGGTAGATGAGCAGAAGAACTACCAAGCATCCTGTGGGCTTACCACACAACGCCCATAACGGCGATGGGTGAAACGCCCTTCAACCTCGTCTTCGGCGCTAAAGCAGTAATCCCAATTGAGCTCGGCGTGCCCACACTGCGGGTGCAACAGTATGACGAGACGCAGAACTCGGTGCACCTCTTACTCAATCTGGACCTCCTAGAAGAAACAAGAGACAAAGCCCGACTTCGGATGGAAGCATACCGACAACGGGTCGCTTGATTTTACAATGCACGAGTGAAGCTGAAACTTTTTGACCTGGTGACCTGGTACTATGCCGGGCTGAGGCATTTCAACCCCAAGAATGCGGCTAGCTCTCGCCAAGCTGGGAAGGCCCTTATAAAGTAGCTGAGGCCCTCTCACATGGGGCCTACTATCTTGAGGACCTCGATGGTGCCAGATTCTCCCGGACATGGAATGCTTGTAATTTGAGGAGATACTACCAGTAATGTAAGTTTTTCTTCCACTAGAAATAAAGACTTTCCTTTGCATAACGAGTTGTTTGCCTTACAAGAACGTCGCCGCCCGGGGCCCAGCTCTCCGGGAAGCCTGCCTCGAGCCCAGCTCCAAGGCATTCAAGACCTGAGAAGCCCTCAGGCACTCAAGCCTCGAGCCTAGCTCCTTGGCATCCAAGCCCAGAGAAAAGTCCTCCGACACCAAGACCTGAGAAGCCCTCAGGCACTCAAGCCTCGAGCCTAGCTCCTCGGCATCCAAGCCCAGAGAAAATCCCTCCGGCACCAAGACCTGAGAAGCCCTCAGGCACTCAAGCCTCGAGCCTAGCTCCTCGACATCCAAGCATGGAGAAAAGTCCTCCAGCACCAAGACCTGAGAAGCCCTCAGGCACTCAAGCCTCGAGCCTAGCTCCTCGGCATCCAAGCCCAGAGAAAAATCCTCCAACACCAAGACCTGAGAAGCCCTCAGGCACTCAAGCCTCGAGCCTAGCTCTTCGGCATCCAAGCCTGGAGAAAAGTCCTCTGGCACCAAGACCTGAGAAGTCCTCAGGCATGCACGTCTCTGAGCCCAGCTCTAAGATGGCAACTCCTGAGCCATGTCTTCAGGCAACCAAGTTCCGGAGCCCAGCTCTCCGGCCAGCACGTCTCCGAGCCCAGCTCCAAGATGGAAACTCCAGAGCCATGTCCTCAGGCAACAAAGTTCCAAAGCCTAGCTCTCCGGCCAGCACGTCTCCGAGCCTAGCTCCAAGACGACAACTCCTGAGCCATGTCCTCAGGCAACTAAGTTCTGAAGCCTAGCCCTCCGGCCAGCACATCTCCGAGCCCAGCTCCAAGATGGCAACTCCTGAGCTATGTCTTCAGGCAACCAAGTTCCGGAGCCCAGCTCTCCGGCGAGCACGTCTCCGAGCCCAGCTCCAAGATGGCAACTCCTGAGCCATGTCCTCAGGCAACCAAGTTCCGGAGCCCAGCTCTCCGGCCAGCACATCTCCGAGCCCAGCTCCAAGATGGCAACTCCTGAGCCATGTCCTTAGGCAACCAAGTTCTGGAGCCCAGCCCTCCGGCCAGCACATCTCCGAGCCCAGCTCCAAGATAGCAACTCCTGAGCTATGTCTTCAGGCAACCAAGTTTCGGAGCCCAGCTCTCTGGCCAGCACATCTCCGAGCCCAGCTCCAAGATGGCAACTCCTGAGCCATGTCCTCAGGCAACCAAATTCCGGAGCCCAGCCCTCCGGCCAGCACATCTCCGAGCCCAGCTCTAAGACGGCAACTCCTGAGCCATGTCCTCAGGCAACCAAGTTCCGGAGCCCGGCCCTCCGGCCAGCACGTCTCCGAACCCGGCTCCAAGATGGCAACTCCTGAGCCATGTCCTCAGACAACCAAGCTCTAGAGCCCAGCTCTCTGGCCAGCACATCTCCAAGCCCAGCTCCAAGACGACATTTCCTGAGCCCGACCTCTGACGATCAAGCCCCGAGCCTAGCTCCAAGGCATTCAAGATCTGAGAGGCCCTTGGCACTCAAATCCGAAGCCAACATTCTCTGACATCAGAGTCTCGAGCCCAGCACCGAGACGATGAGGCTCAAGCCCATATAAGATGAAGCTCCCCTCTCCGACCTCCCCGCACTGAAAGAGAAGAAAAGAGAGGAGAAGAGAGGAGGAGAGAAGACGCATTAACAGAACTATTTTTCATTACTTAGAAGAAATGCCTTACATTATCTCCCGAGCCCTGACAAGCCAGGTAGCCCGGTCCAAAAGAAGAAAAAGAAAAATTATTACAGAAGTCCTATCCTATTGAGCCGGCTCCTTCCCTGGGCGGTGCACGGCCGGGACTTCTCCTTTTTCCATCTCCGTCACAGGGTCACGTTCCTGAGCAGCATCCGTCGGAGGGGCAGGTTCAGTTGCTGCTGCTGAAGGGACCGGCTCAGCTGACTTTGCTTGCAGCACTGGTCCAGCCATCGCCATAGCCGAGGCTGACTCAGCTATCTCCGGGGCCACCTTTGGGAGAGACCCGGCTGGAGTGGCTCCTTGCCCTGCTGCAACCACCGCCGGAGCTGGGGCCTTCTTGCCGGGGGCCCGGAGCGCAGCCAATCGCTCCTCGGAGAGGATCCCCTGTAGCTGAGTGCGGTAGTAGGCGAACCTCTTGGCGAAGGAGTCCGTTGCCGCCTCTTTGAAGTCTTTTATATAATCAGGGGAGGCCTTGAAAGTGGCCACCGCGTTGGCGGCCTCCTTCCTTGCGGCCTCCGCTCGGTGCCTCGTCTCCTCCAGCTGCTCCCCGGTGCGTTCGGCCTGCCGGATCGCCATCACCATCCCCTTCTCGGTGGTCTCAGTGGAGCGGTTGACGGCGGTAGCCTTCTCCTCCGCCTCCATGGCCCTCTTCTCCGCGGCCGCCGCCCTCTTCTCAGCAGAGGCGGCCCTGTCCCTCGCCTCCTCCGACTCGGCCCGAAGCTCTTTCAGCCGGGTCCTCTTTGATTTGAGCTCTCCCTCGAGCTCCTTCTTGATCCGGGCGACGTTAGCGACCTTGGCCTGTAGGCTCTTAACCTTCAGGTTAGCCTCCCGGGTCTCCTCATCCTTTCGACCCACCTCGGCCCTCAGGGACTCGAGCTCCGCCTGTTGCTCCTTGTCCCTTTTTGCTTAGTTGCGGCAGTAATCCCGGATGAGGATCAACTCTCTGCCTTGCTGCATTAAAAGAAGCACGTTAGCCATGGCATTGAAAAAGGTCAAAAGAAGTCGAGGCAAGCGAAGGAGAACTTACGGTGTATAGATTGGCGAAGAACGAGTTGACAACGTCACCCAGAAGTCTCCCGCTCCCTTCCCGCTGGTCGCAGGACTGGATTGAGAAGTCCATCATCCACTCGACGACGTTCGGGTCCTTCATCAGGGAGACGTTGGGTCCCAACCAGAAAGGGACTCGACGATAGTCCCTATCTTGCTTTCTCGCCGGCTCGGATCCCTCGATGGCGGGAGGCGCCTTCAATGCCAGTTGCGAGCTCGGCGCCACTTCGGACCGCACTTGGGGTACTAGCCTTGCTTCTCTCGGCCCCCCATCCTCCTCGATGTCGATGATCTTTGGAGTGGGGGCTCCTACCCTGGCGGCAGCGGCGGCCGACCTGGCACGGATGACCACCTCGGGCTCGGGCCCGGGACTGGGCCGTGCTACCCTGAAGGCTCGTGGACGGACTCGGCCGCCCTCTTCCGCCTTCGTTCTAGAATCGGTGCGTCCGACCTGGCCTGCACCGGTCTCGCACCATTGTCGGCACAGCCCTCTTTGGAGCGGGCTCGCCAGCTTAAGCTACCTGCTCTCGCTTCTCGGAGAATGAGAGTAGCTCATCCATGGAGAATTTCATCTCTGCGTCGGAGAAGATATGGTCAATCCCAAGTAAAAAAAAAAAGAAAGAGAAGAAAAAATGATGAAGAAAGAAAACGAAAAGGAGGTGGCCAAGTTGAACTCACTCGACTCCTGCGCCGAGCCGACCCCGGCCTCACGGAGATTCCGCTCCGACAGCAAGACCTCAAGCGAGGGGATCTCAGCCGATTTGAACAGCTCGTGCAGGTCGAGGTCGGCTGTTTCGATGGTGGAGTTCCTATTGGAAGACCGATCTGGGTCGCTCCAAACCCAGTTGATCCCCTCGATCGAGGTGAAGAAGTACCTACTCTTCCATCCCTTGATGGAAGAGGAGAGCTCGAGCTTAATCCCCCGAGGGCGAGAAGAAAGGGACCACCACCCATTCTCGGTAGGGTGGCATTTCAGGATGAAAAAGGTCCTGAATAGGGAGAAACGGGCAACGATCCCGTGGAAGTGACATAGAACGATGAAACAAAAGATTGTTCTGATAGCATTGGGGACCAACTGGGCAGGGACAAGTCGGTAGTTGGTCAGAAAGGAAAGAAAGAAAGGATTGACAGGAAATCAGAGACCCCCAGCGAAGGCCTCCTCATAGAAAGCGATCCGCCGAGGGCCACTAGATGTGACCCACTCTCCCAGACGAGGAGCAGAAAGATGAATGGACTCGAAAATATCGTAAGTACCCCGGATGGTCACAAGATCCTCTACGGTGATCATCGAAGCAATCCCTCCGGGACCTGTTGACCGAGAAAGCTCGGGCTCAGGAATGGGAGCAGGAGAAGGAGCAGGAAGGAGGGCCAAGCGAGGTGGAGGAGAAGATCCAGGTTCCCTAATGGCTACAGTACCATGGAAATGTCTCCTACTGAACTCATAACATGCCGCCTCCATTTCCTCCTCGGAGGAAGAAGGAGTCCTCGGCCGGGAAGGTCCGGCCTCGGCTTGGCAGGAACGATGGAAGTTCGGACCAAAACGATCCATGGAAGAAGAAGAGAATGTCAAAGGAAGACCTATGACGACTCCTAGTCGATGAGAAGGAAAAAGAAGAAGAAGCTAACTTGCTAAGGTTCTAGGAGAACGATGACGGCCTGAGAAGGAGAAGGAGAAGACCGCTGTACGATGTCAGGCACGAAAGATTCGAAAGAAAGTAAGTTTCGAAAGACCTACCCTTCTTTCCAAGGCAACCTATGCCCGACCATACCGTTACGGCTCCCCCAAGAGACACTTGCCACGTGTCGCCGATCGACGGGGCCAACACCCCAATCCGACCGCGGTCGCTCTGACTTTCGTGCCCACCATAACTGCTCCCTAGACGTGGCTGCATGGCACCCCCGCATAGGCTCGAAGGACCGCCACCGAGGCACCGTCGATATTGATCATTATTGTACCAGATTTCTCCACCTATCCACGTAAGCACCGCAATTACTCCCTTCGCCCCGAGCACCATGCGCCAACGGGCCTTGGGAGTGGGGGGCAAATGATGTGGCTAGATTGCTGACGTGGGGCGGGGAAACTGACGTGGAGTCCCCATCAGATGCCATGTTAGGTTTTCAACATGAGCCCCTTTGCCGGGCTGAGCTCCCCTGGAGCAACATGGTCGCTCACCGAAGCCGAGCTCCGTCCTCCGCTAGGTAGGTTCCTGTCGGTCGGAACGCTTAGGCCGGAGCCGAGTGCGAGTTCCCGCCGAAGGCGGATCTCATAAGGTCGGGCCCCGTGGTCAGGAGTCGAGCTCAAACCTCCTCCGCCATGAGGCGCCCCTCCGAAGTTGGGTCCCCTGCGCTGGGCGGCACCCCTCCCACCTCCTTCTGGCCGAGCTCGTCTAAAGTCGAGTTCCGCTAATCTGGAGTAGAGCTCAGCCCTCCTCCGTCCTGTCGAGTTGCCTCGAGGCGAGCCCACCAAGGCGGGCCCCACCTTTCCAGCTCGGTCCCCGACTCAAATCGAGGCACCAACCACCAAGGGAGCAGCGCCTCCCCTCGGAGGACAATGGCGGGCCTCCCGAGGGTCGTACATCAGCTCCCGCCACGTCGCCATTAATGCCCACGGCCATCACTCACACCAGAAAGAAAGGAAACTCACATCAAAGCGCCATGCCCTCCACCAACCTGCCGTACGACCAGGAAAAAGATCCAACCGGAGGGCACGGGTCCCGAGAACAGCGGCCCACCAACCGAGGCCCTGCCAGGCTTCCAGGAGAGGGGCAAGCAGAAGAAATGTCAGAAGCATATAGAAGCTTCCCCGGCTATCTGACAGGAGAGGCGTCCCGTTTACGACACGATACCTCGTCGCACACGTCTGACAGCATGGGAAGATCCCGAGGCAAGCCAAAGTAAAAAACCCAGCCAGGGTAAGCCAAAAGTAAGCAAACATAGAAACAAGAAAGAGAGGCCAGACAAAGGGGGGCGACCACCTCGGCCACCACCTCTCCCAGTTCACTCTCATTTCCATACACACTACACTCACTCCTCCTAGCGTGGAGCTCATCCAGAGGGGCTCGACCAGGAGGATCTATTTTCCTGGATCGTCACTGGCTTGACCGTTGGAGCGCCCCCGCCAGAATCCCCGGCCCGGATCACTGACGTTATTTTTCGCATGTCTCGAGGCACCGGAGGTATCTCGAGCAGGCGGACGCGCGACTTCCGACGCCATCAATAGCTACGGGCCACGATGATACGGGCGGCAACACAAGGTATTTTTCTCTTCTTTTGACCATTGCTCTCTCTTAGCTATCGATGGTTGTAAGAAGATGAAAGAAAAAACCTAACCCTAAGTGTTGGTTCCGTCTATGTAGATTTGAGGTAAATCTTTACCTCTCCCTTGCACCCCATCCTTAATTTCTTTATCGATAAAATTTGGATTGATTTTTCCTTTTGTAATCAAATGACTATTAAAGATTCTTCAATCCATAGAAAATTGATAAAGATCTTCGCACTTTTGGATGGTCTGTAAAAACCTTTGGATGAGCTCAAGAATAGCCTGACACCCCGAGTACTGGAAATCCTAATTGTCGAAATAACTTTTTTTGTTTCAGATATATATTTGTCTTGATACTATTATGGTCATATATACTAGGATTTTAGCTTTAATGCAGGAAATGACTCATCCGGGTGAACCCCTCTTGATTGATAGGTTGGGCATTCAAGAATTGAAATACTTTTCCTAGTTTTATTTTGCTAAAGTTTTCCCTTTTTTATTGATTATTTGTTTAGAAAATTTCTTGTTGGATTTTCTTGTATTTGTTAGACATGACGAGTAAAGAATCTGGTATGAGCATTTCGTGATCTAAATTTTCTGTTCTTCATTTATGAATGCTCTATGTTTCAATCGACATAGCGAGTTAATCTTTTTTGAATTTTGGGTAGCTTGCACTGAGTTGAGTGATGTTCTTTTGATTTGTTCCCCTTAATCCTGTATTATTCTTTGGATTTGGTTATTTTTTTTTTAAGTCCTTGTAGCAGTGCCTTCAAAATACTATTTTCTTTAACATAGCATTTGAAGATGTAAACCTAATACTTTCTTCTTAAAAACTGTATTTAAAAAATGAGTCAATAATTAAATCTCAATTAGCATATGCAGCTACTCATTTATCCATGTAGAACTTCTTGTTTGGTTTTTTCCTTCTTTCCCTTTACTTTTCCACATGTTTTTGCATTTTTTTTTTTTTTTTTTGAATTGTAAAGTCACTGCATATGTGTTTTTGTTTGTTGTATGCATATATTTATTTGGGTTTCCATCGGAAAGCTAATATTGGGCTGTTTAATGGAGAGACAACATGTGGTTCCACACATAGCAAAAACTCTTGCTTTGCATATCACTGAGTTTCTGAAATTTAAATACTATGTAGAGCTTTGTTTAACAAGGCACTATGGGACTCTCTGGCTTGCATTTGTATACCATCAGGGTTAAAAGCTACATAATAATTTTACTTTAATGCAACTGACATTTTCTTTTCCCTAAATGTATTATCTACCCTCCCAAGGGCTTCCTCATTGTTGTACCATACTTATACTCAGGGAAGTAGCTGTTTCTATAATGTTGGATAGACTACTCCCTCCCTCTCTCTCTCTCTCCCTCTCTCTAATAATATTCTTTCTAGCATCTAACAAACAGTGCTTGTATCAAGATCAAATATATATATCACTTGTTATCAAGAGATAATAAGTGGAAATTCATGTGATCAACATAGCCTTAGTAAAAACTTTGATATTCATGAAATAGTTGTGACTCCTTTTTTAGTTTGTGAAATCTCAACATGGATTTTATATTGTCATACTCATGCTTGTTGCATCCTTTGCTTTCCTAGATGTTTTAAATTTGGGGTTTTTGCAAGTTTGGGCAATTTACATTTGTGTGGTTACATGATTTTTGGCTTGCTAGTAATTTAGTAATCCTTCTTCAGTAATTTTCAATAATGGAACATCCATATTTCTGATTTTTTTCTTAGCTATCATATCTTTACAAAGCAAAAAGTAAATAGGTTATCCATTGCATGTTAGCTATAATTCTATTGATATGGAGAGTCATTTTACTCATGAAAATTTATCATAATCCAGAAATAAGCCATGTAGCAATCCAAGCCATATGTGATCCTTCCATTGCACATCTTGATTGGCTGTAAAGGATGAAAGTCAGTGGTTATAGGTTCTAATCAAGATTTTATGTCCCAATAGGATGGAGAGTATTCTGGCCATCCCATTTTGTTCCTGTGAGAAAATGAGATCGGAACAGGTTCGGGACTTTAAAACCCTTCCATGTCAAGGGAGAAGAAAGAAAATAGAAGGAACGTGAAGGAAATATGAAGAAAAAGAAAAAGAAAAGGAAATAAGAAGAAAAATAAAATAAGAAAGGAAATAAGAAGAAAAAGAAAGAAAAAGGAATGGAATGGAATGGAAGAAAGGTAAAAAAAAAAGAACATAAAATAGGAAAAAAGAAAAAAGAAAGGAAGGAAAGAAGGGGAGAGATGGATATATATATAGATGCATGACTAGGACTATTGTCGGGATGGGACGTAAGGCATCCTATTCTATGAAGAAACCGAGACATCTTTGTTTCTTAAAATTTAAAATCTTGGTTCTAATAAATGTAGTTTCAGATTAATTGCCATATTACCTTAACATATCTGCTAGTTATATGAACGTGCAGGTTTGAATGGCTGAATTATACCTTATATTTATTCTTCAGAAGTATCATTAATAGCATATGAATAGGGAGTTATCTTTGTATTGTCTCTTAAGCTATGAGTTTGCAGTCGGTAAGGGATATATGGTATTTTTATGGATGGTGGGGTTGTGTTTTAATGAAGCTGCATTGAAAGTAGTCACTATTACTGCATGACCTGCCAGTTCTAGTGCTTATATTAGCTGGTGAAGGACAAGTCTCCTTCCTGCAGACCCATAAATGAGGGGAAGAAAATATTTCAGACTAGTAGCCATGGCAATATCAGTCTTGCCCATAAGGAGTAGCTTAATCAAGGAAATTCATACTAGTGTCAATTATTTGTGCTCTTTTGGAGTATTCCATTGAGGTATATTGATTTCCAATCGGAGTCATTGTGATCTCTATAAATTTGTAGCAATGAAAAATGAAATTTATATTGAGTGATCACTTTGGGGTTATAGTTCCAAGAACAAGTTAAGACATATAGCATGAATCTTGTAAATTTACTAATGGAAAGGTCTTCCTTCTTCCCATCAACCATTTATTGTTGTTGTAGTTGATTTTTGTTGTTGTTAATTTTACACCACTTAAGAGTACATGCATTTGTTTTCATTATCTCTCCTTTGTTTAGAGAAAATGGCTCTTGTTGTATATGGTTGATGCTCTATCGTACTTGGGTGCCTATTACATTCACTAAATATATTTATAGTTTCATTCCATCTTGTTGCTTTATTGGAAGACCTTATGATTTTGCCATTCTTTGTTTGTGCTTCTTTATGTAATTTGTCATACTAATGATTCCTTCTATTTCACATTTACTTGAAATCCACTTTCCTTCTATGCCAAAACTTTAAAAATCCAGTTTATATTACCATTGATAAAAAATGAAAGGATACTGCACATTTATTAATAAAACTGCTATCAGTTCTTTGTGCTTTGTAGAAACCTACATGTAGCTGAATAATTCTTTAAATATTTTCGGTACATCAAATTCATTTTGATGAATAAATATTTGCATTTTCTTTTCCTTCTTGTATACATTTCTAATTAATTTAAATTTATTAAGAGTTGATAGTTTTTATTACAGTTTTGTAGAAAAGGAGCTCATAGATTAAAAGAGCTCGATTTTTGGAGTCCAATGGTATAGATGGCACTCAAATCGAAGTTCAAATGAATCGAAAATTGAAATTTGGAATGGATTAAAAAAATTGCATGAATATTAAAGTAGACGGTCTACCATGGACTGACAGTTTGGTTCATAAATCCCCGTACGATCCACTGGCAGCCATTACTGCTGGTCCATGACTCTTGTCCATGAACCACAGCAGCCATTTCATACTGCCCGGCCATTGAAGTTGTCTCCCACTATCCCCCTTGTCGTCGAGAGTCATCCTTCGCCAAAAAAGTCACTGGAAAGCTACTTTGAAGCCAGCCACGGTCATTGTCTCCTCTCTTTGTCGGCCGCCCCATGCTGGTTGTCTTCTTCCCTTTTACCGCCATCTGCCCCTTGTCACTGATCGACCACTGTTTGGGCACCGCCATCAACTCGCCGGAGAAGCCACCAGCCACTATTCTCCATTCGATCACAGGCCCTGTCATACTTCATGGTGTTCCCTGTTGCTGGGCTGTCAACCCACCGCTCCTCCCCAGGTCGCCGGCCACTTCTCCCACTGCTGTCATCCTCATCGCCGGTCATCATCCAACACCACCATCCAAGCATCGATCATGGCTCCCTTGTTCCACGGTTTTCCCTGTTGCTCCTTTCTCATTGTCCCAAGCCACCATAGACACTGCCATCCACCGTCGGCCATCGTCCCCATCTCTTCCTGATCCCTGGTTACGTGATCTTAGCTATCCAAGGCCCGATCCAATGGCCATTATCAATTCCAATAGAGAGAATGAAGCTAAGGGCTGCATGATATCTTGGAGATTTGTTCCAATGACCAATATTCATCTAAGTTGATTTAAGCTAGATCCGAGCATGATTCAAGCCAATCTAACAACCTTCACTGGACTCAATTAATTCAAGTGATGATCAATGAATTTGATATATCTAACGGTCTAGAATAATTTCAAAAATTCTACTATGAGTTCAATTCCAGTCCTACACTGAGTCGGCCTTCTCCAAGATCTATTTAAAGGATCCTTAAGCTACAAAAGAAAGCATCATGGAGAGAGGGTACGGTACAGGATAGAGGGTATAGCTTGGATTATGGGTTGGCCTCTAAGAGTAAGATTTTTTAGAGGAGAGTTCGCCTCTACACCATCTTCAAGCCTATTCCATCTCCAAGATCAAGATCTAAAGAGGAAGAAGAAGAGAAAGCCTAGTTCACTCCACGAAGTACGATGAAAAAAGACGAAGTAATATCAACCAACTTTCTAACGAGGTTGCACCAATTAACTACGAATACTTTGTTATCCCTTTTCGTAGTTTATTTAATTATTATTTTTAATTTCTTGTAATTGAATTCTTCTTTTAATTAATGAAATATTTATTTTTATGTATTTTAAATTCTTGTTATTTATTTTTGTGCAAGTAAATACTAAGATCTGACTAACAGATCAAACTTACCTGACTCTAAATTCCTGATTTTTTATACTTTAATTTTATTTTTTTAAACTCAAAATATTATTCTTTAAAAAAAAATCAAAGATTTCAAACTATCCCACACTGCCTTCTTCATGGATTCAATCCGACTCATCATTTTTATATATTTTTACTTTTATTTAAAAGTTTGTTAATTAAACTGATAGTTGCTGTGTCTTAACAAGAATATTGCGATCCTATCATCAAGGCAACCTCATCCCCGGTGATGAGTGTCTTTGATGGGAGCTCAAAAAAGGCCCTGAAGGAGTCAAGGTTGGCGTGGCGGTCAAGGGAGAGGGCTCGACACTGCCAGATGTCGATACCTTTGGCACGACGATTAAGGGAGAGGTTCTCAACACCGCCAGACCAGGTGTCGGCATCGTTGACATGATTCTTGGCATCAATGGAGTTATGGACCATCTTAGCGATGATGTCACTATGGATGGACATGAGGATGGTGGTGAGGTGGACACCGTTGATGCCGTAGAGGATGATGTTGAGGGCCATGTAGATCTCAACGTACTTGCGGTGGAGCTTTTTTTGGTGTAATGTCAATGCCACAGCGAGTGCCAAGATAATGTTGACAGCTTGGTTGATGGTGTTGATACACTAGAATATGTTGTTGGTGTTGCTGTGATCAGAATTGCAACGTTGGTGGTGATCGAGAGGAAGAGAAAAGGGAGTAAGAAAGGCTAAGCAAATTTTGGATTATCAGGTTTCAACCCATTTGAAACCTAATTTATTAGTCAAGTTAGTCCAATTGAAGAACCAGTTGAACCCGATCATATTAGATCAGTTTTAATTTAGGTAGAGAAAAATTTTGAATAAGTCCCTATAAAGTTTCAAATTACATATGAGTCTATATAAAATTACATATAGGTCCATGAAGTTTTGAATATTACAAATTAGTTCTCGAAATTTTACATCTAGATTTTTGTCATTTTTTAAAAATATATTTTATAAAAAAGTTTCTATATTTTTGTAATTTACAATTCAGTCTTCTATTATTATTTTTTTGATAAAATCATTGTAACTTGCTTATTTTATATCCAATTTGAGATCATTGGACTCGTAATGATTTAAAAACTTTTTAATTAAGTTCTTTATGCATGATAAAATATTTAAATAATTTATAAATTATTTATATATAATTTTACTTACTATTATATAATTAAGTATATTCACGTAGTCCCAAAGGATTCAGAGTACTTTATGAATTTTAAATAGCTAAGTCATTAAGAACTAATTATTTTATCTTTTATTATATTTTATAATTGTATATTGATGTGCTATTATAGTTGATCTAAAAATGACTATAATTTATTATGACACTTATTATATGCTATAATTCTTATCCAAAGATATTTTATAGTTAAATAGTAAGTGTTATTGATAGAATTAGCAATTAGAATGTAATATTATATTATAATTTGATCAGTGGGGTGCATGTTGTTAAGTATTCCATTCTGAATTGATCTTTTATGGCATATATGGTTAAAGTATATCATTTTGTATTTGTTTGGGCACTTATTTTTCTGTGTGAATAATTTTATGAATTGATATATATATATTTATCATCAAAGTAGTTTATTTATGTTGTCTATGAGATTTTTTTATTATGAGAGGGGTATTTTCTGATTAAAACATACAATCACCTGTCCAAAGATGGTTGTATGTTTTAACTGGAAAAGATTGAATGTGACATTATGTTTGCAAGGGTGTTCTAGTTTTCATGGATCTATTTATCCAAAGAGGATAGGTTCATGAATATTAGGATATTTTATTTGCTTGTAGTTTTATGTGAAGAGTACTTATATATATTATATATTCTGTCCAAAGAAAAATATATGTAGTTTGTATTTGGACTCTTATATATCATTTATGTATATACTCATTGACTAATATTTTATATTCTTACTAATTTTGATTATACAATTATTTTTTTGTATTATTAATATAATATTGTTGTAGAGATTTTAACTAAGTTAAATTATCAAAGATAAATGTATATTGAGCCTAGAAAGTTTATCTATCCAAAGAAGATATTTTTGAATGTATTGTATTCTTATTATGTTAATCTTTATTTTCTTTGAAAACAGATATATATTGGGCTTAGAAAGTTTGTCTATCCAAAGGAGATAAATTTTCAGATGTCTTGTATTATTATTATATTGACCTCATGATTGAAGCTCTAAAGCATGTCATATTCTCTATTTAAAGAAGAGTTTCATAATAATGCACATGGTACTCTTATTGAAAATGGCTTATTATATTTAAAATTTTTATTTATTTATTATTTATACCTCTAATAGATTGCATCTGTGCAAGATCTTGATTTATCGTTTATATATTTTATGCCATCTTTAAGGTCATGACTTGATGATCCCTAATTGAAAGGTTTGTAAATTTTGATGAATGATGATCATCAAAGTAACCCGTCCAGTAAGATTTACAAGATCCTTCTACAAAATACTTAAAAAGGATTGAATAGCATTATATGTTAAAGAGAGATTTCTTATGCGGATTACTTTTTTTCTAAATTTTTGTTTGTAGCATTAGACCAAAGACTCTTATTAAAATAATACTTATAAAAATTTTCTGGCATATATATTATCTATACTTCTCTATTGATTAACTGCATAATGATTGTTTAGTAGTTAGTAAATTTATATTTAATAAAGTTAATACTTTCATTGTAATGACTGTGACTGGAATAATCTATAAAATATAGAAATTAAAATTATACTAGTATTAAGTATGATAGATTATGGATATTATATTGTGTATTAATCCTTTATCTTGAATGATTTATAAGAGCATTCTAGAATAAAAGCTATCTATAAAAATGATAAAGAGTGAATCATTTTGCTTGTAATATATATAATTATTTCATTCTCGGTATTATACATACAAATGATGATCTAATATAATTTTTAATCGTATTTATAAAAGGTATGTAGAATATGATAAAAGAGAGTCTGGATAGTTGATAGATAAATAAATCAATAAAAGATATGATGGTATGATAATGCTAGGGCTTCTATCATGAAAATAAAGAATTTTGCACCTAAACTAAGTATTTTGAGATCCATATCTCTAATACATTATTTACTCATCATGTTTATAATTTATTGATATGCAGTTTAGTAAACTTAAAATCATATAAGTGGAATAATTAGTAATTTTATCCTATTTCGTTCAGAAGTTTTGATACTTTTAAGAAAATGATAAGAGTATTGATATGGTGTATCAGTCACATCCTAAGATTCCATATATAATAAATAAATAGTATTATTGAATATTTGTATAAATATGAGATGGTTGTTTATTATACCATATCTAAAATTTCTAAGCAAAATAGTATGACTGGAAGATAAAATCACACTCTGAAGGATATGGTTTAATGTCTAATAAGTGGATACAATTTTTTTATAATATTTCTAGTATGAGATCTTAAGAACTATCATCTATATTTTGGACAAAATTTTTAGTAAGATAGTTATACAAAATATCTCTTGAATTAAAGGTTGGTAAGAAGCTCAATACTATTTAATTTTATATTTGGAGATGTCATGCAATACTTAATCATTAATACTTTATTAGTGAATAAATTTTGAATTTAAAATAATATGTTATTCAAATAGTTATCCAAATAATTCTAAATGAATACAAATTCTACTATCCTAATAGAAATATAAAAAATATTGAGTCAAATCATGTCAGATTTGTATATTTTAATTTATATGATATTAGATGCTCTTATACTAAAAATATAATATTAAAGAAAAAAATAAGTTATTGTTCTTATTTTTTTATTTATAAAATATATTATATTTTATCTTACTAGAAGATAGTAGGAGAGCAACACAATATATACAAATTAATTATAGTACCTTCATTACTAGTTGACGTAGCATTAGTAAAGAAATCATATAATAGGAAATAAAAATATATCGTTTCTTATGACAATTTGATTTCTTAATATGTAAATGACTGGAAAATTTGTTTTGTAAAAAGAGATGAAAATAGAACCTAGTAATATTTTTGAAGATACAAGCAAAGTTTGTAGCATATTGCAAAGTCACAATTCATATTATTTTAATTATGAAACTTTATCCTAGATCTTATAATTATTGATTCTATCTTAAAAACTACAAAGATTTATTATAATAATAGTGCAGTTATGTTCTTTAAATGAATAATAAAATCTTTTTATTATCTCTATCTATATGGAGATAGAATATTTGACAGACAAAGATTTTAATTAAAAGAAAGAAATTTTGTAAAGTATATTTGTATATAGTCAATATTTATTGATCTTCTAATCAAATAAATAAGATCCATAGTTTTTATAAAATATATCAAGATTATGAATAGTTTAAAATCTTTTATTTTTGGATTAGTAGGAGTTTGATGAATTTATGTATTGACTTGATAGATATATTTTATTTATCATTGATTGCTTTATTGATGGATCAAAATCCAAGGATAGATAAATGTTGAGTGTATATATATAAAGTCCATATTGGATGATCTTCTGATCAAGGATTTAAGGCCTGTATGCTTTACAAAGCTTATTAAAAATATGGACATGTTGAATTTTTTTTGATATGCTTGGTTAGAGGAAGTGACTTTGTATTTGTGCTTTATTTTAAACCTTTGTTTCATTTTATATATCTATCATGAGTATTTATATACATTGTTGACATAATAGTTGATGGATTGTATTCATATATGATTTATATATGCATGTAAAATAAAATATAACATAGCATCTCAAGAATGTATTTTTGTCTTGATAATGACAATTGTAAGGATATGTCTTATTTGTTATTTAAGAGATCTTGATATATTTGTTTGGAGACATATGGGCGTCTTTTGAAGTCACGAAATTTTTCTAGCTTGTAATAAAATATATGGTTAAAGAGAAATCATAATTACTGGTATATTTATATAATTCTTTTGTTATGATATATCTCTTATTTATATATCTATTATATGAAAATTGAAACTATGTATCAAGTCTCAGATATGTTATGCTATCTCGTCATTGATACCATATTGAGTATGTGAGACAGAATGGCTTGTTATTTTGAAGTCATTAATTTTTTTTTTACTTATTTTACTTTCAAGCATATTAAAGAGAAATTGATGGACCGATAATGAAAATAGTATATTTTCTTTAGATCACTTTTGGATGTTATTTTCTTGCTACACTACCATACTGAGATTCATGTCGATAGTGATATAGCAAGATCGTTGACGTGGAGTCCCTTTCGGATCCAGCCGAATGCTAAGCTGGCAGAAGTTGCCACGTCAGACCCCCTCTTTGAGTTCGTTCGCCGGGCGGCTCTCTCAAGGTCAAGCTCATCTTGGTCGAAGTTGAGTTCCCGCTCTCTTCGAGCTCCTTCGCCGGGCGGCTCCCTTGAGGTCGAGTCCATCTCAGCCAAAATCGAGCTTCCGCTCTCTTCGAGCTCCTTCACCTCCCTCTCCTCGAGCCGAGCGCTCTTCGGCTGAGAGGTCCAGCGATCGGAGGCCATCCCTATGACCAAAGTCTACAGCACTTCGAGGGATTCGGAAGTAGAAAGAAAGGGATGTCACCACCTCCCTGGGATGGCAGCGCACCCCCAAGAACCATGGAGAGACACCCCCTAGGGTGTCATGATCTCTCCCACCATTGCTTACACCAGATAGGAAAAGGCGCCCTAATCGAGGCACTGCATTTCTCAATCGATCGTTTGCACCACCCAGAAAAAGAAACCCATACCAGGGGATTCAAACCAGGAGGCGGTTGTCCCCAAATCGAGGTCCTGCCAAATTTTTTAAAATGTAGCTACCAACTGGGAAGTCAGAACCTGCGGCATAACTCCTTATCATGAGAGAAAAAAGGCACTGAGGTGCGCCACACGGAGCACTGCTGATCGTTGACCTTCCGGTACCTGCAAAGAGGGAGGAACCCGAGGTGGGTAGCTAAAGGGATCCATGGCCTAAAAGAAAGTTCCAAGGGCCTTCGAAGGAGGTAAGCAAGTAAAGGCAAGCGAAAGGAGAGTTAGCAAGAAGCAGAGCGCTTTGAGGCTACCGGAGAACTCACTAGAGGAGTCTCGACGGATACATCCGCCATAGCTCGAGCTCTCACTCACCGCTGCCATTCTCACCCTACTCTTTTCTTTGAAAGCAAAACGTTTTCCTCCTAATTATGAATTATCATTAATTATCATTTTATTTTATTTTGATTTGTTAAAAATGTGTTGATTTTATGATCCATGTTGATAGACATGTATATAGTCCAATATTATGTGTGATTCTTGTGTTTAGATTTTGAGTACCTTATGTTGGTTGGCATGGTTGAAGTGGCAAAGTATAAGTCTTAGTCCAACTTGACTCTTGATGGAAGGGTTTGTTAGGATTTGCTTATAAATAGGCTAGGTCCGCTCTCTACTGCTCATAATAATATTTTTTATCGTGAAATTTGTTCTCATGACTTGTCCCATCCAATAGCTTGAGAGAGGATAGTGGAGAGAAGGACTTGGTCTTTGATATTCACGTGAATATCTATGATTATAGATTTTGGAATTAATGATGAATGTATGTATGCATTCTAAATCTAAAATTATTATTTATTTTATAAAATTTATGAATTTATTATTTGCTCAAATTAATTTTTTAAAATAATATTATTTTTAATGTTATAAAAATTATGCATAAAATTTTTGGAATGATAAAAACTTTTTACACAGCATATAAAGAAACGAAGGATGGCTCTGTACCGAACACACCTGAGAATTCCCCCTAGGCATCCAATGATTGAAATAGTAGATGGCAGTGCAAAAATAATTTCCTGGAAAGAATCACCTTGGTCGAATATTGCTGGAACTACTACTCGAATTTTGGTAGTGGTCTCAGCAAGCTATCTCGTTATATGGTCGGGCTTTAAGCTGTGGGGCCAAAACTCAGCTACTTAAACTCTATAGTCTTTGACAGAATGGTTCATCTTTTGTTATGTAATTTCTAGAAGAGGACCTCAAGTTGTGGTTCCCATTGCAGTGTAGTTGCATCTCAATTTTTTGTCTTGCCATGGCCCATGATGCTTTATATTTTAAATTTCAAATGGGACCAAAAGTAACACTACATATGGTTCTTCTTATGAACTGCATCTAATCGAAAAATTAGGAATTGTAAAGCCTTGCCATTAGCCTTTCCTGACAATGCTTTCAGCAGGATAAATGGTTGGTGATTTACGTTTTCAACAGGATCATGTCTCAGAGACATAAGGAAGCATCTGCCTATGCTGAAGCAACATTTTTTCTACTTGTGCTGAGGATCTAAAACTGCATGTCGCTGTATTTGTCTGTTATTGTGCCAAATTATTTTTCGTAAAATATTTAATACCATACCTAATGAAATATTGTGGACTGTCGGGTCCTATCTGGTTTTAAGTGCTTTACAGTGAATTTGGTTTGAAAAGAGTAGTTAAAATAATTTCATTTTACTTGGATGAATTTTTTTTAAAAAAAAAAAAAAAAAAAAAATTGTTGGTAAAGGATAGAAATTGATATTATAAGAAGAAAGTGTTACAAGTATTGCTGCTGGTTAATAAAAATTGCCCAGCAGGCCTAAATAAGTGGAAACATGAAGGTAAAGACAGCCCAAGATGATGTAGTCGACGAACCAATGACAGACAGAAGCAAAGACTGTAAACCGTGCACGAAGTAAAACACGTATGAGGAAAGAACCATAAATACATTAATCCATGATGACAACAGAAGAGAGGAGCTTTGTGGCCCCGTAGAAACAGCCGTGGTTCATCCATGACATGCCATGGCCTAGGGGCCGTGGAAACATACCAGATCCCGAAAGCATTGTCATTTTGGGAAGAGGCTTCAACACGAGAACAAGGAGCATAAATAAATGGCAGATCTCGATGCTTTGATTTTAGTCTGATGGAAGCCGGATTAAGGCGGTCTATAGATATTGATGCTACATCAGAAATCAAATAAGCTAATGATGTTATTAGGCAAGGATAAAAATCACGTCGTTCCTCCTGCAAACGCAAGGCCCTTGGATTCCTCGGTTTATGCAGCAGAGTTTTAATTTGTGGACAACAATCGTACGTATTACATGCCCCTTGAAGTAAATTTGGGAATTTAAGAATTTTTCCGCTATCCATGAAGCCACCTGTTTTATTATGGCTTACAAACACATGCGAACAGATAAGATCGTTACCAGTTATATTGCACATGCAGTCATCTTAGTCATTAACTTTTCTTCGTATGTTAAAGTTCTTCCTTGATATAGATTCTAATTATCTATGGCTGCCATTGCATGAAACATGTTGATCTAAATATTAATATTTCTATGTTTAAATTCAAAGACGATTAACGTTAGTATCCACGATAAAATCTTAATCATATACCTCGTTGAACATTGATGGCGCTAACTACTCCACCATCTAAGATGTGGGACTCCACGAAATAAACTTGGTGGGTGACAAAAAAAACTTTGGCCAAGCCTGCTCTCCTCGAGATTTTTGTAATATATTTCGTAGGTGACATCTTTTACTTTAGTACACTTTGATTTAATGATTGATGTTTTGGTCTCTCGCGCCGACCCACTCTCCCCAAGATTTCTGTAATATATTTTGTAGGGACATCTTTTCTTTTTAGTACACTTTGATTTAATGCTTGGTGTCTGTCATTTCACATGCAAAGCTTTGGCCTTGCGCGCTAGCATTTTGTTGATCCATCACTTTAGCTGCTTTTTGGGTCTGGATCCATTATCACCAATCCTTTTTGGCATCCAGATTTTTAAAATCCTTCTAGATCTTTCGGTGTCCGGGCCTAATTAACTTAACCCGACCCAGCCCCGTCGATTTGGGTCTGGTTCTGAGCCAGCGCTCCCCCTTCCAAGTTTCACTCGGTTCGCGGGATCCCGGCAGCGTCGGGATAAGAAAAAAATATTGCGTGCACGGCCGATGTTGGTGCACGCCCCCAATAGCTGCGGTGTACTGCGGTGGGCGGATCACATGCTTCGTGAGTGCTTACGCCTGGCCAGAAAAGGCGACACGTCACGTTGTTACGGTTTCCCGTTTGTTGCTTTCTTCGGCTTGACGTAGGTCGATGGAACTGAACTGGCCGCAGTGCACGTAAGAGGTTACGGATTTTCTTTTCCCTTTTTAGCGTTGGCTTGCAAGTAACGGAGGAGCGCGAACGAGATGCCTTCGCTTCCTAGTTGTCGCCCGAACGCTCTGTCACTTCATTTCCAAGGATTTGAGATGGTCACGATGGCGTCAAAGGATGGACCGATATCGGCTTTTTCGACTTCATGGCTTTGTGTGGAGGGGCGTGTCTCTTGGTGCGTCACGGCGGCCAGATTCCTGGAACTGTGGGCTCCATGAGATGGACATTTTCTGATTGGGCGACCGCGGCTCGTTGGTGTACGAGATACGCCGTAAGTGGCCTCTGCGGTCCTATAAATGGAAGGCTCCTCCGCAAGCAACGGGAGGGAGGCGAGAGGAACCCAGGTCTCATTTCTAACTTCCACGATAGGTTCCCACCGGCATGCGGCGGGAAAAAGAAGAAAACCCCACCACCACCACCATTTCCTCCTCTTCTCAAAAATGAAGCCATCGCTCGCCTCTTCTCTCTCCTTCTCTTTCTTTATCCCTCAGTTTTAAGAAGACGAGGGCCGGTGAGGAACGGAGTGGAGCTTCTTGAAGAAGCGTCGCTGGGGCGGACGAATCGGGAACCATTAGAGGTGAGTTCTTGTTCTCAGATCTCGCATTTTTCTAAATATTCGTCTCGAAATCAGGGATCGGTTCTCTTCCGCCGCGCATTCAGTTCTTTCTCATTACAGAGATCAAGAGATCGATTTGTTTTCTGTTTTCTTGTTTCTTCTTTTTTTTTTCTTGCAACCTATACCGGTCTGCCTCGAAGATTCTTTCTTGCTGTTGAGGGACGAATTGATCTAGGTTTATATTAAATTCAGAGTTCTTTCTTGTTTGTTTAGAATCCCTTTTATTTTTTCTTGATTTCTTTTCCCTGTTTTGCTATTTGTAGGAAATCTTGTTTCTTTTCGATTTATGGTGGATCTTGATCTTAACACATATTTCAGGAGACCATTTTATTGTATGTTTCCAAGAATGCGGAAAGTTTTTTTTTTCTTCTTTCTTGCCTTCTCGTGTAGTCTTTGCGTGCCCCCTAATCGACTGGGAAATTTAAATTCAACCATGGAACCTGGCTAAACAAACCAAACAAAACAGTTTGATCTATTAAATTAGTGAAAAAATTGCCAAGAGGAAAGTGAGTCTTTTTCTCTCTCTACATATATGTATATTAATTCAGGCTCTCTTTCGCTCTCTTCTATTTTTATCCACATGTTAAAGAAAAAGCTCTCTCGTGGCTGTTTAGTTCTTTTTAGGTAAATCATGAAAGGAGATCTCGTATGTCGTCAGATTCTTTCTTGCTTTATCCATTTATAGTTTTCTTTTTTTTTTTAAAGTTCGTTATGGTGTTGCGTGTAGTCGTTTCTTTTTAATAACAATAACAATTTCTGGATCAAACAGAAGTTGGCTAAAGAATTTAAATCCGATAGACTGATGCGGAATGAACGGATGGATTGCCTTCGCACACGTACCTGGTCCTGCTACCGATTGGGTGACTGTCATTGTCCAGTCTGGATGGTCCTCCACGACCGGTCCACTTAAAAAGAAGTGGCCAATCTTATCGGTGGGCCTCAGGCACTAGTTTAACTATATGAACCTTGCCCTAAAAAAAAAAAAAAAGAGACAGGTAACTGCAACCAGCACCCCCACGTTTAGGCCGAGTTGGTCGCCGTCTGATCAAGACCAAGAATCAGACAGAAAGATGCTCCGTTGCAGTGGACTTCCACACATACTACGTGAAAATAAAATTAACTAATTCCGGAATGAGGTGCTCCAGGCAATTTACTAAACACTAGACCACTGCAAAAATTTAATACACGATAGGTCGTAGCATCATAGGATTGATCAAAAGCTTGATAACTTGGTGCGCCTCCTCCTTTTTCGTAGATGAATAGATGTGCCTCAGCAACTTGATTTTGCCGGTACTTAAAAATTGGTTTAATAGAGTAGGTTTTGCATATGACCACAAGGGCATCCATTCTACTAGAAAATGTTACAGGACAAGTGTTGTTCAAGTCAACTCTAATATCATATCTCGAACCATGTAAAGTATGGGACGATGGCTGTTTTACTTGGGCTACCACCTGGATAGTAATGAAATAACTTAAATGCTGTTAAGAATTCTCTCTAGGAGTTCATATAGTGCATGCATGTGTGTTACTTTGGTATTTAGCTCCCCAAAACAAGAAACATGTTAAACGTCTCGCCCGTGAACATGTTGCAGTGCTCCGGCACGGGTAGATGCTTAGGAACCACGTAAAGAGGAGATTTTTTGTGTTCCAGTCGGAGAAGATAGCCTGGGACAGAAATTTACGATGACCGGCTTAATTAATATTGCATTGTCGTAATAATTCTTATCTAGCAAATGGGAACGTTGTAACAATTAATTTCCAAGGATATAGCATTGTGCTGGGAACCGATCCGCTCCTCCCCTCGATCCCAATTCCCACAGGCTCGAAATAGCATAGAGCTCTCCGCAGAGAAGACTGGCTGAAGAGATGTTGCTAGTTCTGAAGCTGGCGTGACGTACGAAATACCTCCCTTTTTTGAAACGCCTTGACCAGTCCAACATGAGATTCTTGTGGGACGCGTTCCCCTCCCATCCTTCGCGTCTCTTTCCCCTCTCCCGCTTCTTACATATTAAGCTTTGCGTTGCGTTGCATCAGGTAGGCTAGTTGCGTCTTGCCTCCGAGGATACACGTAGATGTCATGACGAATGAGGCAATGGAGGAACCCGGCATCGTCAGCAGGGAGAGGTACAGATTCTCCACCCTCTTCCACAGCGGGCCCAATCCCTTCATGGCCCGGTACGTCTACGCCCTCCTCTTCCTCCTAGCCAGCCTCCTGGCCTGGGCCATCCGAGACTACGGCCGCTCTGCCATCTCTGAGTTCCAGCGTACGCACCTGTCCTCTATCCGCCTCTTTTTCTACCTTGCATTGGCGTATGAAGATTTTTTCAGACACTTTTCTCGGATGTTAATCTATGCAGGATTAAAAGGCTGCCATGGTGCTCGTTACTGCTTGGGAGCAGAAGGCGTGCTCCGCATTAGTTTTGGCTCCTCCGTATCCTTCGCAAAATTGCCAAAAGTTGCTGTCCGGCCATTTTGGAATTAGGACTGGTATATAACGGCAATAAGCTAAAAACTCAAAAATTTTGATGCCCCGACATGGTCACAAAACCATTAAAAAATAACGTAGAATTTGGAACCCTGATGAGGGTTTTCGTAGACCAGATCTCTCTGTGCCGTTGCAGGAAAGTTCCGTAGAAATGAAGCTCGAAACCTTCCATTTTTGTCGTACCTTTGACGCTGAAATCTGTCGAACATGACCGTGGACATGCCTAAATCCCATGGATGATTCTTAACTTTGGCAAGTTATTCTACTTTGTCATGTTTCTCTCGACGGCTGGCACGAAGAAGTTGAACGATGCTCGGAACTCATGGCACTCTGAGTGGTGGCCTGCCAAGATCATCATGTGGATGGGTTTCATGGCAGTGCCATTCTTCATTCCTTCTGCATTTATCCAGTTCTACGGTTGGTTTCAATTGTGTGTTTTGATTATTTACAATTAAGATTTTTTATTACATGACTTGCTTTTGCTGATTCTGTATGCTCTTTGATTTTTCAGGGAAGATTGCACCCTTTGGTGCCGGGTAACAAGGCTACTTTCAGTCTTATTTTCTTCTTTCTTGTTATCTTATAGAACTAACGAGCTATCCATTTGTAGTTTACAAAATCCTATCAATTTCTTCTCAGGGCATTTCTCTTGATTCAACTTGTCAGTGTGATCAGTTTCATTACGTGGTTGAATGACTGTTGCCGGTCTGAGATGAATGCACGAAGATGGTATATCCCACTCGTACACCAACCATTTTTAACGAATTGTGCTCTGTACTTCTAACGTGCTGGAGATTTTCTGTCTTGCCGTAAAGTTACTTCACATGGAGAAATTAAATTAGTATTTTGTGATTCTATGTCAAAAAAGTATTTTGTAGCTCTAGTTCAAACCAATAGCCCATAAACATTAACATATCCAATTCGGCCTATATTTAAATTTGATCGACCTCTAGTGGGAAGTTCCATCGTTTTATGTTTTTAACATTATTTTAGAAACATTTTGAATGGAATTGTGTTATGCATGTATGTACACATATCTGAATTATGTGGCATAGCATGATAAAGCTTTTTTTTTTTTTCGACTCTTATGGGCAAAGAGAGAAGCTGATGAAATTGAAGGTGCTTTCAGGATGTAAAAGATAATGAACTTTGTAAAAGCTCTCGTATGGGAGAAAAATTCTTATACTAGAATAGCATAATATGTGGCAAGTCCAGTTGAATATAATGAAAATAATATCAACTACATGAAGTTTAACAGAAAATACGGGAATATTGCATACGAAGCAGGGTTCTGTTCTTTGTACCATTGTAAGGAAACCTTGTATCAGTAGTCATTGCTGAGTAGGATGTACTTCTTGGTAAGTACTGCTAGGAATTGTATTGTTCAGGTAAATTAACAAGGAGACAAGTGGCTCGGAGCATGATGATGCCAGGAAAAGTGTCATTTAGAAATGTCATACCACAATTGATTAAAACTCCAGATGTAGAAATATATCTTCCTAGCATTATCAATTATGATTATGAAGTGTGTTTATGCTATTTCACATGAGAATCTAACCATATCTTAAATTTGATCATTTTATCAGTTTATCTTAATTTTGGAATCAAATCGTTATTATGCACATGGATTGGATGGTTGTCAATCAGAATTTAGGTCAATAAAACACCAAACTGATCACCATGAAGTATATGTCATTGCTGTACATACCTATACATGTGCATATATGTACATGCATACATGCATGCATGTGTGCTGCATATATACACACGCACAGATATAGGTGTTTATGTGTTTGTTGGACAGCAAAACTAAACCAAGAATGATGTGGACCGGGCAACGCAAAACCGATCAACCACAAATGTTTCACAAAGATCTTGAGATGCTAGCATTGCAATTGTTCTTATTGAATTTGCAGGTGAATAGGTTAATAATCTTAATCACCAAAATTTGATGATAATAATTTCATTTTCAGAGACAGTCCATTGGCATTATATTTGTTTTGCATCTCATGCATAAGTCCGGTGCAGATTGATCGAAATGCAATTTTTGTTTCCTTTCGTGAAGTAGCTCTACATCTTCTGTTTTAAATCTGACCACAAAGATACATGACAGCCCTCCTCAAGTGCTGATACCCTCCATTGCTGCATATGTTGCTTCCCTTTTCGGGATTCTCTTGATGTATGTGTGGTACACACCGAAGCCAACCTGTAGGCTTAACATCCTCTTTATCACTTTAACCCTCGTGCTTCTACAATTCATGACCTATGTCTCGGTGCACTCGAAGGTAAACCGACGCTCATTTCACTGAAAGCAAAGTACTTTATCTATACTGCCTCTTTCGTCCCTTCATAGAACTAAGAATGTCATTTTTGATATAGGCCAAAGAAGGATTCCTGTCACCTGGGCTGATGGGAATGTATATTGTGTTTCTGTGCTGGACTGCAATTAGGAGGTAAATTTTATGAGCAATTTGGTTTCGCATCTTTTCTATCAAGGTTGTTTTGCAGCTACTAGAAAACTAAGTTGTGCTACATTTTCCATTCTTAGCTTCACTGAGTAGATTCTTTTACGATCACGATCTTTCCATTGACAATGGCAGTGAGCCGCAGACTGAGGTTTGCAACCAAAAAGCTCAAGCTGCAACAAGTGCAGACTGGCTCACAATCACGGTAAATTTTCAGAACATTTCATTTCATGCTCATTAGCATAGAGGACTGACAGACTGCATATTTAGATATTCCAGTTTTTTAGATGCTCTTAAATATATGAAATACTGCATATTCTTCATGATGCAATGGATGACCTTGTTTTTCTGCAACTCATGTCTTAAAAAAATAGGTTAGAACCAAAGTTTGGTATTCTAGGGTTGTAAGAGGAAATACCAAGTTTGAGAATCTCCAGAATAATTATCATGCTGATAGATCCTAGAATATTTCCAGACAAGTATTTTTTTCTTTTTTTCCAAAATTTCTTGCTTCCATTTTTGAGAACAAGAAATATTTTGATTCTTGCTAATAAACAGTGTTTGAGAATTCCACAATTCTAGCTCACTCTTGGATATATGTAACATATCATGGATATTCCTGATGTAATTAAGTCTTTTTCACCTAACCTATATTAAAAGTATTAGGTTGCAACCAAGTTCGATATTCCAGGTATTTCCAGAGAAAATGTGGGCTCATGTGGTAGAACTCTTAACTGACTTTCTTGGTGTTACTACAACTCGAGTCTTCTGCATGATCTGTCAGTGCCAATTGGTAGTTGTATGAGCACTCAAACCTCTAGGCAGAGGTTGGTACTTCTGCTCAAACGTGCAAAACATTTTCATTCTCCATTACAGATCAGTTTCCAGACATTTGCTTCCATGTCTTTTGTGTTATAGGAAATCTAAATGTCTGACGGGGCATTCTGAAAAGGAGAAAATTCATAATTAAGTTAATGACTGGCAAGTGAATAATAAACTAAAAAATAATCAAAACAGAAAATAGATATGAGAGATTTTGAAAAAAATATTCATAATAATTCACAAGACATTCATGAAAAACATTATTTGTTTGTATAACTTTTCACAACTTCTTAAAAGCATTATTTTCTTTCCTTCGTCAAGTCAGTATTATTCCAGAAAATATGATGAAAATTTTGAGAATAATTGAACATTTGATTAATAAGTTGAGGAATCTTCCTAGTACAATATCATTATTACTGTGGTCTTCTATTCTTAAATGCATTTATAATAAATTGGCGTGATTGTCATGTAGCATAAATATGGTTATGAGCTATATTGTTTATGGATGCAAGCATCTGGTCAGTCTGATCTGAAATTTTTTATGGACAGAGCTTTGTTATTGCAGTACTTGTCATAGTCATGGCAGCATTTTCAACAGGGATAGATTCCAAATGCTTTCAGGTGCACTTCACTAACATTCCCCTTGCTTTTTCATTGGCTGGCTGTTTGCTCAACTCACTATATGTGTTTGTAAATGACTGCTCACTATAACCCAATGCAGTTCAAGAGAACTCAAGCAGAATCAGACGATGATATTCCATACGGGTATGGATTTTTCCATTTTGTTTTTGCCATGGGGGGGATGTATTTTGCAATGCTATTCATCGGCTGGAATGCACATCAAACCATGCAAAAGTAAGTTTTCATATCAGCACACTATAACAAGTTTTCATATCAGCACACTATAGCTCTAAGCATTCATTCTAGATACTGATGAATATTCTACTTACAGGGTATTGATAAATGCCCATCAATGTTTTTATGTCGCCATGCATATTCATTATCCTAATTCATTTTTTTATGAATTATTGTTTATAATCTTGGTAATATATGATCATAGTTATCTCTATCCCTTAGCTTCACCTACGACATCTTCAATGTATGACTAATGTATATATCGAAGAGTCAACTTAGCTATTTGAAGTTCTTCCTAAAGTTGCTTGGCAAAGCTTAATGGCAACGATTTGCCGCCAAATCACTAGATCTATGGCCTCACCAGATTCTGAATGGAACTGCAATCATAATTGAAAGATTCAGGACCTGTTATTTAGGATTGTGCATCTGACTATATTTTCCATGTGTTCCTATGGAAGGATCATATCTTCCTTTACCTGCTTAAAATCTTTCTCGTGACATTTTCTCTGGATATCCTCCACATTTGGTCACCGAAGTCAATCCCATCTCTTAACCAGGTCTGCCTCTAATCTTAACTCTCATACTGTGATACATTGTGACAGTACATGTCACCAACTGAAGTCTTACTGATTTCACCCTTAAACTTTTTAAGAATGTACAGTATTTCAGTTTTGTCCCATCAGTTCTATCAATTCTCACAAATGATACTTCGAGTGAGCAAAATGTCATGTTGGCTGCCATATCTTGACTAGAAATTTCGGTTTCATAGAAATGGAAAATGAAAAAAGAACCTGAAAATCTAAGGAATAAATTTATGCAAGATAACCTTAATCATGTATATTCTGTTTTGAATAAGTAAAAAGTCAAGGAGATAGCAAGTCAAAAAATGATAGATGTTTATATTTCGATATTATTTTATCCATAACATCTTTTCTCTTTTTAATTTACAGATGGACAATAGATGTTGGATGGGCCAGTACTTGGGTCAGAATTGTGAATGAGTGGCTAGCAACACTTATTTATGGTTAGTACTAAATCATTTTATACATTAAGGAATGCTCTCTCTTACCAGAAACTATAACTTTGGTTGCTGATGTTTCTTATTTGCTGCTTATCATCCATGCCACTATCTGTTAAGTTATATACGTTTGGAAGGGGAGAAGGCGAGTAGAATCCACATGATTACAAGGAAAAGATTCTTGATTCCTGGATTTCTCTGTCTCCATTCATCTCGTGTACAGAAAATACCAATTCAGTGTGCAGCATTCCATAATCCAACAGTTCAATTCTTGCTGACGACACAGATTGGCTGAAGAATGTCATTGGCAATTTCAAAGTATATTGCCACCCCAGGATTTCCAAAGAAAAGAATCTTGATCAAGCAAAAGCTCGTCATGTAAAATTTTCCTCATTTCTTTACCAATATTTGTTAGATCCTGTTGGATTCATATAAGAAACATGATTGCAGGTACATGATAGAAGATCATGACTGTTTAGAAAACAAGTGAAAAATTCAGTAAGTCACCAAGTAATCGGCACCTCCTGGATCATGAGTCCTAAGTCTAGAACAAAATATGAAATGCTCATTAAGCAAATGGACATGCAGCAAAGGGTGACCAAGATATATATATGTCCCAGGAAATACACATCTTTAGCAAAATTAAATAACAAAGCGAACAATGTTATACCTCAGCTCAGCTGTGACATGACTCATAACAACTCTTCATGCAGAATATTTGAAGTATGAATAACAAAGCGAACAATGTTATACCTCAGCTCAGCTGTGACATGACTCATAACAACTCTTCATCAAAAAATGAATGCTCACAATCACGAGAAACCATTCCAATTTGATATGCAGATAACTCCATATATATTCAAAGCTATTTGATACAAATATAACTAACAAATATTCAAAGATGATATGCCGTTGGCACAAAGTCCACTCTGACAGCATAATATTTTTCATACATACATATATTTAGCTCTTTCACATACTCAGGCAACACAGATGGAAAAGGAAACAGCACAAAGGATTTAAAAAAAAACCCAGAAGGACAGAACAGATGAAGACCCATAATGGCCACAAACTATAGAATGAAACAGCACACAGACCTGAAAAGGAAACAGCACAAAGAATTTTTTTTTAAAAAAAAGCCAGAAGGGCAGAACAGATGAAGACCCATAATGGCTATAAACTATAGAATGAAACAGCACACAGACCTGAATATCTAATGATAACAATATTTTAAATATGGACTTAAAAAAATGCCTAGGTAGCTTGCACAATACTCCCTTCCCTCCAATCAGAAAATATGTTCCTTTTTCTTCCATGCAAGCTAGTTCTACATGAAAATTGCTACTTCCAGTCCTATCACACTGGCCATGCACTTGAAATCATCTCACCAAGGCTGACAGTTCTTTAATCCTCAACCAGAGGATTTGGTGAAACTAATAGATTTTGGGCCATGAAAATAGCAATCAGTAGTTTCACTTCTCAAATCTATCCAAAATGATTCCTCCAGCAGGAGCAAAAGAATTCGGGGTGCTCAGTAGGGAGTATTGGCCAGTACTGCCAAAATGAACCATGCCTGTACTGCCAAAAGCAGCAACCTCATTGCCAAGGCTTACAATTCCTTGATGTCTGCAATGACACACAAAAAGGTTCATATAGCTTGGGAAAAAGTTTGTCTTTTTATTTCTTTTTCTTTTTTCCATGAGAAAGTTTGTCTATGTTACAACCAAGCAAATATTGTACACAAGCATCTTCACAAGTCCATGACAATACAGATTAAAGGACACAATGCAGTTGAGGTGGCAAGTCCTGAAGTCCCAAACATGATCTTTTAATTCACTATGATGGTTTCAGTTTCAGGATAAGATATTTTATTTAGAGCTGTCCAAATGGACTGTAGGCCATGAGCCAACCCACTTAACCCTATAAATAGGCCAGGCCAGGTTGAAAATTATGGTCCATTTATGTAATCGGGTATTTTGGCCCGACACTTATAGCCTATGGGCTAAACCGGGTTAGGGCCGGACCAGTCCAGCAGGAGCACCACAGGCTGGCCTAGCAGGAGCACCTTCAATTCATCTCCATTCTCTAATCGGTTCTTCTTTTGGATAGTGGCGAGGGGTGGAGTCGGCGGAATCAAGGTGCGCGGTGGAGGAGAGGAGCAGCGATGTCGGTGGTGACAGGGACAGACTCACGGCATGCGACGGAGGACAGGGTGCAGCCATGCAATCGGTGGTGACAAGGAGGTAGCCTTCGCCTCCTAATCCTAAGACCCCTAACTCTGCCTCTGGCCTCCTCCCATGACTCCAACCTCCTCCATGCCGTCTGGCCTCATTTCCCAACCTCTTCACCTTGGCCTCCTCCTAACTCCATCCTCCGCCTCCTCCGCACCCTCCGACCATGGCAATGGTAAGTAACCAAGTATCTTCACCAGACAATGAGGAAGAAGCTTGAGGTGGGCTCGCCAAGTTGCCTACCTCTTCTCCTTTTCTTTCAAATTTTGGCGGGCTGGCTCGGCCCTAACCCCACGTAGCGCTAGGTTGGGCTAGAATTTTTTGACCCATTTGTTAAATGGGGCTTAACTCGACTCGGCCCATATATTCTTAACCCGCGTGGGCTAGGGCCAGGCCGGTCCCTTTTGACAGCTCTAATTTTATTTAGAATCTTAGAAGGTCCTATGAAAGAAAGTTAGAAACGAATATGTCAAATAATTTGTATTTGATTAGGTAAGGCAGCTACTCTATCAATTACAATCAATAAAGTTTTGAAGCGATATGAAAAACACAATGCAGTGGAGGTGGCAAGTCTGAAACCTAATATTTTATTTCATTATGCTCCATTTCCACTTTTAGGATTTAATATACTATTTAGATGGTTTTATGAAACAAGGTTGGTAATGGAGGTTTCAAATTGCCTGTACTGCCAAAAGCAGCAACCTCACTGCCAAGAGACTTACAATTCCTTGAT
This sequence comes from Areca catechu, assembly GCA_021397845.1. Taxonomy (NCBI): domain Eukaryota; kingdom Viridiplantae; phylum Streptophyta; class Magnoliopsida; order Arecales; family Arecaceae; genus Areca; species Areca catechu. Next base: position 188,628,646 of record CM038043.1, read on the forward strand.
GTCTGCAATGACACACAAAAAGGTTCATATAGCTTGGGAAAAAGTTTGTCTATGTTACAACCCAAGCAAATATTGTACACAACCACCTTCACAGTCCATGACAGTACAGATTAAAGGGCATAATGCAGTTGAGGTGGCAAGTCCCAATAGTCCCAAACCTGATCTTCTAGTTCACTATGATGGTTTCAGTTTCAGGATAAGATATTTTATTTAGATCTTAGAAGGTCCTATGAAAGAAAGTCAGAATCGAAGATGTCAAATAATTTGTATTTGGCTAGGTAAGGCAGCTACTCTATTAATTACGGTCAAGAAAGTTGTGAAGTGATACAAAAAACACAATGCAGTTGAGGTGGCAAGTCCGAAACCTAATATTTTATTTCATTGTGCTCCACTAGCAAATAACCCATACTATGCAACAGGATTTAATTAATTCATAAAAAAATAAAGCAAGAATATAGTAATAAGCAAAAGCTAAAGTTATATCGAATATTAAATTCTATATTAACATCCAGATGGTATATAAATAAAAATTAGCATTATACTCATTCTCTATTTATTGAATACTCTTATATGATCAGCAAACAATTACAGAATTGCATCACTATGTTTCAAGGAGCACATAAAGTATGTCAATTTGAACCATCACAGTCATTAAATATAAAGGAGTTGGAAGATATAATTTTTTTATAAAACAGAAAAATATTAGGTGAAGCGGAATTTTTTCTTTGCTATTGGCAGCAGAAAAAATAGAGATTAAAATGAATTACTATTAGAAAAAGCAAGTTCTGCCTAAAAACTTCTAATCCAAACAACCAAATCCTATCGGTGAGATTCCTTCTCAATAGTGAATTCCAGCAAGTGGTCCCTTCATTTTTCTCATCCCTTCTTTTGATGAAGCACAGGCAAATCTCTAAATCCCTTTAAAATAAACTACTACAAAGAGAAGAAATCCAAGCTAAAGCATGCAAAATGAACAAAATTCGATCTTTATAAAATAAACAATCAATAAACAAATATAAAAACAGAACATACCTGTCATCTGCAGCAACCCAATTAAAGAACATACCCAACATACAAACAACAGCTTTACCTGCTCAACCAAAAAAATTCTTTATAAGTCAATCAAAATTATTTACCATTAAAAAAAGGAAAGAAAGAGGCATGAACAAAATTCTTTCAATGGAGAGAATAAACAAATTGACATCAAGAAACCGGTTCAAGTGATATTAAAAGATGAAAGAGGACTCACCATTTCTTGAGATTTCTCTTACAAAAACTAGCATGTGCAAAGAGATGGCTGACATCAGCAAAATCTTTTTCCAAAAACTATAAATAAAAAATAGGGGTAAATTAATTCGGAGGCCAACTTTATCATATTGTTTTGAAATAACCTCATAGCAAAACACTCGATCAAGATTTAATAATATTTAGAAAAAAAAAATGAACAATAATGTGTCAAGATAGCTCATCCTCGAAATAGGGAGAAATAAAGAAGTGTATATAGCTTCCCGCTGTAAAACATGTAGTGTCATTGAAGAGGACTTACTCTGGATCATGATTGACATTCATGTCATTAATCGATAACAAAGTCGTTTATGAGTTTCTTAGCCTATGATAATTTCAATAGTCAACTTAAAGAAAATATACCATAGAATATCCAAAACAAAACTCAAAGTGATTCTACTCATGCCTTGTAAAACCCAATCAAATAATTTACCTTGGATGTCTAATTTCTTTAAAGCTTATCTTCCTCTTTTTAGTACTTTCACTCACTAAAATCCTCTATAAATTTAAATCATTGGCATGCATTATGGTAATGAAAAAATATCTAAATAAGCCAATGGTAAGTCAGATTCGCATAGCAACACCTGAAATTTAAATGAATATAGTTTTACATGATGGTTTCTCTAAATGCCAAGGTTTAAATTCATGAAGCTCTTTATCTTTCTAGATCCAAAATTTAACTACTCTTTCAAATTAAATCTAATCTGAATGACAAAATAATAAATTTAAATGAATGTAAATCTCAAAATCAATCAACAAATGTAATCCATAATTTTAAATTTATTTTTAAAATTATCAAAATTTTAAACCAAGTATGTATATACATGTTTTAATTTTATACAACCAAAACGACAAACTCTATTTATGTCAATCTTTGGATATTTTTCGGACTATATATAGTAAATTTAAATATTTCTTCATGTTTCAATATAGAATCCTAAATTTAATTTTTTTAAATCTCCAAAAAAATTCTAATGAATTATGATCATCCAATTAATACAATCCACTTTATTTTTTTAATATTTTATAGTATTTTTTTCATCTGCATATAATAAATCATGATATTTTACATATTTGAACATAAATTCTTACAATTTATTTTAAAAAATTATGTTAAAATATAATACATGGATCTGAAAATGCAATGAGCTAATCTTGCATCTAATGCTACAATGGACTCGATAATAGTAGTGTCAAACATTTTTTTTAAGGATAACTGATCCAATTCATTAAATAAGCTCTATAAAATTTAGGATGAATTTAGAACTTATAATTAAAATTTATTTCTCAGGTATCCACCATCCAAACCTGGTTATCAGGTAGATAGATTAAAAGGGATTTGAGACCAAAATTTTGGGATATTATTTGGCCGCTCCCAGCCTCCCACCCACTTAAGACTCCCGAAACAAAAAAAAGGAAAGAAATAGCCAACACAAAAGCCCAGCCATTGTCTAAGCTTCCCTTTTAGGTTGCTCCAAGCCTCCCACCCAATTGGGAATCCTGAGGACTCCCTTTCAGCTGCTCCAAGCCTCCCATCCCATCCAATTGGAACTCCCAAGGATTCCCTTTTGGCCATTCCAAGCCTCCCACCCGATTGGGACTCCTGAGGATGGAAAAATGGAGGAAAAATAGAGAAAACATAGCAAAAATCAATGAAAATGAAGGAAAGACGAAAAAAAGGGGGGTAAAACCTTTCCCCACATAGATGATCATTCTATTTTCCTTTTCTCTTCTTTTTCTTTTAATTTTTCCACATATGTACCTATGCTTCACAAAAGAAATTATAATATAAGAAGAGCTAACCTAATCGCAGAACTACTATCCACACAACTATTAAATTTAATCATTTGATCAATATTCAAAAATCTAATCTCGTCGCCCCACTCTGACCCAAACAAAACTCGAAATTTGAACCACAAAAAAAATCATGTTCTTAAAAGAAATAATCCTAGAAATGCATCTAGAAATCCTGTTAGACCTCACCATTAGAAACCCAACAATTATTGTATATTTCATGCTAAAGAACACCAATATAATCACCATTATATAATAACCAGACAGATTTTTTTAAAATTGAATAACCAATAGTTTCATTTGGGGAAAAGGATAGCTCGAATCTCGTGTGGATGATCTTGATGCTAGTTTTCATATTAGGTTGAGACCAGTTGTATGCGATCGAACTCCTGATTCTACTAAGCCAAAGGCATCCTTTTTCCCCCAAAATGAGACCCATGTAACACCAAAGAAAGGAAATCAAATCAAAAACCCTAATCAACCAAACTCTGAAAACTAAATGAAAAAAACCCAAAAAATGGGAGGGATCCAAAGAATTATCGACAGTGCGGAGCTCGTGTTCCACGACCCACTTCCTGATGAACTTCAATGTGCTTGGACTCTCCGCCATTGCTGGTTCTGGTTTGCTTCTCTTTTTTTTTTTCTCTCTCTAGTTTTACGCCCTGTCAGAAAGAGAAGAGAGAAAGAAAGGCATAGGAAAAGAAAGCTTGGCGAGCTATTTATAGATTGGAGCAATGGTAGCTATGTGTGCGTCCATCAACCTCATGGGTATCCGCCAAGGATCAGGAAGGGTTTGAAGCAAAACAATAATAAAAAAAAAAGCCATCCAATTGAGTCTCTTTAGAATAAAAGGTAGAAAAATTAAAAGGCAAGACCTTTTCGGATTTTTTTTCTTTTTTTCATTTCTCTCTTTTTCGGAGATCTATGAGAAAGAAAGCACTGAGGAAGATCAGAGGGAAAAATCGACACTAGTGACGATGGCGAGGAAGGCAACGACGAAGACAAGCGGGAGGTGGCGGCGAGGAGAGTAGGGAGGAGGTTGGCATCTCTCTTTTTCAAAGATATTTGGGAAGGAAAGCACCTGAGGGAGATTAGAGGGAAGGCTGATGCTGATGACGGCCGATGATGATGGGGATGAAGGTGATGGTGGAGATAGGTGGGAGGTGGTAGCAAGGAGAGCAGGGAGGAGGTGGGCATCCGACGAGCTCGAGAAGGTTCAAGAGGGCTCGGGGAAAAAAAAAGCACCGCCCCCTCTTTCAAAAATAAAAAACCCAACCAAAGATAGCCCAAAGATCGACACGTGGCATGTTGAGAGAGCTCTGAATTCTCCTTTAATGTATTGTATAGATTTCCACTTTTAGGATTTAATATTCTATTTAGATGGTTTTATGAAACAAGGTTGGTAATAGAGGTTTCAAATTGTTAGTATTCAAAATAGGCAAAGAAATTATACTATCAATTGTGACCCAGAAAGCTTTGAAATGATACAAATATCATCATCAAACCAAGTTACAATGAATGTGATACAATCAATTTCCATATGCAGCAGATCAGCTTGTTGACACATATAATAATATGATAAAGTAGATAATCCAAATTTTGCATATATGGATCTGGACATGATAAAGCACTTGTTCATTTCAATTTTAATGGATGGATCATCTACAAATTTTTTAATCTTTTGGCAAGTCTTGTAATTAGCTCAAATGACTATTGAAGGAAGCCAGCAAAAAAATAACTAATATTATCAAAAGACTTACACCATCCAAACCATATAGTTAGGTACATGTTAAGATGTGTTGCTTAGAAACTGTTGCATCATGAATGGATCCGAGGTTTGATCATGGCATTAGCAACATTTAGAAAGGCTATCTAAGATATCAAGAATGGCAATTTAAAGGATATGGTACAACTTTACTTGGAGATATGGATAGATAGGATGGTTGCTGTGATGGTATTTGTCATGGGGAAGGAGTTCCAAAGCTGCAACTGCATAGTAAGTTTCATGAAGCACCCATGTTTGGTACTGACCCTTGAAACGATGCCATAAATGGGAACTACATCACGAAAAAAGAGAGTTAAATCACAGAGATATGTGGCAGTAACCGGAAATGAATTTCTTCAGCCATCATGAAGCACCAATAATAAAACCAGAGTCATGAATTCAAATCCATGTGACAAAAATAAAATATCAACAATCTCAAAGTATAAAACATATAAGGCCATTTCAGATAAAGGGAACAAGTCTGTTGACTGGATAACAGACTGCTATTAAAAAACAAGCTTCTACAAAATGATAGGGAAACTTTCATGCCCTGGTCAATCTGGTCAGATTTGACTGGAGCTTATGTCAGTTTTGTAGGATATAATTGACCTGTGTTAAGGCTTGTTATGGGAAAAAAGGAGACGAGTGAGAGGGCATTTTTATCCTCTTTTCAGTGCCTGTGTTTCTTGAGTCTCAACAAAAGTAAGACTAGGCATGCTGCATTGAGATTGGACTTGCTGCCTGTTGTGAATCATCACCACATACAGCTAAAAATGTTGTTTTCGGTCGCATTATAGCCAGTAGGTATTCCAAATTGATCAAAATAAACCAAAGGGCTATCAGTGTTTCAACTGAAAGATATAATAGAATATCGTTGCTACATCATTGACGAGTGGTTAAATACTTGCTGAATCCAAGAAAGCCAACAATGCTGACTGGATTAAATAGAACCATGGTAGGATCAAATCATTCACTGACAGTTCTTTATTCAGGTCAATTAATAGTTGTTGTAAAAAAATCTTTAAATTTTCTGAGCTACATGTACAGCAGAACAAAAAACAGAACTAGACCCATGAATTTTATCTTCTGTTACGTGCCTGCATTTCTTGACCAAAATGGGATTTTGCTTCGGTTGCGAATCAGTCATGCAGTTAATATTGAGTTGTTTTCAATGGCATTGTAGGTATTCCAGATTGATCAGAACAGATTTGTAATGAACAGAGGGCTATTGGTTTTCCAATTGAAAGAGAAAACAAAATGACATTGAGACATTACAAGGGAATGGTTCAATACTTCCTGGAATCAAGAGAACTAATGATGCTTGGTGAATTAAACAGGGAAGATCAAACCGTTGACTGACTACTTTTTTATTCACGTCAACAATGGATGTTTACAGCAATCCATGAATTTCCTGAGCTAGTAGTATAACCGACAAACAAAATATTTGGGGTTGAAAGCCAGTAAAATGAACAGTTACATTGCAATGCTCGGAGAATCTGTGAATAATTGAACAACAATATGCATGTTACAGTTTATAATAAGCATATCATAAAGGAAACACTTATGCCCAAATGTATATGTATTTATGAATAATGCATCAAAAAGGTGATTGCTGCAAACATGAATACATAGTAAAAGAGATATAACAGTCGTAGACTTATTTGGAGTTCCTTATGAAACTATCAAATATGCAAAAGAGGAATCATGATGATTTTCCTCAAAAGATCAGTTCATCAAGTTGCCGAAAACTTTTACTCATGGAAAAAAAGGGAATTTAATAACGAAACATTTTCAAATCTTAATTAAATATCAGGCTGACGATACCAGTACTTTGACCACTATAATCCATCCAACCGCAACTCATTTCCTAAGTCTTATGACCACCACGTATTTCTCGATTCTGAAAAATGTAGAGGACACAGTACTTTTGTCCACATAAAAACCTATTTTCTATAACCCTAAGATAAGCAAAGAGACATGGCTACTAAAGGAACCAATGTTTCATTGTATCAAAATAAAAAATAACCAATGTTTCATTTGGCCAGGATAAATATACAGCTATCATCAAGCTTAACATTTCCAAACTAAGGGCCATTTTAGCGAGCAATTTTGAATGGCCAAGGTCACTAACACAATTTTGTACATAAATTGTACATAGATGTCATGAGCAACTGCTACAAGGCCGCTATTCCTTATTTGGGGGATTTTGGGGTATTTTCCATGTGTCTGGGGCTCTGTTAGGGTGAAGTGAAATGCTCCTCTACTCGAACTCTTTTACAATTATAGTTTGAGTGGGGGTTGCATAGGCTTATAACCCTTCCATTTCACGAATGAAAGCTTTATTTTTCCAATTCCATATTTGAGTGGGTTGCCTTGTCTTTCTTTGTCCCTTTTGTTCATTTTGCCTTGGTTGCATCTTTGGTTTCTAACATCAGCACTTACAAGCCAGCACCTTAGTGAAAGCATGATCGAGGGACACCAATGCAACACAGAATGGACAATAGAATAATGTGAAAATGTGTAAGAGGGCATAGGAGGTGGAACCTAGTAGCATTGTTTTCCCATAGATAATGATTAATAAAATAATGTCAAACTGCTAGCAAGCTTTAGGCTAGGGTTCGCTTTCCACACCCTCCCATCCTAAGGCTCTAGTTGGGAGAGAGGAATAGGAGAGAAAGGAAAAGAATAGGAAAGAAAGTTAATCCTTTCTCTTGGTTTGGAAGGTTTTTTTAGAAAAGAACATGAAAGAAAAAGGAGAGAAAGAAAGGGAAAAGAAATCCTCCTAAATCTATAATTTTTTTCTCCCAAAACGAGCAAATTGGGAGTAAGTAAGTGAAACTTTTTATAATTCCCATCTTATCCTTTAAAAGTAAAAAAAAAGCTGTATAATATTTCCTTTTTCTTTTCTTTTTTTCTCTACTTCCAACTAAGAAATGAAAACATTATTTCTTTTCTTCTATTAAACTTTCAAAAGAGAGAAATAAAATTTCTTCCTTTCTTTTCTTTTCTCTCCTCATCAAAATCCTTTCTTTCCTTTTCTTCCCCAAACTTCCAGCCAGGCCCTAAATCTGCCAATCACCGGACCATCACGTGGTTTATAAAAAATGAAAGAAGTGAGAAATATCCAACCATATCCGTGACCATCATGTGGTTTATAAAAAATGAAAGAAGTGAGAAATATCCAACCATATCCGTGAGCATTATTTCGATCCCAACAATTCAACCATTGACGGATTCACGTATTCATCTCTCCGATTATCAAAACCTTTTTTTGCCTATAATCCTGGAATCGTTTGCATCACAAGATTACGTTTCTATTCCTTTCAACATGAGGCTTCGAATTGAGGAATATTATATAGAACATTGATCAACGAAAGAAAAGAAAAAATACCAGATTACTGCCATAAATGCATCTCCGGTTCGCATGAAGCTTCAGCAGCACTCGGATTATCCTCTCATTCTTCTCATCCTTTTTATACGGTTGGCCATTTTCTCCTCAGATTTTCCCCTCGCTCCCTCTAATTTTCCTAATCGCCGTCGAGATCCGGGTTTAAAGCAACGAAAGGCGAAAAAGAGGCTTAAATTCAGTAATTGCAATCATATCACCAAAGAAAACGCAAACAAATTGGATAACATTAATTCTATAGAACAAGATCATCTACATCCAGGAGCAATTCAAGAATGGATCTCGCCAAGATCCACAGTGAGTCTAGTCATTCAAGAAACCCTAGACTACATATGAGCGAAGAAAGGGAAAGATCGTACCTCGTTCGATCTCCAATGAAGGATTCAGAGACGGAGAGATAAGAAATCCGAATGCGGCAATGGCAGAAGCAAGAGGAGAAATTATTGATCAGAATAGTTTTACCATGTCTACCTTCCGGACCATCCAATAACAAGCCGCATCGATTTTCTAAGAGATTGCTGGGTTTTCCTTTCTCCCTCTCTCTAGGGTTTGGTGCAAGAAATATTCGTACGACAAAATCTCTGGTTCTTTTTCTGCTCTTCCTCGAAAAGGTTGGGAAAAGATGAGGGGTTGGGGGAGGGGGGGGGAGAGGGGGGGTGGTGGTGGTTAATATCGCCGGTTGAAAAGCCCCCGTTCTTCGCGGCAATATACGGCCATGTGCCTATAATATCGCCGGTCGTGATGGCCGAAAACGGGCCACTGCCAGGCCGAGGATGCAACGGCCCAACTTCTGGAAGTCTTTTAACAAAGTAAAAGAAAAAATCTTTGTGCACCGTGTACGGTGAAAATACAGCATGGCTAGCATTAATTATTATTTAATTTTTATTTAAAATTTTTATCCAGATCAAAATATCTTTCTCTTCAATTTTTTTTCTGCATGGATGTCGTAGGTTTTAAACTGGGATGTCGTAACTTTTGAACTGGGATGTCGTAATACTGTTTTAGACTTTATTTTATATTTTTCTGCGGAGGTGTTGTAGGTGTCGTAATACTATTTTAGACTTTATTTTATATTTTTCTGCAGAGGTGTTGTAGGTTTTGAACTTTTATATTTTTCTGCAGGGGTATCGTAGGTTTTGAACTGGGATGTCGTAGCTTTTGAACTAGGGTATCGTAATACTGTTTCAGGTTTTATTTTATATTTTTCTGCAGAGTGTCGTAGGTTTTGAACTGGGGTGTCGTAGCTTTTTGAACTAGGATGTCATAATACTGTTTCAGATTTTATTTTATATTTTTTTGCAGGGGTGTCGTAAGTTTTGAACTAGGATGTCATAACTTTTGAACTAATGTGTCATAATACTGTTTGAGATTTTAATTTATATTTTTCTACACAGTTGTCGTAGGTTTTGAACTAGGATGTCGTAGTTTTTGAACTAGGATGTCGTAATACTATTTTTAGTCATTTTTGTTTTTAGTCATTTTTGAATCAGGATGTCGTAGGTTTTGAATTAGGATGTTGTAAGTCTTGAAATAGGGTATCGTAATATTGTTTTAGATTATTTTTGAACCATGATATCGTAGGTTTTGAACTAGGATGTCTAGGGGTATTTTGGTCTGGATGAAAATTTTAATTAATGCTAGTCATCTTAACTTTTGTCTTATCATATTACAATAAATATTTTTGGATCAATAAAAATATGCGATGCAGGTCATGCTGGATTTGCTGCACCGCATACGGTGCACAAAGAATTACTCCAAAGTAAAATATTATTAACAACCATAGTCCAGCAAATGCCCGGATTATAGAAACTCCGCATGGTTCACGTGCCATCTTTTTCAATAACAATTATATGTAATAAGAAATTATTATATCATCACATATTTATTTGACGGATGACGAGGATAAGAAGTCTCCAAAATTTACCATACGGATACCTTTCAAGTTAGAAGTTAGATATTTGATAATTTTTAAAAATTATTTTTTATTTTTAAGACTAGAAATGGATCAGTCCAAAAGCCCATTATCTGAAGCTAGACTAGACAAGCTCAATAAATTTTGGGTCGGCCTGAAATTGATTCAGGCTTCGGACCAAATTTTAATTATATTGAACTAGTCTTGGGGTTGTAAAATAGAGTCTGTTTAATTGTTGGGCCGAAGGGATGTCTGAATTCGATCCAGAAATTTTTAAAATATAGTCTTTGGGCCGACCCAATGGGCTTTGAGCCGGTCCATTTCCAGTCCTATTTTTTTTCCATTCTGATCGGTTGGCATCTTGGTAGTATCAGATTAACATACTAATTTGACAAAAAAAGCTATGAAATTCAGAAAATTCAGCATATCGAATATTTCTCGGTGAGATGGAAACTTGCAGAGTAGCTATATTGAATTTATCTTTCTTATTCTTTTTTATAAATGGCTTCCGTACTCAAATTATTTGAATGCTCGTCTATATAAAAATTAAAAAAAATCTTGGGATATCTGTTGTTATAATATCCTGATTTTATTTCAATTAATTATTGGACCGCTTTCTGAACCAATTTCAATTTTTTTTTATTTGGGTTTATTGGTCAAATCAGTTAGCAAAGGAAAGGGTCTTCGGCTTCGTATTATCACCTTGATCCGAAGACTTAGCCTAGCATCTTTGTCTATGATTTCAAGCCAAATTTATTCACTCTGGATCTTCGGCTTCGTATTATTATCTCAGTCCGAAGACCATGCTTAATATTTATGGCTTTGTATCTATTTTTTTCCGGAAGATAAGCTTATTAGCCCTGGGTCTTCGGCTTCGTATTATTATCTCAGTCCGAAGACCATGCTTAATATCTATGGCTTTGTATCTGTCTTGTTCCAGAAGATAAGCTTATTAGCCCTGGGTCTTCGGCTTCGTATTATTATCTCAGTCCGAAGACTATGCCTAATATCTATGGCTTCGTATCTTCATTTATGATCCAGGAGATAAGTTTATTTACTGTCTTCGGCTTCGTACATTCACCTTGATCCGAAGACTTAGCCTAACATCTTTTATCTATGATTTTAAGCCAGGTTTATTTACTCTATGTCTTTGGCTTCGTACAATTACCTTGATCCGAAGACTTGACCTCTCAGGCGAATATCTTTGGCTTTATTCATTCAATACAATTCGAAGAGCATATAATCCCACTTTTAGACTGTAAGTGTTTACTTTTGTTACTTCCGAAATGGATTCTTCTGAAATATGTAGCTAACATTCCCTTCATGAGCGCTACTAAAGAGAATGTTGAGCTCACTTCGGATTTATTCTTGAAGAAGGAGGATTCTTGGACATGTGGGTTTCTTGGACAAATAGTTGAAATCTGTTTGGGTTGTTGCAACCACCCACATGGTCCAAAACCTCGGATTGGATAAACTCCGAGTGTAACTATTTTTTCGACAGCCGCTACTTACGGTTATGGGGAGGTTGCGTTCACCAACTTTCATAACCGTAAGTAGTTACGTTGGAGCCTATAAATATTGGTAAAAAGGGATACTCAGGGGGATTCCGGTTCATTTTTCTCTCTTGCATCTCAAATTTGCCTTTTCCCTCTCTGCTTTTAAAACCTCCATTCTGCTGCTGCGTGAGCTTTTACTGACTTAGACATCGAAGTGTCCCCCGCTGGAAAATCTCCGGTCAGGGATCTATTTTGCAGGTTCTGGTCGACGGTGATTCAGCAGAAGATCCACTCCACCCGGTCGGTAGAGGTTCAGTATCAACATCTATCATTTCATATTTCAACCGGACATTATAACAGAAATAAGAATCACATGGTATTCTCGATCCATCAAGATGAAATATGTCATTACATCAGTATGGCTTAAGATTCTTCCATACGGTAACCATAGGATAAGGAGCAGATAAAGCAAAGATTGATTTATTGTAACAATTGAATTCTAGAAGTGGTAATCGAGTAACCAAAATATTAATCTAATGTATATTGATGAATCCAACGTAGAAGGTGTCCTCGTCAATCTTGACGAGCTATTTATTTTTTTTGCATATGATAAACACGAGTTATGCCATGGTACCTTAAAAAGAAATCATTCAATAACATTACTCGTACCACAGCTAGAGATAAATGCTTCAAAGGGTAAAGTTGAGTTATGAGCAATGGAATTCACCTAGGTAGGAAGAATATTGATTCGTAGTGATTTTAAATTCACAGTAGGCATTCATCATCAATAAAAAGAAAGATACTTCATACGTTTGAGGTATCATGAAAGTAAAAATTAAACTTTTTGAAAGACGCTATTTTTTAGTTGTTAGTTATGCAATATTTTTTTTATATAAAAGATCTATTTTATACTATTAGAATAAACTTTCATGAATCTTTGCATCTATGTCCTTTATATCAACCTAAAAAAATTAACTAATTATATTAATGATTAAAGTTTAAATAATATGGTTCATTTTGGAACTCCAATTTTTTTAATTTACAAAGATATGCATTAAGTCCAAATTTTTTATATTTAAAGCATGCAATATTGGAAGAAGTAGCAACAAAAAAAATCTTATATTTTAACTCAAGATTTTTGTTTGTTTTAAAAGTTCATCATTTGATACAAAAATCTTGGATATTTTTAAAATTTCTATTTCATTTAATAAAATATTTTTTTTTTATTTGAAAATTTATTGCATAACTCTTTCAAATCAAAATTTTCTTTTTCTAAAATTTTTTTCTTTAGAGAGATTATTCTTATCAATTTCTAAAACATCAATCTTTATATTTAAATCATGATTTTTATTGGCAAGATTGGTGTTCTTAAGAGAAAAAGAATCTACATGTCTTTTTAATTTCTTGTGCTTAATTTTTAATACTTTGTATTCATGCACAAGATCATTAAATGCATCATGTAATTCATTAAAAATAAAATCATATTTATTTTCAGCACATACCTCTTCCTCATTTGCCATGAAGCAAAGATTGGTAACTTCTTGTTCATCATCCGAACTTGAATCTTTACTATCGCTCCAAGTTACCATCATTGTCTTGAATTTCTTTTTGGCCTTGAGGGATATTATCTTCTTCTTCTCTTGATCAGCAACCACTTTTTTGTGTCACAAATTCAACTCATGGATCATTAGTGAACTAAAAGCTCCTCCAAAGGCAGGGTATCAATATCTTTGGCTTCTTGGATCACCGTTACCTTTGGATTCCATGATATTGACAAAGATCTAAGAATTTTATTAACCAAATCAACATTAGTATAGACTTTGCCAAAACTTTTCAATTCATTAACAATAGTCGGAAATCTAGTATACATATCAGATATAGATTCATAATACAGCATTTTAAATATTTCAAAAGAATGAACAAGCATATTAATTTTAGTACTTTTTACTTGAAGAGTACCCTCTTGAGTAATTTCAAGTGTGTCCCATATCTCCTTCGCCGATGTGCATGTGAAGATTCTATTGAATTCATTAGAGTCCAATACACAATAAAGCAAGTTCATTGCTTTAGTATTAATTTCAGATTGCTTAATGTCATATTCATTCCAATCATCTTCTTGCTTTGGAATGGAAATGCCATTAACCAAAATGGAAGGAATATGAGGACCATTAACTATAACTTTTCAAAGATAATAACTAGTAGATTGAATATAGATGTGCATGCGAGTTTTCCAAAAGGTATAATTAGTGCCATTGAAAAATGGTGGCCTATTAGCTGTATGTCCTATAGCAAAACAAGCACCTTCTAGGACTGCCATGATCTTTTAACTCAAAACCGTTGGATTCTTTGCAAAGCACCAGTTTAGATACCAACGATTTTGGATTCCGGGCTTTGATACCAATTGTTGTCTAGTGATGATGCAACCTAAGAGAGGGGTGAATTGTATTTTAAAAATTATTTGAACTATTTTAATGGATATAAAACAAGTCTGTGCCAATTCAAATAAGTACTTATGTTTTGCCAAAATGCTTGCGTGCTTAATGAAAATATGTAAAGGAATTAACAAAGTAAATACAAGAGTAAATAAATAATAAATAACAGCAATCACAAACACAAGAATATATAGTGGTTCGGTGTACTTCAAGGCACCTATATCTACTTCCCAAGTTTTTCTTGGATATGTCACTATAATCACCAAGATTACAGTCGATTAGTTTTCCGGGCTCACTTATCAAAACCCAACCTATTTTTCCGGGCTCACAAGTCAAAACCTCTTATTGGTTTTATAATTTAGGCTAACCAACAACCTCCAATGATTTTACGGGCTCACTAACAACCTATGTTGGTTTTACACAAAGGCTAACCAACAATCTCTTTGATTTTCCACGGCTCACCAAAAATCTTGATACAACAATGTAAGAATGAAAGTAAATAATATAATAAAGCTTTCTAAAATAAAGTAAATATCTCTTTGAAGCTCTTGGATGATGTTAAAAAGGCTTGTCTTCAATTTGTTGAAGTCATTGAATGAAGCTTGATGTTGTGGACTTGGATTAACTCTCTTATCTTTGGAAGCTTGAAGGCTTGAACCACTCAACTCTTGAATCCTTGAATTGCTTCTCCATTTGATTTTTGATATTTATATAGCTCTCCAAATCATAGATGACTGTTTATGATCGTTGGAGATGAAAAACCAGCTGTTTGAAGCAAGTTTGGGAAGTTCTGTACTTCAGAAAAAAACTAGCCATTACTCCAAGTATCGACACTTGAATCTGGTAAGTCGACACTTGATTTCTTTATGAGTCGACACTTGAGTCAGCTTAAGGCAAAAATTCTGGATCGACACAGTTCTGTATTTTTCTTGCTCTCAGGCCTGAGTCGACACTTTGATATCTTCATGAGTTGACACTTGAGTGTGCCGGTACCGAAACTTGCTGAAACTTCTCCAAAATCAAACTTTAAACCTTTCAAAGTCTTCCTTATATTACAAAGTCCTTATAACTTGAAATTCCATAAATTTGAAGGATTCTTCAACTAAAATCCAAGCATTTTATTCTTTCAACTGATATAAGTACTTAATTTGATAAACACACTAAAATATACAATTAGTACTCACATATACTTAAGTATTTCATCAATCATCAAAATCAAGACCAGAGTCAACAAGCTTGGCCTAAAGCCTGACCAGAATTCAGACCGACCCGAACCCATCGGGCCAGCCCGGCCAGTTCTAACCCTACATGTATCGTGCTCCGACGCGCGCTTCCCACTTCCTCGAGTGCTCCTCTCTCTTGATCACCTCACTCCTTCCATTCTCCCAGGGCCCATCCTCAAATCCGCTGGAAATATCTCCGCGGAGAAATCTCATAGCCAGATTCTGAGAAAATGGAAGCCCATGATGGTGGCGGCATTGGTCATGTCTTGCTGCTGACCTTTTGCATCGCCAGCATCTGGTCCGCTTATGTAATCCAAGGCATCCTCCATGAAATCGTGTATGTTTTCCTTCGGATTTCCATTTTCATTTTTGGCTTAATTTTTTTCTGACTTCCTCTTAATTTCAAAGAAAAAAAACACGGACCCACCCCCAAACAAGGAACTTGGAATTGAGAGTCCAGGTAGGGTTCCTAATGGATGTAGTCCTTGTGATTAGATCCACCAAGCGATTAGGATCGGAGGATTTTTAATGAAAACAATATTTCAGCTAAAATCTTATAGGTAGTAGGGTCCTACAACCGATACCCTTTTATTCTTTTAGCAAAGCCAAGAAAGATATACCTTCGAGAGTTCTTGTCCAATTTTGTCCTCTTCTCTTTTAGGATTCATGCATATACGTCACATCTAAATACATGAAGATGGAAATAATTTATTAGCTTACCGCTCCAAATTTTTTTTGAAAATTTAAATCTAAGTGATTTTATCGATGCTCGATTGATCAAGTAGTAGGCCACGCCTTTATCAAATTTTGTAAAACTCAACATACTTCAAGCCCTTTCCATAAGTATTCTATTTAACCTCTTAGCCACATCATTTTGTTGTAGTGTACTGGGAACTGTGAAGTACCGCCGAATTCTATGCTCGTCACAAAATTTTTCAACTTTTTTAGAGTAATATTTCTTTCCATTATCTGAACGTAGATATTTAATTTTCAAACCCTTTTCATTTTTCACCAAAACCTTAAATTTCTTGAAGGTCCCAAAAATATCGAACTTTTACTTTAGAATATATATCCAAGCTTTCTGAGAATAGTCATCAACAAAAGAGATGAAGTAAAAACACCCGTCCAATGATATATCAGGTGACTCCGAAGTATCTGAGTGAATTAGTTCAAGAAATTTCTTACTCCGCTACTATGATAAAGAGAAAGAAAGCCTTCTTTGCTTATCATAGATGCAATTTTCACAAATTTTAGTGGTGCTGACTTGTACCCTCGAAGAAGCTCCTTATTTGACAAAACCTGTAACTCCTACTTGAGTCTCGCCCACCAATTTATAAATACTATCTATAAGCTCTTCCTTCATCACCACCAAATATCCTTGGCTCATATTTAGTTGATCTTTCTCTTCGACAAACTTCAAGCCTTGCTTATAAAACTTTCCAAGTGATATCAAACTCTTGTAAAGTATAGGTACATGCAGAACATTAGAAACCGTCCAAACTATACTATCAAACATCTTCATCCAAACATCTTCCACTCCAACCATGGGACATATTGTATTGTTACCCAAATAAACAATTTCACCATTCCATGGTTTGTATGTATAAAACCACTCCCTAAAAGGAGTCATGTAAAAAAATGCTGCTGAATCCAAAATCCAATAATGTGTAAGTTTAGATCTTTCCAATACTGTTAATGCATCCCCGTCTTTCGAAGTAATCAAACTGGCTTTACCTTCTGCTACATTACCTTGGAAGTTTTCCGCTTCATATTTTGTATCAACTCCTTTGACTCGGCAATCTTTCTTCACATATCCTGATCATCCACAATTCTAACATTTTATCTCCTTCTTGTCCTTAGATTTAGATCTCATTTTCCCTTGATTACCACATCCCCTCTCGATAGATCTTCCCCGTGCTACCATAGCCTCCCCCAAAGAGCTTCTTTGGCTAGATTTTTGTCTCATTTCCTTCGTTAATAATGATGCAACAACTGACTCCATATAAGAGTTTTAACGTAACTCAAGTTCATAATGAGTTTATCCCAAAATTTTGGCATAGAACAAAATAGAATGTTAGCCTTCTTTTCATCTTCAGTTCTCACATCTAGGGCTGTAAACTTGCTCACAATAGAATTAAACACACTCAAGTACTTTTGAATTGATGCCCTGTCCTTCACTTTAGATTGTATAATTGCTGTTTCAAATAAATTTTATTCACCAAATAATTCCCTTATCGCCAAGGCGGTAGCCCAGCTAGTTGGGGTCTTGCCTCACAATAATAGGTAACGGGTTCGAGGCGTGACTTTGTGGAAGACTCGATTAAATTCAAGAGTTATCCCTTGAGGTTCATGATGGTTGGATAAGTGAGAGGACAGGGTCCTTCTTCTTCCCCGTTCTGACTGGCTGGTATCTTGATGATGTCGAGTTGACGTACTCACCATTGAATGAGGAAAGGCTGCAAAAATCTAGCATCTTGAATCGAACATTTCTTGGTGGGATGGGGGCTTGCAGGGTAGCTACGCCGGATTTATTCGCTCTATCCCTTTTTTTACCAAAAAAATACTTCCCTTCATAGAGGTTCTTCGACTTTTTCAAAATTCCTTTTGTAGTAGTCTCAGCCTCAATATTAAATAATACCATATCATCCTACGCAGGGTTTGCAGGGGTAGCTATGCCGGATTCATTCCCCTATCCCTTTTTTTTACCAAAAAAATACTTCCCTTCGTAGAGGTTCTTCAACTTTTTCAAAATCCCTTTTGCAATAGTCTCAACCTTAATATTAAGTAATACCATATCATCCTATGCCAAATAGAGATTCGCCATTGCCAGCCTATCTTTCTCCTTGTATTGCACATCTGATATCTTATGAGATTTGTGTTTTTTTTCTTATAAAGCAACTTCACAACCATCCATAATCAATACTGCCTGCATATTCATTTTCCAAATTATAAAGTTTGATTCGTCAAATCTTGGTATTTCATATTTTGTTATTGTCATCTTGCTCGTCATTGTTTCAAATCAAACCAACTACAAAAGAATCATCATTTTCTAATACCAAACTGAAAAGACCGGGATAACCAATCATATCTCAACCCACACGGTACATAAGCACAACAGAAACATGATCGTTTTGTAGAGAAAATAAATTAAAATAAAATATAAAAGAGAGATAATCAAAGTAATATAAAAATAGAAGAAAAGAAAGTATAATATATATATATATGGCGTGGAGTTCCTGGATCAGCCGGTTGGAGCCGCTGCATCACAGGACCGCTCCCTGGTTCACCTGCAAAATATCCCTTGCCGGAGTTGTTTTGGCAGGGGACACTCCGATGCCTAAGTCAGTGACGGATTCTAGCCACAAAATGGGGAAGGTGTCGAGAGTGGGAGAGGGAAGGCTCTTAGAGAATGTATCAATGTATGTGAGTAAGGGGGTTAGCGTGTACCTCTCGAACCATCCTTCTTATCCTTATTTTAAAAAGGGCCTGCGGCTTGCATCCCGCTCTTTTTTCGGTGATCATGGGGAGCCAATCTCTTCCATGATTGGTGATCGTGGATTGTCATTGAGCGGTTCCGGCCAGATCGAAGGCGTGGCAGCAGGAGTTGCGCACCATGATCATGGCATGATGAGTGTCGATTATAACCGTTGGTTATAGTTACCTTTCTGGACTAGATTGTGGTCCAAGCTTCGAGTTTTTCCTTGCGTGGGCCGAAGACTTGGTATTTCCCCGGGACTGGAGATCGTGTCTATGGCGGGGACCGAAGTACGTGCCTACAGAAGTCGATGAGAAGTTCGGTCTTCGATCAAGGCCGAAGACATTGCCCGAAGGACCGGCCTCCGGATGTTGTGGTCCGGTGTGAAGCCTTAGGTTGCCTGCAGTTGGCCTGTCCCTTGCTTGGTCCGAAGTCCGTAGTCCGGAGAGAGGACTTTGACCAGTTGAACCGGAGTCCGGTTTGTAGCTGAACCAGGATATCCCAACAGTTGCCCCCCTACTCTCAGTTTTCAAAGCGAAGATTTGAGAAGTGAGAGTATTAAAGCCTTGTCATTTTCCTCATGGGAGGCAGTGCAGTGGATGATTACCCCTGGTAGGACTGCCCATCACGATCCGAGAAACAGATGATGGACAGCTGTCACTCCTGGATTGGGAAGGAAGGAGAAGGTGGGTGGCCCTGGAGCCACCTTTTCTTTTCCTGTTGCATAATGGTTGAGGCAATCTTTTGGTTGAGATTTGGATGGTTGTGGTGGCTCTCCCCCGTCCGTTGGATGAAGGGTATACCTCATCATGGCGGTTAGTTGCAGGTGGGTTACCTCCCAGGGTAACCTTGAGTCAATTTAACCCCGTCGGGGCTCTAGAAACCCTCACTTTTTTTCTAGGGAAGGGCAAAGGTCCGGCCAAGGAAGCTTCTTCAACCTCGTCCCATCCTCCGCCCAAACTGTTCTGGACTACCAGTCTATTCCATAGGTAGAATCTTCTTTATGCTTCCTTGCTTCATTCCTTTGTCATGGAAGATACCGTAGAGAGTCAGGAGAAAAAAGTTGGGCCCTCAGGGGCCGGAGACATAGTAGGTCCGGAGTCGGTCCCTAGCTCGGTTTCTCAGGGCAAGGCAGCCCTTCTTTGAAAACGCTACCACATTCCTAAGGAGTTTCCCTTCGTCCTTCCCGCGTCCGAGGAGCGGGTGAACGAACCTCCCCCTGGGTGCTTGGCCATATACGAAGATCACCTGAAAGCTGGTCTTCGATTTTCCCTGTACCCCTTCTTTGTCAAAATCTTTCGCTTGTACCAAGTGGTGCCAGCGCAGTTGATCCCGAACAGCATCAGGAACATCTGTGGGTTCCTAGTTATGTGCAGCATCGCAAACATAGAGCCTAGGACCAATTTGTTCATGGCCCTTTTTGTCCTCAAAAAGGATTTCCACAGCAACGGATGGTGGGTGATTGGTCCTAGATCAGGTCGTAGGGTCATCAAGGATATGCCCAGCGCCATCCATAGATAGAAATCCATTTTTGTATTTGTGTTGTCTCTTAATTCATGGGACTTCGATATGGTATGGAAGAAGCCTCGTATGACCGCCAATGACGGGAAGAAGGTCTTGGCGGCCGATCAGTCGGGCTATGACCTCCTGGTCAACTCTGAAGTTGCCCCTATTCGGGAACTATTGGAGGAGAGAAATCTCCATCGGGTGGGAATTAGCAGATTCCCCTCATTTTTATAGTGATAGGAATTTCTGCTCTTCTTCCTTGGATTTATTGTGGCTCAATCAATGGAAGTAAAATCCTCTGCTTGCAGGTGGGGGGATGAAGCCCGGCTTGAGCTGGCTCCGCCAGACTTCGGAGAAAATGGTTGTATAAGCCCCCTAACCTGGTCTGCAGTCCGAAAGAGGGCTCGAAGGGATGGTCCCGAGGGGGATCAAAGTACTTCGTCTTCCTGGGGGACCTCAGGGGAAGACGTAGCAGCCATGGAAGGGGCTCTGTCAAGACCCCATCTAGTCGAAGCTCCATCGGTGGCTGTCTCCCCAGTCTGCACAACGGGGAGCCCATTTTGGGGAGTTGATGTGCCACCGTTTTGCCCCCCTGCTGCTGATAGGGGCGAAGCATGGCAAGTCGAAGGAGAGTTCGCCTATGGGGCTTCCTCGGTCGGAGTATGTTCGACGAACTCCTCGGAGCTTTCGCCTACGGGGGGACTGCTGGTCCCGGCCGTAGCCAGGCAGGCGTTGAAGGGTATGCTTCTGCCTCACGATATGGTTATTTTTCGGAACCGGAGCCTTTCCAGGGTGTCCGATTCTGCCTTTTCCGCCCTACAACAGGTATGACCCTTGCCACTTCTCCTTATATTGAGAATTGTTCAATTCATGACCCCTCCCTTTTGATGTAGCTGGTCTACGACCTCACCTTCATGGAGGAGGGCCTGGGGAATGTAGACAGCCTCACCATGACCTTAAAGAAGAGCTTCAGACTGTCAGGGCTGCCAAGGAAGTAGCTGAGGAGTTGAAGCAGTTCATGGAGGACCGTCTTGCCCGAATGAATGATGAAGTTCGCGAACTGAAGGGCGAACCGAAACGTGCTCATCTGACCATGACGGGACAAGAGGCAGGGTGGAGGAGGAGCAGGAAACAAGTCGAATCCTTAGAGCAGGCTGCCAGGGATGATCAGGAGAAGATAGAAAGCCTGGCCAAGGCGGCGAAGGAGGCTTCCAGGAGGGCCGAAGAGGCGATCCTGGAGTCCGAAGCTGCTAAAGGGGAGTCCGTATCTTTGAAGAAGCGGGTGGACGACGCCGTGGCTGATTTCAAAATGTCTCCGCAATTCCAGGCGGAGATCAATGAAGCAACTTTGTATGGCTACCAGCACGGTTTCAATGACGGACTCTCCAAGGTGAAGGAGGCCTTCCCCCATCTTGACCTCTCCGGCATTCCCCCCTTTGACATAGTTGGAGAAGAAGAAGAGGAAGTGGAGGGGGCCGAAGTCATAGTAGAGGTCGAAGAGGCACCTTGTCTGAAGGAGGAGGCCACTGCCGTAATTGAAAATCCGGAGGTGACCCCAACTTCGATCCTGGTTCAGGAGGAGGCTCAGGCCGGAGGAGTCCACGCTGAAGGTTCCCCGGTTCTGGCCCAGATTGACGAGGTCCTCTCAGAGCAAATTGATAGGTTGCTCTAGTCCTGTAGTGTGGGGCCATCTTCTGCTGATGTTAAGTGACTTAGGTCGTTCTGGATGTATTTTCCTTCTTTTTTCATTGCACTTATCAATGAATGATAGTTTTTCCAAACTCTGAAATGAATTCTTCCTTCTTTGGGTGTGCATTGTTATGCTTCATGTGTAACTCGAAACGGTTTTACCGTTCTTTTTTCTGCTTAGTCGAACAGTCACGTCCGAAGGCCATTTAGTCGATAAGAGCTGGTTTTACCGTTCTCTTTTTTATTCGGTTGAGGAACCGTGGTTGAAGGCCGTTCAGTCGATGAAGACGAACCTTGGGATGAACCGAAACTCCGTTGTTGAAGGCCGTCTCCTTCCTTCGGGTGTTGAGTTGGTCCATTGGGGCGGACAAGAGTCATCTCCCCACCAATCAGTGATTAGGGTGATTTGATTGCGACCCTTGTTGCCCATGTGGCATGTCAATATATGTACAGTCATGATTTCTTGCATCTTGTGAGCCGCCGGGTCTTCTTTTTCCAAAAAGAAACCATTAATGATGCCGTCGCACGATGAAGATTTCTCCGTATTCGAAGCGATGGTAGTTGTTGTCTTGGGGATGGCTCCCGGGCAACTTTCTGGTTCTCGAAGCGTCGCTTGGACACATGACGCTTTCTGATGCGGCTGGGAAGGACGTGGGGCATGCCTCCTTGCAGTCGGTCATGGGTGCAGGGTCTCTATAAATAGGACCTTGCCTTCTGCTGTCAAGGGCCATCATTTCTGTAGGCTCCTTTTCTCCATTAATAATGATGTTCAGCACTTCTGAGCTCCGTCGTGCGGTAAAAAGAAGGGCCATCGATCCGAAGATGAAGCAAAGTCCGGAGTCTCTTGGGCCGAGGGAAGATGAAGAGGAGCCTCTCGTGGATCGCCTCGAGAAGAAGGTCCTCCTATTGGAGGCTCAGTTGAGAGAGGCTTGGGCCCAGGTCACGGTGGTGACCACGGCGGTGGAGGAAGCAAGGAGGGAGGCGGCGAACGCCATTTCGAACTTCAAGGCTTTTGTCGCCTTCAAGGACCAGCTCACCAGGGTGGCTCTGGATTCCTTCCACCAGGGGTTCCGGGAATGTCGAGGGAAGGCCTCCAAGTTTTATAACTTGAAGGGCCTGGACAACATTAAGCCCTCCGTTCCCTTTTCCGGTCATGAATTTGATTCCGACTCCGATGAGGGGTTAGATTCCGGTTCGAACGGGAACCCCGGGGGTCCTTCGTCGTCCCACCAGATCTCTCCCCATCGGTACGAAAAAAACCAGGCGGGGAGTTATTGAAAATTTCCCACATCCTTCCGATGTTACTTTCTTTTCTTTTTTCTTCCTTTTTTTTTATCTCTCCTTGTGAGAGTTTCTTTTTCTTTTCTTGTCCTCTCTTTATAACAGTTTCTTCCTTTCTTCTTTTTTTTGTAAAAAATTTGAAAGGAATGAAATATCTTTTCGTTACCTCTTTCCATGTACTCTTTATGATGTGTTGTATGATGCTTTGTCTGTAATGTAGACTCTACGGACCATCTTCGATCTATAGGGAAGAAGTGAGGTCAGTTGGATCGTTCTGAGAATGTCTGTTATCGATAGAAATGACGATAGTGGTCCTTTTAGGTACGTGTTCGGATTTACCGTAGGGTAAGGTGTTTACACCGTCCCTGTGCACGTTCTATCATGATTAAGGTAGGCTGTTCAGGCCCGCCTCAGTGCATCTTCGGATTCACTGTAGGGTAGGTTACGAAAACATCCCTGCATCTTTGATCTTTTTGGTGGCCTGATTAGACCATTCATTGTGCTCGTCGGGCATACCGATAAGGTGAGTGGATCAGACTCTCCTTTGTGTAGTTGACCAATTTTTCAGATCAGGTCACTCAGGCTGTTGTCGTTCAGTCGATGCAACTAGTCATTCTGAGTTGAGTGGGGTTGGGGAGCTTTGCACAGGAATTTCAGGAACTCTTTTATTGATAGTATTTGCGAAGGTTTTGTACATTCCATGGCTAGGATAGGGCCTTCCCCTCTAGGGTCCTGAGTCGGTATGTCCCTGGTCGAATAACTTCTTCGACTTGATATGGACATTCCCAATTGGGAAAGTGTTTACCCTGTTACGTTGGCCTGGATACCTCTGCTCTTCGCAATACCATGTCCCCCGTGCGGAAAGTTTGCTCCTTCATCCTTGAGTTGTAATATTTGGCGACCTTTTGTTGGTATACCGCCATCCTTATCTGGGCCTATAGCCTGGTGCTTGATAGCAAGTCCAGATCTATCCTTCTGCGATCGGAATTCTCAGGCTCTTCATAGTTGTCAATTCTCAGGGATTGTAGGGAGACTTCAATAGGTAGTATGGCTTCGATACCGTAGGCTAGGTTGAACGGAGATTCACCGGTGGCCATTCTCGGGGTAGTTTGGTATACCCAGAGAACAGAGGTTAGCTCGTTGGCCCAAAGTCCTTTGGTGGCGTTCAACCTTATCTTCAGACCATGGAGGATGGTCCGGTTGGTGACTTCGGCTTCTCCGTTGGATTATGGATGAGCAACGGACGTTAGCCGATGCTGGATATGGTACCAAGCACAAAAGTTCTTGAACTTCGGATTATCAAACTGTCTCCCGTTATCCGTGATGATGACATGTGGGATGCCGAACCTGAATATGATGGAATTCTTTACAAAATTTTCTACCTTGCCTTCTGTGATCTGGGCTAATGGTTCGGCTTCTACCCACTTCATGAAATAGTCGATGGCCACTAGGAGAAACTTCCTTTGCCCTAATGCTGGTGGGAATGGGCCAAGAATATCCATCCCCCACTGGGTAAAAGGCCATGGGGCTGCCAGTTGAGTCAGGTGACTCGTAGGTTGTCTCTGTACATTGGCATATCTCTGGCATTGATCACACTTCCGCATGAAATAAGCTGAGTCCTTCTGGATGGAAGGCCAGTAATACCCCTGTCGAATGATCTAATATGCCAGGGATCTGCCTTCCAAGTGATCACCACATATGCCCTCGTGGATCTCTCTCAAAGCATAATATGCATCGGTGGGTCCTAAGCATTTCATCAATGGCTGGGAGAACGATCTCTTGTAGAGGGTTCCGTCTAAGATGACGTACTGAGATGCCATCCAACTGATCTTCTTGGCCTCTGCCTTATCTTCCGGTAGTTCTTCCTTATTCAGAAACCTGATGTTGGGATCCATCCAGCTGGGCTCGGTGTTGATCTGGTGCACCTCTGCAGCCTCTTCGGCTATGCTTGGAGTTTCAAGATGTTCAACAAAGGTGTGCCCGAGGGACTCCGGTGCTGTAGTTGTCAGTTGAGACAGTGCATCCGTCCGGGAGTTCTCTGATCATGGAACATGGATGATTTCAAAATGTTCCAGTTGGGAAGATAAAGTTCGTACCTTCTCCAAGTATTGCACCATGGTTGGATCTTTAGCTGCATATTCTCCGTTGACTTGATTCACAACCAGTTGGGAGTCTGAGAAGGCTCAAAATTGTTGGACTCCTAGATCTTTGGCGATCCGAAGTCCGGCGAGCAGGGCTTCGTATTTGGCCTGATTATTTGAGGCATAGAAGGAGAAGCGGAGAGCGTACTCTATGGTATGGCCATCAGGTCCAGTCAACATCAGTCCAGCCCCGCATCCAGTTGCATTGGAAGCTCCATCCATATGAAGCACCCAAACAGACTTCGTCTCCTTCGGGGCTTCTTCTTCTGTCGAAGAGGCTTCGTCTTCGGACTTCTAGGTGCACTTAGCCAAAAAATCGGAGTGCACCTGGGCCTTCATAGCCGCTCGAGGCTAGAAGCTGATATCAAACTCACCTAGCTTTACAGCCCACTTGGCTATCCTTCCAAAGGTGTCCGGAGATCGGAGAACGGCCTTGAGAGATTGATCTGTTAGCACCAGGATAGCGTGGGCCTGAAAGTATGGCCGTAGTCGCTTTGCCGCATTCACTAAAGAGTAGATCAGCTTCTGTATCCTTGCATATCGCGTTTCTGCATCATGCAGGACATTGCTGATATAGTAGATGGGCTTGTGAGACCCGTCTTCCTCTTTTCGAACAAGAACCGAACTTACTGCTTCATCTAAAGCAGAGAGGTACAGGTAGAGGACCTCGCCTTCTTGTGGCTTAGAGAGCAATGGCGGGGTCTCCAGATACTTCTTCAGTTCCTCAAAGGCAGCTCGACAGTTATCGGACCATTCAAAGCCCTTTGATTGCCGGAGTATCTTGAAGAACGGAAGACATTTCTCAGCTGACCGAGAGATAAATCTGCTGAGGGAGGCAATCCTCCCCGTCAACTGCTGGACTTCCTTATTAAAGGAGGGATGTCTCATATCTTTCAAGGCTTGAATCTTCTCAAGGTTCATCTCGATCCCTCGTTTGGTGACAAGGAAGCCCAGAAATTTGTTCGAAGTGACCCCAAAGGTGCACTTTGCCGGGTTCAGCTTCATATGGTAGAGCCGGAGAGCGCTGAATGATTCCTCCAAGTCGCGGATGTGATCTCTCCGAAGGAGGCTCTTGACGATCATGTCGTCAACATAGGCCTCCATGTTTCTCCCCAGTTGCTTTTCAAATACCTTGTTGATAAGTCTTTGAAATGTTGCTCCGGCATTCTTGAGGCCGAACTGCATCATCTTGTAGCAGTAGAAACCTTTATCAGTGATGAAAGTCATCTTCTCCTCATCTTGTGGATCCATTCTAATTTGATTGTAGCCGAAGAAGGCGTCCATGAAACTCAGCAATTGGTGACCGGCAGTAGCGTCGACCAGTTGATCAATCTTTGGAAGAGGAAAACTATATTTTGGGCAAGCTTTGTTGAGGTCTGTATAGTCAATGCAGATCCTTCACTTGCCACTAGCTTTCTTCACCATCACCACGTTGGCCAACCACTCGGGGTAGCCGGCCTCTCTGATGAACCCTACTTTGAGGAGCTTGCCAACCTCTTCGTCCACAGCTTGCTGTCTTTCGGGGGTGAAGCTCCTCTTCTTCTACCAAACCGGCTTGTACCCAGGAGTTACTTCCAGCCGATGAGTAATTACTTCGACAAGAATCCCGGGCATGTCCGAAGCCGACCAAGCGAAGACATCGGCGGTGTCCCTGAGGAAACGGATCAACTCCGTTCTGGTTTCCTTGTCTAGTGTGCTCCCGATCTACACAACTCTGGAAGGATCTTCCTCTGTCAAAAGCACTAGGACGGTCCTCTCCATGGGCTCACCAAGATTTGTAGTTGCATCCCTCGGATCCAGCTGATCCGGAGTTGTCGAATCCTTGAAATGCTTGTCTTGAATCATCAAGCACTGTCGTGTCGTCATCTGGTTTCCTCTAACATCTCCAACACCATTCCTGGTGGGGAAGCGCACCAAGAGATAGTGAGAGGAGATCACGGTTTAGAATCTGTTCAAGGCAGGCTATCCCGGAATAATATTATATGCTGAGGGGATCCAGACCACCGTGAAGTTGATCGGCAGTGTCTTTTGTCGAGGTTCGGTGCCAAGGGTTACAGGCAACACTATTTCCCCTTCGGCATAAACTTGGTTGCTCCAAAAACCAGAGAACGGTATGGGGGATCTTTGCAGTTGATGTCTAGGCAAACATATTTTAGAGAATGCATCGTACATCAAGACATCAGTCGAACTTTCATTATCAACAAGGATCCGCTGTACATCATAATTGGCCACTATGGTCAAAATTACAAGAGGATCATCATATGGGAGCCGAACTCCCGCAAGGTCATCGTCGGAGAAGAGGATAGAGTTGTTGTCTTTAAGTCGCTTTGGGGCATGGTCCTCATCCCTTCTCGAGTTGGTAGGCCGGTGTATCATCCTTACACCTCCATTGGTGGGCCTTTGATTTGGCAATTCGGCCTCTTCGAGAGGTGGCTGGGGAACAGTTGCTTCCGATCGGGGTCCTTGGCGATCGATGTACCATCCCAAGTACCCCCTCTTGATGAGATCCTCAATTGCATCCTTCAGCTGGATGCACTCTTCTATGTTGTGACCGTGGTCCCAGTGGAATCGGCAATATTTATTCCTATTCCTTACGAAAGAGGAGGCCTTCATGGGACAGGGCCGTTGGAGATAGTTTTCCTTCTCTATCTCCATGAGGATCTTCTCTCGAGGGAGGTTGAGGGGGGTGTAGGAGTCGAATTTTCCTTCCAACGCTCTGGGCCTGGGAGGACTTCTTCGGCGATCCGTATATTTGCCGCCGTTGTTATTGAAAGTTTGGGGACCTTGTCCCCTGTTATTCTTCTTTTTTGAAGGGGGTTTCCTTTCAATCAGTCGTCGATTCGCTGCCTGCTCTTCAGCATCGGCGTATTTCTGAGCCCTTGACAGGAGCTCAGCATAGCTTTTAGGGAACTTCTTATCCAGGAAGAAAGTAAGCCTGAAGGTACGAGCCCCTTCTTCAGTGCTGACATGGCCACGTGCTCGTTGAGATCTGGGATCTCAAGCATGGCCGCATTAAACTTGGAGATATAATCTCGCAGGCTTTCTCCTTCATTCTGGTGAAGGAGGAACAGTGTGTCCGTATTCCGAGGAGTTTTGCGGCAGGTCCTGAAATGCAAGACAAACAATTTTTCTAACTCGGAAAAGGAATCGATGGTACCTGGGTGCAGGCTCAAGTACCACATCCGAGCGAACTTCTTCAAGGTAGCCGGGAATGCTAAGTAGTACATCGCGTCTGAAGCTCCTTGGATCATTATATGGGCCTTGAAGCTGCCCAAATGATCAAGGGGGTCGGAGGTGCCGTCGTAGGTTTCCATCTGGGGAACCCTGAAGTGCCGAGAAATGACGTCGGCCATGATGCGATCGGTGTAGGGTGGGCGTAGATCACCCACAATCAGGTCATCGGGATCCTTCAAATCCCGCATCCTCTGTTCTCGCGCCTTCGCCATCTCTGATTCGATGGCTCTGAATCTCCCGTCATAATCGGGAGTCTGCTTCGGCACTCTCTCTACATAAGTGGAGTCTCCGAAGGAGGGTGAGGGAGTTTGTCTAGGCCTTTTCCCTTTATATGGGGAATCGGTGGATCTGGGCAATCTTGAAGTTCGGCCTTCAAGAGGGGGCCGAGAACGAGGGGAGGGATGCATAGAATCCTCCCGTGGGGCTCTCTTTCTTTGGGATCGAGAGCTATGTCTAGAGATGACCGGTGGGTCTCCCACCGGAAAGGCTCTATCTTGGAATTCATGAACCATGGCCGTAAGGTTGGTGACCTGGTTCACAAGAGCTTCAAACTGCTGCAATCCCACAACAACTGTGGGAGGTGGAGCATCGTTCTCCTCCGGGGGTGCACCCCCCTGAGACAGAGCATAACTCCGGCTTGTAGAAGCGATTGGAGCTTTTCCTCTTGCCATCAAAAACTTTTTTCTTCTCCTTGTCTGGGAGGGAGCTTAAAGAACTTTAACGTCCCCCTTCCTGGCGCGCCAATCTGTTGGCGTGGAGTCCCTGTATCGGCCGGTCGGAGCAGCTACGTCACAGGATCGCTTCCTAGTTCACCTGCAAAACATGTCCCTTGCCGGAGTTGTTCCGACGGGGGACACTCCGATGCCTAAGTCAGTGGCGTATTCCAGCCACAGAATAGGGAATGTGTCAAGAGTGGGAGAGGGAAGGCTCTTAGAGAATGTATCAATGTATGTGAGCGAGGGGGTTAGCGTGTACCTCTCGAACCATCCTTCTTACCCTTATTTAAAAGAGGGCCTCTGGCCTGCATCCCGCTCTTTTTCCGGTGATCATGGGGAGCCAATCTCTCCCATGATTGGCGATCGTGGGTTGTCATTGAGCGGTTCCAGCCAGATCGAAGGCGTGGCAGCAGGAGTTGCGCGCCATGATCATGGCACGATGAATGTCGATTGTAACCATTGGTTACAGTTGCCTTTCTAGACCAGATTGTGATCCAAGCTTCGGGTTTCCCCTTGCGTGGACCGAAGACTTGGTATTTTCCCGGGACCGGAGATCGTGTCTACGGCGGGGACCGAAGTACATGCCTTCGGAAGTCGATGAGAAGTTCGGTCTTCGATCAAGGCCGAAGACATTGCCCGAAGGACCAGCCTCCGGATGTTGTGGTCCGGTGTGAAGCCTTGGGTTGCCCGCAGTTGGCCTGTCCTTTGCTTGGTCTGAAGTCCGTAGTCCAGAGAGAGAACTTCGACCAGTCAAACCGGGATATCCCAACATATATATATATACAAAATGTATATATGTATATACATATATACAAATGTATGTATATGTATGTATATATATGTATGTATATGTATGTATATGTATGTATGTATATGTATGTATATGTATGTATGTATATGTATGTATATGTATGTATGTATGTATATATGTATGTATATGTATGTATATATGTATGTATATGTATGTATGTATGTATATGTATGTATATATGTATATATGTATATATATATGTATGTATGTATGTATATATATGTATGTATGTATGTATGTATATGTATGTATGTATGTATATGTATGTATATGTATGTATATATATGTATGTATATGTATGTATATATATGTATGTATATGTATGTATATATATATATGTATATGTATGTATATATATGTATGTATATGTATATATATATACATATATGCATATATGTGCATATATGCATATACGTATGTTCTTTACTTTTTCACAATCATGATTTGATAAGGGCTCTCCCGAACTAATCTTTCGTCGCTTGTGAGCAAAGTCCACTGACCACTCATGCCACTCACCATTAGCTAATGTTAGCTCCTTTTAAGAAGTAATCTTAATGTGCTTCTGATGCTATTTATAGTCTCTAATTAAATTCACTGTAACCCATGCCCGCTAAATGGAAACTTTTTTTTTTTCGGGTGCAGAGGATGTATTTGCACTCATCTTTGTATTGCATCATTATCGGACCGCTGGAGGTGTATAAAAGACACATCATATTTGAATATATCTAATTAAAAGACACATCATATTTGAATATACTATTAAATATCTACAGAATTGCAGCGGTTGAATTTGAACGTACCACTCATTTTAAATTGAATCGTGGTTGTTTCTGTGTTTGAATATTAAATTGCATCCATCATTACTTGATCATAGGAAGTGTATCTATCTTCTAATTATCAAACACTTATTGCATTTGAATTGTACAACTCAATTTTACTTGAACCGTGGCTATTTTTATATTTAAATATTCATTAAGCAATAGCAGGCGTGACCGAGTCAGCATAATGGCATGGACTATATATATATTCAAACAATGCACGGTTGGACAATTCGCTTCCCCTGTAGCTTCGTTCAATTTATTAGTGATCAACACGCGGTTGATCTACGATCAAAATGGAACCTCTAGTATAGACGGTAGAGGATCTAAACTCTCTTATCAAAGTAATCGATGTCTCTTATATCATCTGTCCTATAAAAAGAATACAACTAATTAGTATACCCTCTATGTTCAGTCTCGCGGATTATGAGGCAGATGTGGTCACACATCCACCATATCTTTACCTCCGCAAACATCCGTCAAGTGTTCTTGAGTCACACATTTGATTGACCTTGTTCTCTACGGCATATAGACAATTGACGGGTTCAACCAATGCGTTGTGGCATAATTTGTGCAGTAATAGAGGGCAAGTACATAAAATTGTATTGACGTAACTGCGAACCTCGCTCGGAAAGTGTCTCTCATTGTCGAATACTTACTAATTAATGCAAAAAAAATCTTTTTTTTCTTGGTGGACTAAACCTTAAAAAAAATTATATAGAAAAGATAAAATTTCTAAAAGCTATCGGAACATCCATAAAATCAGTTCAAACCGTGTAAATAGAGTGGTTGGCGACGGCGAAAAACATCTCTACCATTCCCATCAAAAAAGAAAACCTTCTCTTCTCTACCATGTTTACTAAAAATTTGCAAACCGGTGAACCGTCAAAATAGGAGCTCTTAGAGTATCGGGGAAGTAATGACGTAACTATGAACGTCTTTTTTATCAGAGAAAGGCACCAGCATGCAATTAACCTGCATGAGGAGGAGCAGCCATCTGTCATTCGTTTGATGAGGAGCAGAAGAGTTTTGCACAGAATAGTCAAGATAAGCATGGCATAGGAGGTAGACGTAACTAGCAACGCCTCTTGGGGAAGTGTCTCACTTGATACATCATCGCCTGGATGATCACCGAATGCTTCCAAGGCGGCGCTTTCCGATCAATATAGTTTATATATATATATATATATATATTGCTTTGATTGTCTTAATCTCAGAAGTATTTTATGGGACATGAGGTGGCGGTTTCTCATTTTGCCGGAAGGAGAAAAATTTTTAAAGAGACTAAAAGTTTTTTTATTAAAAATTTCTATGGAATGACATGCTAATTGAAATAGATTAGTAATACTGGCTCAAGATGCAGAAAAAACACCAAACATAATAAAATATTTGTAGAGAATTACGAGGATAAAATAATTATGAAACAAATTGGAAGAGAAAAAAAAAATTATTGAAAAAAAATAAAGATCAAATCAATAAGTTTGGTTCCTCCTTTAAATACACCTCATAAAAGATGCTCTACATATACAAAAATAATATCTCCTCTCTTTTTTTCTCCAATCTCAAAGAAGATGCAAGGTCCTTTTAAATAAAAAATAATGTAGGTGGAATAATATATTATATTATTATATATTTTGCAATGTGTGAAGTATTTTTTAGATACTAGAATGAAAAGAAATATAATATTTTTTAAATAGGGAGCATTTTTTTATCGTAATATTTTATTAATATTTATGATATTTATGATATATGGATTTCTATTTTTTCTTATATTTTACTTGAGTTGTGTATTTAATTGATGTTTTTTAAAATAATAATCCTACATTATAAATTTTTAATAATTTTGATGAACGGGATAGGATAATTTTAAAGGACAAGTTTAATTAATAAGTTTACTTAAAATTAAATTTAAATTAATAAAAATATGTTATAATACAAGATAAGATTAATCACATGAAATATGTTATAATAAAAAATTAAAATATATATTATAAGATTAATAATTAATATATTTTATTAAAAAAACATTTATTTATTTTATAAGTTATAAATATATTTGTTGTTAAAATATATTTTGTTATTTTCTATAAATTATTAGTATACCATTAATATATTTATTTATACTTATGGTATATTATTCATTAATAAAAATATTTATTTTTATTAGAAAAATAAACCAAATAGAAATAATATACATTAAGTTCAATATGTAAATATATGTGCAATAAAATATTTCCATTTTAACATTGAATTATCATTGAATTATGGTATGACAATAATATATATGATGAGTAATATATTATAATATAACGTATACCACAAATATGACATATGTAGTATAATATAATATATTAACTATATACAATCTTCATATAATATATATTATTTTTATAATTTATTATATATAAATGATTAATATTTTTTATAAAATATATTTATCAATCTTATTAATTCTACAAAAAAATATAAAATCAATTTTTTATATGTAGTTATAATATATTAGTTATTAATATAGATATTTATTTTGATTAAAAAATATGAGAAATGAAATAATATATATCAGGTACTATTGTTATATAAATATATGTGTTGCCGTCCTTACCGTTGTGGCCCGCAGCTCGGATGTGGCGCCGGACGGCAGCCTCATTTCCCGAAATCCAGCGATTCCCGGTCCTGCAAAATAGAGTTAGAGATCCAGGCCGAGGATCCCGGCGGGGGCACTCCGATAATCAAGTCAGCGGACGGTAAAGAGGAACAGATCCTCCAAGGTGGCTCCCTCTTCGGTCACCATACTTGAAGGAAAGTTTTTAGTAAATGATGGAGTAGGAAGAGTAGGAGAGGAGCTAGTAAGGCTCGAGCCATGACGGCCGTGTCCGTCGGAACTCTCTCCGGGAGTTTCGCGGTAGCCTCCGTGCGCTCTCTCCACTTCTATCTCCTTCTCCCCCTTTTCCTCGCTTACCTCGTTCTCGCCCGTTGGGTCCTCCTTTTAGATCACCGGCACTCCCCGCTTCTTGTTTCGGTTTTCCCCCTCCTGGGGTGCTCGAAGGTCAATGGCATCCATTGGCCGTGCTCCCGAGATCATTTTTCCTTATAGTAGGGAGTTATGCTGCGAGCCTTATTTTTTCGGTGGGTTATCATGACTGGGGAAGTTTAGCATGGCCTTGATCCGGGAGTATCCGTCCTCAGGTATGAGGTTCCTAACGCGGCCTTCTCCTTTTGGGTGGTATAGATGGTTGGCTGCAGGACCCGGTGTCTCGATTGGGGCACTCCTCCCTAATTGGTGGAAACGATGGTAGGCGCACCTCGCTAGCTTTGGGGCACTGTACTGGACACGCCGTATTGGGCGCGCTAGCTTCAATGGTAGACTTGGTGCGGACG
Organism: Areca catechu; assembly: GCA_021397845.1. Classification (NCBI taxonomy): domain Eukaryota; kingdom Viridiplantae; phylum Streptophyta; class Magnoliopsida; order Arecales; family Arecaceae; genus Areca; species Areca catechu. Next base: position 188,663,007 of record CM038043.1, read on the forward strand.
CCTTTGTCCTTTTCGTGATGCTTCCGAGGAGCGGGCTCGACTTCGACCGAGGTGGGCTCAACCCTTGGAGAGCCACCTGGTGAAGAAACGGAGATGGCTCAACTTCGGTCGAGGTGGGATCGACCCTTGGGGAGCCAACTGGCAAAGGAGCGGAGGGAGCTCGACTTCGACCGAGGTGGGCTCGACCCTTGGGGAGCCACCTGGCGAAAGAGCTGAGAGAGCTCGACTTCGGCCAATGTGGGCTCGACCCTTGGGAAGCCACTTGGCGAAGGAGCTAAGATGCCGAGCTTGACCTCGGCCGAGGTGGGCTCGACTCTTGGGAAGCCACCTGGCGAAGGAGCTCGGAAAGAATTCGACGTGGCGACATCTACCCGCTTCGCTGCCAGCTGGATTCAAGGTATACTCCACGTCAACGATCTTGCCATATCAATATGTATAATAAGATATTTCTACTTTAATAAAAAATTATCAGTAAACCATAGTATGACAATAATATTATCAATATTATGTTATAATATAATATATATTATAATTTACTTGAATTGTTCATTTAATTGATTTTTTTAATAATAATAATATATTATAAATTTTTAATAATTTTGATGAGCAAAATAGATTTCAATTTTAAGGATCAATTTTATTGATAAATTTTACTTAAAATTAAATTTAAAAAATAGAAATAAATTATCTATATGATATATTAAAGTGCATCCCTTCACTCTCTTGATAAACGATATCATAAATCTACTAATATATCCCGTTCTTATTATTTATGTATAGATATTTGATGAAGTGGTGCATACCATGTGCCTAGTAAGATGATGTAATGTTTTTCATACATTAAAAAAAAAAAAAATTAAAAAAAAAGAAAAAAAAAAAGAAAGAAAAGGAGAGCAGGAAGAAATGGGAATAGATATCTAAATCTTAATCAAAACCCATTATTGAAAACTAATACAACCTTTATAAAAATATTATTTACATAAATAAAAATTTTCTGCGTAGCACGAGCCACACGCTAGCGAAGCAACGAAAACAATCCTCTTCATCTCATATTGCCCTAAAAATAGATTTCTGCCTCGGTAACTCAAATGCAAGAGGATACCTTTAGAAGATTTGGTTAGCAGCATTAGATCTTGATGGCATGGACAGATATTCTTCAACTATCGTCACTCCCTTAACGTACACTGACAGTTCACAATAACAACATTCACGTCACTGCAAGCGTCACCGTTGCCCGACTCCTAAATGGTACGATTACCACCCCTCAAGCACAAACGTCACCCAATTAGCACCCAAGTGCGCCTGGAAAAGCTGGTCGTCAACGTAAGTGTTCGCCGTCACCACAAACGTCGCTTTTCCCTTCCGCCTCGCTCTATTAAAGCCACGGCCCTCCGGCAGGGTCTAACCACATCCACAATCCTGTCGATCCTTCTTGTCTTGACTAGGAATTATTAATCCTTCTAAAGCTTTGATCCTTTGCGAATTATTACGAATGGAGCAACGCCAACAGCATTTCCTTGTAGTGACCTACCCGGCCCAAGGCAATATCAACCCGTCTCTCCACCTTGCCAAGCGCCTCGCCCAAACCACCGGCAGTCACGTCACCTTCTCCACCGCCATCTCCGGTCACCGCCGCATGTTTCCGTCCTTGGCCAAACCCGACGAAGAAGTAGAAGATGGCCTCCTCTCCTACATCCCCTTCTCCGATGGCTACGACAATGGGTTCAAAATCGACACCGACGGGCGCGGCCTCGATGACTTCATGTCCCAATTCAAGCTTGTCGGAACCAGAACTCTTTCTGGCATTGTCCACGACCTCGCTGCACGTGACCGCCCCGTGTCTTGCATAATCTACACCAACTTCCTATCATGGGCCGCCGATGTTGCACGTGATCATGGCATCCCCTCTGCCCACTACTGGATCCAGCCAACCACCGTCTTCGCCGCCTACTACCACTACTTCCATGGCTACGAGGAGCTGATAACCTTCCATGGTCACGATCCATCATTTACGGTTGACTTACCAGGGCTACCACCGCTCCGAATTCGTGACCTCCCGTCCTTCTTAACCATTACCAATTCCGACGATCCCCACCGTCCAATCCTCGTCGGTTTAAAAGAGACATTTGATACATTGGACCGGGGAGAAAAGAGCTCAAGGCCAAAAGTTTTGATGAACTCCTTCGACGCTCTAGAGGCTGATGCGATCAAGGCCGTCGGCAACATGGACCTCATCACGATCGGTCCACTGCTGCCATCCCTTTCTTTGGATGGCAAGGATTCAAAAGACGGCGCCTCCGGTGGCGATATTTTCGAAGCGGATAAGAAGGGATACATGGAGTGGCTGGACTCGAAGCCGGATAAATCGGTGGTGTACGTGTCATTTGGGAGCATGTCAGTAATAAAGAAGCGGCAATTGGAGGAAATCTTGTTGGGATTAAAGGAGGGAGGGAGGCCTTATCTTTGGGTGGTAAGGAAGGACAACAGAGGGGAAGGCATTGAGCTGGAGGATGGAGAGAACGGGATGGTTGTGGAGTGGTGCTCCCAGGTTAAAGTGCTGTCCCACCCCTCGGTCGGGTGCTTCGTGACCCACTGCGGGTGGAACTCGACGCTGGAGAGCTTGATATGTGGGGTTCCGACCATTGGGGTGCCGCAATGGACAGACCAAGGGACGAACGCAAGACTGATAGAGGTGTGGGGGACTGGGGTGAGAAGCGAGGTTAATAGAGAAGGTCTGTTGGAGGGGAGGGAGTTGAAGAGGTGTTTGGAGGTGGTGATGGGGAAGGGAGAGAGAGGGGTGGAAATTAGGAGGAAGGCGGCGATCTGGAAGGACAAAGCGCGGGAGGCCGTCCGTGACGGCGGGTCCTCCGATAGGAATCTGAAGACTTTCGTGAAGGAGATGGCGAACAACTACTGAAAATATCACACGTGTCTTAATTATTTTGTCAATTAGTAAATTAAGTACTCTTCTTTTATCGTTATTGTTTTTATTATGTAGCCCATGAGATTGAGTCTCGGACTCAAATTATGATAATAAAATAGTTGGTTGTTAACTTTTCTTTTTTTTTTCTTGAGTAAATAACGTTAACTTTTTTTCTTTTTTTTTTTGTGCAGAATAACGTTAACTTCTTTGAAATAGTAAGCTTAAAAATATTTAAATCAAGTATCAAGATTTGAAAGTGGTACTCAATTACATCTGATAAAAATTGCTAGGAAGATTAGAGAAATTACTAGTAATATCATAAATTATATTCATTCCATATAACTCTTATTAGTATGAAAAAAATAATTTATTTTTATACTGCTCATAGATGCATTAATTAACATCCGAGATGTTTTTTCAGGAGACACGTAATTCTAAATTTCTAATATATTTTTTAAAAGACACGCTTAATCATCCATCCTCCTGGCTTTTAAATGGGTTGCCGGTTAGACGATTGACGGGTTCAACCAATGCGGTGTCGCATAATTTGTGGAGTCGAAGAGGTCAAGTACATAAAATTGTATTCGGTAACTGCGAACCTCGCTCGAGGAAGTATGTCACTTGATGCATCGTCGAATATTTATTAATATAAAAAATCTTTTTTTTTCTTGGTGGACTACGTTCAAAAAAATCAGAAAAGATAAAATTTCTGAAAGCCATCCGAACATCCATAAAATCAGTTCAAACTACGTTAACGGAGTGGTCAGCGATGGCGAAAACCCTATCTACCATTCCCATTAAAAAAGAAAACCATCCCTTCTCTACCATGTTCACTAAAAACTTTCAAATTGTGAACTGTCAAAATAGGAGCTCTTAGAGTATTGGGGAAGTATTGACGTAACTATGAACGTCTGTTTTTATCAGAGAAGGCTGCATGCAATTAACCTGCACGAGGTGCAGCCATCTGTCATTCATTTGATATGGAGAAGAATAATTTTGCACAGAATGGTCAAAACAAGCATTTCATATATGTAGGAGGCAGACGTAATTAGCAACGTCTCTTTGAGAAAGTGGTTTTGAGAAAATTTCATTGATTCCCGTAAATCATGGATAGAATTTTGAAATATAAAATATTTAGATCTGATCTATTTGATGACAAATCTCAAACTATTTATCACATTCATTATTAAAATCTATTAAAAAGTTTTTCGATACATACATATATTCGTTATTAATCCAAATCTGGAAAAGATGCTCACGTGAATATCGACGATAGAGTCTTTCTCTCCAGCATCCTCACAGTAGATGGCTCATTGATGGGACAAGTTGTGAGAACAAAACTCACACAGAATATATAATATAATAATGAAGAGTGGAAAGAGGATTTATAGCCTATATTTATAAGCAAATCCTAACAGGCCCTTCCATTATCGACCAGTTAGGCCAAGGTCTATACTGTAACATCTCAACAGCACCAACATAATTTTTTTTTTATAAGTTTTTTTTTTTTGTAAACTTTTAAATATGTATAAAAATGGACCGTCATGAGGGCAAGGAGGCCCCTTGGCCCCCCTAATTTTTTTTTATGAATTAAAATTTTATGTAAATTTTTAAATATATATATATATATATTTCTATATTTGGCCCTTCTAAATTTGAAAATATTAAATATAATTTGAAGAATCTTAGAAAAAAATTTTAAAATGAAACAAATACTATAAATCAACTTTTTCTACTTGAAAGTTGGATCACTATCAATTTTATATTTTATTTTTATTAAATTTTTTTCATAATTTTTTAGGAGAAGACAAATATTTTTTTTTTGTTATTCGACAAACGCCAGTCTTCAGAATTCACCATGGTCAAAGCCACTGCACGCAGTCAGCACCATCACATTCGCCACACCGATGGATAAAATGACGGCCGGACTTGTCATGTGATACGATCAACAAAACGCTCCCATGATGAGACTAGACGGTTGTGTATACATAAGGCTGGATACCACCGATATACTGGCCTATGACTGCCATCTCGGTGGCCTTCGTTAGCCTTGCTGCACTGACGAACATTGTGTGCGGTGAAGCCACGCACCTCTTAGCGATGGATCTATCGCGTAGCATAATTGGATCTTGAAGGGCACTGGCGGGTGGGCACCCATCATGCCTCAGGCTCTCACCAATGGTACTACACTTACACCCCATCATCTTTGGCACCGTCGCTCGATGAATGTCACATTCCGTTGTGCAGCACCAACAGCACTCGGCACGATGCTGTCATTATTGTGGTCGATGCGCGCGCATCCTCTACGAGTCCGTGATGCTTATTACTCTTCCAGTTTTAACTACTGCTATAGAGAAAATATTTTCAAAAATGAAGATTGTCAAGCCCAGATTATGCAACAAGATTGAAGATAATTTTTTCATTGATTATTTAGTCACTTATATCGATAAGGAGATAGCTAAAAATTTTATGATACATTCCATTATTAATGAATTTAATCTTATGAAACAAGATAAATATAAAATAAATAATATTTATAAAAAATATTTAAATTAATTTTAATTATTTATTAATATTATTTATTTTTATATTTTTTTGGCTCTCCTTAGAAAAGTTGGTGTGGTTCGCCCTGCCCACATGAGATGCTCGTAGTCCAAACAATAATCACATAATATTGGGCTCATCATACGGCTATCAACATGAACCATAAAATCTACTCGGTTTTAATAAAATAAAAATTTTAATTAATGTTAGCCCAAATTAAGAAAAACTCTTACATTCTCCTACTTGGGCTACATTAATTATAATTTTTGAAAATATTTTATTTTAAAAATAACTTTCGGTTTGAAAATAAAATGTGACCACCATATGATCCATAGACAGCACCAAATGACTCGGTCCAACAATATCCATGATGCCGAATCATGGATCATTGTGCTACTTATTTGATACAAGACTAGACTTATCCATGATTACAAGCATCATAAATACTATTAACATGAGTCTTGGTATGGTAGTGTAGTAAGAAAATAGGATCAAGGTGATTCAAAACAAAACATGCTATTTTTCATTGCCAGTCTTCCAATTTCTTTTAATATGCTTAGAAATAAAATAGGCAAGAAAAATTTTAATGGCATCAAATAACAAGCCATTCTATCTCACATACTCAATGATGAGACAGCACAATAGATACATAACCAAAAAAGAGATATCTCATAATTAAAGTAAATTAAATATATATACCATCAATCATGATTTTTTTTAACCATGTGCTTTATAACAAGCTAGAAAAGTCTCATGACTTTAAAAGAAGTCTGTTTGTCTCCAAACATAATGAGATCTCATAATTATCAAATAAGACATATCCATACAACTATCATTCTCAAGACAAAACATATTTTTAAGATACTATGTTGTATTTTATTATTTCATATGTGCATATAAACCATATAGGAATGTAATCCATCAACTATCATATCAATAATGTATATAAATATATATGATAGAAAAATCAAATGAAATCAAGCTTTATAATAATAAAGTATAAATATAAAGTCACTCATACTAACCAAGTACAATAAAAGAATTCAATATGCCCATATTTTCAACATGCTTTGCAAAGTATACGGGTTTCAAATTCTTAGTTAAAGGATCAATCGATACGAACTTTATACATATGAACCCGACACCTATGTATCCTTAGATTACAATCCAGCAATCAATGATAAATAAAATTTGTCAATCAAGTCAATGTAAATATATCAAACTCTCACTAATCCAAAAAATTAAAAGGTTCTAAATGTTCATAATTTTGACATGTTTCATAAAAATTATGGATCTTATTTATTTGATCAAGGAATCAATAAACATTGACTTTGTATATTACATAAAATATCTTCCTTTTAACTAGAATTTCTGACTGACATTTTTATTTTGCATAAATAAAAACTGTTGCCACCTACACCGCCACGGCCTGCAGCTCGGGATAGCGTCGGATGCCGACCTCATCACCGGAACCCAGCTCGCACGCCGGACCTGCAAAAAAAAGAGATGACCTGAGTCGGGGATCCCAGCGGGGGCACTCGACAATCAAGTCAGTGGCGATCTAGGAAAATAGATCCTTCCGGTTGGTCCCCAATAGGACTCCATGCTAAAGGGGGAGGTTTTGAGTTAGAGAGAAAGAGTTGGATGAGCGTGGATGCAGTGGAGGAGAGCCCAAGCTATGGCGGCTGTGCCCGTCGAGACTCTTCGGTAAGTTCTCTGGTAGCCTCAGAGCGCTCGGTCCCTTTCTAGCTCTCCCCCCGCTTGCCTTTGCTTCCTTTCCTTTGCATACTTTGTTCGAAAACCTTTTGAACCTTTTTTAGGTCGTGGACCCTTCCAACATCCTACCTCGGGTTCTCCCTCTTTGCAGGTGCCTGAAGGTCAACGTTTAGCAGTGCTCCATACGGTGCGCCCCAGTGCCTTTTCCCATCCATGATAGAGTATTATGTTACATGCTCTGACTTCTCAGCCGGTTGCCACACTTTGAAAACTTGGCAAGGTTCGATTTGGGAGCAGCCGCCCCTGGTTTGAATCTCTTAGCATGGTTTCCTCTTCCGGGTGATGCAAATGGTCAGCTGGATGTGCAGTGCCTTGGTCAGGGTGCCCCTTTCTATCTGGTATAAGCGATGACGGGAGAGATCATGGCAACCTAGGGGCATCCTTTTGGAGTCCTTGGGTGGCGCACCGCCGTCCAAGGGAGGTGGTGACGTCCTCTCCCTTTTGCTTCTGAATCCTTTGAAATGCTATGGACTTTGCCATGGGGATGGCCTCCGGCCGCCAGGCCTCTCGACCGAAGAGTGCTTGGCTCGAAGAGAGGGAACTCAACTTCGATCGAGATGGGCTCGACCTCAAGGGAGCCGCCCGACAAGGGAGCTCGAAGAAAGCGGGCTCGACTTCGACCGAGGTGGGCTCGACCTCGAGGGAGCCACTTGGCGAAGGAGCTCGAAGAGAGCAGGCTCGACTTCGGTTGAGGTGGGCTCGACCTTGAGGAAGCCGCCCGGTGAAGGAGCTCGAAAAGAGCGGGCTCAACTTCGATCGAGGTAGGCTCGACCTCGAGGGAGCTGCCCGGTGAAGGAGCTCAAAGAGAGCGGGCTCGACTTCGACCGAGGTGGGCTCGACCTCGAGGGAGCCGCCCGGTGAAGGAGCTTTTCACAAAAAAAGGAAACTTCGTGAGAACTAATAAGACCAAGAAACAGAACCTTAGGGCAAAAAAAACAAAACCTATAACCAGTGCAGGCTTTGGTCAGGCATGAGCATTACCAAATATGATATGATCAGTCCTCGCCCAACTTGATAAAACAATGACCCATGATCAAAGGGTCACTTTTTTTATGTGTCTCACAAGGGAAGCTTCAATGGGAAGCTTCAATTAAAACCTCCTCCTATCCATAGATAAAAAAGCCCTTCCAATCTCTAAAGAAAGAATGTCTGGTACAGCCAAAAGGCATTGCCACCTACAAGTTCACATATACATATATATATATATATATATATATATATATATATATATATATATATATATATATATATCTTGGTTTTAAACTAAGTTTAAGACTAGGTCATTTGATGCAATATCTCAAACAAGACAATACACATTATGCACAAAACAAATACATTCATGATGCCCGCAACCATCCAACATGTTGCATGTTACTATCAGCACCCAAATGCAGGTCAATAATGCAACATCTACAAAAATTGATAGAACCATTAAAGTTCCAGAACTTCCATTTAACAGAGAAAAATAACAGGACCAATATGGATTAGTTTAAATTGAAAGCAAATAACAGTACTCAAGGTTCACACCTTCCATATAATACCCAGAGCCATAAGAGCCTCAGCATAGCAATAAGAGTAAATCTATCCCCTATAGACTTACGATTCCACCAAGGATTTTCTGCTTGGACCAATATGAAAAATTAAAAGAGAGGGACCTAGCCATCCCTCAAGTGATGAAATTATATTTTTCAATTAGTTGTTTCGGGATTTAGCATCTATGAAATGGCCGATAAACAATGACCACAAAGTCGATGAAATATAATCTAGCTTCCAAGTGAACAACATTTTTGATAAAAATGAACTTTTAATTTGGATTGTGGTAGTTAAATCACCAATAAATTCATACAAAACTTGAATGACATGCGACAGGTTACAGCAAATGTATAAATATTAAGGTAGCTCCTCCCTGGGTAACAATATTAATGGCAGTCTAATCAGAACCGCGTACCATACTCAAGAAATATAAATAGAGTCATTCTGGTAGCACATATAAAATTTTGTACTCTGCAAAAAAGAAATTAAACATCAAGTGACCTTTGTTTACAGCCAACTCAAATTAAACCCTTAGGATCAGCACTCAGTCTCAAAGAGATGATAGGCTCAAGTGAACAACATGCAATGGACAGAATCCTACATGAATGCATATGCTTATTATTGACCCGAACGCCGTGAAACAAACATCTAGAGAAACGAAGCAAGCATCAACTAAAAAAACTAAATCTTATTTGAATACCGGACGAGGACATTAAAAAAAATACTGGACGAGTAAAGTTGGGTGGGATGCGACGGAGATGAAGGCACCGGAGAGCTTCGGCGGTGACGAATGGACCGAAGGCAACGAGCCGGAGATGAAGAAGGAGGAGAGGGAGGAGGAAGAAATAATGGATTAGGGACGGCAGCCAATGAATCGAATGAAAAACTAGGGCTGGGCTCGGGGTGGAAGAGGGGAAGTCCGGCGACACTTTCAACCGCCGGAAGATACCGACGCTTTCTAAAAGCGTCGGCGGGCTCTTGTAGTATGGAGATGCTTTACAAATCCTTTTAAGCATCGGTAAATGTGATTTTTGGCGACACTTAAAAATATCGACGGGTTGCGAAATCTCCCGACGCCAACCAGAAGCATCGGAAGAAATGGGTCGGCGGTTTTCCTGTTTACTGTAGAACCGAAAAATGGAAGTATGATAAATGGAAGTATGATAGGATGCTCAATAAGCCGAGCAGGAATCCCAAATCTCCTTGGTCATCTTCATTGGCGTGCCGCAATGGACAGATCCAGGGACGAGCGCAAGACTGACAGAGTTGTGGGGGACTGTGGGGGGGAGGGGGGTGGGGGTGGGGGGAAGCGCGATTAATAGAGGACTGTTGGAGGGGAGGGAGTTGAATTGGTGTTTGGAGGTGGTGACGGGGGAGGGAGAGGGAGGGGTGGAAATTTGGAGGAAGGCCGCGATCTGGAAGGACAGTGCGCGGGAGGCCGTCCGTGAAGGTGGATCCTCGGATAGGAACCTGAAGACTATCGTGTAGGAGTTGGCGAACAACTAATGAAAATGTCGGTCGTGTTCGAAATATTTTGTCGTGTAGTAAATTAGATTTTTCTATTATTATTATTATTATATGTAGTCCGTGCGATTGAGTCTCCATGCAAAAATAATGATTCAAACTACGACAATAAAATAATTAGACTGTTAACTTTGCTTCGAGAAGCAAACTCAAAAAGTGTTTAATCCAATTTAACTCATATCTCAACATTATTTTTTTATTTACTTAATGTAATTAGGGGTTTCTATTCACCCAAGTTGCATCTTATACTATTTATGAATCTCCAAGTTTACTGTAACTGGTGTATGGAAGCCATCCTTTTTGTTATGCAGAAGATATAAACTGCACCCATCTTTCGTAGCATCATTACTGGATCTCAAGAAAGTATAATCTATCTCGTAATTATGAAGGACACTTATAGAATTTGAATGTACGGATCAATTTAAATTGAATTGGGGTTGTTTTGCATGTTATAGTCATTGATAAGGCATGTGATTGCAATCTTCTTGTGCATGACGTACCCCACCACCTTTATCATCTCTTCGTAAATCGAGAGATCAAGATAGACATGGTTTTATCATCTCTTCGTAAATGGAGAGATCAAGATAGCCATGGTTTTATCATCTCTTCGTAAATCGAGAGATCAAGATAGACATGATAAAATCTATGGATTGCCTTCATCAGATCATTAATTCAATATTAATTATGAGTTAAGAAAGATTCTAGCTCATCCTTTACTTATAAGATATATTTTGGATTGGAATTCATAAAAACAAAACCTGAAAATTCATGGACCAAAGTAAATAATACTTTACATGCCTAGCTATAAACTCTTGCAATATTAATACCTCATGCAAGTCCCGAACATGTGATATGAAATATCTTTTAGATTGGCATCCAAAGGGTAAAATCATGGAACCCATGAATCAAAATGGATAATGCCTCGCATACCGAATCATAAATCATTGATGGCAATAGATACAATTATATAAAAAAGTCATGGACTATCGGAATAAACTCTTTAACCATATATTATCTGTTAAGCAACAATGATGTAACCTGATCCTTCCTCCCTGTAGCTACAGTGCACCATCAAGAAATAGTTAACAAACCGGACGCACTTTCAACTCACTGACAATTCTTGCTGATTAACCAATTAAAAGCCACATCAATGTATCCTCTTCTTCTAAGCAAACCACACCCCCACCCCGTTGAAATGTGAAGCTGCTTCTCTTTCAGAGTTCAAAAATACCCGATTTCACCTTTTATACAACTACGTAAGATAATGTGCATTAAGCATATTCCACATTAGCCTAACTTAAGAAACCAAGAATTCGCATAAAGAGAACACCCCCTCAACTTATCCAGCCTATGACAAATTTTGATAACATACAAAGAGGCTGAAAAGACAGCTGTTTGTTGATCATCTGTAATGGGGAAGAATGATAAGAAAAGACAGTCAGCATAACTCGGTAGACGAAGACTTGAAGAGTCACAGCCCCGATGAATTTCAAAGCACTAGATTGTCTGTTTTCTTTTTAGTCCCAAGATTTTTTTTTGGGTAAAACGAGATGGTCATTTTTGGTATTCTGAGTTTTTCCATCATTCCTAGAGCTGCAAACATATTTTCCACCATCTTGATAGTTACATTCATAATATACTTCATGAAGAATTTATGCACTGCGCTCTAGAGCATCTCCTGCTTGCTTCATGTGAAATACAATCATACTGCAATCTGTAAGCTTCAAATGGAGTTGTTCCTGAAACAACCAAAAGTACCACCCTTTTCAGGATTCATTCCAAAGCCAGATAAGCCTCCCTGCTTAAACATGACAGAACAAGTGCTAATTAATAAGAATAGCTCTCTAATATTTTGAATAAACCATATAACCCTCAAGTACGTAATCTTTTTTAAAATATGATATACGTATAATTCCTGACTTACTTCTATCAATCAAGTTCATTACATCATTGAAAAAAGTTTATCACTAATAAGTAGTAACTACAGTTTTTTAGACTTTTGAGTAATATAAAGACTGAATTTTAGCTTCCACATATATGATACTTGCATAGGGCATACTCACATCTGTAATAACAATTGTCTAAAAATAAACAGATGGTGATTTTACAAGAACTAAGCATATTATTTTAGCACATTTTGAAACTTAACAGCACAGGATGGAGTAAAGAAGTTACATATGGTCGCAAAATGGAATTTATTATGTTAGCATGGTATACTGAACTGTGGATAAAATGTTAATAGCAAAATGAACTGTCAGCATTATTGATACTGAGAGAAAATAAAGAAGATCATTGTTAAAGAGGCATTCTCTTTTTGGCATGGTAAAAATTAGAGAACATGCACAAGAATATCAAATCACACATAACCATATTGGCAAAACCATAAACTACTTGATATTTAAATGAACATAGATGTGAACACTGACTTTCCATGGAACAATCTGAATGCAGAATTACACTAACAACAGTACACTCGGAGATGATAAAAGGCACTCAAACTATGCCCTGCATCATGGTTTAAAGTAATTTATTATAAGGGAGTAGATAACATTCAGATTATAATCAAGAGTGGACATTATGCAATCTGCTCACAGTTCCAGGTATCAGCATTAACCAAAAGAACAGCAGGATATAATTTGCCTGCCTTTTAAAATTTGAACCTGTCCAAATGACCCTACATATTACCACCTTCATTCATCAGATAAGAATTAATCATACAAATGTGAGAAAAACTTTAGCATGTGTATTATAATTTTGAGCCAAATGTACTATCATTTGAGAACCTTTTCCACAATAAGATAGAAGTGAAAGAGGGGAATTTTCTGTACAAAAGGATTAGCAACCAAAAAACTACACCATCCACTTAGTGGAGTGATAGACTCTACACACCTAAAGACAATAGCTACAGCAGAAAGCTAAAATAGTTAAACCGAAACGGCTAAACCAGAAGTGCAAAAACAACTTATCTGACTCTGCACAACCCCAATGTCAAAAGTTCACTTGGAATCCATCACTGATGACTAAAAAGGTCCTTTTATGAAGGATATACATAAGTCAACCTCCATGAAGATGCTTTGTCCAGCAAAATGGTAAAACGTGTAAAAAATTGGGTGTGATATTCCTATACTTACAAGGCCCTGATTATTGCCAATTTTACCCATCACCAATCATATCTTTTTCAGATGCTTTTATTGCCTCTGCAGTCATAACTGCAGCCAAGGCTCTATGAAGTGCAACATCAGCCCTGTGCAGAAGTCGCTCAGCTTTCTCTCTCTTAAGCGTAGCCTTATTTGATGCATGATGAGCTGCACTTGAAGCATCCCGCAACCTGAACTCATTGATATCTGCTCGATGGCTTCGACACCCATCACCCCATAACTGCTTTGAGCTGGGCCAATCATACATGTCAGCACCCCATTGATGAGTTCCATCTTTCTTTGATTTTTGATTATATGAAAAAGGTGTAATTTGAGAATCCCTGGGGGATGGGAACATTATGATCTTCTTAGAATTACTTCTATTGAGCTTTGGTTGTGGAAATCTATCTGAACAATAATTTGTCAGGAGAGATTCTGTTCTTGCACCATCCCTCAGTGAGAAACTAGTTGGAGACTGAAGCCAATGAAAAGAATCTAATGATTCATTGCTCGGGATATCCATCAAGGGCCTCTCCTCCCCAACTAAAGGTCCATTCCATTTTCTGCCTGATACCACAAATAAAGAAGAAATACATTACAGTGAGTTATAAACATTGGAAATATGATATAAATATCAAACAAAATAAAAGACAGGAGAAATAAAGCATACCGTAAGCATGGAAACTATCCCATTCTCTTGCAGAAGCATTGTGGTGGCCTGTCACCATTAGCTTCTTATGAGACCTCTGCTTAGATCCTTTGTTAGATTCTTCCAAGCCTCGTGGTCTCAAACAGAAGGCAAACATGGGAGGTTTCTTGAGCAAACATGTCTTATCTTGACATCTGTCAGATGAGCTGTCCATTTTGACCATAGCTGATTCCTGCTCTTTTAATTGCTGCTGGTAGCGCTCCCATAGTGCAGGCTGAAACAAGCAAAGGAACATAATTTGATTAGATAATGCATGTTATGGGTGTTGTGTGTATATGACAAGTGCTGACAATCACAGGTTAATAGAATGTATCCTAGCTTTTCATTAAGAAAAAAGAGAAAAAAGAAGCAAACATAAGGTCAACCGATGGAAACTTGGAAGAAAAATTAATTTGTATACCCACGTTGGGACTTCCAACTACTATAACATCACATGTAAAGCCATAAATAAGAGTTATTATTAAATTAATGTTGCTCTGTAGCTTTTTAAGCTGCAGAGAGCCAATTCTTCTTCTTAAACCCAGAACTCTCCACGGTGTCCTGGCAGCCAAGCCATGCTTATTGCTAAACAAAGAGGTTCGGAAACATTCTTAAAAGTGGACGTCCAAAGACAATCGAATAGGATTATTTGAAATAGTCATCATTTTACACTGAGAACTGGTTGATCCAGCCAAATGACCTTGCAATTTTGGCCTAGGTGTTGGATGGAGAAATAGGCTTATGATCAGCATCCCTGCCTGAGTTTGCTGACCCATCAGAGGATCTTGCTTGCATGGTCAAGCAGAACTTTTTAAGTCAACCTATCACACCTAAATGAAAATGCTAACGCATCTTTAGTAAAGCAATTTTAATAAAGCACATCCTTTACATCTTTAGATTACATTGGTGCTCACCCTTTTTCTCATATGTCAATAACCTCAGCAACCATACCTCTCATCCAAGTTAAGGACCATAATACTTGGGAGGCAAATGGAAGGCCCAGTTTGAGCTTGGGCATTGCAAGTTACTGGCTAATATAGATTGAATCTGGGGCAGATGCATAAACAATATAAAAAAAACAGGCCACAACTAACATTGTCAATGTGGGCAAAGGTTAAGCATAAAACCTAGCACCATCGGGAATCAGGGTGAGCTCAGCTAGATCGAATCCTCCTTGACCCAATGGAAACCCACAACCACAAGTAATGTAATATGCAACACAAGTACAAAGGACCAGGACAAGTACCTAACATGGAGGAAAGCATTATATTCCCTACAATTTAACAGGCACTAAAACGTGAAGGATATTAAAGCAAACTACTGCAAACCCATAGTAAAAGATGATGTATCAAGTTCATGATAAAACTGCAACTGCAAGTAAAATGCACACTCTATAAATGTACCAAGGAAAACAACAGAACACTAGTTTCATGATAATCTAGACAAATATTTGTCAACCATCATGACAAAACTGCAACTGTAAGTAAACTATGGCACACATCCTAAATCCAGCGTGGAAAACAATATAACATCAGATGATGAAGATGGGAGGTGAAGACACCACATGATTTTGGAGACTAAGAAGGGAGCCATTCAAAGTACTAGCAGCACTCAGTTAAAGGGGTCTCTTGCCTCTCCTAATCAGCAAGATCCCTCGTCTAGGATATGCTTGGGCATGTATACAATAGAAATGGCAAAGCTAAAATTTTAGCAGAAGTGAAAATCATAGATCCCTAACAAAAATGGCCATAGAACTTGGGTTGTAAGAAACGTGTGGAAAACAGAACATGTTCATGCACAATGGTTTAGGGCTCATAACCTAGGCCAATTTCTTTTATCAACAAACAATCAAACAAAGTTAACAACTTAACATTCAAACACATTCAGCAACCATGAAATTCAAATGGCAAAAATGAAAAGGTAAATCTGGCATGGATCTTCCAACTACTAAGGACAATCGGAAAGAAGGATTCAAATCAACCACTTAATGTGACAGAACAGATGACAAGCAGTTTCTAGAAACAAACAAGTTCTTGGTTAAAATGAAGATGAAATTTGTCTAAACAATGTAGTAGAAAGGAAGTTCAGTGCCAAGTCAATCAGTGAAAATGTTTGAACTGTGGAAAATAGCAGCTGGATGTGGTATGACAATATAATTTTATTGAAAGACCATTCAATATTAGTTTGAAGGCATAAACAATAGAAGGCATCATTTGCACATCTTCAATGACAACATCTATTATAGCAGTCAAACATGTAGCAGAAGATCAAATTGGGAATGAACATGTCTAATCATAAACCTTGCAAAGAAAAATCAGACATTACCCAGACAGCAGCAAAGTTAGCACCTCCAACAATTGCAGTCTCCTAAACCAGTTGATGACCAAAAGAACATGTTGGCAGCTGACTTGGTTAGTCAATATGTATGAATATGTAAAAAATATTCTTTATTGATGGGAGACAAACATAACAATGTGTTATTATGCCTTCTTTTGAAAAATTAGATCAAATTCCTAAAATTACTTAAACCTGTTGCAGAACAATGTACAATATAAATCAAGGTCTGCAAAACTGGTACCATGAACCATATTGGTGTGTCACTGGTTCAGCATGGTATGGTCAGTGCAGTATGGTATGCATCATCTAGTGATACAGACTTGCATATACTCTATCGTCACTTTAAGCCATGGCATTGGCAGAAACCGGATGGTATGTGTAGGCACCGGATGGTACGGGGTTGTTCCACTCAATTTTGACTGGTATGGCCTGGTTTGACTTATATACCAAAACAAACCACAGTACTGTGCCAGTTCCTTACCGATACAATACAGTATAATTGGTATGTGGCAATATGGGTCAGTATGCTACACCTTGATATATATTAACTATAGTTTCTCAATAGTTGAATCAAACGTCTAGGAACTCAAGCATCTATCATAGGATCAAAGATAGTAAAGTAGGCAAAAGAAATATCACCTGAAATTGCCGAATCAGAGGCAAGCCTTTCTTCTGTCTCTTCTGATGCCAGTGTTCATGAATAGCTACAACAACGTCTAGTGGTCCAACATCAGCCATGAATTCCTCTATTTCATCACTGGTAAACTCATCACACTGTAGAGCATATGCAAATTTCTCAAATATGTCCATAACCCTTTCAAACAAATCTTCCGTGATCTCAGACATTTTACCACCATCAGAATCTGAAGAATTTCTTGTTTTTGAAATCCACAACTCATCGCCACTATCCATGTCATATGACACATGGGATGGATCCAATGCCATGTCAACCTCCGTCCCAACTTGCTGAAAATACTTTGATGGATTGCGAACAAAAGGCACGCCAACAATGCCTTCATCATCATCAGTAACTAGGTGAACACCTGGGATAGGGATATTTTTAACAGAGGCAGCTTTCATGTTCCGATTGTAGCATTCTTCATGTATTTGTTTGAAAACAGACCATTGGCTCCTGTCAGTAAATTCTAAAATCCAATCATTTCCTCCTTTCCACATCATAGCATGAGTGTAACGATTTGTTGTCCCAGGGTGCAGAGAGTGTTGTGCCTTATGAACATATTTGATGGCGCCTGAAAATTTAACACATATCCTCCAATTCTGCTGATCATTAGACTCAAGTGCAACCTGAGCTCTGCATTGTCTCCACCCTCTGTCTGAAATTGTAACCAATATATTTGCATCACAGGTCAATGACTCTTGATAGTTCTGAGGACTTCCCAAGAAACCAGATGACCTCTTTGCATTATTGCTTTTCATTTTTCTGCAGGGCTGCGCTTTGCAGTGATTGATTTGGGGTTTTGAACCAAGTTCATCACCTCTAGACGAAAATGAATATGATGCCTGTATACGAGGCTTCTTGGAGCCAGTAGCCAAGCCTTTCTGCATACGATCTTCAGGCCATAATTTTGCAAGGTGACCAAATGTATGTGAAACTGAAGAATGGCAATTGCGATGCCACATGCTTCTTGGAGCAGTTGGGTTTTCATTATATATTGCATTCTCATTCATTTCCCAGACTATATCAGAGGCAAGCTCAGCAGCTTGTGTTATCTTATCAAATGAATGTTCCTCCACCATTTGGTCAAGCAGTTGAACCTGGACATTGGTGGTATTCACATAAGAATTGCATCCACCTTCAGACTTGTTGGGGGAAAAAGAATCTTCAGGATATGAAGAAGATGACTTTTCAGCACCTCTCCATAACCTAATCTGGCATTGAAGCCTTTCATATACACTGCCTGTCTCACCACAACTGCCGTTCTCCACTTTTTGATCTACAGAATTTTCAGTCATATTAACCTCGTTACTGAGGAGGCCGTTGGAGGACCTCATCGAGTCACCATCACTACTAGCAGAGAGAGCAGCTGTGTCTCGCTTTCCAGAACAGCAAGCAGCCTGGCCCAAAGAGGTTCCCAGGTTCTCATGCGTGACTTCAGAAACTTGGTCAGAAGGTTCCAAAACAGGAAAGCAGCCATCAGCAGACAATTGGTCATTATTATCTGGATGTTTTTTTGAAGAAATTTCATTGGGCTTCTGAGAGCAAATAGAATCTGCATTATTCTCAATCAGAAATTTGAGATGCAGACTAAGTAAAAAGCGATGTAAAGCATGTGAGGAAAGGGTGCATTGAAGAGGACCACCATGTTTCTCATCAAGGTAACAAATTGTATGATTTGAATTCAAGTAAAATGATTTGTTGGGGATAAGCCTGTGTACAAGGTCTGAGAAATATCCTCCTGAAAAACCCTGCATGATAGGAACATGAAGAAATTTACCGGGAAGCCAATCAGAACTTCCAAAATAAATACCCCAGCCCTTGACATGACTATATTCTTAGTTGACTGACAAGGTATAAAATTTTTCATTAAAAGAACAACATCTTTTCTAACTTCGAGAGAATTTAAAATGAAAACGCATAGAGATGCTATAGATCATTTCAGCAAAAACAACTTCTTGAAACTCAAGTAAATCTCCCTGCTCAGAAAGGGATTTTAACCCATCAACATATTGGCTGCATCTTGAAGGTTCATAAACCTCTCCTTTTTTCAGATGCTATATAACAAGCACTAAATACAACCTAGCAGAACAGGATTTTAACACCTCTTTCCCAGCCTGATCCCGATTAAGTTTTGCTTTTCTTATAAAAAATACATTTCGGACTTCAGTTTTTGCCTTTTCGGTGAATGGGACCAAAACAGTCACTGCCATGCAACAAACAACTGAACATATTGATATTTTTCTGTTATGGCAATTACAGCCTAATTTTCTCTACTACTAAAGAGAATGGATACATGTTCATCCATCCAAGGAGTTTGTGATATAAAAATAGAAAAGATTAAGGTCATGACTATCATTTAACAGAAAGAGATTAATGTACTTATTAGTTGGATGGTACTGTTTTGTTCAATTCACCAAAAATCAAGTGCTAAATATCTTTTTATAACAGAAAAGGATTGCTTTGGGATTGGATTGAGAAGGGGGGTTCACATGCCAAAATCTCTCTCAGCGATGTTAGGCACCAGAATCTTCTGAACTAGCAAGAATAACAATAACGTTTTCAGAGAAGACCAAGGTTAAATTGTGTTGTGTTTGTCATGTTACTTTTTAAGACATACTTCCCATAGTTGGTGTGCACACTTTGCATGTTGGCTTTGCTTGTTAATAGCTCCAATGCAAATTTCCCAGGTGTAAACTATGTGAAGTGGCACCAAGAATGAATCCAAACAAGAAAATGAAATCTACTTGGAGTTTTATAACATTAGATATCTGGTGCTTACTTCACACACATATAACTAGATGAAGCTCAATTCATAGATTGGGCAATTTTCAATGATTCAAACTCATTCTGCAAAATGTAAGCCTCCTATCCGGTCATTAAAAAAAAAAAAAACTTTATAGCTAGAAAATTTGAAGCTTTATTGGTCAAGGCTGATTATAAATAATTCTACATTTTAACCAATAAATCTAATGCATGACTTGCTACCAATAAGCATGACTTGCTACCAATAAGCACGACACCACGAAGGGGTCCCATGTATTATAGACTTGACATACATAGTCAGCATATAGACCCATAAAAGAACAGAAGAACAAAGAACTAAATATCAAGTAAAATATGCTGTAATAGATACAGCATAAAATCCACCAAACCATAAGCAATGGACAAATTATCTCAAAAGAAAGAAATGGCCATGATCAATGTGCTTCAGTACCATTACTGTTTCCAGCTATGGATTTCCTTTATCAGAAACAGCTTAACCTTCACCAAAACTACCACATGAAGTGAAGATGTCTTTCCAGGGAAATATGCACCAATTTCTCAGCAAGTTTTCCGCACAAGGGTTATTAGAGGTAGATTAGCTAACAAAATGAAACATTTGCATCGATGTTGTCCTGTTTGAACAAGGCATAAAACAACAAAAAAAGCTAACAAGGGCCAGAACAATCCACCCCTAGTTGTGCTTAGTTTCCGTTGATGCCAACTATATCAGGAGGCACATGGCCAATCCAACTAAATCAATCAATTAAAACTTGTCTGAATCAAATTGCACAAACAACAACAACAAAAAAAAAAAGCTTTGTTTTTCCTAGCTCTTTTTTTAAAACAAAAAAATACTTTCATACTCTATGTAGCAGAAAATTGATGATTTCAACTGTTAAACACTGAACATATATTAGACATCCTGTGTTAGTTGCCACAAGACCAAAAATTAAAGACCCATAATATTGCAAATTTTCGCTTATCCTTTTTTAACCATTTTTAGTTCTTCACTCAAAATGCCAGAACAAAACAACACAAGAATCTGACACTTGGACGAAAGGTAAGAATCAGGAAAAGTGCAGACCTGGCTGATGAAAATTATATTTGTATTTGCTGTTCCTACAGCCCAATCCTCATATCCATTAGGCCAAGATATTGGATTATATATCCAAAAAAAATTACAAGTGAGGTAATGGTGTAACCATTTCAGGATAAATTGTAAATGCTTATCAGTAAACTAAGCAAGGTTTTTTTAAGAGAGAGAGAGAGAGAGAGAGAGAGAGAGAGAGAGAGAGAGAGAGAGAGAGAGAGAGAGAGAGGAGAGAGAAATAACAGAATACCTCCAGTGAATCTGGGTCCTTAAAAACTGAAGTGCAGACTATTTGATCACTTGGGAGATTCTTGATGCTAGAATATGTAATCTCAGCTATGGTCAGCTCCTTCACTCTTATGCAATGCAGTTTAAGTTTATCTTCCAGGTGTTTCCATCTTGAATTATTCAGCTTGATGAAGCTGTATAAGACAACAAGAAGTTCCCCTCCTTGATCATGCAAGCCTGAAATATTGAACCAGATTGAAGTGAAGGGCATTTCCAGCTCTATGAATTTGCTCCGATCATTTTGTTCATAAAATGTTCTAATGATTATACACAATATAGATACTGCCCACTTTAAAGATCCCTCAAACAAGAGAATCCTTAGTCCTCGATCATTATCAACAAAGAATAATTCCATGTGAACCATTGGCCATACAAGCATCAGTTTACCATACTGCAGAAGAAACTGTGTGCGGCACAGCCAAAAGCTTTCAGCTTCAAATGCAAGCTCACAAATGCATTGATGTGGTAACCTTAGTTTCAAAGTAACTTGTTTCACTTCCACTGATGTGATGATTATATTCAGTCCTTCCATAACTGTTGCCCTATCAGCAACAGAAGCAAGAATACTAATGGACCCAGTTGAACTACCACGAGCAGAGTCCTGCTCAAGCAAATTGCCCAAACCATCCTTTCTATAGTGAAAGCGCTTCCTAAAGTAAACATAAGATAACTTTCGATCTTCAAACCCAGCTTTGCTCTTCAGCACAGGCACTTCAGCAATGCCCTCATCAGATGACCTCTTTTGCACATCAGATTTGGAAAAAATTTATTTGATCTCATACCAGATGGACTCACAGCCATGTTTCCCTTCCTTTTCAATGAAATGGATGGCTCAGGATCCTTAAGCAGATTAGTTCTACCCTGCTTTATGGTATTAGCTGGGTTAAATCTCACTCGGCGAGTTGACTGAACCAACCATGAGATAATTGGCTCCGACTCCATGAAGCTGCCTATACTACACTCGTCCATGGCTTCTTTCTCTCCTTGTCTACTCTTCTGTTTCTGTTCTGGCCTGGTATTCCTGGAAATTAACTTGTTTCCAAGTTCACTAGGGAAAAGCAACAGTTTGAATCTCTCATTTTGCAGATTAATCCATTCTTCATCACAATCATCATATCTGACATGGTGCAACCTTGTTACAGGATCATAATCTTTAACAAGGCCAAAATACCAACTCTTGTCCAGAGGCCAAAATACTCTAATTCTCTGCTTAACGATGCAATGAGGATCCATATCTTTAGAGCAGACCTCATAGAAATGACGACGCTTCCTGACAAAACTTTTACCAAAGCATTTCCTCGGGCGCAACACCCTACCTGCAGAATCCACTGGGCAAGTGTCTATCACATGATCCTTCAAATTCTGATGACCAGATCTCAATAACGATGACATACTCACCAACTTTGTTCTGGGAACTATCCTATCCCTTAAGAATCCCATGCACCTTGGATCAAATCGAGATGAAAGCATCCTGGCAGCATTTTGTTCAAGGTTCTCCTCATCATCATCTTGGAAATCCCCAGAAAATGGCTCTTCATTGTTGACCAAAGATGATTCATTCTCAAGATGAGTCTCTTTACTCATTGCTGTCTGCTGCTTCATTTTTTGGTCCTTCTTACTACTAAACCAAATGGAACTACCACTTCCACCTTCAATGTGAGGAACAGGACTATTTCGACCGGATCCATTCTCCTTAAATTCATTAAATTTATTCTGCTGCCAAGCACTTGACACCCAAGATTGCAGAACTATCATGCTGGATGATTCGTTGTTCTGAACTTCTGCACTGCCCTTACCACATGGGATAGATCTCCTCGAGCTGATAGGGTCTTTAGATCTTTTCCACCTTGTGATGCCTCGTGGTCGCTTTGGAATAGCTATACCATTAACCAACCCACTCGAGTTCTCTGAGCTCCCAAATCCTACAACTTGATGTTTTTTCTTCTTTGTTTGGGGTAAGGTAAGATCATTTCCCAAATGTCCTGCATTACCATTACCATCCATTTTGTGTGAAGCGCCACTTGAATTGCTCGCTTTCTCCCTCTTTCCAACACCAAAAACAAAACCATCCTGCTTTGGTCTTGCTGTACTCGGACTGTTGCGGTGCTGCTTGATAGCAGGTCCTAAGGTGCTCAGAGAGACCTCTTTTCTACGCCTCTTACTCAATCTCCCAAGAACAGAACCACCATTATCGTACAAGGAACTCCGTTTCCGCTTCAAAGCCTTAGCGATCTCACTCGCCCCCAAAAGCCCGTTCTGAGCCCAAGATTTTCTAATAGAACCGGTTGGTTTCCTCACATAAATGCTCTGGAGATCCACAGATCTCGACTTCTTGGGAATATCGGGTACGTCAGGCTTCTCGACGCTGACTTCCATCTACAAGCCCTCGATCCGCATGAAGGAACCCAACCCCCAACCCTTCTCATCCACCATGCACGAGGCACCGATCGAAACCCTGATTCCGGATCTAACAACATTTTTCCAACCACATGATCCCAAAACGCACGAAATAGAACCCTGAAAAGCACGGATACGGATCAAAACCGGTTACCCCATCCATCTTCCAACAAAATCGAAACGATCAAAGCAAAAGCGGGGAAGAAAGCATACCTGGATCAAAAGTGCACGTCCGGCACAAATTCTCCCACCGATTGGCTCCAGAAGCTATGCGGAACCGGTTCCCAGATAGGATCCAATTCTCGCGCATGGAAATCCTTCGATTTGACGAGTTTCTCCGAGGTGATGTCCTAATCCTGCATGGAAAACGACGAGCTAGAGTTTCTTCGATTTCACGATGCCTAGGGTTTAGAAATGGAAAAAAGAAAAAAGAAACAAGAACACAACTAGCTCCCACGATGGCCGCGCCAGATTTGTACGTCGGATCCATATATTCGAGTCAGAGAGAGGAAGAAACAGGTGGCTGAGATCGATTTATAGGATCACTTCGACGGCTACGATGCGGGAGAACGTGAGAGAGATTTGGGCGGGATCAGCGACGCGTCATCGCCTGCTGAATTTTCCCATGGGCTCCAGATTGCTTTATCTTATCCGGTCGAACTCGGAAAGGAGGGCCCCTGGTGTTAGATTGAATTTACATTTGGTTTCGTTTTTTTTTTTTTTTTTTTTTTTTGCCTTTTTCCGGTCAAGTTGTTCGCCCATCATTTTAGCGAAGGGCTTGGCGTACGGTGCACGGTGATCCGGTGGAATCGGACTAGGCCTTTTGGTCCGGGAGAAAATAATTTCCTGTAGCACCGGTGCAGCAGCTGCTTCTTACGAGCCCATTCATCAAGCATCCACTTTATTGCATGCATCATCATAAAAAGGCTGCATGCTTGTATGGCCACATGCGCATACAATGTAGGCAATGAGGAGGAGCCCAGACCTCTTGGGAAATAGCTTTGATGATTGGACCTAGACCGTTCCTTGTTCTCTCACTCCAGCAACACCACCACCGATGTGCTTGATTTCAAGTTGTATAACCGTACGTCCGTGTTGCGGTTGTGCAATGAACCGAGAAGAAGTGCAGATGCCCGAATCCACTTGCCTCGTATAAGTCTCTCTCCGTGGAGAAATTATTACGTGGACCAGATGCATCATGCATCATGCATCATGGACGTATTATGGAGCTTTCTCGGGCTGCTCAAAGTCGAATATTTTCTTGGGCTAGGCTGGAAAAACAGGCTTCCATCGAGCGCCTCCGCCCATCACAGCTACCCCGGAATCATGTGGCTTCTTGATGCCAAT
This sequence comes from Areca catechu, assembly GCA_021397845.1. NCBI lineage: Eukaryota > Viridiplantae > Streptophyta > Magnoliopsida > Arecales > Arecaceae > Areca > Areca catechu. The sequence goes on from CM038043.1 coordinate 188,688,033, forward strand.
TCATGGCAACAGGACAGATTCCAATCCCCGATAAAAGCACTCTACGGAGGAACACGAACCAACACACCAGCACAGAAGGCGGCTGGCTGTCTCCTGGTCAACAACATCCATGACGATTTCCAAAGGACGACCCTCCGGAACGTGAAAACCTACCATGTACAGCAGAGCTGCTATGATCGCTTCGCTTGCAACATATCGTGCTTGCAGAACAACTAACTTACGAACGGATAAGTCAAACAACGACCAGCAAACCACACCGCAACTAGACGGCATCCAGCCGATCCCAACCACAGGTCCTGCAATCCAGACCGGGGACCCATCATGTATAACGACCGGCAAAACTATCGAGACCCTCCGCAAATATCAGCAATTGCTGATAAAGAAGCACCGAAAAGAGGGTGCATCAAATCACTCGACTCAAAGTCGCCGTTCTCCGGTACCTCCCTCAAGCAATAAAGGATTAAAAGTAGAAAAATGAAAACAAGCGAACAGAGCTACAAATTCCACAGTAACCGTCTTCGGTAAAGTAGTAAACGTCCGTAAGATTCTGATAAACAGATTACTGCAAACATTGTCACAGGGCATTGACAGACTGGCAAAACTACAGACTTTCCAAAGTGAACCTGAACGATCTCGCAATGTCTTTCTATAAGACAGCCTGATGTTTATTTTAGAATTTAACGAACAAGAGCAATGGAACTCATCATCCGAAAAATGCTTTACCGCACTGGCTGTTGATTGTAGTGGTTCTTCTCTTTCTTCTTTGCAGCAGCAAGCTTAGCACTCCGGGCAGCAGCTTCAATTGCAGCAGCTTTTGCAGCAGCATCCATCTCTTTACTTGATTTCTTCTTCTTCATAGAAGCCACCCTTTTTATCCGCTCCTTCACATCAATAGCAGAAGTCACATCATCTTCAGGTTCACCAGCAACTTCATCCAGGCTTTTATCAGCGTCCTTGCCATTAGGTTGTTCCTGTAGCTCTTTAGCTTCCTTCGAGGATTTGTCTTTCTTCGCCTTTTTCTTCTTTGAACTTTTGCTCTCTGAAGGAGCAGAAGCATTCTCCCTTTTTTCGCCATCCACATTTTGCTCATCTGGTTTCTTGCCTGCCGTGAAATGAACAAATCAAAATGCTAAATTTTAAGGCTGCTAACCGCTCTACATCATACAACAGAGACTAATAGGACAATACCAGAGCTATTCTATTCAGCATCATATATCAAATTAGTAATATGATAAGATCATACATGATAACATGTGCTAAAGAATGAGATGATGTGATAAATCAGTCCAACATACGAGAAGAGTAAAGGATCAAGCAAAAGATGCACCGATACTTCTGTGCATACATGACATTTCTAAGAATCTGAATGTAATCATGTCAAATATAGCATTGTTACCATTTATTTCATCTTGCTCGACATTGTTGTCACTGCTAGCAATACCCAGCTCAGCCAAAACAGACTCAAGTTCTGCCATTTCCTTTTTCTTCAGCTCTTTCTTTGAGAGCTGCCTTTCTGTGTCTCTCGTTGCAACAGCAGCAGGGGGAGGTTTCTTCATGACCGGTTCAGTGACAGCAGGGACCTCAGCTTCATGTTCAGGTTCTTCCTCAGCATCGTCATCAATCTCATCAAGACCATCATCTTCACTTTCCGTTTCCTGAAGCATGCAGGGACCATGTAAGGCTGCAGCAATAGTTCATATAACATAAACAAAGCAATAGGTCTAAGCTTTATTCATTTTTCAGAATTGATAATTCTTATAAAATACTTTCAATCAAAGTTCAGTGTCTTGGTGCCGGTACTACCGGATATGCACGATGGTACAAGATAATTAGACATACTCAATATTGGTACAATGCAAGACTGCATATCAGTTTTGGTACCAGTACGGTACAGCATGCTCGGTACAGTAAAGTACTGGTCAATACAGAAAACTTTATTTTAAATAATAATCAACATCTACAGAGACAATAACTTCAGACTTCTTGCTCAACTCAACATTCTTGAATTCTGAAAAATGAATAAAGCTTAGACCTTTATGGATTTCCGTAAACATATCCATGCATGCACTTATTCCAATTCTACTATTTTTCACATTTTATTTTCGATACATTCCTTAAGAGATCTAATTTAAAACTCTACCTAGTCTTGTCAACCGACTATAGATAATCTAATGATATTATATGCCAAAAAGCCGCTAAGATTCCAGCAAATGATAAAAAGGTAGAAAGGGCATAAAACCAATTCCTTGAAAAGGCCACTTAAAATAGCTCACGCCATATTCTTTCCAGTATTACATTCTTTAATCGGCCTCCATATGCATGAATTTAACATTGAAATCAAATACATTTCATATCTCATTTATCATCACTCAACAGAACAGCTCCATAAATACTTGGTCAAGGTTTTTCACAAACAGTAAAAAGCATCCAGAGGTTTCCTTTCATTCAACAATTACATCAATTATTTGGGTCAAATAAAAAAATCAAATACTTGCTAATCCATCTCTAATAAATATTCCTAATAAACTGCAAAACTTGAGTGCTCAATACTATGGCTCATATATTCAATTTCCATAATTCGTGCAAATAATGACTCGACAAATGACTAACATAATTACTGACAGATCCCTCTGACTCTATTTATTTTATTGATAGATATCTCAATTCCCTCTCACTCTATCCATTGTCTCAGAAATATTCTACCAACCTCAATAAGTCACCTTACATTTATGTAATTTGAATTCCTGCTCATCAAGCTCATCCTAGTTAAAAGTTCAAAATAATCTTTTTTTTGCAGATATTGTATTGCAAATATCATCATGAGCTCCATAAATCTAGTTCATCCACTACCTTCATAGCCTCACCACCATGAATTTGTATGATACACCAAAAAGTTCTGAGACTTACATTCCTTGAAATAAAATCTTTTTCTTACCCGGTGAATGTCACCAACCTCAAGATACTATGACCAAACTTTTATCGCAGTTAGTGAATGCACTTTTTCCCTTCATCACACCAAGCATCTCTGAAGGTACGTACATCAAGGGACAGCAAGCTACTTTAATTTACACCACCAGCATGGATGCAATTTGACTTTCTCATTACTTGTTCAGCTCTTACAATGAAATCTGAGCTCTATATTTGGTGGCTAAACTTACTTGAATGATATCTCAAAAAGAGGTTTGATTTTAAGATGTCTGGACATTTCACAAAATAAGCAAACAAATCATCATATTGACACATTATACTTCTAATATCTCCATGTTATAACTAAAGACTACACAATTCAATGTGACAAAATCTAATCAAGAAAAATATACGAAAAATGAAGTTGGAACAATCCATGGTTTAAAAATTAGTAACATAATGTTCCTTCACAATTGGGCAGATAGCATATGAATATTTTTTCATAAATAACTTTAATTTCCTAGCTTCCTACAAATATTAATGATGTTGTGCATGGTACAACCACAAGATACATGCTAGATATGCTGTATTAATTCCTCAATATTGATTTCATTGCTTCTATTAGGTCCGTCATCATAGACTACAGCATAAACTTGATTGACAATTCAATGCCTCAAGAACAAATTGGCTGAGATCAAAATTGGCTCTCCTTTACTTCAATTTGATTCATACAGCAACATCAGCATGAAGCCTCAATTTCAATAAATATGAAAGTAACTAAAGATATAGTTCATTTTCTCTCAAATATAACTACCATTTTTTTCCTTCCATTTTACTCAATTGTGACACAACAATCAACATGTGCAGTAAATATTTTAGAATTTAAGTATAAACCACAAGGAGAAAACAATATTACAATGTTTAATATACAGAAACACCACTTCAAAATGATGCCAGATCAGATTGTTCTTGGGGGGGAAAAAAAGAGTCTTGTCCAATTTATCCAGAATATTATCTGAATGTGGTTTGAATGTTTTTAGATCTGAATCCAACAAGTTCAATCACTTTTAACGGTCTTTTCCTTTTTGGGTAATGCAGGGTTTTGAAGGAGTCAAGAGGTAGAATGATTTATTACACACATAATGAAATGCTTGACATAGATAACTGCAGATTCTTAAAGGGGTACGAGGGGTTAATTTGGTTATCAAGAACAGTGAAGAAAAAGGTACATGTGGGAACATTAAATAAATAAAAATTAAGGCCATGCCTTAGATTATTCTATTGCTCTCCAAATTTCTGGTATTCAAGAACCCTTACAAGGTTTTGATTATCCTTGTCCTCCACCTGTCCCCGTCTTTCCTATATGATCGCCTCCCTTTCACCACTCCTACAAGATATATTCATCTTATTGAGCCATGCTCATCCAAGCAAATATAACTGTTCATGCCAAACATCGTTAACCAATCATGTTATCAAACTAATAGTTTATGTAATCATAGGTTCTTTTCAAAATAAAATTTTCCTTCTCTTCTAACAGAACCTTTATTTTGACTGCTCATTGCTCAACATTATCTGCCATAATTCACATTCAACCAAACAGTGAGGCTACTTTGTTTCTCAAATAATTTTAGCAAGGATTCTTGATAACTTAATGCCAAGAAGAGCTTATTCCTCATTAAGCAAGTAAAAGCATTCAACCCCTTCACCCAAATAGATTTAACCCAACTGTAACTGAGCAAATACCAAAAAGTAATCTTAAGTTTTTTTTCTGAAATCACAACAGTACCCTTCACATTTGGGGGCCCTATTCAACCCAAAATATTGTTTGTTGTCTGAACAAACCTGGATTTTATTCAGGTTTATTCGCATTTAATCATAAACTAAAAAGGGCCTAAACATTAAGTTCTGTACTAGTGACTCAATTCCAACTTTATCAAGGACTTTGAAAAATTTTAAAAGGAAATAAGATAGTAATAAGAAATTTTGAGTAACCTCATGCATACAGGTAGCAGAAGCGAAACAACATGATCCTCATATGTGCGACCTTTATACCAACATGGAGCATGCCTCTATGTGCAACCATGAGTAAAGCATTACATAATTAAATTTGAAGAGCTGCAACAAAACTTACTAAAGCATGCTCTCGTCATGCATAAAATTAAACATATCTTAGTGCTTCATTGGTCAAAAATTCATAAAAATGTGCAAAAAAAAAAAAAAATCAATAAAAATAATGAAGAGTCACATTAATTTTATGACAGCATCCATCATGGGAGATCAACCAGTAAAATATATTTGAGTCAATACTGACAAAATTAAGCCATCTTAGATCATTTCTTAGATGCTGCATTGAACAAATAAGCACAGTTGTATGCTAAATATATAGACTAGAATGAAAAAAATAAAAATTGGCAATCATCACAAAAATTATCAAGCATCGCTTACAGGACCATGTTCATTCAATTATGAATTGTTCAGCAAACATGTAACATCATCTTCTAACAAATGCACTTCAAATAAACACCATTGAAGATATAGAAAAGCAGATGAATTCCTGAAAACTAAGGATCCAGACCATCAACTTTCAATGCACAAGCAGAACATCCCATTTGCACATCTGCAAATAAACAATAGTCTACTTCTCTTTGAGTTATTGATCTTTTAAATCATAGCTCTCATCATGGCCACTAGTTACCTCTACGAAATCATGAGGAAAAAAGTTACAAGATACGATTTAGTAGCAAATACAGAAACATTTTGTCACCGATATGCAATAAATAAGGGACCATAACCTTTAAAGCCAGAAAAGATAAGCATATAAATGGATCACAAGTGTACGAGCATAAATGTCACTAATATATAGTATATTTGGAAAAAAAGTTGAGTTATTCGGTCAGTCAAAGTTGCCCTAGGTAAAAAATTAGTAAGTTCACACAAAGAACTTTGCCATATGATAAATATAGACAAATGCTAGAGATCACTTGTCATACCATTGCCCCATTCACCTATCCAATATGGCAGCCAGCAATTGGCTGAGCGGTACACAACCCCCCCACCCCGGCAGTGTGCATGACACCGATCCCCAACTGCCAGGTTGGACCAGCAAACTGAGCAGTGAATAGAAGGATGACCAATAGCAGTACTCATAAATGTAAGGGTTGTTGTGGAAACAAAGATTTGCATGTCGGCATGGTCTCGATTCAAGGGTTCCTCTTTCTCTCCCCCCTATGATGCTAACCCACATAATGCCAAAAATTCCTATTGCATGTTCATCACAAGTCATGCCAACATCGCAATCCAAGGTTGGAATAACCCCCTGCACCAAATTTGGGATTCTCTCTTTTTCACCCTTGACACTAGATGGGCCTGTCTTTCTCACCCCGATCAGGGATACGATTTCCTCTCTCTATATTGTTGGTGCTTGTCAAACAACCATACCTCCATGGACCCATCTCATAAGGGATAAGAAGAAAGGGAAAGAGGCAGATTCTTTCTCCCCATCTTACCATGATCAAGCAAGTATTTGTTAGAGAAGATATGGATTCTGGACATGTACCCAATAGAAATCACTCTTCCCAATTGAATTTATTTATTAATAATACCATGTTTTATTGATTAGAAAATTTCACCAAGGAATAGATTTACAATCTCTTACTAAAAAACATTGCTTTCGCATCATATACCTGAAGATATATAGTCTTCACATTATTTTTTTAGTCTCTTTTATTCTTTCCACGTGTTTATTTTGCTCCTTTTTATACCAAACATGTGCATCAAGCGTCTATGTACTAGAAATGTTACATGCATCGACACGTGTATTGTTAAACTGCTTGTCACATCGTCCTCCTCTTATCAAGCTTCAATACTATCAAAAATTAATATCATCATCAGTTTAAAAAAAAAAGAAAGATTTCAAATAGAAGAGTTTCTGTGCATGCATGGTACGTCTCAAGCCAGTTCATCAGCAGGTATTTCCACACGTACACCTTTCTGGAGAGAGAGGACTGAACTTTCAGAAATCTTCAAAATGCTTGTTGTTGACTCCTAATGTCCATGGTACTCAAAATCAATATTATCAAGCCACAAAATTGCAGAGAGAGAGGGAGTTGGCACAGGACATTATCCAAGACTATCAAAATATTTGATCAATAACTAGTATCCACCGCTACCAGGAAAAGTAAAACATCATTTTCATTGATACAGATGCACAATATAAACATAAAGCAAGAAAAAAGAGATATCACTCCCACCAAATCAAAGAACAGACATTGAAACAACGAACAACTTAGCATAGTAACCGGAACAGGGAACAGAGCAAAAGACTTCGAATCAGGAAGCATTTCACATGCAATAAAAATAATTTATCTAAATATTTTTAAAAAGTGCGTGACGGAAAATATATTTTAATATTAACATGGAAGATTTCACAAAATTACTATCACCACCATTCATCATCCAAAGAAGCAGGATTCTATTTGTTAAAAACAGGTTAGATGCATCAAAATAAAATCATATACAAGTAATTTAATAATATTCCACAGGAGGAAAACAATGAAGACATAAAAACAGAATGGCCATCTCGATAAATCTTAAATCCAGTTCATGAATTAGCGGTTTTCAATTTGTCATATCAAGAAAAATAAGTGATAGAAAAAGGTTTTGCCCAAAAGAATCAAAGAAAGTGTACTTACCTCCTCAACTACGGCCGAGCTTTCCTTGTTTTGTTGCGTCTCCGAGGATCCCCAAACAGATTGGGGCGGGGCTGTGGTGGCATAGTAGTCGTCGTCGTCATCCACATCAGCCCAAGATTTGACGGTCAGCGGAGTCGGCGCCCAAAATACCTGCTGCTCCGGCTCTTTAGTCTGGTTCTTGGACGACCCCTTGCTCTTGTCCTTGTCCGACTTCTTTCTCTTTTTGAGGGTCTCGAGCGCGGCGAAAACGTTGTTGCTGCCGATCTTCAAGGGCCCATCGTCCCTCCTGCTTCCCCCTCCAACCATTTCTACCACAACTCCAGGTGAGACACAGTTAATAGATCCAGGCTAGGGTTTCAAACCAAGAACCTCCCTCGATCTGTGAAAAGACCGAAGCTTTCTCGGATTAGGCCCTCGGAATAGAAACTAAAATTTATTCCTATCAAAAGAATCGGTGAATCAAGATCAACGATTTAATGATCGAACACGCTTAGATTCTCTGCACCTTACAAACTTCGGAAGAGAGTGAAATCAACTCAAAACGAAAGTCTCGACGGGAATACAAGAGCAAAACTGCGGGTCTCGGAGAGATTTTGAAGAAATGGATTAGAGTTTCAAGAAAAGAACGAGAAGAGAAATATAAGAAATCGATCGCAGAAGGCCGCTGATGAGGGGGAGGAAACGATCAGCGGGAGGAGACGAGATTAGGGTTTCGGGACCAAAAAGGCCAGCCCTACGAGATCAGTTTAGGGTTTCGAGAGATAAGGGTGCTCTCACCAGGGACACACGAAGAGGAGACCGCAAGCTGTGAGAGCGAGAGGGAGGTAGAGAGAGAGAGAGAGATTAGGGTACCGGATAACGTCGCTGACGGACTCGAGTGCCACGGTTTCATTTTTTCATATATATATTAACGACAATAGTTACGCCTGCAAGGACCTGGGGTTGTCTCTTTCGCGCGAAAAAAGGATTCACCTTCCTTCTCTCGAACCTACCGTTGGATAGCGCAGTAGTCGCATAAGGAACCGTGCAGTGGATGAGTGAGAGAATTCGGATTACTGCGTTTGGCAACGGATAATCTATTCAAAAACTATTAATAATTTAATAAAATATACAATATTATTATATTTAATATTTTTTTAATAATAATAATCTATTTTATTTAGTAATATAAAGTATCATATTCCAAGTAATTTTTAGTATTACCTTTCATCTCTTCCATCCTTTTATATTATAATATAATATAACATTATAATATAATATTATAATATCATAAAATATTATTATTATACATTATTATTTTTTATTATTATAATATATTATATAAAAATATTATATAACATATATTATAAACTATATAATATTATTATACAATATATTATAATAATATTATATATATATAAAATATGATATTATAATACATTATATAATATTATAATATTAACACTGTTACGGCCGTAACGATGACGTGGCCGGGTTCAGATACCGTCAGATATGATCGAGCCAAGTGGAAGTTTCTTCGACCGAGTCAGCGCCACATTGCCGAGATCGAGCTCGGCAAGGCTACTTCGCCAGACGACTTCCCAAGACGAAACCGCCCTCGCTGAAGTCAAGCTTGGTTCGGGGCTCCTCCTGCCACCTCGCCAGGCGTCCACCCAGGAGGGGTCCGCCTAGGCCGAGGTCGGCCGCTTCTTCGCTCCTTCGCCAGGTGACCCCCAGAGGCGGGTCCACCTCGGCCGAAGCCAGGCAACCTCCTGCCACCTCGCCAGGTGTCCACCCAGGAGTGGTCCATCTAGGCCGAGGTCGGCCGCTTCTTCGCTCCTTCGCCAGGTGACCCCCAGAGGCGGGTCCACCTCGGCCGAAGCCAGGCGACCTCCTGCCACCTCCCCAGGTGTCACCCAGGAGGGGTCCACCTAGGCCGAGGTCGGCCGATCCTTCGCTCCTTCGCCAGGTGGCCCCCGAGACGGGTCCACCTCGGCCGAAGCCAGGCGACCTCCTGCCACCTCGCCAGGTGTCCACCCAGGAGGGGTCCACCTAGGCCGAGGTCGGCCGATCCTTCGCTCCTTCGCCAGGTGGCCCCCGGAGACAGGTCCACCTCGGCCGAAGCCAGGCGACCTCCTGCCACCTCGCCAGGTGTCTACCCAGGAGGGATCCACCTAGGCCGAGGTCGGCCGATCCTTTGCTCCTTCGCCAGGTGGCCCCCGGAGACGGGTCCACCTCAGTCGAAGCCAGGCGACCTCCTGCCACCTCGCCAGGTGTCCACCCGGAGGGGTCCACCTCGGCCGAGGTCAGGCCACCCGTACAGAGAAGATCCCAAAGAAAGAGGCACAGGTTCCGAGGTCGACCCTCGAGCCATGCGCATCATAGGCAACGCCCCGTACGGATGGTGGCGGCACGCGAAACACCATTTGCATTGGCCCGACAGGTCCCGCAGTCGAGAGGCGCGGTTCTGACAAAACAGGGCCCGTAAACGGACGGCGCCTACACTTAGGAAGGAGAGCGCTCTCACTGGGCCCGAGGTCTGACCTGCCGCCTTACCGGCGCCACCCCCTTCTGTCTTTGCCCTTTCCCTGCTGGGCTCGGCGAACGAGGTCGGAAAGCCGCCTGGCCCTCAACACCGAAAGGGGAAAGAGAAAAGGATGGGAAGGGGAGCCTCCCAGGAGGAGAAGACAGGCGAACAGCGAGAGGAGATAAAAGGAAGGAAGCTGGGGACGACAAGGTAAGCTGATCGGGCTGGGGACAAGTAAGAAACAGTGGCCAAAAGCCTCGTTCCGAGAGTGAGATCCAAGGTCCCGAGAGGGGATCGCTTGGCGTAAGCTCGGCAAGGAGGCCTGGCCGAATTTCTGGTCCCCATAGCACCTTTCTTGCTAGTAAATTCTCTGAGTCTGGGACTCCTTCGGGGGCCCGTCTTGGAGAATCTGTTCCTTCTCGTCGTCTACTGACTTGACCGTCGGAGCTCCCTCGCCGGGATCCCCGGTCAGGGTCTTCTGACCCTCTCTTGCAGGTCCGCTCCAGCCAGGAGGCTCCGGGAGCCAGACGTCCGGTAGGATCGACGGATCCGAGGCACGGGCGCGGCGACGAGATCGGCAATAGATTGGCGCACCATGTAGGGGGGCAGGACAACACCCCCAGCGGGAGCCAGCTTTCTGCAGGTATCGCGCTCTCTGGCAATGGTGGTCACTCGTGGGCGCGAGGCGTCCACCAGCCACATGGGGGAGGTTCCCTCCCCTCAAGGGGCCCACAGCCCGGAGAGGGAGCTTCCAACTCCCCCTCCTCATCCACCACAGCCACCTCAGCAGACGGGCCCCTTGCGGCCGTCATCCAACAGCTGCAGACCTTGACCTCGACGGTCCGGCAGCTTCAGCATCAGCAGCGGTCCCTGGCCACGCAGCCGCAGCCAGGGACCCCCGTGGCCCGAGCCGCGGGACAGCGTGGGAGACTGCGCTCCATTCAGGGCAGGCCATCCCACCCGAGGGCAGTCTCCAACCCCCGCGGGAGCCACCAAGCTCCCGTAAAAAGAAACTACTCCGGTTCGGGGGATCACGAGAGCCGATCCCCAACCGATGAAGCCGAAACGGCGCATCGCAGCAAGCAACGCCGAGGCCTGACTTCGCGCCGAGACCGATCGGCGCCCCCTTCACCAGCGGCCTCGGTGGAAGACTTCACCGACGAGGCCATCAGGCGCCAGGCTGAGAGGCGTCTCTGGAGGAGCATGAGCGCAAGTTAGCGGAGTTCGCCCGTCGATTTGCCGACCTGCAGAACTCATCGGCGGACCCGGCGGGCTACGACTCCCGTCCCCCCTTCTCTGAAGAAATCCAGGCGGAGCCGATCCCAAAATGGTTCCGCATGCCGCGAGTGGATCCCTACGATGGGACCACCGACCCTCTGGACCATCTGGAGAGCTACAAGGCTCTCATGAGGGTCCAGGGGGCCACCGACGCCCTTTTGTGCGTCGCCTTCCCGGCTACCCTCCGGAAGGCCGCTCGAGTCTGGTTCACCTGCCTCGAGCCCGGATCCATTTGCTCCTTCCACCAGCTGGAAGGAAAGTTTGTGGCGCACTTCGATGCTTGTCGAAAGGTGCCGAGAGAGGTGGACAGCCTCTTCTCCATCCGCCAGCAGGACCAGGAGCTGCTCCGGGACTACATCACCCAGTTCAAGACTGCAGCCCTGGAAATCTACAGCCTGAACGAGCCCGTCGCCATGCTGGCTTTGAAGCGCGGGCTCAAGACGTCCCGCCTAACCTACTCCCTGGACAAGAAGCAGCCCAAAACGTACTCCGAGCTCCTCCTCCGCGCCCATAAGTACATCCGGGCGGAGGAGGCCGACCGCACCCGTCGAGAGTTGGACGGGAAGACTCTGAAGAGGCCGCCCCCGAGAGATACCCCGGGAGCTCGGAAGCCCGGGCCGTCAGCCGACCCTCGCCCGAATTCATCAGATGAAGCTGAACCCGGCGAAGTGCGCCTTCGGCGTCTCCGCCGAGAAGTTCCTAGGATTCATGGTGACCCAAAGAGGAATTGAAGCCAACCCGGAGAAGGTCCAGGCCATCCTGGACATAGAGCAGCCCGCCTCCAAGAAGCAAGTGCAGCAACTCACCGGCCGAGTTGCGGCCCTCAGCCGCTTTATCTCCAGGTCGGCAGATCGCTGCCATCCCTTTTTCAAGGTGCTGAGAAAGATGAGCGACTTCGCCTGGACCGAGGAATACCAGGAGGCCTTTGAAGAGCTGAAGAAGACGCTCGCATCGCCACCGTTGCTGTCCAGGCCCGAGGAGGGGGAGGAACTCATCCTCTACCTGGCGGTCACCCCGGAAGCCGTCAGCTCAGTCCTGGTTCGGACCGACGACCAAGGAGTCCAGCGACCGGTGTACTATACCAGCAAACTTCTCCGCGACGCGGAGCTCAGGTATTCTCGGCCCGAGAAACTCGTTTTCGCGCTAATAGTGTGTGCCCAGCATCTCAGGCCCTATTTCCAAGCGCATCCCATCGCTGTCCTGACGGATCAACCGCTGAAAGCGGTGCTCAGCCGACCCGATACTTCGGGATGATTGGCGAAGTGGGCACTGAAGCTCAGCGAGTTCGACATCGCGTACAGGCCAAGGTCGGCCATGAAGGCGCAGGTGCTAGCCGACTTCTTGGTCGAATGCGCAGGCTTGGGCAAGGAGCTCGAGGAAGGCCCCTCAGGCCAGCCGCTGAAGACGGGCCCCGATGAGCCCGGAGAAGACGCCTGGATCCTCCATGTAGACGGAGCCTCGAACTCCGGTGGAAGCGGGGCCGGACTCATCCTTGCCAACAGCGACGGGGTCATCGCCGAATGCGCGCTCCGTTTCCAATTCGCCGTGACCAATAATCATGCGAGTACGAGGCACTTCTTGCCGGGCTGAGGGTCTCCGGCGAGCTGGGCGTGACCAACCTCAAAGCTTTCACTGATTCCCAGCTCGTGGCGGAACAGGTCTCCGGGGAGTATGCCGCGCATGACCCCCAAATGGCGAAATACTTGGAGCTCGTCAAGGTGGGCGCATCCAGATTCCGGCGCTTCAACATCTTCCACATCCCCCGCAGGGAGAACGCCCGTGCGGATACTCTCTCCCGGCTGGCGACCCTACCGGACTCGATGCTAGGCCGCGCTCATGTGGAGCGCCTTGAGATCCCAAGCCTCGAGACCCCGGTGGAGGTCCATCAGGTCAGCCATGAACCCAGCTGGATGGACAAGTACGCCGAATACATCACCAGCGGCACCCTGCCGGAGGACCGCGAGGTGGCTCGCCTTATCAGAAAGAAAGCCGTGCGGTTCGTCCTGATGGATGGGCAATTATATCGAAGATCCTACTCCTACCCCCTCCTCAAGTGTGTAGGACTCGCGGAAGCCAAGCTCGTGCTCCAGGAGATTCACGAAGGCATCTGCGGGAACCATGTGGGGGGCAGAGCATTGGCCTACAAGGCCCTTCGTCAGGGCTACTTCTAGGAGACGATGAAGGAAGACGCCGCTGACTTCGTGAAGAAGTGCGACCGGTGCCAGCGTCACGCCACGGTGCAACGGCAGCCCTCCAATCCAATCTCCCAGCTTTCAGCTCCCTGGCCATTCGCCTAGTGGGGGATGGACCTTCTGGGCCCATTCCCGTCGGCGTCTGGACAGCGGAAGTTCTTGATAGTGGCCATCGACTACTTCACGAAGTGGGTCGAGGCCGAACCCTTGGCGCAGATCACTGAAGCAAACGTCGCCAAGTTCTTTTGGAAGTCGATCGTTTGCCGCTTCAGCCTCCCCCACACCGTGGTTATTGACAACGGGCGCCAGTTCGATTGCCGGGAGTTCGAAGAGTTCTGCGGTGACCTCGACATCAGGCATCGCTTTACCTCGGTGGCGCATCCCCAGACCAATGGAGAGGTCGAAGTCACGAACAGGACCATTTTGCAGGGTCTCCGCATGCGACTGGACCAGGCCAAAGGCAGATGGGCCGAGGAGCTCCCCAGCGTCCTCTGGGCATACCACACCACCCCGAGGATGGCTACCGACGAAACCCCGTTCAACCTCGTCTTCGGAGCCGAAGCGGTCATCTCGATCGAACTCAGCCTGTCCACGCTGCGTGTGGAGCAATATGACGAGGCAGAAAACCCCGCCAGGATGATGCTCAACCTTGACCTTCTTGAGGAGACGAGGGACAAGGCCCGAGTTCGGATGGCGGCGTATAGGCAGCGTGTGGCCAGGAAACCGGCGCATGGCCCTGAGTTCGGCATGCCCGACCATGGCCGACGGCCGAAGGAAGCGGGAGATCCTGGGCTTCGGCCTGGAAGGTGGGACAGAACCCAGTTCGCCCATGCAAGCCTGGAGAACAGCTCGGCAAGCCGCGCAAGGCTTGAGAAAGCCTGCGGCCCCGGGGTTCAGTTCGGAGATCCTGGACTTTGGCCTGGAAGGTGGGACAGAACCCAGTTCGCCCATGCAAGCCCGGAGAACAGCTCGGCAAGCCGCGCAAGGCTTGAGAAAGCCTGCGGCCCCGGGGTTCAGTCCGGAGATCCTGGGCTTCGGCCTGGAAGGTGGGACAGAACCCAGTTCGCCCATGCAAGCCCGGAGAACAGCTCGGCAATCCGCGCAAGGCTTGAGAAAGCCTGCGGCCCCGGGGTTCAGTCCGGAGATCCTGGGCTTCGGCCTGGAAGGTGGGACAGAACCCAGTTCGCCCACGCAAGCCCGGAGAACAGCTCGGCAAGCCGCGCAAGGCTTGAGAAAGCCTGCGGCCCCGGGGTTCAGTCCAGAGATCCTGGGCTTCGGCCTGGAAGGTGGGACAGAACCCAGTTCGCCCACGCAAGCACGGAGAACAGCTCGGCAAGCCGCGCAAGGCTTGAGAAAGCCTGCGGCCCCGGGGTTCAGTCCGAAAGTCCCGGGCTTCGGCCTGGAAGGCGGGGCAGAAACCACTTCGCCCATGCAAGCATGAAGGCAATCCCAAGGCTGGACCCGCTCAAGGCCTACTCTGACGCCACGCGGTCCGGAATGTCCCGACCTTCGATCTGAGCGACGGACGGGACCAGGTCCACACTCGTTCCGGCACTCCACATCGACACCTCAAGAAAGAAAAAGAGGAGATGGGAGAGTGGGGAAGAAAGTGAACTCGAGACTTAGTCGAAGGATGTTTTCATTAATCCAAGAAAAAATATAAAGCTGGGAATCCCGACAGGCCGGGAGTCCCTAAAAGAAAGAAGAAATGCAACTATGACAACAGAGAAGGGCGAGAAGATGGTGGCTCAGTTTGGCACGGGGTCGGAGCCCTCCGCTTGGGTCGCGCGCTCCGCATCCTCGCCTTCGGCGACGGTCGGCTCAGGCGGCTGCTCCGGAGCCATGACTTTGTCGGTCGCCGGGGCCGCAGGCGTGGCGTCGGCCGCGCCGGAGGCTCTACTCTCAGGTCCTTGCCTCCTACCTCCGAGCACCACCCCACTGAGGTCGAGCTCGGGGTAGAAGGCCCCTACCTTCTCCCGGCACATCCGGAACCCCTTCAGGAAGGAGTCCACGGCGGCCTCCCGGACCTCCGACGTGTACTCGTCGGAAGCCCGAAACTTCGGGACGGCCTCCTGCGCCTCCCGCTTCGCGGCCTCCAGGAGCCCGTTGACGTACGCACTCCGCTCCTTCGCCGCGTTCGCATCTCGCCTGGCCTCCTCCAGCTGGCGCTCCAGCCACTGGGAGTGGGCCTGAAGACGAGCCCTCTCAGCTGCGTCCTCCTCCGCGCGGCGCTGGTGGGAGACCCTCTCCTCCGACAGAGAAGACTCCAGCTCCTTGTTTCGCCCCTCGGCGCGCGCCAGGTCAGTCTGGAGGGCCTGATTGTTTGCTCGCAGCTCGACCCCTTTTTCCATGAGGTCCTTGATGTCGGACTCGAGCTTGCCGAGCTTCTTCTCCTTCTCGGCGTCCCTCTTCGCATTCCCTACGAGGAAGTTCCTCAGTAGGAGAACGTCATTCCCAATCTGCACAAGCGAAGCAATCAAGTTAGAAGGAAGACCACCCGAGGTCACGGAAGACAGAAGAAAATGAGTTCGGGCTTACCGTAAAGAGCTGCGGGAGGATCCCGAGCAGAGCGTCAGCATAGTCCCGGCCACCCCGAGCTCGGCGGTCCCGGGCTGTGGAGGCGTACTCCATCACCTTCTCCGTGAGCCCTTTATCGCGGATGACTGAACACCGGTGGGTGATCACCGGTGGCGGAGCCGTCAGGTCAGCTCCGGCGGCGGCAGTCCCTCCAGCAGGAATCGCAGCGATGGGCCAGCAGAGGACACGGGCTGCGCCGTCGGAGCCGCGGCGACGATAGGGCCGGCGCTGGACGAAGCTGTGGGCGGTGGAGCCCCCTCGACGGCAGCGCCACCGGATCTGGCAGCCGAGGAATCAACGGCCCCGCCCCGAGGCAGCCTGGGCGGGGGAGCAGTGGCCGCCGGGCTAGGTACAGTCACCGGCGCAACCTCCTGGCTCGCCCGGTGCGAGCCCTCTTGGCCGCGGGCTCATCTACCTCCGGGACGTCTCTCTGGGCCACGCCCTCCAGGAGGCTCTCCAGTGAGAACTTCATGCCTGCAATGCAAAAGAGTAGAAGGTCAGCCAACTCGGTTATGAAGGAAAAAGAATGCAAGGGTCAAGGGATGACCGAATCTCACCCGACTCACGGATGGGACTAATCCCGGCCTCAAAAAGATTCTGCTCCGAGAGCAGAACCTCGAGCGCCGGGACCACGTCACTCAGAAGTAGGGAGTAGGCCTCCTGGTCCGCCGACTCGACCTGGGAGTTCCGGTTCAGAGACCGGTCCGGTTCACTCCAGGCCCAGTCGACATCTTCGACCGAGGCAAAGAAAAACTGGCTCTTCCAGCCCTTGATAGAAGAAGGGAGGTCGAACCGGAGACACCTGGGCCGGGGCGAGATATACCACCAGCCGTCATCAGTGGAGTACCTCTTCAGGGTGAACATGGCTCTGAAGAGGGAGAAACGGGCAACGAACCCGTGAAAATGACAAAAAACTATGAAAGAAAAGATGACCCGGATGGCATTGGGAACCAACTGGGCCGGAACAAGTCGGAAGTGGCTAAGAAAAGAGAGGAAGAAGGGGTGCAGAGGGAATCGAAGACCCCCGAGGAGGAAGTCTTCATAGAAGGCTATGCGGCCGGGGCCACTCATGGTGACGCGTTCCCCGGGCTGCGGAACGAATAGACGGATTGATCCCGGGATGCCGTAGGCCTCCCGGAGCAAAGAAAGATCGCCCTCGATCATGGTGGAAGCATGACCGGAGGGACCGGCGGGAAGAAGAGGCGGAGCAGGAAGAGAAAGAAGAGGAAGAGCAGAAGCAATCGGAGGAGACCGGACCCCCCTGGGGATGCCGATGGTGGCACCCCAGGTTGCAGACGCCTGTGGATCGTTTCCTCCTCTGAAGAGGAAGAAGGAGTCCTCGGCCGGGACGGACCGGCCTCGTCCGGATTAGAAGAAACATAGCGACGACGCGCCATGACAAAGAAGGAAACAAAGATTCAGAGAAGAAAGGGGAGAGGGGAACTAGAAAGAATGATAGAGGCACTCACCGAAAAAACGCCAAGTGAACGCGGGGCAACGGAAGTTAGCCTGCAGCAAACCGCCCACGGAGCAAGGGGAAAGGCCTCATTCTGGAAAGACCCCTCCTTTTCAAACCCAGTCGACAGCAGCCGAACCCATCATTCCGCCACGAGCCACTGGATGATCACCGCGTGGACGCACGCCCGACACAGACGCCTTGTTAGCAGGGTAACGGTCTCTGCCTCGAAGCGACGTATTTATTATGGGCAAGTGGGCGACGCGTGGCGACTTCCTATAGGGCTTCGGGCGCATCGAGAAGCGGCGACGAGGATCATGGCAATTATGATGCAAGATCTTCGCCTCCCCACGTCATATCCGCATTTAATCCTGACGTTCCGTTCTACGACGCCCCAACGGAACGGCGGGCTGGGGGGCAACTGTTACGGCCGTAACGATGACGTGGCCGGGCTCAGATACCGTCAGATATGATCGAGCCACGTGGAAGTTTCTTCGGTCGAGTCAGCTCCACATTGCCGAGATCGAGCTCGGCAAGGCTACTTCGCCAAACGACTTCCCAAGACGAAACCGCCCTCGCCGAAGTCGAGCTCGGTTCGGGGCTCCTCCTGCCACCTCGCCAGGCGTCCACCCAGGAGGGGTCCGCCTAGGCCGAGGTCGGCCGCTTCTTCGCTCCTTCGCCAGGTGACCCCCAGAGGCGGGTCCACCTCGGCCGAAGCCAGGCAACCTCCTGCCACCTCGCCAGGTGTCCATCCAGGAGTGGTCCACCTAGGCCGAGGTCGGCCGTTTCTTCGCTCCTTCGCCAGGAGACCCCCAGAGGCGGGTCCACCTCGGTCGAAGCCAGGCGACCTCCTGCCACCTCGCCAGGTGTCCACCCAGGAGGGGTCCACCTAGGCCGAGGTCGGCCGATCCTTCTCTCCTTCACCAGGTGGCCCCCGGAGACGGGTCCACCTCGGCCGAAGCCAGGCGACCTCCTGCCACCTCGCCAGGTGTCCACCCAGGAGGGGTCCACCTAGGCCGAGGTTGGCCGATCCTTCGCTCCTTCGCCTGGTGGCCCCCGGAGATGGGTCCACCTCGACCGAAGCCAGGCGACCTCCTGCCACCTCGCCAGGTGTCCACCCAGGAGGGGTCCACCTAGGCCGAGGTCGGCCGATCCTTCGCTCCTTCGCCAGGTGGCCCCCGGAGATGGGTCCACCTCGGTCGAAGCCAGGCGACCTCCTGCCACCTGGCCAGGTGTCCACCCGGAGGGGTCCACCTCAGCCGAGGTCAGGCCGCCCACAGAGAAGATCCCAAAGAAAGAGGCGCAGGTTTCGAGGTCGACCCTCGAGCCGTGCGCATCACAGGCGGCGCCCCGTACGGATGGCGGCGGCACGCGAAACACCATTTGCATCGGCCCGACAGGTCCCGCAGTCGAGAGGCGCGGTTCTGACAAAACAGGGCCCGTAAACGGATGGCGCCTACACTTGGGAAGGAGAGCGCTCTCACTGTGCCCGAGGTCTGACCGGCCGCCTTACCGGCGCCACCCCCTTCTGTCTTTGCCCTTTCCCGCTGGGCTCGGCGAACGAGGTCGGAAAGTCGCCTGGCCCTCAACACCGAAAGGGAAAAGAGAAAAGGATGGGAAGGGGAGCCTCCCAGGAGGAGAAGACAGCGAACAGCGAGAGGAGATAAAAGGAAGGAAGCTGGGGACGACAAGGTAAGCTGATCGGGCTGGGGACAAGTAAGAAACAGTGGCCAAAAGCCTCGTTCCGAGAGTGAGATCCAAGGTCCCGAGAGGGGATCGCTTGGCGTGAGCTCGGCAAGGAGGCCCGGCCGAATTTCTGGTCCCCATAGCACCTTTCTTGCTAGTAAATTCTCTGAGTCTGGGACTCCTTCGGGGCCCGTCTTGGAGAATCTGTTCCTTCTCGTCGTCTACTGACTTGACCGTCGGAGCTCCCTCGCCGGGATCCCCGGCCAGGGTCTTCTGACCCTCTCTTGCAGGTCCGCTCCAGCCAGGAGGCTCCGGGAGCCAGGCGGTCCGGTAGGATCGACGGATCCGAGGCACGGGCGCGGCGACGAGATCGGCAACAAACATAATATAACATTATATAAGGCAACAAACATAATATAACATTATATAAATTATATTTTATGATATAAAATATATTATATTCCATTACATATCATGTATTTAATATAAATGTAGTATATTTATATATATTATAAATATGTTATATTAAATTTAATACTATAATATATTATTTAATATATTTAAATAATATATTGAATATATTATCTATTTAATTTATAGTTTTTATTTTAAATTTATTTAGTATAAAAATATTTTTAATTTTTTTTATTTTTATATAAAATTATAAAATATTTTATATATATTATATTTTATAATATAAAATATATTTTTAATAAATAAATAAATTATAAAAATATATATATTTATAAATAAAATATAAATTTAATTTAAGAATATTTTAAAATTTTAATTTTATATCCTGTAATATTAACTGTATGTATCTAATATAATAATTTATATTATTTATAATCTATATTACTGATAATTTATATTAATTTATATCACTGGTAATATATATTATTTTTTATAATTATCTAGTAATAAATAGAATGCAACTTGAAAGCCATGTAAGGAGCGATCCAGGTCGACGTCGCAGAATAAGAACAGTCATTCATTCTTGCAGTTGGAGAAGATAAAACCCAAACTCTACCCTCCCCTTCCCCCCCAACCCTTTCCGCGGTTGGATGACAAGTAACCTGCGCACGTGGTGAGAGCGGCAGGGAACGAAACGCTCTGGGATAACTTATCGTGAGTGTTGCAGCGGAGAAGTACAGGATGAGGGAAGATGAAAGACGTCTGATCTTCATCAGACGATCTTACCGGAATTGGGGTCTCTGGTAAAATAGTCCTCCGGACCACGGAATTGGGATGACCAGGTTGGTGGCGGTGTCCGCATCATCTCCATCTAAGGAAAAGGAGTTTTACTTTGCCAGAAGGAACGGTGTTGTTCAAACTACCACGGTAAGTTTCACTTCCATTCCACGTTTTTCCGGAATTTGGTGAAACGGGATCCGTTGACCCGCGCAAGCCGTGACACAATTACAAAAGATGCACCAGGAGAAGAGTAAGAGCGGAATATATATATATATATATATATATTCTTGGGACACGGGGAAAATTAGAGAATATATATTATTCTTGGGATCCGTTAAAAGAGAATGGTGGTTCGGTTCTTACCGATATTATTGTTTTGCAACCTCGCATTAGCCGTGCAACACAGCACGTTTTTTTTTTTTTTTTCCTGGAGGGGGTGGCGGTCTTTAGCTTCTCTTTCCCCACTTCGCATGACCAAGGATCTGTTCATTTTATCACTCTAGGTATCGGTCTTTTAATATTTTTTTTTTTTTTCCTGGAGGGGGTGGCGGTCTTTAGCTTCTCTTTCCCCACTTTGCATGACCAAGGATCTGTTCATTTTATCACTCTAGGTATCGGTCTTTTAATATTTTATTTTTTTTTTCCTGGAGGCGGTGGCGGTCTTTAGCTTCTCTTTCCCCACTTCGCATGATACCACAAACGTGTACGCAAATTATTATCTTTATCTTCGGATCTGGGACGAATAGTATTGGAGTATCCTGGTTCAGGCTATAAACCGAATTTCAGTTTGACTGGCCAAAGTTCTCTCTCCGTACTATGGACTTCGAATCAAGCCAGGGACAAGCCGATTGCACGTAACCCAAGGTCACACGCCGAATGGCAACATCCGAAGGCCAGTTCTTCTGGTGATGTCTTCGGCCTCGGTCGAAGACTGAACTCCTCATCGACTTCCGAAGGCACGTGCTTCGGACCCCACCATAGACACGAACTCCGGCCTCGGAGAAATACCAAGTCTTTGGCCCATGCAAGGAGAAACCCAAAGCTTGGATCACAATCTGTTTCAGAAATGCAACTATAACCAACGGTTACAATCGACACTCATCATGACATGATCATGGCGCGCGACTCCTGCAGCCACGCCTCTGATCTGGCCGGAACCGCTCATTGACAATCCACGATCGCCAATCATGGGAGAGATTAGCTCCCTATGATCACCGGAAAAAGAGCGGGCCGCAAGCCAGGGGTCTTCTTTTAAATATGGGTAAGAATGGCAGCTTGAGAGGTACGCGAATAATCTCGCACACATACGCTTGTAATCTCCAAGAGCCTTTTATCTTCCACTCTTTCTCGGCACCTTCCCCATTCTATGGCTGAAATCCACCACTGACTTAGGCATCGGAGTGTCCCCCGCCGGAACAACTGTGGCAAGGGACCTGTTTTGCAGGTGAACCAGGGAGCCGTCCTGCGACGCAGCGACTCCGACCGGCCAATCCAGGGACTCCACGCCAACAGATTGGCGCACCAGGAGGGGGGGGCGGCAGCATTAACGCTCTTTAAGCTCCCTCTCAAACAAGAGGAAGAAAAAAGTTTTTGATAGCAAGAGGAAAAGCTCAAATTGCTTCTACAAGCCGGAGTCGTGCTCCGTCTCAAGGGGGTACACCCCCGGAGGAGAACGATGCTCCACCTCCCGCAGTTGTTGTAGGAGCACAGCAGTTTGAAGCTCTTATGAACCAGGTCGCCCATCTAACGGTCATGGTTCAAGAATTTCAAGACAGAGCCTTTCCGGTAGCAAACCCAACGGCTGTTTCTAGACATAGCTCTCGATCCCGAAGAAGGAGAGCTCCGCGGGAGGATTCCGCGCATCCCTCCCCCGTTCTCGGCCTTCTCCTGAAGGCCGGACTTCAAGATTGCCTAGATCCACCGATTCCCCACAGAAAGGGAAAAGGCCTAGGCAAACCTCCTCCTCCTCCTCCAAAGACTCCACTTCAATGGAAAGAGCGCCGAAGCAGACTCCCGATTATGACGGGAGGTTCAGAGCCATTGAGTCAGAGATGGCAAAGGCGAGAGAACAGAGAATGCGGGATCAGAGAGATCCCGATGACTTGATTGTGGGTGATCTACGCCCACCCTACATCGACCGCATCATGGCCGAGGTTACCCCTCGGCACTTCAGGATTCCCTAGATGGAGCCCTACGACAGCACCACCGACCCCCTCGATCATTTGGACAGCTTCAAGGCCCATATGATGATTCAAGGAGCTTCCGACGCGATGTATTGCTTGGCGTTCCCAGCTACCTTGAAGAAGTCCGCTCGGATGTGGTACTCGAGCATGTGCCCAAGTACCATCGATTCCTTTTCCGAGTTAGAAAAACTGTTTGTCTTGCATTTCAGGACCTACCGCAAGACTCCTCGGAATACGGACACACTGTTCCTCCTTCATCAGAACGAAGGAGAAAGCCTGCGAGACTATATCTCCAGGTTTAATGCAGCCATGCTTGAGATCCCCTATCTCAACGAACATGTGGCCATGTCAGCACTGAAGAAGGGGCTTCGTACCTTCAGGCTTACTTTCTTCCTGGATAAGAAGTTCCCTAAAAGCTACGCTGAGCTCCTGTCAAGGGCTCAGAAATATGCCGATGCTGAAGAGCAGGCGGCGAATCGATGATTGATTGAAGGGAAACCCCCTTCAAAGAAGAAGAATAATAGGGGACAAGGTCCCCAAACCTCCAACAATAACGGTGGCAAGTATACAGACCGCCGAAGAAGTCCTCCCCGGCCCAGAGCAATGGGAGGAAGATTCGACTCCTACACCCCCCTCAACCTCCCTCGAGAGAAGATCCTCATGGAGATAAAGAAAGAAAACTATCTCCAACGGCCCCGTCCCATGAAGGCCTCCTCTTCTATAAGGAACAGGAATAAATTATGCCGATTCCACCGGGACCACGGCCATAATACAGAAGAATCCATCCAACTGAAAGATGCAATTGAGGATCTCATCAAGAGAGGATACCTGGGGCGATATATCGGTCACCAAGGCCCCCGGTCGGAAGCAACTGTTCCCCAGCCACCTCCTAAAGAGGCTGAATTGCCAAATCAAAAGCCCACCAACGGAGGTGTAGGGATGATACACCAACCCACCAACTGGAGAAGGGATGAAGATGAACCTTCAAAGCGACTGAAGGATAACAACTTCATCCTCTTCTCCGACGACGACCTTGCGAGAGTTCGACTCCTGCACGATGATCCACTTGTAATTTCGGTCGTAGTGGCCAATTATGATATACAACGAATTCTTGTAGATAATGAAAGTTCGACTGATATCTTGATGTATAATGCATTCTCTAAAATGTGTTTGCCTAGACATCAACTGCAAAGATCCCCCATACTGCTCTCTGGTTTCGGGGGCAACCAAGTTTATGCCGAGGGAAAAATAGTGCTGCATGTAACCCTTGGCACCGAGCCTCGACAAAAGACATTGCCGATCAACTTCACGGTGGTCTAGATCCCCTCAGCATACAACATTATTCTAGGGCGGCCTGTCTTGAACAGGTTCCGGACCGTGAACTCCTCTCGCTACCTCTTGGTGCACTTCCCCACCAGGAATGGTGTTGGAGAAGTTAGGGGGAACCAGAGGACGGCACAGCAGTGCCTCATGATTGAAGACAGGCATTTCAAGGATTCGACTACTCCGAATCAGCTGGATCCGAGGGATGCAACCACAAATCTTGATGAGCCCGTGGAGAGGACCATCCCAATACCTTTGAAAGAGAAAGATCTCTCCAGAGTTGTACAGATTGGGAGCGCGCTTGATGAGGAAACCATAACGGAGTTGATCCGTTTCCACAGGGACAATGCCGATGTCTTCGCCTGGTTAGCTTCGGACATGCCCGGGATTCCTACCGAAGTAATCACTCATCGGCTAGAAGTAACCCCTGGGTACAAGCCGGTGCGGCAGAAAAAGAGAAGCTTCGTCCCCGAAAGACAGCAAGCTGTAGATGAAGAGGTTGGCAAGCTCCTCAAAGCAGGGTTCATCAGAAAGGCCCGCAACCCTGAGTGGCTGGCCAATGTGGTAATGGTGAAGAAAGCTAACGGCAAGTGGATAATCTGCATCGACTATACAGACCTCAACAAGGTTGCCCAAAGGATAGCTTCCCTCTCCCAAAGATTGATCAACTGGTCGACGCTACCGCCGGCCACCAGTTGCTGAGCTTCATGGATGCCTTCTCCGGCTATAATCAAATTAGAATGGATCCACAAGATGAGGAAAAGATGGCTTTCATTACTGATAGAGGTCTCTACTGCTACAAGATGATGCCGTTCGGCCTCAAGAACGCCGGAGCGACATTTCAGAGACTAATCAACAAGGTGTTCGAAAAGTAACTGAGAAGAAATATGGAGGCCTATGTTGACGACATGATCGTTAAGAGCCTCCACCGGAAAGATCATATCCACGACTTGGAAGAATCGTTCGGCGCTCTCTGGGGCTACCATATGAAGCTAAACCCGGCAAAGTGTGCCTTTGGGGTCACTTCGGGCAAATTCTTGGGATTCCTTGTTACCAAACGAGGGATTGAGGCGAACCCTGAGAAGATTCAAACCTTAAAAGATATGAGACATCCCTCCTGCAAAAAGGAAGTCCAACAGTTGACAGGGAGGATTGCCTTCCTAAGCAGATTTATCTCTCGGTCAGCCGAGAAAAGCCTTCCGTTCTTCAAGGTGCTCCGGCAATCAAAGGGCTTCGAATGGTCCGAAGACTGTCGTGCTGCCTTCGAGGAACTGAAGAAGTATCTGGAGACCCCGCCATTGCTCTCCAAGCCAAAAGAAGGCCAGGTTCTCTACCTTCACCTCTCTACTTCAGATAAAGCAGTGAGTTCGGTTCTTGTCCGGAAGGAAGAAGATGGGTCCCATAAGCCAATTTACTACATCAGCAAGGTCCTGCATGATGCAGAAATGCGATATGCAAGGATGCAGAAGCTGATCTACTCCTTAGTGATTGCGACAAAACGACTACGGCCATACTTTCAGGCCCACGCCATCGTGGTGCTAACTGATCAACCTCTCAAGGCTGTTCTCCGATCTCCGAACACTTCTGGAAGGATAGCCAAGTGGACCGTGAAGCTAAGCGAATTTGATATCAGCTTCCAGCCCCGAGCGGCTATGAAGGTCCAGGTGCTCTCCGATTTGTTGGCTGAATGCACCTGGAAGTCCGAAGACAAAGCCTCTTCGGAAGAAGAAGAAGAAGCCCTGAAGGAGACGAACTCCGTTTGGGTGCTTCATGTGGACGGAGCTTCCAATGCTATTGGATGCGGGGCTGGACTCATGTTGGCCGAACCCGACGGCCATACCATAGAGTATGCACTCCATTTCTCCTTCCATGTCTCCAATAATCAGGCCGAATATGAGGCCCTACTCGCTGGACTTTGGATCGCCAAAGATCTGGGAGTCCGGTAACTTCGAGCCTTCTCCGATTCTCAACTAGTAATGAATCAAGTCAACGAAGAATACGCAGCCAAAGATCCAACCATGGTTCAATACCTGGAGAAGGTACAGGCTTTATCTTCTCAATTGGAACATTTTGAAATCATCCATGTTCCCCGATCAGAGAACTCCCGGGCGGATGTACTGTCTCGACTGGCAACTACAGCACCGGAGTCTCTCGGGCGCATCTTTGTTGAACATCTTGAAACTCCAAGCATTGCCGAAGAGGCCGCAGAAGTGCGCTAGATTGACGCTGAGCCAAGCTGGATGGATCCCATCGTCAGGTTCCTGAATGAAGGAAAACTACCGGAAGATAAGGCAGAGGCCAAGAAGATCCGCTGGATGGCGTCTCAATACGTCATCTTAGATGGAACCCTCTACAAGAGATCATTCTCTCAACCACTGCTAAAATGCCTAGGACCCACCGATGCAGATTATGCTTTGAAAGAGGTCCACGAGGGCATATGCGGGGATCACTTGGGAGGCAGATCTCTAGCATACAGGATTATTCGACAGGGGTATTACTGGCCCTCCATCCAGAAGGACTCAGCTAATTTTGTATGGAAGTGCGACCAATGCCAGAGATATGCCAATGTGCAGAGACAACCTGCGAGTCACCTAACTCAGTTGGCAGCCCCATGGCCTTTTGTCCAGTAGGGGATGGACATTCTTGGCCCATTCCCATCAGCATCCGGGCAAAGGAAGTTTCTCCTAGTGGCCATCGACTATTTCATGAAATGGGTGGAAGCCGAACCATTGGCCCAGATCACAGAAGGCAAGGTAGAAAATTTTGTGAAAAATTTCATCATCTTCAGGTTCGGCATCCCCATGTTATCATCACGGACAACGGGAGATAATTCGACAATCCGAAGTTCAATGACTTCCGTGCTCGGTACCATATTCAACATCAACTGACGTCCGTTGCTCACCCACAGTCCAACGAAGAGGCCGAAGTCACCAACCGGACCATCCTCCATGGTCTGAAGACAAGGTTGAACGCCGCCGCCAAAGGGCTTTGGACCGAAGAACTGGCTTCCATTCTTTGCGCATACCGAACTACCCTGAGAACGGCCACCGGCGAATCTCCGTTCAACCTGGCCTACGGTATCGAAGCCGTGTTACCTATCGAAGTCTCCCTACAGTCCCTGAGAATTGACAACTATGAAGAGCCTGAGAATTCCGATCGTAAAAGAATTGATCTGGATTTGCTATCAAGCACCAAGCTGCATGCCCAGATAAGAATGGCGGCATACCAGCAAAAGGTCGCCAAGTATTACAACTCAAGGGTGAAGGAGCAAACCTTCCGCATAGGGGACATGGTATTGCAAAGAGCAGAAGTGTCCAAGCCCACGGAACAGGGTAAACTCTTCCCCAACTGGGAAGGCCCATATCAAGTCAAAGAAGTCATTCGACCAGGGACATCGACTTAAGACCCTGGAGGGGAAAGTCCTATCCCGACCATCGAATGTACAAAACCTTCGCAAATATTATCAATGAAAGAGTTTCTGAAATTCCTGTGCAAAGCTCCTCAACCCTACTCAACTTAGAACGGCTAGTTGCATCGACTGAACGACAACAGCCTGAATGACCCGATCTGAAAAATCGGTCAACTGCGCAAAGGAGAGTCTGATCCACTCACCTTATCGGTATGCCCGACGAGTGCAATGGATGGTCTAACCAGGCCACCAAAAAGATCAAAGGCACAGGGATGGTTCTCGTAACCTATCCTATGGTGAATCCGAACACGCGCCAAGGCGGGCCTGAACAGCCTACCTTAATCACGATAGAAAGTGCACAGGGATGGTGTAAACACCTTACCCTACGAAAAATCCGAACACGTGCCTAAAAGGATCACTATTGTCCTCTCTGTAAACAACAAACATTCTCAAAACGGTCCAATTGATCTCAATTCTTCCCTGTAGACCGAAAGTGGTCTACGGAGTCTACATTACAGATAAATCATGATGCAACACATCGCAAAAAGTACGCGGAAAGAGGTAATAGAAAAAGTTTTTCATTTCTTTCAAATTTTTACACAAAAAAAGAGAAAAGAAAGAAAGAAACTCTCCTAAAAAGAGAGTAAGGAAAAAGAAAAGAAACTCTCCTAAAGAGAGATTAAAAAAAAAAAGGAGCAGCAGCAGCAGAATCTGGAAAATTTTCAATAACTCCCCGACGAGTTTTTCCCGTACCGTCGGGGAGAGACCTGGTGGGACGATGAAGGGCCCCCGGGGTTCCCGTCCGAACTCGAGTCTGACCCCTCATCGGAGTCAGAATCAAACTCGTGGCCGGGGAAGGGAACAGAGGGTTTGATATTGTCTAAGCCTTCAAGTTGTAAAACTTGGAGGCTTTCCTCCGGCACTCCTAAAACCCCTAGTGGAAGGAGTCCAGGGCCATCCCGGTGAGCTCGTCCTTGAAGGCGGCAGAAGCTTTGAAGTTTGCGACGGCATCCGCTGCCTCCCTCTTTGCCTCCTCCGTCGCCATGGTCACCACCTTGACTTGAGCCAGGGCCTCCCTCAACTGAGCCTCCAGAAGGCGGACCTTCTTCTCGAGACGGTCCACTAGAGGCTCCTCCTCTTCGCCTCCTAGCCCAGGTGACTCCGGACTTCGCTTCCTCTTGGGGTCGATAGCCCTCCTTTTCGCCGCTCGGCGGAGCTCAGAAGTACTGAACATCATGATTAATGGAGGGAAGAAGCTTACGGGAATGATGGCCTTTGACAGCGAAGGGCAGGATCCTATTTATAGAAATCCTGCGCCCACGACCAACTACAGGGAAGCGTGCTCCACGTTCTTCCCAGCCACGTCAGAAAGTGCCACGTGTCCGGGCGACGCTTCGAGAACCAGAAAGTCTCTCGGAAGCCATCTCCAGGACAGTAACTGCCATCGTTTCGAATCCGGAGAAACCCGCATCGTGCGACAGCATCATTAATGATCTCTTTTTAGAAAAAAGAGACCCAGCGGCTCATAAGGCGCAAGAAATTACGGCTGTGTAAATTTTGACGTGCCGCGTGGACAACGATGATCCTAATCAAATCTCCCTAATCACTGATTGGCGGGAAGATGACTTATGTCCGCCCCAACGGACAAATTTAACATCTGAAGAAAGGTGGCAGTCTTCGGCAACGGAGTTCTTGACCATTCCAGGTTTTGTCCTCACCGATTGAACGGCCTTCGGCCACGACTGCTCAACCAAACAGAAAAGAGAACGGTAAAATCGGTTCTTATCGACTGAACAGCCTTCGGAGGCTATCGTTTGACTAGGCAAAAAAAGAAATGGTAGAACCGTTTCAGGCTACACATGAGGCACAACAATGCATGTGCAAATAAAGGAGAATTCATTTCAAAACTTAGAAAAGCTGCCATATAAAGTTCATTGGCAATACAAGTAAGAAAGAAGGAAAATACATCTAGAGTGATCCAAGTCACTCAACGTCAGCAGGGGAAGGCTCCACACCACATGACTGGAGCAACTTGTCAATTTGCTCTGAGAGGACCTCACCAATCTGGGCCGGGACAAGAGAACCTTCAGCTTGGACTCCTCCAGCCCGAGTTACCTCTTAAGCCGGGATCAGAGCTGGGATCACCTCCGGACTTTTGACTGTGGTAACAGCCTCCTCCTCTAGACGTGGCGCCCCCTCGACCTCCACCGCAGCTTCAGCCTCCTCCACTTCTTCTCCTTCCTCTCCAATTATGTTGTAGGAGGGAATGCTGGAAAGGTTGATGTGAGGGAAGGTCTTCTTTACCTTGGAGAGTCCATCGTTGAAGTCGAGTTGGTAGGCATATAATGATGCTTCATTAATCTTTGTCTGGAATTGTAAAGACATCTTGAAGTCAGCCACGGCATTGTTTATCCGCTTCCTCAAAGATTCAAACTCCCGCCAGGCAGCTTCGGACTCCCTCTTAGCGACTTCGGATTCCAGGATCGCCTCTTCGGCCCTCCTAGAAGCCTCCCCCGCCACCTTGGACAAATTCTCCATTTTCTCCTGATCCTCCCTGGCAGCTTGCTCCAGGGACTCGACTTGCTTCCTGCTCCTCTTCCACCCTGCCTCTTATCCCGCTATCCTCGAGTGGGCACCTTTCAGTTCACCTTTTAGTTCGCGAACTTCATCAGTTACCCGAATGAGACGGTCCTCCATGGACTGCTTCAGCTCTTCGGCTACTTTCCTGGTAGCCCTAGCGGTCTGAAGCTTCTCCTTAAGGCTGTGGATGAGGCTGTCCACGTTCCCCAGGCTTTTCTCCATTAAGGTGAAGTCATAGACCAACTGCATCAAAAAAGATGAATCAAGGATCAAATAATTCTCGAGGCAAAAGAGACGGTGATAGTCATACCTGTTGTAGGGCGGCGAAGCCAGAATCGGATACTTTGAGAAGGCTCCGATTCCGGAAAATTGCGAGGTTGTGGGGTAGTATCGTACCCTTCAACGCATGCTTGGCTTCGGCCGGGACCAGCAGTCCTCCCATAGACGGAAGCTCCGAGGAGTTCGTCGAACGACCTCCGACTGAAGAAGCCCCGTGGACGAACTCTCCTTCGACTTGCCGTGCTTTGCCCCGTGGATAAACAAATCTAATTATCTAACATATTTGTAATATTATTTAATTTTATATACTATTTATTAATTTTTTAGAAAAAAAATAAATACATTGGTATATTATTAAATTAATTTATTATTTATTTAATAATATTTTTGATTTTATAGATATAAAATTTAATTCTTTGACTTATATCTATGCCAAAATTAAATTTGGATATAAATTTTTATACCCGACTAATATTCATATTCGTTAAATAAAATAGAGACGGATATAAACATATCTGATCCCTGCTTGCATACCACTTGTTTGTGGTAGAAGGCCCAAAGTGGCCGGTAAAAAATCTCTATGGAAAAAGGAATGGTTAATTTAAAATATCACAATTATAGCATTACATTAGCACATGATAGATGTCTTCCAGACAAGCAAAACTTACCCAAGCCCTTAAACGCTAGATCTACTCGACCAATGTTTCTTAATGCATACTATCAGCTAACTTCCCGCCAACTGCCACCAGGTCATATCTATATCATTAAGCGAGCTGGCAAGAGAAAACTTTGAACGAACTTTCTCCTTCTTTCTTTTTTTTTTTTTCTTTTTTCCCTCGAACTCCAAATATCTAACCGCACTCGTGCATGCACACGTGCACGGACAAGCTCGCAAATACACAAAAAAAACAGAAACAAACCACCTCGCTGCCAGCCGCTCCACCGGATGACAGCACGTACGCAGACTAATTTCCGAAGCGGAAGCCTTGGATGTTAGAACTTTCTTTTCTTCCCCCCGCCTTGCGCAGCCCAGATCAAGCCCAAGGATTCGAACATACATCCCTCTTATCAACAGGTCAGATTCGAGAATATTACCAACATCTCTGCTCCCTCCTACTAGAGATATTTAAAGGGGAGGAGAAGGGAGGGGAATGTGGGACAGCGGTGGCCAGATTAGCGGGAAAAGAATGAAAGGGGGAGGTGCGCCAGGGAGCTGCCAGATTTACGTGGCCAGATTATTATTATATTTTTTTTTGATAGTGGGCAAAAGAATGAAAGGGGGAGGTGTCCTAGGGAGCTGCCAGATTTACGAGGAGTGATGCTAGAAATGGGCTCGTACTGGCTTGACTTCGGACCGGGTTTTAGGCTATGCTCGAACAAAATTTGACCTGATGTTAGCTTGAATATAAATTCTATTCCATTTTCAAGCCAGGTCTGAACCTGACTATGACCCAACCCACAGCCCAAAATTCAGGGCCGACCTCCTCACCCAAATGGATTCGAAACCTCCTCCTTGCCCACATGGCCACTGCCAAGGTCGAGAGCACTGTGCTGGCACATCATTTTGATGAGTTTAATCCCTCCGCCACCTTCAGTGCAATTATCTCTTCCACCAAATTCCCTACCTCCACATCCAAGGCTTCCGCTTCGGCTCTAGCTGATAAGACCATTCCAATTCTAACCAAAACTCCTACTCCCATCGCCACCCCAACCAAGGCTCTAGCTCTAGCTAGAAAGACCAACCTTGCTCCAATGACATCTCCATCGACCACCACCACCACATCCTTCCCTGACAACTGTTCCCGAAGTCCAGAGCCCATTAAACCCTCCCATGCCATCTGTTGGGGGCTCATTGGAAGAAGCAACGAGTCCGGGTGTCACTGGAACCGGATTGACTTCAAACTTGAAGTTTTTCAAAACTATCATGCCCAAACCTATTTCAAAAATAATTTTCAAACTGAACTGGGAAGAAAGCATTATTGAATGAATTTCTTAGGGGTTCGGCGGTTGGCAGCGCTCTGACCTGGGTTCTGTGCCAAGAGGGTTTGCTTGTTGCCATTTTCTCGAGCATTTTTCGTGCTTCTTCGTTCGCCATGACTGATACTGGAAGAACTGGGAAGGAGTCCAGCTACAGGGTTCCAGAGGCCGGGGAGGGGGACAGGAGCTGGTCGAGTGTGGTTCCATGGGGCTCCGCGGGGCCGACGTGGACTTCTCACCGGATAACAGAGGCAGAGATCGAAGAGTTGCAGAGCTTCTTCACCAAAATCATGGAGCTCGAGGATGCCGAGATGGAGTCCCGGGGCCGATGGGAGAACAGGTCTCTTTGTGTCCGGAGCTTGGGACGAAGGGTGTCGGCTGGCTAGGCAGCTTAGGATTTCAAATTGAAGCTCAAACTGTAGGAGGAACCGGAGATTTTTTTCTTGGCTAAAGATCATTTGTTGGTACGATTTAAGGATGAAATGACGTGTTCGAGAGCGCGGGCGAGCGGACCGTGGTTTGTCGACGGTCAACTCTTGACTTTGGAATCGTGGCAACCGACTTCGCTCCCGGTCAGAGTCTGATCCGGAGAACGATGATGTGGCTTCGGCTTTCAGAGCTACCGGTGGAGTTATGGACCGCCAATGCATTGATGAAGATTACGGTAAAGGCCGGTAAGCCCCTGCTGGTGGATGACTTCATCAAGAATCTAAAAAAGTTTGGCTACGCCCGGGTGAAGATGGATCTGGATTCCAGCAAGCCTCTTCTACCAGGGGGTGCTGCTCCGTAAGAGAAAGGGCCTTTTCTGGCAGCAATTCCAGTACGAGAATTTACCAGAGCTTTGCTTTCGGTGTGGAAGGATGGGACGCGGGGAGGATCAATGTGGATCTAAGGGTGTCTTGTCCGGTGCGGAAGGTGGGCAAGGACGAGCATTCCCGACCTGTGTTGTGGTGGCGGAGGGGGAAGGTGTTTAGGCTTCGCAGAATGCCCTGGAGCAGGAGGCTGGGTGTGCTGTTGGGAAGGAGCGGCCCAAGGTTGGGCCGTGGATGGTTACTACCCGTGTCCAGCCACCGCGGGCTGCCAGGGCTCCGGTCCGGAGCGAGAGGGTGCAGCATATGTCTGGCAATCGCTGCCCTGTTTCGTTGGACCCCGGGTCATCCTCTACTCCACTGGGCTCCCCTCGGACGGCCTCCTACCACCAAATTCACCACCGGACTCGGAGGGTTGGCAGAAACCGTCCAAGGTTGCGCGGAGAAGGCCCTCGGGGAGTGCGGGGGATGTTCGTTCGATGAAGGAGGCAGACACCGGTAAGAGCTTCTCTGTCCTTGGTTCTCTGGGAGATCGCATGGAGGTGGGAGGGATTGAGGAAATTGGTTCGTTGGATGTCCCGATGGCTGATCCTGCTACAGGGTCCTTGAAGCGTGCCAGGAGTCCGTCGAAGGTTGATCCCCCCTGTTCTTCCGGTCCAGCTATTGTTGGTCCAGCTGCTCTGCTTCATGGTTGTCTATCGCCCTCCTTCACGATTTCCGATCCTCTACCTCCGGTCTTCTCCAAGGTTAGTCCTTCGCTGTGCCGAGGTGAGGTTCGTGTGGATGGGGCTTCGGCTTTTATTTCTCCTACTGGCTCTACTAGCTTCCCTGGTGTGGGTTTATCTGTGATTGGGCAAGTGGGGTTGCTGGGCGGCGACCCTGTTGGTGATGAGGATGGGGGGGTTCTGGTCCCTGCCCATGCTATGTTTTGTTGTGAGAAGGGGGTTCCCAGGCGGGAGGGGCCGTCAGTTGATGACAGTGTGACTTTGGTTGAGCCGATGGCTGTTCTGGAGTCTATTGCATTCATTCCCAGTGGAGAGGTGCTTGGTGTCGAGGGAAGGGAGCTTCCTTGTTCTAGGGATAGTGGGTCTCCAGTGCCTGTTTTGTGTGTTGGGAAGGCCGATCCTATATCAGGGGGAAGGGATTTTTCTAAGCCACCTTCTGGTGCAAGGAAGGGTGGACTGAAGGACTCCAACCATGATGCTGTTGCTAAGCTGCTGAGAGGTGCTTTGTTTGAAGGGGAGTTGGAGGGCTCCAAGCCCTCGATGGATGATGTCTAGTCTATTTGTTTTCTTTCATTTTCTTGTTATGAAGATTATGGTATGGAATGTTAGGGGGACAGGTAAGCCCTCTTTTTATACTACTTTTCATCGATTTGGACAGGTGTATAGCCCTGACATGTGTGTTTCGTTAGAATCTAGACTTTTTGGGTTGGCATTGGAAAGGTTCCGACGCAAATTTCAGGAGGATTGGAATTGGTTTGTTATAGAATCTCAGGGGCTCTCAGGTGGCATAATTGTTGTGTGGCGTAACGCGATGGAGAGGGTGGACACTTTTAATCGTTGTTCACAACAAGTGTCAATTGTCATTTTGGAGGATGGGCGGCCCACGTAGTTGTTGTCTGCTGTGTATGCTAGTACTAATTACAGAGAGAGAAGAGTTGTTTGGCAGGAGATTTCAGCATTGGTTGATCAGGGGATTCCTACGGTTGTGGCAGGAGATTTTAATTGTATTTTGTCTGTAGAGGATAAGAGAGGGGGTTGGCCTTTTTTGGAGAATATTGCTTCTAAGGAGTTTGCCCATTGTGTTGATGGTAATAGCCTGGTGGATGTGGGTTTTGTGGGACCCGTTTACTTGGTGCAATAACAGATCAGGGACAGCGAGAGTCTGGGAATGCATTGATAGGGTATTTGCTTCTCCAGATTGGCTACTTCTGCATCCTGATCATCAATTTCGACATCTTCCGAGGATTGCATCTGACCACTGTCCTCTCCTTCTTACTACTTCTATTCCGACCCCTGGCTGTGCTCCTTTTAGATTCGAAAAGTTTTGGCTGGCTTATCCGAGCTCTTGGGATATTGTGAGGGAGATTAAAAGTTACCTGTTCGGGGGGAGGCTCGGTATCGGGTTTTCCACAGGCTCACTCTCTTGAAGCGCCGGCTTCTAAGGTGGAATAAGGTGAAAGTTGGAAATTTAGCCTCTTCCTTGTCTTCTGTGGAGTCTTCTATTTTTGCTCTCCAGGAGGAGGAGAGGGAAGGGAGGCTGCGTGATGGTGATTTGTCAGCTCTTCGCCATTTCTTGTCTGAGCATCATTCCCTGTTGAGTCAGCAAGAAACTATGTGAAGACAGAAATCCAGAGTGCAGTGGTTGAAAGAGGGGGATAGGAATTCCAGGTTCTTTCACTAGGCCATTGTTGTTTGGAGGCATAGGAACCGTATTCGAGCTCTCTGCTCTGCTGAGGGAATCTAGTTGGAGGATGCTGATGAGATTAGGCAGGAGATCTTTTCTTTCTTTTATTCCAGATGAACGGGTCCCCAGGGGGATTCTACTTCTGTTCACCCTCCTCTTCCGGTCGCCATGGTTTCGAAGGAGGAGAATGGTCGTCTGTCTTGCCCCATTTATGCTAAGGAGATTCGGGCAGTGCTTTGGTCTGTTCTATGGATGAGGATAAAGCTCCGGGGTCGGATGGATTTCCTCCGTTATTCTTCAGGCGATATTAGAGTATCATTTGGAGGGAGGTGGTGGCTGCTGTGCAAGAGTTTTTTGCTTTTGGCCATATACCTGATCACTGGAAGTAGACTTTTGTTACGTTAGTACCGAAGCATCTTGATGCTTCTGAGCTGGGTCATTTCAGGCCTATCAGCTTATACAACACCATTTACAAAAATTTGTGTCAAATGTTTGGCTAACAGAATGAAGCCTATCCTTACCAGACTTATTTCTCTTGAGCAAGGAGCTTTTATTGGGGGTAGGTGCGTTTCAGACAATATTCTTATTGCACAGGAATTCATGCATGATCTGAGGAGAGCCCCTGCTAGGTGTGCTTTGATGGCTATCAAACTGGACATGGAGAGGGCCTATGATCGGATATGCTAGAGCTTCCTGGAGCAGGCTTTGGATGATTTTGGCTTTCATCGCGTTCGGATTGATTGGATTATGGCGTGCATTACTGATCCCTCTTATGCCATTCTTATCAATGGGACCCCTTCGGATTTCTTCCATTCTACTATTGGTCTTCGTCAAGGTTGCCCTCTCTCTCCTTTCTTGTTTATCTTATGTGCTGATGCTCTCTCGCGAGCTTTACGAGTAGCGGTGCGGGAGTCGACGATTCAGCCTTATTGCCCCGCTCTTGGTGCTCCCTCGATCTTGCATTTACTTTTTGCAGATGATTGTCTTTTATTGGGTCAGGCTTCTCTGGCATCGATGGCGAGCTTCATGTCTGTCGTGGAGCTTTATTGTATGTACTCGGGCCAGAGGATGAATTTGCTTAAATCGGAGATCCGTTTCAGTCCGAAAACTCCTATCAGGCTGCGGCGTTCCATTCAGGAGACATTGGGGATTGATGTTCAGGATGGGTGTCTACAGTATTTGGGAGTTCCTATCTCGGGTGGAGGTTGCGGAGCTCAAATTGTCGGAGGGTGTTCTCTGCGGTTCGAGAGAAGGTGGAGGGCTAGCAGAGTCGTCTTCTCTCTTCCATGGGTCGGTTGACCCTGATTAAGTCAGTTCTCACCTCCCTCCAGGTGTTCTTGCACTCCAATATTATTATTCCCAGATCTATCATCTGGAAGGTGGAGCAAAATATCCGTTCTTTTCTTTGGTCTTCTTCGGCTTCTCGGCGAGGCGTTCATTTGTTGGGATGGAGTGTGGTCTGCCAACCTACTAGGGATGGTGGTCTGGGTATCCATTCCTTAAGAGCTGTGAAACAAGCCTGCATTGGGAGACATGTTTCTAGATTTTTGCTGGAAGCGGAGACTATATGGACTTCTATTATGAGATTTCAACATGGTTCCCTAATCACGGTGCTAGATGCGGAAGGTTCTGTGTCTCGACAAGGTTCTGCCGTTTGGAGAGAGATGTCTCGTATTGCTCCTGCGATTATTCCATATTTGAGATGGATCATTAGGGATGGTTCTTTGATTAGCTTTATGGATGATCCGTAGATCTCTGAGTTTTCTTTAGCCCGCTGGCCTACTTTCATTATGATGGATGGTCCGGTTATCAGGTTGGTTGCTGATCTTATATCCCCTGATGGATCCCACTGGAATTATGCTTTAGTTGTTCAAACCTTTGAGTTTATCTTAGGAGAGCGGGTTCTTTCTATTGTTCTGCCGATGCATCCCTTTACAGATATTCGGGTATGGAGGTCTTCGGTGCTGAGTAAAGCTCCTATGTCTGATCTTTATCGTATATTCCGAGAGGAGCCTCAGCGGAGTTGTCAGATTGGGTAGATCTGGTCTCTTCATGTTCATCCCAAAGTGGCCCTTTTCTTGTGGAAAGTTGCCTGGCGTCGTCTCCCGACCAGGGTTCTCCTTCAGGCCAGAGGGATGGATCTTCCTATTTTTTACCCGGCATGTGAGGTTCATACTGAGACTATAGAGCATGTGTTATTTACTTGCCCTATGGCTCGGTGTATTTGGTTGTCTGTTGGGATGGATTTCACAGATCCTCGGTCTGGGGATTTGGTCGATGCCTTTTTGGATGTGCTCAGATCTCTCGGAATGTCCTTGTCTTTGGCTCATCTAGGTTTTCTACTTGAGTGCTGATTGAGCGAGCTTGGACTCACATGGAGAAGTTCCGCACTGTGACCTTGACATCCACAAAGATCTGGGATTCTGGCATTGCTCCTAAAGCGCCTCGAAGGGTTTTTGTTTCTTAGAAGCCCCCCTCCATCTTATGTCAAAGTTAATTTTGACGGGAGTGTTAGAGGTCCTGATGATGGTACAGCATTTGTGATTCGGAGTTCGAGCCTTGATATCATTACTACTGGGGGCTGTCATATGGTTGAGTCTTCGACTATTCAAGCTGAGCTTACGGTTGCTTGGACTGGGATTCAGTATGCATGTCACTATCTTAGAACTGAAAATTTGATTATCGAGGAA
This sequence comes from Areca catechu, assembly GCA_021397845.1. Taxonomy (NCBI): domain Eukaryota; kingdom Viridiplantae; phylum Streptophyta; class Magnoliopsida; order Arecales; family Arecaceae; genus Areca; species Areca catechu. The sequence goes on from CM038043.1 coordinate 188,726,179, forward strand.
AACTCTGCTATTATGATATCGTGGATCAAAAGGATGGCGAATAATGCTTCTGCTAATCCCTTGATTCAGGATATCGTGCTCTGGTTGCGAGGATGTTCCTCAATTATGATCAGGCACATCTACAGGAGGCCAATTCAGTTGCGGACTGGATGGCCTCCTTCATCACTGCTCATTCGGGACCGACGTTGTGGACCGGATTGGCTGATTCGCCGGTGAGCTTCTAGGATTGTATTTTTTCTGTCTTCTTTGGATATATTCATTCCAGAACTATTGAGTAAAACATCCGCCTTACCCAAAAAAAAAAAAAACAAAAACTAAACTAGGATAAAGATAGGACCTAGTCTGGTCTAGTTCCACCGCTAGCGGAGAGGATGTGAAGCAAAAGGTGTAGTGGGGTGAAGGGCAGCCAGACCGGTAGAGAAGGGGTAGAGGCTGTAGTGATGGGAGGAAGAGGGCAAGGGTAGGGACAGCAAGGGCGGTGAGAGGAGGAAAAGTTGGGAAGGTGAAATAGGAGAAAGGATGAGACAGAGACCAATAAATAAATAAATAAATATATATATATATATATATATATATATATATATATATTATATATATATATATATATATATATATATATTATTTATTTATTTATATATAAAATATTAGGTTCAAGTCGGATTGATGAAAACACGAGTCCAGCCCGTTTATGAAGCAGGCTTACATTCAAACCCGGGACAGTTCAAAACCCAGTTTTTGAGCAGGTTTGGTTGCACGCAGCTGGTCATCCTCGGTTGGTATCCTCAACCACTGGCATCAAATCCTATTGGGTTACTCAGGCCCCGGAACAAAATGTACCACATTAGGAAAGAAAGAAAATTTAACGTGAGAAGCTGCTTCTTTTTAGACAATCGGAATAGAAGCGGATAATATTTTCTTTGTTGCTCGGAAAGTGGAAAATCCAACTGAGATTTGGGACCAACTACCATATCAAGAACGTAGTTCCCATTCAACTTTTACTCGCACGGCAAAACCAGCATGGTTCAACATCAACTCAGATAAAGAATGATACAAAATATTCGTATGATACAAAGGCAGATTATTACGAATAATAAATTTCAGGCTTTCTTATTGGAATACATAAATAGCTGCCACGCACACAAGAAAGATTGCAGCACCGTAAGCATGCAACCATACAAACCTAGCAGGATGATGATGCACCAATATCACAAAATAAGCAGAGACGAACATATGGACATCCTCTGCAAGGGCTGGTAAATATTGCAAGGAACCTATGCATTTTCTGCTCAGACGGCAGGGTTTTGCATCAAGTGCCTCGTCACGAGAAACAGGACAAGCTCAAAGAAAGCCATGGTAAATATGGCAAAAAGCTGCTAATCACACAGCGGAAAAGGTGTGACAGTAACTTTCGAGCAGAAAAAAACAATTCCATGCATAGCCGATCATTGGACAAAAAGATGGTGTTGTTAATGCTTTGTTAAGAATTATGCAACAAAAAATAGGAAAATCATAAGGAAAACCATCAGCACAAAGAATATCTTGATCATCAGCCACCTATTGGATGATATGCTGTTAAGGTACTTCAGCAGTGCCCCTTGTGCTCCTTCTACATTAGCCAAAGTGTCGTCCATGTTCTCATCAATCCTGACATCGTTTTACCTTCAGTTAGAAGTGCCGCACTTGAAACTTACAATCATAACTAGCAGTGCATTAGGGTCAGCTTTATGTATCCTATCGAATCACTGGCCATCCAGAAAAAGGAGATGCCTCGATCATAACAACCAGTCCGTTGGTGTCAGTTCTATGTATCCTAAGCCAACATTGTTTATCACAAAAAAAAAAAAAAAAAAAAAAAAAAAAAAAAAAAAAGAAAAAAAAAAAAAGAAGAGGAATGGGGGGAAAGGAAAGAGAGGGGCGGAGGGTGATGACAACTGTTGTCAAACTGAATTTTGATAGATATATTCCAGCCATTTTCATTAAACTCTGTCCTTGTTTACCTGATTTGTTGACTCCCTCCCCCCCCCCTCCCCCTTCTATGCTGAGATCCTTAAATGCAAGGATTCAAGCCTTTGCGGGACGTCTCATGGGATATCAGAATGGGATACCATCCCATGTATCGGGACAGTCTCCTAGAATTCCTATTAAAATGCCTTGGAATATCTCCTGTTCCAAATGTTAGGACATGACAGAACGCCGACCCATCCCGTTTCATGAAAAAACTGAGCCAGCACCTTTCCACACGATTTAAAACCTTGCTCAAATGTGCAAAAAAACTGGAACAACAAAGAAGTAAAGCAATCCAATGAACTAATTTGCAAACAAAGCAATCCAACGAGCAAGAAATAATGGTAGTATATGTGGAGAGAAAAGGTACATAACCTAGCATTTGCTTAATCACAGGGACACAATGCAGCTCTGCCAACAGCACAAAGCAGTTAGAATACTTAAAAACAGTCTCTAAAGCATGCTAGGTTATGTGATTCAGTTTGGTAGTATAGCACAAAGCAGTCTCTAAAGGGCATGGTAAAATTTCAATCTTTCTATATTCAATCATGAATCCTTAAAAACGAAGACTTAAGTACCTGAAAGTTAGAATACTCTATATAAAACATGACCTAACATCTGAGAATCATAAGTCTTAAATGCAAGAGCAAGATGATCCAGACTGAATCACATTATGGTCTCGAAGGATAATTAAAAAAATAGGTTGCTCAAAGTGAAAAATAAAAAGAATAGAACCTGATGGCAAGCTCTCCCTGCTGTGACACCATTGTAGCTAGTTGTGTAAATATGTTGCTCAGTTCATGAATTGTTGATTCAACATTATGAAGAGCCTCTGCTCTGCTCTGCATGTAACTATCCTGTACTGGAACCATTTGCTGCTGCTGCTGCTGCTGCTGCGACAATGGCTGAGTTGATGAGGATGTGTCCCCATTCATCTTCTTTCTAGCAATCCAGAAAAACAACAATAGCATGTCTATTAGTAGCAGATATCACAGACAAAGTTTTGTAGCGTGAAATCAGGAATTATTAAAATACTGAAAACACTTACAAAAATAAAAATGCCCCGACAGAGCGAGATCTATTTTTTTTATTCAGAGGCCTAAATTTTATCCCATGTAGAAAATGAAAGCTTTCTGGATTGAAACATGACTCACAAAAGTTCGCAAATGGCTATATGAAAGAAAAAAAGAATAGAAGAAAGAAAGAAATCATTTTTTTGGGGAAAACAATATTTACAAACAGCATTTCACAAGACTTCTCAGTAAAGATCTTAGATGTCTAGAAGTGACACATTATGACCCTCATTTTGCAAAAGAAAACATTCATGGAGAGAAATTTAACTTCTATTTTTATATAAAAATAATAAAAAAATTCCATCCTCTTAAACAATTTAACAAATAATACTTTATACCTCGAACAACAGTCACCACCATTACGAACCCTATTGGTCACATTACCTGGGAAACAGTGCAGGAGGAGATGCTGAGCTATTTGCCCACGGTGCTGGTGGTGCAGCCGAATCAGAAGCTGCCCTGGAAACTAGAGGGCGTTGACGGATGAAAGGATTGGTTGAGTCCTTTGAACCTGATGAAGAAAACAACTGCCTTCTATTCTCATGAACCTTCAAGTTCTATATGTATGATAAATGCAAGAGTCAGCTTTCATTCTCCTAGTGAAGGATACAAATATAGGCAGAGACAAACCAAAAGCTATTAAGAAGGTTAAGCCAAACATGGAGATAGAATTTTAACTTACCTCTGTTCGCATGGTCAGCACTTCTTTGAACTCCTTTGTTGCACTCATCAAGCGGTTCTTCAAATTATCAACCACAGTGGTTGAGTGATTGGTAGTGTCACTGGAAATATTACCACTTTCATTCTGTGAATTGCAGAGGAGTTGCAGGTCTATGACTGCAGAATTTAAAGCATTGATATCCTGCTTGATAACTGCTGTCAGTTCCTGTATCTCCACAGTGGGATCGTCAAAAACTGATGTTCTCTTTGCCACTGCACAAACAAGAAGACTTTAGTGGCAAATGACCATCTCCAATTGAAAAAAACAAATGGCAGCACAACAAATATCTGAAAGACTTAGTTTGAGAACACACTTCAAAAACAGACAAAGATTCTCTAGAAGAGTGGGTAATTATGACGATCTACATGATGTTGATGGACTTTGATAATGTGCATTGAATAAAAGTAAACAGCCATGAAGGCAAAAGCTTCCCTAGCCTCAAAACCCCTAAAAATCACAAAGAAATATATACATGCTCACCAGCAGGAAAATCTAAAGACCATCATACAATTCCTAATCTGATAAATCTAGGGATGGCAATGGGCCGGGTTCGGGTCGGGTGCATAACTACCCAAATCCAAACCCAAATATTCAATACACTATCCAAACCCGGCCCAAACACTATCGGGACTAGGTTTTTTTTATCCAAACCCATCTCAATTGGATATCGGGTAATCGGGTTTACCCGGCCCGAACCCAACTGAGTCATATTAAATATTTTTTCATTTTTATCAACCTTAAAATCATCTATAATTTCATAAATTATACATACATTAAACAAATAAAATTTAACTACATTTTTAGTTCAACAACATTTAATTTCATATTCAATCAAAATTTATATTATGAAGTTGGTAAACTATTAATTATGATATTGTTTTGAATTCATCCTGAATAGAATAGGATGAAAAAAAAATTCAATATATATATATATATATATGATTAGGATATAGAGTTCAAGTATTTTAAAATTTAATAACTAATAATTATAATTAATTATATATATATTTAAATATTAAAATAATTCGGGCCGGGTTCGGGTTGGATGTATATCTACCCAGTCCCGACCCAAACCCAAAGTTAAGCATTCGGATTTTACCCAAACCCGGCCCAATCGGGTCGGGTACCCATGGGTTTAGGTTTTATTGCCATCCCTAGATAAATCCTCTCATGTAAGCTTTTACTATGCCACTACCCAAGGAAACTTGTTCACAAATGTCGCAGCCAAGTATAATTTCATCTCGGACATGATTCCAAGTTTATGCATTTTACATTGTTCATCAACACAATTAGAGGTCATCAAGACATTACTAATGATAAAAAAAATTGACCGGAGAAGATAATAGCTCTGATTTGAAGTTATACATATCAATGAAATCTACCCCAATAATCTTATCCATTCAAACTAAAAGATGATTAAATGTAAAAGTTCCTCTAAAATGATCACTCGCAGATCTCGATGAGGAAGTTTCTAAAATTTAATTCAACTGATTAAGGTTTTAGTGAATATGTAAGAAAGATTCAGGAACTGACCAGGCTTAGACATGACCTTCTCCTGTTTGAACTCTTTACTGGCTCACTTCATTAGTCCTTGCTCACTATTCGTGTCTCAGGACCACCAATTACCAGAAAAGTGAAATCATGAAAGGTATATACTACATATAAAGTATCTGCAAATTTTTCTTTGTGTTTAAGAAATAACTATATCTTGGCCCTATAAAGATTAAAAAGGTGAGCTACAGCAAGATTAATGCCCACTCGAGAACATGGGTAAAATATTATGTTTCTATGTAATATACAGGAAGGTTGACTCTGTAATTTTGACATGTTTTGAACAAAACATCGAAATTAAGAAAAATCTTGACTTTCAAAGCATTAAAACAAATCTCATAAGATTGAACAACCAAAATTTTTCACCATTTTACAGATCAGTGCTCTGAATAACATGGAATAAAAATCAGCAATAAGAGTGCTAAGCCATGAGAAGTGGGACCAGAGTATGACATTAAGGCCAATACATTCTCCAACTCCAAATAGCTTCTTGTGGCTTTTCCCTTTCAATCAGTATCAATATACTGGATTTGCATTTCATGTGATGCTAAAAAAAAAAAAAAAAAAAGAAATAAGCGTCGCGCCATGACATGGCAACATTTTTCCTCCAGCAAAAGTAAAATGAGACACAACACTCATTCTTTACAAGCAATAACAGAGAAACCCACAGGGGACAACATTTCCATTAATAAAAACCATGCAGGCATGCCATGTAATAGTAATTCATGGTTTTTCCATCACTTATGGGACCTTCACAAGGACCGAGTTGTAGGCTGTTCAGATAGTACAACTATTGAGCACCATGACATCATGTAGACACCACGCGATAACTAGTTTTGGCATAGTGAAGCACTTTCTCTTTGACATTCTTTCTTGTAGAGCACCATTTAGTTCGGGACCTTACGACATATCTATACACAGCCTATCAACTATGTCAGCTTAGGCTAGTTTCTGATGCCTCTATAGTCAAAGCTTTTGGAAAAGAAAAAATCGAGATAGTGCAAACCTCAAGTAATTATAGTCCTATCCTTATCTAAGACGCAAAAGCAATGCAATAAAACAAGAAGCAAGACTCTTGGTGAATTCTTTACTTACGCTTTGCGAGTTTCGCAAGCTTTTGTGAAGTCTGATGGATCCCAAGCCCAATTTTTGAAGCCCTCTTGTTGAATTCCGACTGAATCGAAACCGCTGTTTTCTGCCCCTCCAATCTCGATCCAGAGCTACTGCTTGGCGCATTGGGCAGGGACGAGAAAGACTTCTTTAATCTTTCGACGACGGTGAGAAACTCCAGCGTCCGATCCCGATAAGACGACTGTCCAGATCTTGAATGCATTTCCAGAAGGTCTCCGAAATCCAACACCAGCGAAAGCAAATTCGGTCAAGAAGCACCGCAAATCACTTGAACTAGGGTTCCGGCGTCATTCTTTTCCACATAATTTCTTCGAAATCGTTATCAACTCCCCCAAAGTGACAGATCTGAGGCCAATCACGCCTCGAAGGGATGCTAATGGCGATTTCAAGAAAAGAGAAACCCTAAATCTCGCTCAGCGTCTCGGAGTGAAAAGGAACTAGGGATTTTTTGTTTCGACTGCAGCGGTTTCAGGATCCAGATGGAAAGGAGAACAGATCGACCGAGGGGAAAACTGCCGCAAGAAATGAGAGATCGATCGAGATTATTAGAAAAGGGAACGAACTTCGGAGAACTTGCGATTAAAAACAAGATATCCGAAGAGGACGAGATTTTGGCGTACCTCAGAGGTGAAGGTGAAGGAGACAAATACCTCGGTATGGAGAATCGAAGACAACCGGAAAGAGGGAACGAGGGAGCCGTGGGAAGCATAGCCGTGGAATAAATTTATACCGACGCGCAGCCACGCTGGCTAATTATAGATTTTGGCACATCCCAGAGACGTGTAATGTATCGCAGACGGTTGTGATTTTCCTGATCCGAGATTTTTTTCTTTCTTTCTTTTTTAACAAATATTTTTATAAATAATTTAATTTAAATTTTATTAATTTAATTACTATTTTTTATAATTTTAACGGTTACTCTGTTATAAAAATAATGCTACTGCCAGTACCGTGCAGTCAAGCACCAACACATGAACCATGCAGAAATATTGGAGAACACTCTCTCTCTCGTTTCGAGCCATTCTTGTTAAAAAAAAAAAAAAAATCTTGTATAAAAGCAATCAACTTTAGAAATTGCCTCATACTTTCTTGCTCTCTATCCTCTTATGATCTTGCATGGCTTTACCAACAAGATTATTATTGTTACTGTCAAATTTTTCAGATCGGATTCTCTCGATTTGACTGGAGCACTCATTTTTCAGTTCCTACAAAGAAGTTTCATGGACCAGTGGTAGTCCGACAGGAAACACTTTGATGGCTAAATCACTGTGAGATTTAGGATAACAGAATAGAGAAAAAATCGAAAGAGATGAGCTCGTGGAGAAGGAAAAGCTCCTTACCATCTGGGATCCCCCCTTACCTTATATAAGCACGGAATTTCACCAGAATCTATTAGGGGCCAGCTGGGAATGGCCAAACTACCCTTAAAGGAATCTCGAACATGGCCAGGTGGCACTAGATCGTGGGACCTTGAGAGTAACGGCCAGGGGCGGACCGCACCAACTTTCCTTAGAGGGCCAAAAAAATATATAAATAAAAAATATTAATAAATAATTAAAATTAATTTAAATATTTTTTATAAATATTATTTAAATTATATTTATCTTGTTTCATAAGATTAAATTCATTAATAATTGAATGTACCATAAAATTTTTATTTTTGAAAATATTTTCTCTATAGTAGTAGTTGAAATCGGAAGTCTAATAAGCGTCACGGACTCGTAGAGGATGCGCGCGTACCGGCCATAATAGTGGCAGCATCACGTCGAGTACCGTTGGTGCTGTACAAGATGATGGAACCAAAGATGATGGGGTGTGAGTGCAGTAGTATTTGTGGGAGCCTGAGACGTGACCGGCGTCCACCCGCCCATGCCTTTCAAGATCCAATTATGCTACGCGATGGATCCGTCGCTAAGACAGTGCGCGACTTCACCGCACACAATATTCGTCAGTGCAGCGAGGCTAACGAAGGCCACGAGATGGTAGTCGAAGGCCACCGAGATGGTAGTCATAGGCCAGTGCATCGATAATATCTAGTCTTGTATATGCGCAACCGCCTGGTCTTGTCATAGGAGCGTTCTGTTGATCGCATCACATGACAAGTTCGGTCGTCATTTTATCCATCGGTGTGGTGAATGGAATGGTGTTGACTGCGTGCGATGGCTTCGACCATAATAAATTTTGGAGACGGATGCTGGACACTGGTTGAAGAACAAAAAGAAAATTTTCTCTCTTCTTCTAAAAAATTATGAAAAAAATTTAATGAAAATGAAAAATAAAATTGATAGTGATCCAACTTTCAAGTAGAAAAAGTTGATTTATAGTATTTATTTTATTTTTTTTTTTTTTAAGATTCTTCAATTTATATTTAATATCCCAAATTTAGAAGGGCCAAATATATATATATATATATATATATATATATATATATATATATATATATATATATATATATATATATATATATATATATATAAAAGCTTACATAAAATCTTAATTTATAAAAAAAAATTAAAAAAATTAGGGGGGCTGAGGGGCCTCCTTTCCCTCCCGATGATCCATTCTTGTGCATATTTAAAAATTTACAAAAAAAATAACTTATAAAAAAAAATTAAAAAAAATACGGGGGCCAAGGCCCCCCTTGCCCCCCGGCGGTCCGCCCCTGGTAACGGTGCCGGGATCATGGGATCCGCAGAGTAATTGATGGGAATTCTCCGAGGGTGCCGAAATCATGCAGCATACAGAATTGTCTTTTAAAACAAAATTTCATAGCATGATATCCTAACATGTATAACATGTATAGAAAACCCTAATTCCCAGGAAACCATTGTGCAATATCAACTAATGAATCATAAAATAGAGTCAAAAAAAATACCTGGATCGCTGAAACCCAACTTTTCCACAAGGTTCACAAGTGCAAACCCTCCAACGATGATCCATACGAAACTCGGACTAAGGAAGAACTCCTTCTTCAAGTTGCTTGGAGAAGTGGAACTCTTTTGGCAGCCTTTAGTCTATTGACCAATATAGGACACCCTGTCCTACTGAAGGCACTCAAGATACTGTCTTAAACCACTTTAAGTTCTAGGACTACCCTCCTCTAGGACCCTACAGGCTTATGTCCTAAAACCAAACCTTGTCCTAGTGTAGAAGAACTTGTCTTAACAAGACAAGTCTTGTCCTTAAACAGGAAGGAGGGAGGGAGAAAGTGGAAGACTCTCAGATAGACTCTCGGGAAAATAAAAACACTGATCTCAGAAGATTGAAGAAGAAGAAGTCGTAATGTTTCTCATTTCATCGTACCCCTATTTATAATCTCAGATGGGGCGTGAAATGCATCCCGACAACACTTATTAGATATGAACATCATATCTGATAAGACTCTTCGAGAATGGAGAGTCATATCTGTGTTCTTTCACTTACCAGATCAATCCCCATCGCGCCATGTGTCAAATACCGATTTCTGAGATAGGGAGATGCCTCTTCTAATCTGAAGTAATGCGATGCTTGAAGAGTTTCAAGGCAGAATGACTCTGCCCTCTATTGTGTGTGCACATATGAAGAGGCGCGACTCTTCATGTGCGCACCACCTTTCACTCCTCTTCAAGCCATCCCATCACTCCTCTTCAAGCCATCCCATTCAAACTTTAAACCGATCTTTTGACTTGTCAAGGCATGAGGATTGAGCTAAGAGGCACCTTCCTGATGAAGCTCCCAGAGTCTCATCTGCAGAAGGACTCTCAGTCCATCTGTGCGCCATACTTTCTCCCGGGTGCGCCAAAGGGCGCCAATAGTCTTTCCCTTTCATTTAGTCTACCCAAAGCATCAAATTGACTTGGTCAAACATATGCAATATGGGTGTCATTGGAAAGGGCATCAAATAAGCTTTCTGACCGTATCTTTTATTTTCATATCAGAGGTCTATAGCTCCTTTTGTACCTTTTTGAAGTTAAGGTGTCATTTAGGTACCAAGAGTCCCATGCCATTGGGATTCTTCGTATATGCTAACATGCCCAAAAATCCAAATAAAAATCAGATCAAGCTCTGATTTGGCTAACCCCACTTAGGACTCAACCTAATTTAGGTTTCCCATAATTAGGTTAGCCCAATTAGCAAGCAACCGAACCCAATCCAATTGGATTAGGAATTAAGTTAGCCTACATATGCTAGTATGCAATCTGGCTAACCAATTAGGATCCTATGACCCTAATTAAATCATGAATGACTTCGTTGGCCAAGTCTCTATTGTGTGTGACCCATTGGGTTCCATATCTACCCAACGGTAGGTTTAGGTTTGAGCCGATTCGATCGGATCGAACCCGATTGACCTAATTAGGTCAAATTGGCTACCTAATTGTCTAATTCGAATCACATATCGAATTGACTCATGAAACCAAACCAATTGGTTCATGAAAACCTATAAGACAAGATTGACGTCTAGCAACGTGTCATGCCTACCCGGAAGATGAGAATTTGATAGAAAATACCAAAATACCCTTCAGTAGTAAGTTACCGTGCAATTCAACCTTTCGATCTCCCATTATCCCGATTAAGTGATAGGTATGGATAGATGTCAAACCCTAACACTTCATCATATCGAATCTCAGCTCGATCATGAGGACTCAGCTGATGACTGATTAGATTCCACTAATCTCATCCTGCTTTGATTAAAGGCTCCTTGAGTCACTCATCGAAGAGATTGCATGGGATAACAATTCGTCTTACTATGAATGATCGATTCCTTGTTGGTCCACTCACATCCTTCATACACCTTCCACCATACTCATAACACCCCGTACATACCGCAATGGCTTGAATGAGTATGAACCAAAGTATGGCTTAGTGTGCACAAGAAACCATGGTGACCTCAGGTCTAAAGATCACATGCACAACTTCTACTCTGGGATCTATCTTTTGACAAGTAGTAAGACTTCCATAAGATAATCCCGGTACGGATCAGTTCAGTGTACTCATACCCTGATGAGCACCCTTATCCTTGTATTAGTGTCTCTCATAAGTGGTTGTGAGATCAACTACTCTCATCAACTGAGCATACATAGGATAAGCTAGTCTTTCCGAATTCATCGATCCCTGAATCGATGGTCCAATGACTAGGAACATTCTATATTAGAGTTTATAGGAATTAGGTCTCACTGTTATGAACTCCATTGTCCTAATTTATGGGGTTCATCATAATCAATAAGAAAATATGACACAACAGTATATGATGATTCAAATGCCTTTATTAATATGAAAGTATGTCATACATGAGCTGGAAGTTTACAAAAAGGCCCTCATAATGATCAGCTCTTAGGGCACTTTTCTATCAAACTCCCACTTGCACTAAAGCCAATCGTCCTTGTATTTTATGCCCATACAATATAAGTGACAATCTAACTGCAGTTTGGCTAAAGCTTTAGTGAATGGGTCTGCTATATTATTCTTTGTGTCAACTCGTTCAATGACGACATCTTGTCTTTCAATAATCTCTCGAACGAGGTGGAACCGTCTTAAAATGTGCTTGGACTTGTGATGAGACCTTAGTTCCTTAGCTTGTGCAACAGCCCCAGTGTTATCACAATATAATGGCACTGGCTGTTGTACATCTAGAACCACGCCCAATTCCATGATGAATTTCTTTATCCAGACAGCTTCCTTTGTGGCTTCACTAGCAGCTATGTACTCTGCCTCAGTGATTGAGTCAGCTACTGTTGGCTGCTTTGTACCTTTTCAACTCATTGCACCACCATTCAGGGTGAAGACATACCCTGATGTGGTTTGCTATCATCTGAATCTGATTGAAAACTAGAATCTGTATAACCTTCTAGTTTCAACTCAAATCCACCATATACTAGAAAAATATCTTTAGTCTTTCTCAGGTACTTAAAAATATTTTTCACAGCTTTCCAATGATCCTCTCCTAGATCTGCCTGAAACCTGCTCACTATGCCCAAGGCATATGCAACATCAGGTCTGGTATATAACATGGCATACCTTAACGATCCTACAGCCGAAACATAAGGAATCATAGCCATCCTCTCTCTTTCTTCTGATGACTTAGGAGACATTTTCTTAGAGAGATGTATGCCTTGACTTATAGGTAAGTAACATTTCTTACTTCCATCCATATTGAATCTCTTCAATACTAAGTCAATGTACCTGGATTGGGATAAGCCTAGCATCCTCTTGGATCTATCTCTATAGATCATTATACCCAGTATATAGGATGCTTCTCACAAATCCTTCATGGAAAACTTTGATGATAGCCAAGTTTTAACTTTGATGATAGCCAAGTTTTACATGCTGCAATGGCTTGAATGAGTATGAACCAAAGTATGATTTAGTGTGCATAAGGAACCAGGGTGACCTCAGGTCTAAAGATCACATGCACAACTTCTACTCTGAGATCTATCTTTTGAAAAGTAGTAAGATTCCATAAGATAATCCCGGTGTGGATCAGTTCAGTGTACTCATACCCTGATGAGCATCCTTATCCTTGTATTAGTGTCTCTACACAAGTGGTTGTGAGATAACCACCCTCATCAACTGAGCATACATAGGATAAGGTAGTCTTTCTGGATTCATCGATCCTCGAATCGATGGTCCAACGACTAGGAACATTCTAGATTAGGGTTTATAGGAATTATGTCTCACTATTATGAACTCCATCATAACCCTAACTCCATTGCCCTAATTTATGGGGTTCATCATAATCAATAAGAAAATATGACACAGCAGTATATGATGAATCAAATGCCTTTATTAATATGAAAGTATGTCATGCATGAGCTGGATGTTTACAAAAAGGCCCTCATAATGATTGGCTCTTAGGGCACTTTTCTATCAGTAATAGCACCGAGATATCATGATTCTGTCGTAACGGAATCCTGGCACCAGCTGGAAGAGGCCTCTGGGGCTTTTATGCCATCTTTGGAGTGACCTGTCTTGGGCCATTACGGATCTTGTTGAAGCGAGTCGATCGAATCTTTGGTGGAGTGGGTCATTCGGACCACTGATGAAGTGAGTCGGTCGGACCTTTGCTGGAGTGGGTCGTTCGGATCTTTGATGGAGTGGGTCGGTCGGACCTTCGCTGGAGCGGGTCGTTCGGACCTTCGCTGGAGTGGGTATGTTGGACCATTGATGAAGTTGATCGTTCAGACCACTAATGAAGTGGGTCGGTCGGATCTCTGCTGGAGCGGGTCGTTCGGACCTTCGTTGGAGTGGGTCGTTCGGACCTTCGGTTTGATCGGGTCGAAGGACCGTCGGTGCTGGTCTGATTCAAGGATAAACTGATTGGGTATAACAATTATTATTATCATCATCATCATTATTTTGTGTATATCATTTTATATTTCCGCTTTACCCACCGACCCTCGCTGGAGCGGGTCGTTCGGACCTTCGCTGGAGCGGGTCGTTCGAACCTTCGCTGGAGTGTTCGGACAGTGGGCATGTTGGACCATTGATGAAGTTGATCGTTCAAACCACTAATGAAGTGGGTCGGTCGGATCTCTGCTGGAGCGGGTCGTTCGGACCTTCGTTGGAGTGGGTCGTTCGGACCTTCGGTTTGACCGGGTCGAAGGACCGTCGGTGCCGGTCTGATTCAAGGATAAACTGATTGGGTATAACAATTATTATTATCATCATCATCATTATTTTGTGTATACCATTTTATATTTCCGCTTTACATGAAAAGAAATGCCTGTACGCATAAGGTAAAAAAAAAAAAATAAATAAATAACATATATCCCATGCATAAATATTTTAGTTCATGATAATTCCATGAATTTTTTATATTCTTTGACTTTCTTCTAGTATAAATATTGTTCAAGATAAATTCTAATTTTATTTTTTTCTTTATATAGGGGGAGGGGGGGATGGAAGATAAAGAGCTAAAAGATGAAGGAAGCACAATCCTGAGAGTCCATGTGAATGTTGCATGATGCGATAATGCACTCTATTAATGAGTCGGAGTTTATTCTCAAAGATAATGTTTGAATGTACAAAATTTATTTAGAAATAGCAATATTAAATTTTAAAAATTAGTTTTCATCCCTGTTTCTTTAATTTTCTGTTTGATTGAAAATCTAAAATAATAATTTCATTTCAGTATAATTTATATAATAGAATCCATCATATAAAAATAAAATGATTAAAATAAATTATTTTATATGGTTCATCATAAAATAGCTATTCTAAAAAATCATTGATTAGTGTAGCTTATGCTGGATGGATTTTTGTAGCTATTTAAATAATAGACTGGAATGAAAGTTCATTCCGGATGAAATGAGGGAACAAATGTGAAGCTGCAACTCTTACCAGAATTCACATGTCATATGATTTTCTTGAAAACCCAAATAAAATAATACTCTGGCAGGGGACAACAAGGTATGATATATGATTTTCTTGAAAACCCAAATAAAATAATACTCTGGTAGGGGACAACAAGGTATGATGATCTGTTGCCGAGGGGACATTGATGGAGGTGTACTCGCCCAGACGGCCACCGAACATGATAGGCCGGAGGGCCGGTGATGACGAGCCGAGGCCTGATCGGTTTCGGCATTGCTTCCTTCGAGCGGGCTAGTACTGGAGGCCCATCAAGAAAACCTGACATGGGCGATCTGCAGATCATTGTATGGACTTGACCGAAGCACGATCCACGTGTTTGATGAAACGTCACCTAAGCAAGGTGGAAACCGAAGCTTCAGTTTTTTTTTTTTTTTTTTTTGGGTCTTCGTCGTCGTTAAACAGTGTATTCCTTCAAGAACGAAGGTGAATACAATTATAAGACCAGATCACATAATATTTCGAAACTGTGAAGGAACGGAATGCCAATCGAAGCATCAGTGTTTTTGTTTATATAATCTTGTAGCCAAATTTCGTATGCCAACAGGCCCAACACAGATAATGATTGTAGGAGGAGCACTGTGTACGGGTCATCTCAAGACATCACGAGCCTCGGACGCTCCAGGTGAGGAACATCAATAATATTTTGAAACGTCGAATCTGAAGCCTTTTTTTTTTTTTTTTCTTTGGTTTGGGAAGGGGGGTTGTAATGACAGAGAATAAAAATTCACTACAATTTTACGAAGGAAACGCCATCTGCACTTGCCCTCGGTAAGGAAGCAAGATGACTGGGAAACTCTCGGTCCAAACCACTTCTGAATGCTCCATACTGGCATGTGATTCGCCAAAAAAATATGCAACATGATTAGGTTCTTGCACACTATGGTGACAGGAGAAATTCGATCGATGGGCTTATGGAACTCAACCTAATGGCAGGCATACGACTGAAAGACCATTGCAAGATATATACCGAATATCGGAGAGCATATGGACCTATAGATTTCTTGTATTGTCTGATACATTAGGTTTTCTTTGCTTATGTTATGTGCTCGTTTCAACCTACAATGATTTCTTTGCTTATGTTATGTGCTCGTTTCAATCTACAATGATTTGGTATGTTGGGAGAGCATGTTTTTGGTGATGGGGTATCCATTGGGCTATTCAAGGCTACTGGCTATCATCCCATTATTTAATAGTCATTCATCCGTACTTGGCAGGTGAGATTGGAAGGATGGTTTGTTGGTCACGATCCTATTCGTTTCATTATTTTCTATAATATATATATATATATATATATTACTTTTTTTTTTTTTTTTTTTTTTTCTGTTGATGCATCATCAAATATATTTATGGAATTAATTAGAGACTACATATATAATCCAAAACTCCCATGTAAGACGAAGATGAGTGTCCCCCATGCGAGACCTTTCTCGGACTTATTTTTGGCGTGCGTATATTCCTTTTATAAGCAATTTGAGGATGATGATCATCTGTAACTATAGAGGAGGCAGCTATGTTCAAATAATTTTGCATCTTATAAGCTTGCCTATCGAGAAGGTGTAGAGAGGGATCCCCAACCATTCAATCATATCCTCCATGGCTACATGGGCAGAAGGTGACTCATAACTCGGGTAAATGTCCATGCAAGTGGTTCCATCCCCTAGAAAATCCCAAATCGGTCCGATACGGCATATAATGTGGATTAATTGTAAATGTTTTACTGATTGATCTTTGTTGACGATGAGAACTTGGCCTGCTTTCACTTCTTTGTTTCTCGGATCATGTCGATATCTCGCTACCCGTTATAATTTCTGAAAGAAATATACAGATCTCGTCATAAAATTTATCACAAACACCTGGAAAGAAAAAAAAAAAAAAAGCCGAAACAAGTCCGCGAGATCATGACGTCAGGAGTTAAATCATCCTGGGCCGGTGATCCTTCGGGACAATCCACTACAAAGCATTGTTGCTGCGTTGGGCTGGCCCAGACTAATTTGATCCGGGGCTCCTGGAACGATCTCTGCAACGCGTGGACAAGCCATGCCCATCAGCCGCGCATGGTCGAATTAAACCATCCGGCGCATAGGTGCAAAGAAATGGTATCCAAACTAATTTAGTCCATAGTCTATGTGGACTGAAGGATATTGAAACATAGGTTTATTGGACTAACTATGAGCCGATCATGGTGTTTATAAATAGATGCATAGATTTGAACCCTTAATTTAGTAAAAATGCTAGGACTTAAATGATTAAAGTATGTGAGGTTGGGTGAAAAAAAATTCATTCAAACCATCTAAATCATCCAACCTGATCTAAACTGAACCAAATACGATGGTTTGGCGGTTTAATTGGTTTAGTTCGGTTGAATAAAATAAAAAAAACTGGTATTTCGGATCGATGATCGGTTTATTGATTTACATAATCTGCTAAAACTAAATCAAACTGATAAACCAAAATTAAAAAGAATTAAAATTTTAAAATGTTGATTTAGTCATCTCCTTCAAGATCCTTCTTTCATTCTTGAAGCATCCCACTATATGAAAGAAGAAAGAAGATCGGTCATCGAGATTCTAGAGGAGCTAGCACTCCAAGAAAATTGGTTAGGTGAGAGCTTCTACGTGGATTACTTGTAGAGGCCGAACATACGTGTAGCTTGCAAAGTTTCTACCAGAAATCTCTAAGAGTGACGAACATTGATGACTTACAAGAAGGTAATGATGAGATCATTATACCGAAGATATATTCTACAGCATCATGTTTGTTGTATAGATATAGTCTATGCAAAGATTTATGTGTTTATATTTCAGTTTAATTTATATACTTTACATCATGTCAGGATCTTGTTGTAGATGTTTTAATGATCAGATCATCTATATGCATATATTAATTTGATTAATCTTTTACTTCTATTATTTATTTTATTTTAAAAAATTTAAAAATAAATATTATTTATTTTTTTTTTTATGTAAAAGAAATGATTATTTATGCATTTGTACAATCCTCCGTATCCAAATCCATGATAATATTAGGTGGATCCTGGTCGATGCCCATGATCCAAGTAGACTAAGCCGCACTCATTTCAGCTCCTTTTCTGGAGAAGTCTATTTGGATCGTCTTGAAAAGAAAATTTTTAGAGAATCCTTTCGAGTTCCGAGCAAGATCTTATCCAGCTATTCAGATTTCTATACATCCTAAATATCTAATTGGAAATATCTCGGTGCGGTTCGAAGTCGGGATCTCTCTTTCTGAGGGAAGGTATGGTGACGTGATTGCACCGCTACTTTCCGATGTCGAAAACTTCGGCCGGCTGACCGTCGAGAAATCTGGCGCATGGCCAAATATTATTATTATTATTTTTCTGGTGGAAGCGCATGGCAAAATATTATTGCCAGTGCTGTATATATCTACAACGCGGAAACAAGCCCGGGAACCAGAAACAAGGGGGGGGTAAAAGATCAAACATCTAGAAACTAATGGTAAATGGGTGTAGGCGTGGATCGATGGTTGGTGAAGTTAGTGTGCCGAGCACTCTTATTGAAGAGAGAATTAGATGGTCTTTTACGAAAATCTCATCACTGGAGTTTCCTCCTTCATTCTTAGCCGACGTGGACTCCACGAGGACTTAATTCGTGCAACACACGTAACTATTGGCTCTTTCATCTGGCCTGCATTCAAAAAAGTAAATCTCCTTTTTTTTTCCATAAAAAGAAAAAAAAGACGTAAATCTTATTTTCTTTATAATATTTCTTTGTCAAAGGAACCGGAGAGGCTCCATTATTTTCTACGAATTAAAAGCATTAATGTATCTAAAATGTACCGAAGGAGTAATCCTGAGGGTTTTTCCTTTTTTTTTTTTTTTTTTCTCGAATCGATGAAGATAAAATAGGCATTTAGGTATCTGTAATTATTCAATTCCCACCTAAGTAGAATAAGAACAGGAGTAATATCATTTCCAATAAACGAGTAGCCGTTACAAGTATTAGGACTTTTTTTACTCGAGTTTCTATTGTGATGTGTCTTGCACTGCAGTGGTTGGACCATGAGCTTCTAGCAAAGGGAACTCTCAAGGACAGCACGTTTCTCTTCATGCAAGCAACCATGTTAGGTCTCCGTATCAAAAGTTCAAATACAAAGGTCAGCTTTCAAATTAATCTTCCACCTACAGGGCATGTTGCAAGAAATTATTTTCTGCTCACGGTCTACCAGCCTGAAAGTAGCTTTAAAAAAAAAACTTAATCAGTACTCTAGTTAAGAATTCAAGTTCTAGTAAAATATTCCCTGGGATAACAGAATGTATACTATTATACATATTGGAATAAGGCATTTTGTCTGCATTTCAATATTGAAATCCAAATATTTTGGAACCACTACAGTGAACAGGACTTTTAACGATACTTAAATTGATCTTTATCGATATTTTAAAGCGTCGGTAAAAATATCTTCGACGCTTGCAAAAATATTGCAAAGCGAAGAATGGAGACAGTTTTTTCCGACACTTTGCAAAAGCATTGCAATAGCGTCGGGAATTTTCCCGACGCTTTAAAGCGTCGGATATAAAATTATTGTCGACGCTTTTAAAAAGCGTCGAAAATATATTATTTTCGACGTTTTAAAGCGTCGTTAAAAACGTAATTACCGGCGCTTTAAAATGCCAGTAATAATGATAATTACCGACGCTTTAAAGCATCGATAATTATCGATGAAATAAAGATATTCCAAAATTTTCAAAAAAAAATAAATAAATATTTTAAAATTTGAAATCTATATAATTTTTTTAACCTGTACATAAATAAGACATATTTCAATTTCATTCCAGGCATTCATCATACATCCAAACATAAATCAAAATATAAATCTAAAAATATAATACATTATAATTTAATATTAGTTTGTTACACATGTCTGTTTAACAAAAATAAAAAATACATGAAAATACATAGAGTGAAATAATAAAAAAGTCGAGGTCAATGATCTGTAGGAGGTAGATCGTCATCCGATCCATGTGGATCTGATGCTCCAGAAGCCTATAAAAAAATATTTAAAAATTTAACTTACGAAACTATTAATGACACGGGGATTATATAAATTATTGATTTAACATAAAAACATATATTTAAAATCATATATATATATATATATATGTACCTGATGTGGAACAAACATCTGTATGATAGATGTAAGCCGCCGTGCAATGTGCTATCTCATGCTATCCATCGCTGCTCTATCGGCATCAGCTCTCTGTCGTATCTCCTCTACCTCGGCACGGCTCTATCGAATCTCCTCAGCACGGCTCCATCGCATATCCTCTATCTCCTCCTCAAGTCCGAACACGTGCATCCTGAGCACTATCTACAGCCTGACATGTATGTGTACTGACCGCAGATAATTAAGTGGGGGTGACTCCAACTCCATATCCCCTTACTCGACCGTAGCGCTCCGGGCCCATCAGCTCTGTAAATACCTCGGTCTCGATGCGACTACTCTGCATAGATGCTGTAGAATCATCAACATGCTCAGCAATAAGAGATGTAGCTCTTTCATGTATAAATTTAGACAAATTAGTAGGGTTTTAAAGATTAACAAATTATAATTTAAATCGTTAGATGAATTAAATGTTAATAACTTACATATATATCCCTCGACTCATCTTTGACAAAAGTGCCGTCACGATGAGTATGAGTCATCCGATAAAACTCTACCTGACTGGGTTCCCTCCCATGCTCATCGGCCTACAAGAAATATTATAATTTTAAGCAAATAACTCAAACTATTTTAAAAATTATTTAAGTATCAAGATATCTATGTATCGTGATACATCGTCCATAATACATCGTCCATGATACATCGTCTTCGATACATATATGTATCGCGATACATCGTCCGCGATACATATATGTATCGTGATACATCGTCCGCGATAATATATGTATCGCGATACATCGTCCGCAATACATTGTCCGCGACACATATATGTATCGCAATACATCATTCGCGATACATATATATGTCCCGCGACACATATATGTACCGCGATACATATACATGTACCGCGATATATAAATGTACCGTTATAAGAAATAACTTATCTTAGCACCTCTAAATCCTAGTATTTAGGTAACTTGATGTTGTCATCAAGTGATCTGTTGCAAGACTAGGACATAATTTTGAAATATCCCGTAAGAACTTAACAAGAACTACTTAATCTATATCACAAAAAATTAAGGGAATAGTTTAAGAAACTTACGAACTCCTGCCTGACTCGCGCGTAACTCTTCGATCCTGATGTGTGGGGAACAGACTGAGATACTCGGGCAGCTCTACCAATATCAGAATATGTCTGCAAAATCAAAAAGAGAACTCATATCAAAAAAGTAATGTATATATATATATAATATACCATATTCTTTAATAAACTTGCTTCAAATAAATTAGAAGATACCTGTCCCCTGTCAGAAAACCAGTAGTGAACCAACTCCACCCACTGATGCGGGGGTACATCAGGAGGACATGTACCAACTACCTGCTTCTCTGTCATACCCGGCAACTTGTACTTCGTCTTCAACTGGGCTTTATATTCTTTCCATTTCCAGTTGAGAGATTTCAGTACAAAGTCATGGGAGGATGGAGGAAGTACAAACTTACCCTACAAAATAAAATAATTAATAATAATATAAAACATAGTAATATTTGAACTATACAAGATAACAAATAATTTAATATAAATTTTTTACCTGTATAACTCGAAAATCTCTACTTTGTACATCGGAAGCATATCATTCCACTTAGCATAGCTAAGTGGACAAAGCTGATGCCTCCGTGCAACCGTCCCCAGAAAAGAGTTCAATAAGCTGGCGGCTTTCTTAATTGGCTGCCCCAGCTCATTGCACTCAACCAATATCCTCTCATCCTCGGGCATCTGCCAAACATCACGTACTACTGTAGGCCCGCGCCTACGTCTGACACTCCCCGATCCATCTACACAGAAATAGATAAAAGTAAGCTATAATAAAAAGTATAATCAAATTTAAAGTTACCTAGGATATTGGAATAAATTACCCTGAATATGTATCCCATCATCTGCTGGATCGACGGGAGGGTCATGATGCCCCAAGGATGATGGAGCTGCAGTAGTATGCAGTGTGGAAGGAGAGGAAGGACCTGCATGAACATTCTCCGAAGTACTAGCCTCAGCATGCTGTCCAGAAGAACTACTGGCCTCTGTCCGGGAGTGCTGGAACTGCACCCCAAGAAAGCGTCGCCCGCGAGGCATTGTATGACCTATCATTTACATCAGAGACAGAATTAGTGAAGATAAATAGTAATTTAACATAATAATTACTACAAATCATAAACTGTATAAAATTTAATACCAATAAGAATCAATCATTAGCAGTTTTTTCAACTTCTGTCCTAACCAAGGGTATTGTAGCATGTATGTCATCAACTGGTATAAAATTGAATGGCATGGAATGCATATAAGTATCATCATCTTCATCATCTTCCAGTTGTCTTCCCATATCATATAAGTCCCGAGGTTTTGTCTTAACAACAATAGCCCAATCTTTGTCCTTTGCTTCTTGTACGAAAAATACTTGACGAGCTTGAGAAGAAAAGATAAATGATCATCCTTCAATAAGACACCAGTATGTATCAACCTTGTAAAGTTTACAAGTATAAATCCATTTGCATCTTTTTTCAAACCCCTTGATGAATTTATATCTACCCAATCACATCTAAATAATATGACTTTAAAAATTCCGTAGTAATCTAACTCGTATATATCTTTAAGTGCACCATAATAAGTCTTTCCATCAACTTCTACCATAACACCGCTATTCTGTATTTTTCTAAATTTCTCACGATCTTTAGTGTGAAATTTAAATTCATTGATTATGAAACTATTATATATGATGACAATTTTGTTCCATCCTCGAGCCAGGGCTATTAATTCATCTGAACAATTCTTCTCCATCATTGTTGATACCTAAAGAATCATAAAAATGTTAACATGTTATTCGATATGAAATCTATACATATATTCTTTAAATATATGTCAAACCTGTTTTGAAAGCCATGTAGGAAATAACTCGACTAACCATCGCTGCTCAATCCTTGGATTAGGTCGAGTGCTATGACTAGCTTGTCGCTGAGACATTAAAAATTTGCTGCATAAAAAATATAATTATTAAAATAGTTTCAAAAATAATATATGATATTTAAAACATTGAAATACATTAAATATGCTAACCTTCGATAGTTAGATATTATTTCACTATGAAGTAACACATAACGGTGTGCTTGTGCAATTGATTTATGGTCAAATACAATACTTTCACCTTTTCCAATTAATCTTCCTGCAGTTAAGAACTTATACAACTCTGCATTGGCTACGAAATCACTATGTCGTTGAGGTCTGTTAAATACAGTATCTACACCTTGAAGATATCTTGAACAAAATGTCAGATACTCTTCAGTAATATATCCTTCCGCAATAGAGCCCTCTGTATAGGCTCTATTTCGTACATAATCTTTCAATCGTCCAAGATACCTACAACATTTAAAAATTTTATTTATACATCATCATGATGCTACTTTTATTAAAAATTATCTAAACATTAATCATTAACATCAATACCTTTCAATAGGATACATCCATCGGTAGTGTACCGGTCCACCAAGCTTGACTTCCGAAGCTAAGTGAATGAGTAGATGTATCATAATAGTAAAAAATCCAGGTGGAAAGATCTTCTCCATTTGACAAAGTGTAACCGCAATTTTCGACTCCAACCGATCAAGCTCTCCAGAATCAATAACCTTTGAACATAATGACTTAAAGAATGATGATAACCTGATTATAACTGAAAGAACTGGTTTAGACACCAATGATCTTGAAGCTATTGAAAAGATATTTTGCATCAATATGTGACCATCATGACTTTTCAGATTGAAAATTTTCTGGACTTTAAGATGCACGCACCTTGAAATATTAGATGCATATCCATCAGGTACTTTAATATTTTTCAATACTGTCAAAAAATTATCTTTTTCTTGAGCAGACATGGTATAAGATGCAGGAGGCAAATAAATTCAATCATTAGCAAGCATTTTGGGATGAAGATCATGTCGGATACCCAATTCTTGTAAATCTATTCGGGCTTTCATGTTTTCTTTGGTCTTTCCATCAAGATTCAACAATGTTCCAAGCAGATTATCACATGCATTCTTCTCTATGTGCATGACATCAAGATTATGCCGAATCAGATTATGTTTTCAATAAGGTAAGTCAAAAAAGATATTTCTTTTCTTCCATAAATGTTTACTGGGCTGAGCTGTAGATGCTATCTATACATCTTCCTCATTTTTATTTTCAAAAAAATTATCAGGATCTTCAAATACCTGTGCATCTACTGTAGCAGTAGTCATTTCTTTGGCAAACCTTCTTGATCATCCCTTCCTCTTTTTTTATTAGACTTTGAAGATTTACCATATGTGTAACTGATGGAATCCATTTGTCTAAGAACATTAGTTCCAGAAGGTGGAATAGGTGCATATCCCATTTCTATGGCACCATCAAATAAATCTTGCTGAAAACGAAATGGATGATTTGGTTCTAACCATCGACGATGCGCCATATAACAGAATTTTCCTCCATGTTTTAACCAAATCGAATGTGTCGAATCTGCACAACAAGGACATGCAACCCGTCCTTTTGTACTCCAGCCAGATAAATTGGCATATGCTGGAAAATCATTAATAGTCCATAACAAAGCAGCCCGTAGTTTGAATGTTTCACCATTGGAAGCATCAACTATATCGACACCTTCCCATAACTATTTCAATTCCTCTATTAAAGGTTGTAGAAAAATATCAATATCATTTCCGGACCCTTATCACCCGGAATAACCATTGATAACATAAGTGAGGATTGTTTAATGCACAACCATGGTGGTAAATTGTATGGTATCAGAACAACTGGCCAAGTACTGTATGTAGAATTTAGAGTACGGTAAGGATTGAAGCCATCTGAAGCTAAACCCAACCGAACATTACAAATATCAGAGGCAAAATCAGAATGCCTAGCATTAAAATCCTTCCATGCTAAACTATCATCTAGATGTCTCAACATTCCATCCTTCGTACGCCCTTCATGATGCCATCTCATCAATGAAGCTGTTTTTTATGATGAATATAGCCTTCTTAATCGAGGAATAAGTGGAAAGTAATGCAATACCTTCACCGGTTTCTTTGTACGCCGCATTGTATTTGTTACATTCACTACATCATCCTCATCTCATTCATGACTTGTCCATCGTGAAGATCCACATACATTGCATGACTCTCGATCAACATTTTCACCATGATATAATATGCAGTCTTTCGGATGACTATGAATCTTTTGATATCCAAGATCCAGATTGTTGACAACTTTCTTTGCTTCATAATAAGAGGATGGTAAACCATTACCTTCTGGAAATGCATCCTTTAATAACCTCAGAAGCATAGTAAAACTCTTACCTGACCATCCATTCATATATTTTATATGGAATAAATGTATAAGAAAAGAGATCTTAGAAAATTTCAAACAGCCCTGATATAATTGTTCATCTGCTTCTTTTATTAAATTATGATATCGAGCTGACTCAGAAGTTGATGGTTGCTGAGCTCCCGTTGTTTCAAGTGTACCACTTGAACCTACAAAGTTTTGAACACCATGTCGAAAAGCATCCATGATCAAACTCGATATATTAGCATCTCCTACTAGATTCTCTTGCATATTACTGGATCCAGGATCAGACGATGGTTGATTACTTGATTCTGGCAACATAAGTTCTCCATGAAAAATCACTGAGTATAACCTCTTGCAAAACCATTCCATATCAAATGTTCTTCTACTATTTGTAGATCTAGATAGTGACTGTTAACACATCGTCGGCATGGACAATAAATCTTTTCATTCAAACTACTTTTCTCCATACCGATTTTAATGAAATCACGAACTCCATTTAAATATTCGTTGGTATTTCTTTGTTTATTTATCTAGCTTTTATCTATTTTAGGATAAAATGATCCAACTTTCAAGTTATCTAAATACCAAAAAAAGTTTTAGTTAATAACAATGCGCTAAGTAATTTTTTATTTAAAATATATGAAAAATAACATAAATTAACTAATAAATGTACCCTATCACCAACTAATAGGTAAAGAGATCCTATCCCATTCAAGAATTGCATTAATTATATAGGTCATTTACAGTAACTAAACGATATGCAATAGAAGCTCCAAAAAATTTCGGCAGCATTTCCCTTTAGTTCTCCCCATACAACTAAAAATGTATGAGGAGAACAAAAGAAAATGCTATCTGAAATATATCTGGAACTCTATACATACCGCTTGATTATTGTAAGCACCTATAAAATTATTTGTAATTCTCAAACTGTCCAAAATGGATAATCAATTGACCACTGTACATATTTCTCCATCCGTACAAAAATAAAATAAATGTACGGATATGTGTACTTTAATCAATTGACGGGTCTATATTTCTATGCAATGCAAGTTTTGTAAAAAATATTTTAAAAATCATTATTGATCATAACAAAGCTATTGATGGTTTTAAAATGAAAGCTATGCAATACTAAACAAATCTTAAAGCATAACATATTCAGTAAAATACAGGTATATACCAAAAAATTTATAAAGAAATATAAATAATCTACTAAGGAAAAGAAAAATAAATAAAGAAAAATAACTAGGAGGCTTAGATCTACTATTTAATCCGCAACTAAATCAAAACGATACAATCGGTTGCCTACAAAAGAAGGCCATCCAAGATTATAGGCATTAGAAATTGTTGAATCAGCAAAACATACATCCATCAACTAAATCAAAATGACTACAATCGGTTGCCTACAAAAGAAGGCCATCCAAGATTACAGCCATTAGAAATTGTTAAATCAAGAAAACATATATCCGAAATCATCATAGCCTCCATATACAAATCTTAAACCAATTTCAAATTAGGGTAGAAACCCTCTTTACCCTCGAAGCAATCAAGTTCCTGATAACAAAAAGATAACAAAACATGTAAAGCATATTTGGGTTATGGATGGGGATAAACCTTATATATTGTCTGACAAACTAATACATGAAGGCAATTTAATTCTCATACCCCACTTCCTCTTGTTCATTCTTCTTGTTCTCCTCCTCCTCCTCCTCTCTCTCTCTCTAGCTTTTCATTTTGGTATCGTTGTTGGGCCCGGTAGCATTACACTTTCTATTATTCTTTGTATCTGAGGCAGGGCAACTTGGAGCTTAGAACCCTAGTTTTATTTTCCTTTCTTTTTTTTTTATTTTTATTTTTTATGGTAGGTGGGATCTTCCTCTATGATGGACCAATGGTGACTCTGAACATGTCTCTCCCTTATCTCCTTGCCCGAGATAAGTTCTTGTTCATTTTTTTTTTCAATTTTCTTCCATTTATTACAATTCTTTTTTGTTGTTCTTTGCTTTTATATTCATCTGTTATGCCTATATTCTATCTAATACAATATTTTGTGTTATATAAGCATCCAAAATCTATCTAATACATAATTATCTAAAACATAATCACATGAGTCTTCACATATTCAGTTCATATGAATTATGAAACTAATTTGATATGATATCATTTATAACACCTAGGATTTTATCCAATGTAGTTTTGAAATAGGGGACAAAGGACAACATCTAAGTTGGCTGGAAAGAGCAATTCACTAGAAAAAGAATGCAGGATGAAGCGGAACAACACAAATTTATTCAAATAAAAGAAGAATAGAGGAACACATTATTCCCTGTGCAAGAGAAGAATTCATTAAACTATCGGGCACCATAAAAGAATGAATTCTTTAATGCCTAGATCATAGATTAATTGTAACTTTTATTCAAACAATGAAGGTAAATGGACTAATTAATCCAAATGCTGCCATGCTAATTATAATTTATTTCATTTCTTTCGAGAATATAAACTTAACTTTTGTATGGCACAAGTATTTTAGCTTCTATCTCAGTTACAATCAATGTGATTACTATTAGTCATACTAATTTTAGGAAATTGGGCATTGTATTAGATAGCTATTTTAAAAAATTACTACTCGGTCACTTTTTATATTTTAAAGTTTAATTACTTCATTACTTATAAGTGTACTAGTCTGCATTAAGGAATTTTCTTTTTCTTTTAATTAATTCCTATATTTTTTTCCTTTCTTTTGGATAGAATTCCATCCATGCCAACTCATCCTTTCTTAAATATTATAGGTGAGTTTGGATTCTTCATGTTTATCACCCCAACTTGAGAGAATATAGACTTACGGTATAAGAATAGCTTTGGGTTTAAGCACCCTCAAAAAGGCATAGGAAGTGAAAAAAGTACCAGTTTGGATGTAAGGATAATATTGAGTGTGGGTGTGAGCTCATGGCTAAAACTTTAGGACTTGAATCCTCTCCAACCTCAACGTAGACTAGAGAAAGGCAGCTGCCTTGTAATCACAGCACTTATGATTGGTCTAATAGCTATCATTGAATGAGTACTATTATTCATACTATTTTTACGAAATTGGGCATCCTAATTAATTAGATAGCTAATTTAAAAAGTCACTACAAGCTACTTTATATTTTAAAATTTAATTGCTTCATTACTAGTAAGTGCTTGCTAGTCTCCTATATTGATGCATCACTGATTTTTCTTTCTTTTAGTTAATTTCTTTGTTTTTTCTTTTCTTTTGGATAGAATTCCACCCATGCCAACTCATCCTTTCTTAATTATAGGCAAGCTCAGATTCTCTCATGTTTAAGGACCAAACTTGAGAGAATATGGACTTACTGTATAAGAATGGCTTTGCATTTAAGCATAATCAAAAAGCTGGAGGAAGTGGAAAGTACAAGTTTGGATGTAAGGATAATATTAGGGTGTGGGTGTGGCTCCATGGTTAAAATTTAGGATTTTAATCCTCTCTAGACTCAACTTGGACTGGAGAGGAGCTTCCTTCTAATCACAGCTACCTATGATTGGTATAATAGCCATGATTAAATGAGACAATTAGTCATACTATTTTTAGGAAATTAGGCATTCTAGTTAGATAGCTGATTTAAAAATCACTACCAAGTCACTTTATATTTTAACGTTTAATTTCTTCATTACTAATAAGTGCTAGCTAGTCTCCTTATATTAATGCATTAAGAGATTTTCCTTTTTTTTAAATTTAATATATTTAATTTATTTTATTTTGAATAGAATTCCACCTATGCCAACTCATTCTATCTTAATTATATATAGGTGAGTTTGGATTCTCTCATGTTTATAAGGGACCGGACTTGAGAATATGGACTAGATGTATATATAGAATAACTTTGGATATAAGCAAACTCAAAAAGGTGTGGGAAGTGGAAAGAGTATGAGCCTTGATGTAAGGATAATATTAGGGTGTGGGTGTGGTCCCAATGTTAAATATTCATGATTTGATTCCTCACGAGACTCAGCTTGGACTAGAGAATGTGTCTTCAATCATGGCCATCATGATTGGCTTAAAAGTTATGATTTGATGGGTCCCACCACAGCATATGGGGTGATGTACTTGTGCGCCCATATATATCCAATCACAGGCAACCATGATTAGAAGGTAGTGCCTCTCTAATCCAAGTTAGGATTGAAGAGGATCCCAATTAAATGGGATATACTTTGGATATGCCTCATAAATATAGCTTTGAATTGCCGAAATGGCAATCGAAGCGACCAAGTGACTGAAACAATGTCTGACCTAAACATTAACATCTCAGAAAATTAAAATGAACAATTGTTGCCAAGGGCCCGAGGCAATAGCATGTTGATTGAACTACTAACTAGAGTCCTCACCTATGACACTATTTCCCTATTCACTGACCTAACAGCTAAAAAAAATTTTTTCTTAAAAAAAAAAAAAAAAAAACCCTCATGCATTTCAATGCTTCAGTTGATCTGCTGCCCATTTTACAAGATCCGTGCTTT
Organism: Areca catechu; assembly: GCA_021397845.1. Taxonomy (NCBI): domain Eukaryota; kingdom Viridiplantae; phylum Streptophyta; class Magnoliopsida; order Arecales; family Arecaceae; genus Areca; species Areca catechu. Next base: position 188,756,024 of record CM038043.1, read on the forward strand.
AACTCGAGAGGTAATTAGAAATTCAGAAACCATAGTCGCACGATAAAGAAGTGTAAAATAAAAGAAGAATTTTAAGGCATGCTCAATAAAATTTGCGCACACAAATTTGAAGAAAACAAAAGAAGTTTGCATCCATGAACTCACCTTCGGGCGAGTCTTGATCTCTGGTGACACCACCAGAGCCGGCGATCGGCTGTCGATTGGCGGAGATCGATCAAAAACAGAGAAAAAATTGGAAAAAACATATATCAACTTCCTACCACCCGATTGAGACTATGAAGATGGAAAAAACAGTGAAAATACAGAGATTTGAGAGAAGGAGCCTACCTGATGACGGAGGGAGAGCGGCTGGAGCTCGGGAGAAGGCCGTCCGGGAGAGCGGCGGTGGGAGAGCAGTGAATAGAAGGAGGGAGAGGGAGATGATGGAGGGAGAGCGGCTGGAGCTCGGGAGAAGGCCATCCGGGAGAGCGGCGGTGGGAGAGCGGCGCGCGGTGGAACAGAGGAACTGAGATTAGGGCTCGGGAAGAAATGGAAAAAATCCCGACGCTTTAAAGCATCGTTAATACCATTTTTTTCCTGACGGTTTTTAAAGGCGTCGATAGATGGCGTGGAAGAAAATCCCGACGCTTTAAAGCGTCGTTAATACTGTTTTTTTGCCGGCGGTTTTGAAAAGTGTCGAGAGATGGCGCGGGAGAAACTTCCGACGCTTTAACATATTTTTTTGCCGACGCTTTTGAAAAGCGTCGGGAGGTGGCACAATTTTAACGACGCTATCTCCTAGCATCGAGAAAATTCCGTTGCTAAAACCCTTTCCGTTGTAGTAACACTTCTATCCTGTATATCAGGATAAGCTATCGACGAGTCTCATAAAAGAAATTAAAATAATATCATTTTATGAAATTTAAAATCTTAACTCTGGTCACTTCAAATCCTTTATGTATATAGCTTTTTTATTTATACAAAAAAAGGAATGGGAGATAAATCCAGCATAGTTACTCCCGTAGGTCCCAATAATATTTTGATTCAAAGTGCTAGAATTTGCAACCTTTTTCTCACCATGAATGTGAGTTCGTCAACCTGACACCACTAAGATGCCATCTGGTTAGAACGGAGAATAAGGTAAACCCTAGCCTCTCATTCATCCAACCATCATGGATTTCAGGATTTATCCTGAATTTAATTGAGTCATCCACGAATCCGCGATCAATTGATTATGAGATGAAATCTCAATCAACTGAACTACCGTCTTGGTAATTATGTATATAACTTTTAAAATCCTGATCGCTACTCTTAAATGCAGCCATATGCCCCAAACCGCCGGTCTTGCCCCTCCTCTTTCCTACCTTAGCTCATAAAAAGGGCATTCAAGGTGATTGGAGTGCTATTCAATTTTAGTATTATTATTATTATTTTAAATTGAGGTGGAAATCTTTATCCGCTTAGCGGGCCTATATATATAATAGTTTCTTCTATTGGATTTAAAAAATAATGCACTACCTCATCATCGTAACAATCCCACGTTATTATTATTAATAATCATTATTTATCTGAAATATAATCTTTCAAATTTATAATAATAACTTAGTTAATAAAATAATAGTAATTATAAAGGCATTCTGCTAGAAGATAATATATATTAACAAAAAATATTAGTATTATATTTTTTAATTTCTTATTAGATAAAATAATATAACTTTTGAATTGTACAATCGATTTTAGAGCAAACTTCGGGAGGAAGTTGAAATTAAAAATTATTTTATTTAAAATAATATCCAAGTAAAATAGATACCATTATTTATGTTACAACAAGAAAAAATGAAAAATAATTACTTTTATATTTTTCCATATTATTTTTGTTAATAACATAATGATATTATTTTTTTAGGTATGCTTGGAAAAAGGATAGAGAAACAAAAGCAAAATAAAACATAAACAACAAGCCAATAAAATAAATATCAACACAATTGAAGATCGCTCATGCCTAAAACATCATTCTATAATAGCAAGTTAAGCTTAGGAGAATGTGTTGAATCAATGGTGAGATTATAATTAAATCCTCTTACAATGGTCAATCCACCACAAAATTTGAATCCTTATAAGTACATGATCAGCACGAAATGACCAAGGGACGAGACAAGGGACATGATGTCATGAAGCAAAAGAATATAAAATGCTGTATGAGAGAGATATTGATCCGAGCGATCATTATAGTCGAGTCTCCTCCTGATTGAACTTTCTTGCATGGCAAAGCATCAAACTAATTTTTCAATTATTTACATAGACTAAAGCAAGATTATTATCTAATACATGATTATGTTGCACGAGTTTTGTACATTTGGACATGATAGTCCTAGGAAGAAAATACAGAGTTTTTGATGCACTCTATCTAATATCGTAATCCACGGGTGCATCGCATCGATATTTTTCTTTTTAGAGAAGCGATCTTTGATCACTGATGAGTGGTGCAGTTGACAGCTGACAGGGATTCGAATCTTAATTTAGACATATTTTCTTGCTGGCTGATGCCAGTGGCATCGGACATTCCCGACGATATATATAATAATAATAAAAAAAACGATCTTTGTTAAATGTGGCATACGAATTCAAAAGGACGCACGTACCAACAGTGGCATTGGTGCAGCAGATCTAAACGGCATACGATGGGATATATTATATAGTCTCCCTGAGCATTCAAGAAGACCCTTATTGCTACTCGTAGGTTAGCCATGCATGCTCGGAAATATAGCAGATCATGAGCCAAGCTTGGACCCAAAAAAAAAAAAAAAAAAAATCGAATTTTACATAAACTCCAAAATCTGACAAAAAATGAGTTCTATATATAATTTACACCGGAGAGCCGGTCCAACCACGCACACTGAACCACTTCCTGGAGTTTTTTTTTTTTCCTCTCTAGTAAATGTACGTGAGAAACGTATGATGCATCACATACAGCTGTAGCGGGGGCTACCTACCAACCGTTCACCGTTGAGACATGATCACATGATATCGGACAGAACCGGCTGAGCCGTGACCCACCTCGCCCAAGTAAAAGTACGGAAAAAAGCGATACCATACCTCTTTTGAAGTCCGGCCAACCAAAGGCACGTGCACAGGATTTATTTTGCCTACCGTAGGCTGTCACCGATACCGGTCTGTCCCGTGTCGTTGGCCGAGCGTCAAGAAACTCGTCCGCATCGTGTCTCGCCAGTAAAATAGACGGGCATTCATGTCAGCTATTATTGATTTCTTTTAGACTTGGTTATTATCAGATTTTATGTCCAGGTTTAGCATCAACGGAAAGTAAGCTCTCAACGGTAAAAAATCTTTAATGAAGCATCCTGGAGCGGCGGAAAGACGGAAAAAAAAAATATATATATATACAATCAATGAAAAAAAATTGGTTGTCATCACACGTACTATAAGATGTTATAACATCGATCATTGCATGGTACACATGGCTTGCTGAATGCTATGAAGGTATTTCGGGCTAACTACATTATGTTCGAGGATGGTTCGACCACGGTTGTACTTGGATCTGGCCAGCTAGGAGATCGATCCCTTTCCATCCGCATTTTCGTGACGTGGCAGGTTGTTTAACGATTATTCTAGGATGGGATTATCATCCATCACGTATATTAAAAAATAAATTCAGCTGCTGACTGGATGGCTTTCCACGTAGTTCATTATTTTAATAAAATTTTATGGATCTCCTCGGGATGCCCCGAGGTTTTTTGTGATGTTCATTTGTTGGACTTTCTGGATCGCCTCCGTCCTCATTTAGTAATCTAAATATACCAATTCATCAAAAAAAAAAAAAAAAAAAAACTTTACGCAACTGATCACGCGCTCAACGCGAAAAGCGAACCTCCTCCCAATATTTCAAAGTAATGCGAAGGGAGAGAAGAGAACGCTTAAAGCAATATCGAGTCGACCTATAAATTCTCCTTAACCAACCCGGTTCTTTTATGCCAAAACCTCACTTAAGATTTAGGAGGGATGCAGCAGCCATCATATTCAAGAACGGCCATGAGGCGGCAACCGTCATAAAGCGGGCTCTGGCCAGGGCGTTGGTCCCCCTACTACCTACCCCTCTCGCCGGCCGGCTCGTGGGGTCCGACCAGGGGGAGCTTCAGGTGTCATGTACCGGAGATGGAGTCTGGTTCATCGAGGCATCGTTTTTTGCTGGCTCAGGTATCTTCTCTTTCCTCCTCTCTCACGCACGCATCAAAATGGCTTTCTTTTTATTTTTCAATTTTGTTTTCATAATCGCGATATGTTGAGGGCCACTACAATAAGATCAGGTGCACTCGGTATCCATGCACAAGATAAATCAACAATCTTAGCCATTGAAAACAATTACCGAACAAATGTTACTAATCCTAGCTCAACTATTCGATAAACCCAGGTCACCGAGTTCTCTTGCGGTGGATTCGTGGTGGGCCTCAGATTCAGTCATGCCATTGCCGATGGCCCAGGAGCAGCACAGTTTAACTCGTGGCAGCGGTTGGAGACTTCGCCAGGGTTCTCGCACAACCAATCGTCGAGCCAGTCTGGAGTAGAGATGCCATTCCTGATCTACCAAAATTCAGATCAGCACCTCCACCACTCCCGTCCGACATCCACCTACAATATTTTCACCATGGATATCTCTTCCGAGTACATCAATCATCTAAAGAACCAAGTCATCGAGCAAACGGGTCAGATGTGCTCCACTTTCGAAGTCCTCATAGCCAAGGCTTTTCAACAAAGCCGGGCACGGGCGATTGGATTCGAGCCCGAGGCTAGCATTCATCTTTATTTCGCCATGAGCGCTCGCCCATTGCTGCACCAATTGTTGCCCTCCAAAGGAGGTTACCATGGAAACTGCTACTACATCACGAAGGTCACCGCAAATAATGGGAAAATCATGGAGTCTCCCATTGTTGATGTCGTGAAGTTGATTAAAGATACTAAGAAGAGGCTGCCCGTCGAATATTCCAAGTGGGCTAAGGGAGAGCTCAAGGAGGACCCATAGGAGCCCGTAGACAGCTAATGGCCCAATAGACCATTCGACCAATTTTGGGCTTAATAAAGTTATATATATATATATATATATATATATATATATACACCAGACGCCTGTAGCTAGCCTTGTATCTTGGTTTTGAGGTATAGTCTTGTGTCTTGGTTAAAGTAGTTGGCATGACATATCGAGGGAAAGGAGAAGATGGTGCAGGGGTAGCAGCGGGTGCTGCGCTATCAGGGTAATAAGCTGCGGCACGAGAATAATAGTTGGCACTTGGCACTTTGAAGGTTGTATCCGGTCGAGGATGGGCTGTTAATTTAAGCGAGGTGACAACAATGATTGGGGTAAGAGCAGGCATGGTGATGTTTTGATCAGAATTAGCAGTTGAAAGAAGGCGAAGAGAGAAGGATATATGTTGCCGTCTACATCGTCATAGTCTACAACTCGAGGATAGCGCCGGACATCGACCTCATCACCCGGAATCCAGCTCGCGCATCCAGACCTGCAAAAAAGAAGAGACCCGGACCGGGGATCCCGGCGGGGGCACTACGATGATCAAGTCAGTGAACGATATAGGGAAATAGATCCTTCCCGGTGGGTCCCATGACTGGACTCCACGGTAAGAGGAGGCTTAGCTTTCAAAGGAAAGAGTAGAGTGAGAAAGGTGGTGGTGGAGGAGAGCTTGAGCTATGGTGGCCGTGTCCATCGAGACTCTTCCGAGGAATTCTCTGGTAGCCTCAAAGCGCTCTCTCACTTGCTAACTCTCCCTTCGCTTGCCTTTACTTGCTTACCTTGTTCGAAGACCCTTAGAACTTCCTTTTAGGCCATGTATCCCTTCAGCTACCCACCTCGGGTTATTCTCTCTCTGCAGGTGCTCGAAGGTCAATGATCGACAGCGTGCCGCGCGGTGCACCCCAGTATCCTCCTCCCTTCATTATAGGAAGTTATGTCGTTGGTTCTGACTTCCCGGTTGGTCGCTATATTTTGGAAATGGCAGGACCTCGATCTAGGGATAGCCGTCCCCTGATTTAAATCCCCTGGTGCGGATTTCTTCTTCTGGATGGTGCAAACGGTCGGCTGAGAAGTACAGTGCCTTGATCGGGGTGCCTTTTCTTATATGGTGTAAACAATGGTGGGAGAGATCCTGGCACCCCTTGGGGGGTGCCCCTCCGTGGTCCATGGACGGCATGCTGCCGCCCAAAGGAGGTGGTGACGTCCCTTTTTTCCTGCTTCAGGATCTCTTGAGGTGCAGTAAACTTTGGCTATGGGGACGATCTCGAGCTTTAAAGATAATGATTATAATGTTCTCAAAAGCATTGAACATATGATATCAACATAAATAGACCACTCACCAATATGACCTCCTGCCATATTTGGTCATCATCATATGTAGGCACTTTTAGTATGGGATCCCATCCCCATCCGGAATGATTAGATAAGTCGTAGTACAAGTTAAAGGTCTTCTTTAGAACCTTTAACCTATTCTTCAAGTTCCTAAAATTGAAAGACTTATTTGTCCTTCCATTAAAAGTAGCCGTCATCCTCCTCCATGTTTCTTGGAAGAAGGTGCCATTGTGACAATTGCCATCATCGTTCTCTTGCCACATTAAGAATAGCATTACCATATCCAAAGCATCCGTCCAGTTAGGTGCTCTAGAACGGGATACACATTTCCTTGCATCAAACTCTTTTCCTGATGTTTTTGATTATGGCATCTTATCTACGGTATCCCAAACATGATAAAATTAAATTAAAAAGGAAATTAATTCTATATTGATCAAGAATTTAAGTAAAAAAATACATACTTTAATTCATAATACAATCAATTTATAACTGAATATCAAAGAACGGATCCAGTGAATATGTGTCCTTTGATTCTTTCCAACAATCTACAGCAGTGTAAAGTTCAACAATAATGGCTACGATCTTTTTGATAATGTAAACATGATCTAGACCAAAATAGATAATCAGACCATTTCTATTATGCATAGTCAAGAGTTGATACTAACTTTGATCCAATAATGGCAATGCTATTTAGATCGGTAATAAGTGGCTCTGGAATGGAAGTATCGTCACTAAAAATGTCTTGAAGATCTTGGCTTTGAAATAGGGCAGTAATCAGTGTTCTCCATAATAGATATGTTATTAGAGTCGGTCGAAGAGATACAAAGTTGCTAACAATCTAGAGTTGCTTAGAATTTGACGAGAAATAATGGTACATGAATCAATCTAATCAAGTTAGAAAAGGTCCTAATGGATATAAATTACTGTATGATGTAATCCACTCCAGGGCTTTCAATTTTCAAATGTGATCAATTTGAAGCAATGTTGCGATAATTCTTTTTTAAGACTACTTGTGTGAGGGTCCATGTGAATGTGTGTTTAGTCCTACATTAACTAATAATGGATAGATTTTAAAAAGGAATTACCGCTTTCATGGGAATGAGGGAAATTAGGCTCTCTGCCATGATTCTCTTGTTGTTGAGCAGAAACAGTTTGCCCTCTCCTTCAAAAATGTTTGCTTTTTGATGTAAAAGGACGAGAGTAGATTTTTGGAAACTGCAGGTTAGGATGCCCATCTTCCCATGAACTAGGGTCTCTGGCCACAAATCCTAGATCGATCAAGTGTCCATGGTCGATTTTCTTCTTCCGAGCCCCATCAACTCCATTCTTCTCTCCCGAAACCAACCTTTTAGGTTTAGCAATGGCGAGGATAAGCCGGATAGAGATGCAGAGAGAGAGAGAGGAAGGTAACGAGAGATAAATCAAAAGTCGGAACAGGAGAATCAAGTCGGAGAACCTACCTTTCCGGAATATGAACTGCCTGCGGAGATCGAACCAACCGATCGGAGATGTCTGCAACAGGATCTCGGCAAATCCTAGCAAAGGGAAAAAGAGATTGGAATGATTAGGACGAAGAGCTAGCCGTCGTGTGACAGGTTTAGATTTTTTTTTTTTAAATCCTACATATATCCTTGAAATATGAAAAACAGAAATAATACTATTTCATGGGTGATACCGTAGAATACTAATTCGAGAATCGGAGCGGTTGACCGAAAACGTTATTTCAGCGAAATTCATATCATTTTTAACCGTTATTTAGAAAATAAAATAATATAATATTCTATCCGAACACAGCCAAAAGAAACAGCCGCCGCTGGAATTCCGTTTCTTTCTTTCAGGACAGAGAAGCACGAGCACGGCACGCAGGCCCAGCTCAGCCCGGCCCCTCGCCAGGTCGTGTGCTAAAAATAAGAAGAAAACATCAAATTGGCGTCTGCGGCCTACCAGCATCTGCTGGCCGCCTCGTACAAAAAGATGATGGAGTTCAGAAAAAAAGCATCTTCTGAGTTGTGTTAGTACGGGATATTATCTGTATGTGGACATGACGGTCAAATATAATCACCCTGACAAGATTTCGATTAGCTCTTTCCTTTGTATGCATTTCTTCAAAATATATATATATATATATATATATATATATATATATATATATATATATATATATATCATTGCTCCTCGGACACAATACGTGTCATCACGTCACTGCGCTGTGATCCCTGGCGACCTTATCCAGTTACCCACCTGCAAGATTGTGTATTCTGATGCAGAATCCCACGATGGGTGTTTGGTAGTCCCTGTGGAATGCGGTTTAACAACTGATCGGTAATCAACCAAGCAAATTACTACCGATGCTACTTGTCTACTGCTATTCCCGGTACGTTAAAAGACCCGGCACGGAACTACTGAGGACGGTGAGGGGCTGGATGCGGGAACTTCTAGTTTTTTTTAATGAAGACATTGAATTTTTGACAGTTTGCTATGAGTCTATTAATTAGGTCTGCGAATTTCATAGGTTCGAGCTTCATGAATATCCAACCCAACCTGATACATTTTTCCCTCCCCCCCAAACTTTTTAAGCCTTCAAAGGCTGGATCGATCGAGGGCACCTTGGCCTATCACGCGGACTCGTGGTTCTACAACATCAATTCAGGCACCAATAGCCATCTAAATTAGCTTCACGAGTCTCCATCCTAGTGTATTATTACAAATGCATCATGAACATATCTAGCATCATACATGCCACGTAAAATAATCCGACACTTTCTTTATACGAAGGAGAGTAGCGATATTTCTCGTACCTATCACTTGATCAGTCATGATACGAATCAGGAGCAGAGCTTTAACAAGAAACCAATTCGATTTTAAGCTGTCTTGTTTGAAATTCCCTTGATGAATTTCAATTCAAGTGCATCCAAGCGTCGAAACAAACTGGTGTACGTTAATGAAACTCAGCGACCGAGAAGAAAATACTCATAGGACAAGAAGAAAACTAATTTTGCACCTGCACCTCGGCTGTGTAGAGGAGCGATGGGGAAGTTCCACACAGGTCGAGTGATAATTTTAAGCGAGACCTGTGAATCACCGAATCATTTCCCTTCGGTAACTTCGATCGTGATTATATGCAGAGGATCTCAACTACATCGAGGTCATGGTTTAGTTGAGCTGAGTTGTGATTAAAGTTTCATCCCAGATAATTAATTGGCTGGCCTACAAAACTGCCACCTCCTGCACACGCAATCAAGTCTCGCCAAAAGTACCGATCATGTACCATCGAGCCTTGCAATCAGCGCAGAATTGACAACCAGCAGTAAGGGTGAAAGGCATCGCAAAGGCAAAACAAGAGCACCTAGAAATAATCAGAATAAATAACTAAAATCTTCCTCGGTTCAGAAGATGAAAAGTCTCTTCTGAACTTGAATTTTTTTTTTTTTTTTTGTCTCTCACAACCTCCCACCCAAAAAAAAGTATGATTTTTCATTTTTCCCACCTTTCTTTTCCCTGTACAAAGCAGAGCCCAAGCCAATAATAATAATAATAATAATAATAATAATAATAATAAAAGCCCTGCATTCACTCCCGATTAGAGCTCTTATTACTGATGGAATCCCTTACCACAGCTGCTTCCCTGCATCCTGGTGATCAAAGCCACGGAGAGCAGACCGAATGGATATCAATCAATTAGCGAGGGCGCCTCGCGCATACCGCCAATAAGGATCGGCGCATAGGCTCGCCGGGAAACACCACAACCGGCGATCAGTCGGACAGATCGTGGGCGTGCCAACAAAGGAGCATGGACACGCAGCGGCCCAAAATATAGAAGCGAGTCTTCTGCTGCTTCGCCACGGCGAGGCACCTCCGACGGAGGCTGGACTTTTTCGAAGACCGCCGGCGAGATTGGGAGCTTCGAGAGTAGGAAGAAGCAGACATGGCCATGGAACTATGGATCGATTCTGGCAAAGGCACGAGGGATGAGGAGAGGATCCGGTGCACGAATGGACGGATCGGTGAATGAGGAGGATGGAAGTCCACGTTGTTAATTAAATAGGCCGCTGGCGGTGGGCTGAGACGGTCTTGTTCCTGTAAAATGACCGGAAAGCCATCATCCATTTTGTAGTCAATATTGCTCGATAGAAGTGGAGATCATAACAATCTTCACGATTGTCTCGTAAAGTAATTGGTCCATGCCGTGGTCTAACCAAATAATGGGGTCTTTTTATAGCAAAAACCATAATGAGCACGCAATGAGGTACATATGACTCGGACGAACACCTTAGCATATTAGGTTCTGGTTGGGCATGAATTGTATTCAAAATGTCCGAGCTCGGTTTCAAATTAAAAGGCTGGTTTTCAGCTACAAATGCAATTATATGCTCCTGCAATCGGGGATTAATGATTTTCTGTAATATATTGATGATGAATTTTATTTTGGATGGGGACAGGCATGCTAATTAATTGATGGTCTCATCGTAAACGGGCAACATCCAAAAATTTACAATATCATCATCTACCATAATAGATATGCTATGATATTATATACCGGTATGGTTACATTTTTTTGTATTGATTATAGTGGTCGAAGTTTGATCTCCCTCTCATTTAAAAAAAATAAAAAATAAAAGGAAAGTGGTTGTAGTGCAACACCATTGTATATATATATATATATATATATATCATGTCATTGAAATTATCTTAAAATATGGTTTAGATGAGGCATATTTTTTCTCCTCATTTATAAATAAATGATGAGAGGTTGGTTAATTAGCAGGAAGCTTCTCTTTTCTTTATCAGTGGTAGGCTTATACTGATCAATTTTGTTCTCTCGACTCTTTCCCTTTTCTTCATGCCAATCTATCCTCTTCCCCCATTGGTTGGTTTAAGAGATTGGAAGGAAGGCCGAGAAGAAAACTTCCATTTCCTCGTGGCTTCTCTGGTCAACCGGAAAGTTGTCCATAAATCAAAAGCACAGGGAGGCCTTGGCATTCTGAATCCTCATGATTTTAATGGAGCACTGCTTGATAAGTGGGGGTGGAGGCTCCTAGCAGGTGTGGATCGACTGTAAAAAAATCAGATAATATAGCAACTCTCTATAAAGAGATTCTTAGAACCTTTATTTTCTCGGTCTATTATTTTTGTCAATTTCTTAACAAAAAAGGTTTTATCTACCCACCAGCATCATCATTCTGGAACTTAAATGCTCCAATCAAAAGCAAAAAACTTCTCGTCGATGGCCTTGAAGAGCAAGTTCCTGAACAAGAAAGGATGGCTTTGTGTAAATGGAGAAGAATTCAGTCTTTTAACGCTCCTTGTTCCTGGGGTCTTATAGAGAGCATTATTATCAAGCACCCGAACCTTGTTTGGCATTTACTTGTCATTGCTGTTGGCCGGAGCATTTGGAAGAAGCAAAACAATTGATTTTTTCTTATAAATCAAAGCACATAATGTTGATACCCAAAGAAACCATCATCACCTTGCTGTTTCCGTGGAAATCTTTGACAGACTCCAAGACAATCACCTATTTTGGAAATTAACCTTATCTCAGTTTCTTTTGTATCCTCCTCTTAACTGTGTAATTTCCCTGTGCATCTTTTGTAGGATCGTACCACTCGGTACTCGCCCCACCCTTCCTCTTCCCTATTCACTAAATAAACCAGGTGAAGCTTTTTCTCCTCCCATTTTGACCAAATTGATGCGGCGGCGGCGGCGGCAGCAACCCTTCCTCTTCCCTATTAACTAAATAAAGCAGGTGAAGCTTTTTCTCCTCCCATTTTGACCAAATTGATGCGGTGGCGGCGGCGGCGGCAGCAACGACAACATGAATGATAAAAGGCACGATAATAGTTTTGCTGATGTTACCGTCATAAAACAAAATAAATCCTCCTCGCTTTGCAACGGACGCGCACGGATTATACATCCTTACATTTTTTTTAAATTTTTTAATTATGTAATTAATTTTATAATTAATTTTGTAATTGCCATAATAGTTAATCGAAATTTTTTTAGGAATTTTTTCTAAAAATTTGAATTAATAAATATTTTAATATATATATATATATATATATATATATATATATATATAATAAAAAATATATATAGTTCGTATTATAAATGATAAGAAACTAAAGCAACCGTATCATACAGTTTGCTACTAAAAATTTAATAACATATTTTATTATATCTTTGTACTTTTAAATTCCCACTCTCTCTTCACCAGCTCTCCCGTGGATGATCTCATGGTCATGAATTTCTTATAAAAGATCATGACAAAACTGAAATAGTAAAAATCAATGACATCTTGCTAGGATAATATTGTTTCAACACGTTTGTACATCGAAGCAATTAACATGTATTAAAAGAAATCGAGTAGCTCAGAATTCCTGCATTCTCTGAATCCCTGCAACCCAGCAAGGATCATATAAAGAATCATCACCGGCTAAAAAAGATATGTTTATAGAAAAAAAAACATCTCGCATATATAATTATATTAAAGGAAAAGGGGAAAAAATCACCAGGGATAGTTTGGTAACTTCATTTAAAATGACCATTTTCGGTCAAACGCGGGGTTATACGGTCCTCGAATAGCAATGGAAAAGGACAAAAGAAGGTAGCGTGCGTGCGCGGGGCACGACGAACATCCCCACGTGTCGGCCTTATCCCCTTCCACTCGCCCTCGCCGCTGCCGACCTACGAGATGCACGCCTCGCTCCTACCGCCACGCTTTCCCGACAGCGACGATCCAATGGGTCCCGCCTCCTCTAAACTGGAATCGTAACCATCGACCTCTGATCTTGGCGTTTAATTTCTCGCGTACCAAATCTATAATTGATCGAAAACTAATACAGCATTTTTATTTCAATAAAGAGACGAAGCTAATGGAGCACAGCGTGCCGAAATATATAAGAGAGGACAAGGAGGATTCTTGCCTGCTGACCCGGTTCGCACGGGATAAGAGAGTTGATGCGGAAGAGTTGGCCGGATTCTATGATTGCTATTCACATGATGACAGATGATTGATTACAAGGGTGCTAATCATTGTGCAATTATCCGAGTCGTACGTACGTGGACGGGTTTCCGGGGGGGGGGGGGCAGGTGGGTTTAAAATTAGAGCCGCCTTCCATGACTTTCTTATGTTTGAGCCTGCAAAAGTCTAGAACCGACACATCGATCGGGGGAAGATCTGGTATAGATTACGAGTGGACTACAAACTGGGCCTCCTTGACGACATGATTGTTTCTATTTTTCAAGTTGTTGGGGTGATTCAAGTTGCTGTGGTTTTTAAATAAAAGATACTGGGTCGGAGCCGTGTCGTGGCGTTTTTCATATTATCCCGGCACAAATCTGCAGTATGGTAATCCGAGATTCATTACTGCTTATCCTGTCAGTCAGTCGATGTGAGGATAATTTAACACTACAATCTCCACGTGAACTCTTTGTTGGATCATAGCTTTTTAATTAAATAAAGAATCGAGCAACCCATGGACTTGGTTACATATATACCTCCCACTGCCCCAAAGCCACACCAGATGAGCTTGAATGGATGCCACTTACTTCCGCACTGGCGTGCATTCTCTCGAACTCCCGAATAAATAGATACAATTCTTTTTTCAAAAAAAAAAAAAAAAAATGGAAGCCCATGCGTTTAATTAAGCTCAAGTCTTAGGTACACTATATAGTCAGATGCCCCCTCTTTCTCATTTCTCTTCAACCAAAAATGCATGTAAATGAGTTAAGTAGCTCCTAAACTACTCGCATTGGCTTGATTATTATCGGGCTCTCAGGAAGTTCGAACAATTTTTGAGTCGAACTTAAATAACAGTATATACTTGAGTTAAAAACTTAACCTGGTTAACTATACATATAATTTTGAATAATATATAATATATAATATTAATTTAATATTTTTAAATGTAATATTGTGTAATATTTTATTTTAATCATTTTTTTTTTTTAATTATCACCAAGAATAGAATTTTAATTAGAACTCAAACTTGAATAAAACCAGGCAATGGCTCAACTAATACCTGAGTCAAGTTATATCGATCTCTATTATTATTTAATAAACTAAGTTTGAGTTTGGATATTAAAGCATAATCGATCAAATTTCAAATCCAAGTATTTTTTATTAAAGATGGGTTTAAATTTTTAGTTACCCGCCTCACAATTTAATCTAAATTGGGCACCATGTGCCGGTGAAGACTGCAGTCCTGGAAAAGCAATCAGAATGGCAGCTACGTCATAAAAAAAAAGGAGCTGGTCTCCGCATAGATTCCCCTCGTGGGCGTGTATGGAGCCAACAAGACGGCACCATTCGAAACATCATCAGATTACATGGCATGCTGCAAATGATCCATCTCCACCGCCACATGTGTGATAGGGACCTGTGGAAAAACACAAATGCGTAACACGCATCATTACCTGTCCCCCCCCCCCCCCCCCCCCTCCCTCCCTGTCTTCTAACAACCGAGTGATGTTGTGGAGAAGGAACAGCAATGATCCCCTCTCGATGCATGAACCTGGCAAATGAAGTTTTAACTCGCCTTCCACCTCTTACATTGGATTTGACTTGTCTTTTAACACGATGTATACGCTGCCCCGATCTGATTCTAGACTAGTTGGCTGTCCAGGAACAGCTTGTTCTTCGAAGCTGTTCTCGTTGCAGCACATTGGATTCTTTAAAGAATCATGTTCATGATTATGAAGCATCATCATTTTGACACTGCTATATCCCTTACGGGTCTGGATTCATGAAACTTCCATGCTGCCTCGACGGTGACTCGAAAGGCTATTGACGTCTCCCAGAAATCCTCTTTTCTTGACTTTATCAAAGTAAACTTTGATGGCAGCATTCACGATGCATTGAAGGATGATGGATTTGTCATTCAAGATGCTGAGAGCAGACTGTTGGCAACGGGAGATTTTTCTTCATGAACTTTCGGTTCCAAAAGCTAAACGAAGCCGAGCTCAAAGCTGCATGGACGGATATCATCTGAACTAGACAGAAATTGCATGCCAAAAGAATTCTCATTAAAAGAGATCCTATTATTATCATTGGATAGATTGAGGACAGGTCGGAGCAGCATCAGTTCCACCCTCTCCTTTACGATATCGGCGATCTCTTCGATCACCGATAATGGTATCGGTTCATCATGTCTACAGAGAGGCGAACAGTGCGGCCAACTAGATTGCCTCCTTCTTTGCTAAGCATTTTGAAGATTGATTCCGGCACCGGAACAAATATATTTCCCTGTTTTTTTAGGATTTACTTTTTCTTGACCTTCTGGACTGCTCTCGCATCGGAGTTTAAGTGACCGCTCGACTGTATCAAAAAAAATAAAAAATAAAATAAAATAAAACAAAGGCGTACTCTTCGAAATCATTCCACATCCTCGGTGGCCAAAATTTGTGCAATCTTCGGTGGTCGAGGACATGCACCCGGGCTCTTCAGAAAAGATATCCACTCTCTCAGCAACAGACCGGTACTTGTGAAAGATAAAGGAGATTCATTCCACAAAGCTACATTTTTGTTATTTATCAAACAATGAAACATGTTACAAGCAGCAAGCATGGCGCTATCACAACAGACATCTCAGGCTATAACGCTGAAGAGAAGCTTCATGCAATGTTTGATCGGGGTTCAAATCTCAGAGATGTTGCTCTGCAAGATTCCATGGTTGGATGTGGATTTCTGTGGATGCAAGGTGTCTGGATGCTAATAGTCGTAGATGCAAATGCATAAGAATTGGTACCTTTGCTTTCCAAACGAAGAAATTAAATCAACAATATGGGAACAACCTGACGTATAAAAAAAAGGGAACACTATCTTTTACTATCGGTAATTTAGATGTTACAGATCATCTTTGCAAGGGTGCCAACTGACCGAGGTGGAAAATTCTCAAATAAGGATACAACAGACATGAGCTCGATCCAACCCTCACCTAGATTTTCGGCCAGGGATATGGCCGTAGATTTTAAGAGATGCAGCCATGTCACTCTTCTCACCCAATCTATATTTAATTCTATCTCCTCTCCTCTCCCTCATCTTCCCTCTTCTCCAACTTGTGTAAAAGCTTGATCAAGCTTGGCTTCATATTGTTTTTGAGCCTGAATTTTAGCATCAGGTTCGATTTGGTTGCCATCTTGAGCGAGCCTTATTTAACTTAATTTTGTCACTTGCACATTCAGTCAGCTTGATAACTTTGGATTGAGCTCAAATCAATTTGAGCTTATATCAACTTTGAATCATATTTGATTCGACCACAGTTCAAATTTGAATTTAGAAAGTGATTAAGATAATTAAATATAAGATGAAATATATTATCATTTTGTAAAGCACCATAGTTTAACTGAGCCATCGAAGAAGCATTAATGTGGTAGTGCATATATATATATATATATAAAAGCTGTCTTAATCAAAGAGTGTTAATATCCAGATCTGCTTGAAATTAACTACAACCTTGTGAACTAAGTTCAAGATTGGTTCCATTAATCTCAAATTGTCTTATTCAAGGCAAAAGCTTATTCAAGATCAATTGATAACCGATCTCCTCGGTCCTTCACCTCCACCACTCCTCACCTCTGTTGGCCAACAACCCCTCCAAAACTCAACTCCATGCATGGAATGCCTGACCTTATTGGCTACTACCCATTGTTGTCCATCACCACCCTGGTGTCTCCTCCTCAACTTTCCTCCCCCTCTCCTCTTTCCCACCTCAACTCCTGAGTCGATTAAGATTGCTCTAACCCAACCACCAACCAGTTTGGTCAAAGAAGTCTTGACCTCTTAGCAGCCAAGTTTAGGGCCGCAATAATAAAGGTTGACCTAACTGAACCATACCCAACTCAATGCCACTCCCATATTTCGGTATGGTGTGGCCTCACAAATGCTGCTAAAGCTGTCTCTTTTTTATGTACATGTTGCACTTTAGTTGTCGCATAAGCAGAAGTGCTAGCAGATGTGTTCGGTTTGATTCTGTCCCTAAGTGTTAATTTTTGAGAATGCAGTTTGGTTATCAGAGCAATGAGTTGGTCATTCATTCACTAACAATATTTTTAAGAAAGCCGTGACACTAAAAGGCACCGTCAGAAACCAATCCTTGCTTTCCAGCATGGTTACATGGATTAAGAACTGCCATGACATACAAATCCCAGAAAGTTGTGTGTTCAGGTATGCTGCAGGCATCCATACAAGCAACAGGAGAGATTAAGAACAGAGTTTCCACTACATAGGCAACTGTATACACATTGTCAACTGCATATCATGAAAAATATTCTTGTGGATTTTAATCATAAAATTCACCAAGGCGTCTCATAGAATACTCTCCGTAAGTCACAGTTTCATTTGGTGAGACCGACTGCAAAGAAGCTTGGCAATGAGTAAAATAAAGGACACAACTTTAAATGGAGTGAGGAAGAAATATCCAATGACAAAAAGAATGTGGCTTACAAACCCATTTCTTCATGAAAGAACAAGAATATCAAGAAACACTTAAAGCAGTTTATCAAAACTTTGAACATGTTATTGGTCACAGTTCAGGTGTTTGAGAAAGTAATCTGGCAAATACAGAGGGTCCAAATAAATAAAAATGAGGATTTCATTAACATATAATATTCATATCAGAAACATACTACAATGTGATATAACATGCTAATTAGCAAGGTATTAAGGTTTTGATCACGCACCTTCAGATGATGAGGTATCTCTTCAGGAAAATTAAGAATCTCATCCCTATAAAATAAATATTGAAAATTGCAAGCACTCGGTAATTGACCAATTGAATTAAAATGGATCCTAAAATGTACCAGCATTATTTTTTTTTTTTCAAATTTCACATATCAAAAAAAAAAAAATCTATACATCTACATTAAACTAATGTAATAGATGCCATCAATCTCAGCAAAGGAAACCTGAGAAAGCTCAGCCTGAACTGAGTCGTTGCTAGCATAGATTCAAAACTTAATTTGATAAACATAAAAGCCACTTTAGGAATAGGAGGCACATTATTGTAAGATCAGGCAGAGTCCAAACTAGGAGAGCAGATCAGAACATGTAGACCATTTAAAAAATTTGACAAATTGTATAATTCAAAACTTCCATGCAGATAGGCATTGTATCCAGTTACAAGCTCACTGTAGATGGTGCAAGTCTATGCATCTTTTATCACATACACAGAGGACTTCTGAAAAGCCTTTTGGAAAGCGGGGAAACATACATTCAGAGAAATTCTGAAAGGCTGTTTGGTATGAGGGGCTTGTATATGTAACTCATATTTCATATTTCATGAGGTTTCCCATAGGTCAGACATTAGTATTGCAATCAAAGAAAATATTGGCAAGCAATGTCTGGGACACATACATACATCACAGACAAATTTCTCTACGGTTTATCAAAATAACTCACTTTTGGAGAATGCACACACATCTCAGACAAATCGCTCTATAGCCTATCAAAAGAACCGACTTTTGGAACGCATACATGCATATAACAGACAGATCAGTATACAGTCTGTCACAAGAATCCATTATTGGAACACACACACACATATCACAGACTCAATTGCACATGCACATAACAGACAAATCGCTCTGCAGTCTCATCAAATGAACCCATTATTGGAACACACCTATCATACATAAATGGATCTACAGTGCATCAAAAGAACCTGCTATTGGGACAGATATGCACAATATTGATAAATCACTAAACAGTCTATCAAAAGAACCTGCTACCGGAACACTCACACATGCATGCACGGACATGCACACACACACACACATGCGCATGCACATGCACACGTGCACACACAGTATTAGAGTTCAGGACCAAAGACCTAGACAAATCCATTTTACCTGCTCAGTTTCAGGTCAATAGTTCAACCACAGGTCACTCCATAAGCCATGACATCATACGTAGGAAAACAAAAAAAATCACTAAATAGCAAAAAAAATAGAAAAAAAATAAAAAAGGGAAAAATCCAAATAATAAAAATAATAATTCAATCATCTTCTCTTAAAAAATTGAAATATAATCTAAGAAAATATATGAAACTCATCGATATTTTATTTATTTTAAAAAATAAGGCTCTGAAAATATCCAAAAGAATAAAAAAATAATTTTTATCCATTTTCTACAAAAGGGAAAAGGAATTGACTTTTTATTGAAAAAAAGGGATTATTGAAAAATCACAGCTTATTTAAAATTCTTTCATCTAATAATGGAGACAACATAAGTACAATAAATCAAGATAATATTAAAATAAACATCGTCTTGGTGGCTGGGAGATTAGTAATTGTGCAAAGGTTCACTGGTTTGAAAATCAACTTGATTATCATTTTTCCAGATTTTGTGGTCGTCTTTTGGCCTATGATCCCGACACTGATAAGTGGAATCCGAATTGTACCAACTAGGTCAAGCAGTTCGATCGTCGAATATATATATTTTTTCAAGAATTCGCAGTTCCCCTAAGTTGTACCAGGTTGACCCATCTGGGTCACATAACACTGCAGAGTACTTCTAAAAGGCCATTCGGTAAGTGAGACTCATATGCTGCTTTGATTTTCATATTCTGCTTTGACTTTCATATTTCATGGGACTTTCCATAGGTCAGGCATTAGTGGTGCAATCAAATAAAACAGTTAGAAAGTCATGTCCATCACATCACAGACAAATTGCTCTATAGTCTATCAGAAGAATATACCAAATTGGAGATACCAGTCAGGTTGCAAAAACAGGACAAAAGTTGAGCGTCCAACCCCATAAGCCTTTTCTCCATTAGGTGCCTATCCAACAACCAAAAAATCTAAGATAAATGCAACAGGAATTTTAAGAAGGAAATAAAACTATGCAGTAAGAACAAATAATTGCAAGTTTGCCAATGTAATTTAATAAATAACACAGTTTGTTTATCTTTGAGTTCAATTTTGTCTAGTGTTGTAAATAGAGAGATAAATTTAACAATATATGGAGAAATATAAACTAATATTCTCAAAGGAGTTCAGAAATTCTCTGTATAGAATAAGGTATAAGCAAGTTGGAAAGAAATTGCCAACTCAACAATTTAAGCTGCTAATATGATATAAAACCCATCATTTTGTATATTCTCAAAAAAGTTCAGAAATTCTCTGTACAGAAAAAGGTACAGGCAAGTTGGAAAGGAATCACCAACACAACAATTTAAGCAGGTAATATGATATAAAGCCTATCATTCATTAGGTATCCAGAGGCTGCACAGAACTTTTACATAGTTATTCATAGACAGATGTAGAAAAAGTTTTTTTTTCAATAAAACGTGCATTCATGTATTGTCTTTCCTGACTGACTCTGTAGCAAGTTAACTTCCTGCTATATCAAAGCTGTTAATTCAGGTACCAATAATTTTCAGACTTGCTGAAGACATTATTGTTTCTCAGTAATATTTGCAAAAATATGACTAATCAAATTAAGCACTCAACTGACACTGATATCAGCAGTTGAAATTTTACTTCTATGACCATTAACACATGATACTAGTGGGTTTGTAGTGGGTGGCTAGAAAATAAAAGCATGCATGAGATTTTAATATGCCAACTTATTTACTCTGAGGCGCACCAAAGACTCATAATGCAATCAACGACAACTGATTAGGCTAAAGAGTATGATAACTGATTGGGCTTAGAAGTGTGCAGAAAGATATCTGTTTTTTCCCCTCCTCTGGTGGTTCACGACCTAACTTGCATTTTACCTCTTCTACTGAAAGTTAATCAATGAAAGGGAAGAAACTTTTGGTAGAAAAGGATTTCTATGATTATAGCACCTGAACAGAATGTGGAGTTGCACAGAGATGACCTCTTGATAGTACCTCTCCAGTTTCAGCAATTTGATATGCTATTTCATCTTCTCCAAAGACAACCTGATGCATCAAAGAAAAGCAGTGTTACCAAAGGCTAGAAGTCATGATAGCCAATACTTTTGGAGTGAACATAATCTGATTATCCAAGGCACTCCAGAAAGCATCCTGTGTACGTCTACCAAAAGTGTCAGCACTTGGGCTAATTATTGGAGTGTCCAGTCAAATAAAGGACATTTTAGTGCAAGTTACAACATTTTAAATTTCATCATATAAGTCTTCATAACTCTAGTCAAGTATCACACCTTTTTCCTTGTTTCTTTATAGTGTCATAGCCTGAATACTTTTTTTTTTTTTACAAGGAGTACAATTAGATAACCAACTTAGCCTAGCACACTGAAATGTATGGAAGTGGCCTTTGTCAGTCCAAATATAGCCCATACCAGAAGTCAATATGAACTGAAGAGAAGATCACTTTCGAAACTAAACCTTGTAATTGTAATTAGGAACTATTCTCCTAATGCTAGTCTCATCATGTAAATTACATACCTCAAAGTCCATGCCAAGATAATAAACATCTATCATAATCCTTACAAACACTTAACAACAAAATACCCAAATTGGTGGAGTACATGTATAGATACAGAATTAGATATCTATCAGGTAAACATTACCAGCAAACTTCATAACCATTCCAAACATGGAAATGAAATATAGCATTTCAAGATTTACTACAGAAAGACTTCAGAAGGATTATGAATACACTCCAGCATACCATGTCTAAAAATGGAAATGAAATATAACATTTCAAGATTTACTACAGATATTTTGGAAGGATTATGAATACACTCTTTTTTGTAGGACACAAACTTTGCAGCCGGAGCACCTCATGAAAAATTGTGCACATTTATAAGCTCCTGCAACTATCAATAAAAGAAGGGAAGGAGAAGTTACTTTGAAATCCACAGACAAGTCAATCATTGACAATTCAGAAATATGCATGATGATTTCACCATTTACATCGTATAGCTCAAAGGCCTAGTCTAAAGAATGCAGTTAGAAAGTGAGAAAAGCAAACAAGCATAGTGTGTCTTCAAACATATGCAGGAACATACATCAGTCCACAATAGTTTGGCGGTTCACTTAGTTCATGTTGCAATTCGTGCTCTACAATTCTCACCTATTCAATGAATTGGATTGACTTGGGTAGTATGAGGAAATGAACTTTTATATATTTATATAATTTGATATCAATTTTTTATCTTAAGTTATAAAAAGTTTGTTGATTACATGGTTTGGGTCTAAATCATATATAAATTAAATAACATACGAACAATTTCAGAAGAATTAGAAGAAAAAAGACATGAAGATTTAGCAAGTTTAATAAATTAATATAGCAAACATTCAAACAGGATTCCTAATTCTGTAATTCATTATCTTTTCCTATTAAAACCAACTACATGGTGAACTGTGTCTGTTTCTATTGACATGCAGTTCACTTTGTGGTCAAGCAAAGTAGAACAACAAAGCATCAAACGCTGCCGAGTTATCATTGGCTGAAAATAAGAATTACCTGAAACAACTGCAGCTACATAATGGCAATTTTAAATGGCTAATAACACTAGAGAAGGCAGGAAAATCAATATACATTTCCCAAGTGATCAAGAAAATTAGAATAACTAAGCATCAGATGCTGCCAGGTTATAGTTGGTTGAAAATAAGAATTATCTGAAACAATTGCAGATACAGATTGCCATTCAGTAATAAACTTGTGGCAAATTCTAAATGGCCAAAAATACTAGGGTGGGAAGGAAAATCAATACGCATTTCCCTAAGTTCCAAAAGCATTCAGCACTCCAAAATTTACATATGCGAAGTGGCTGGTAAAGTGAGAAAGGATAATATTATTGTCACAACTCACAAGACACCTCTCCCCTTCTCTAGCTCTTATAATCTGAAAGAATGAGGCAAAAAAAAAAAAATCATCAAACTACAACATAATTAGGAACAAGAATAAAAGAAAAAGAAACTTCATTATCAATCATACCTATATTCAACTGATAAAGCAAACTGCACATACTTATTGTGACAAGGCTTGATGGTTTAGCAGTCAAGGTAGTATCATAGGGCACATTTATTCTACATGGTTAACAGTACTGTTGAAAATTAAAGAAGAAAGGTATACCATGTTGAACATCAATTTATAAAGAACAAATGAAGATATTGATCCTATTGTTTTGGTCCACAATGTAAGCATATTATAACAGGGATATTGCAAAAAGTATGAGTCATTCAGTCCATTCCCCAACAACATCCTCTTTAGAAGAACAAGTAAATATACATGAGACCTAGTTTACAATTGCACATCCATTATTTTTGGAGAAAGAAAGAAAGAAAGAAAAAGCAAAACCTTACTCTGACAATCTGATCATTTCGTGTTCTAACATAAAGGCCAGCAGCACTATCTGGGCAAGTAATCTTTTCATTATTTCTCATATACATGCCACTGGTAAGACCTGCAATAAAATTCTAATAATAGAAATTAGAGTTTCAAAGACTCAATAATGATTGATGTCCTGGAAATGCTAATATATATATCATGAAAGATGAGCTTGAATAACAAAAAAAAGCACAACAGAGCATACTAAATTTCATGAGTTGTGATATGCCTTTTGACTTTTCCTAGACTAACAGAAAATACCATTATGTTAACCTAATTACATGTATATTTTGAATGGATAATATAGTAGACTGAAATCAAATGTATGTTTAAATTCCAAATAAGGCACTAAACATAAAACCTCAAAGTTATCATCAAGCAAGCACCAACAAACAATTGGCAATGATAAAAAGCAGTTTTTGCCCTCTTTTTTCAGAGATCTGGGCCAGAAAGCAGTGCAAATTTGGCATGCTTGTACCGGGCATGTGTATTATGGAGAGTTACAGTATAATTAAAAAGGGACACTGATCAGACACATAAATAAGGAGATTTTGAAATGAGAATCTGCTAAACAACAGACATTGCTTACTTAAATATGACTTAAGGAAACTTATGATCCTATGGACAACCAAAGTGAGCCTTCTAAGAAGTCTTGCTCCATCAGCCAAACTAAAAACATCCCAACAGCCTGCCGCTTTGATATGAGGAGTATACCTGCTGTCTGTAAGCTCCCATTATGTGCATTACTTTCTGATTAACTAATTCTCTCTGAAGCCTGATCAGGCCAAATACTTCAAGTAGATTAAACCATCTTGATCCCTCATGGCTCTGCCCATGTTAAAAAGTACTGGCTATAGAACTTCAGCCAAAATTGAGGTTGACACTTCTAGAAACCTTTTTTTTTCTAAAGCAAGGAAGAAGGGAAGAAGGGGGCCCAGGGGGGGGGGGGGGGGGGGGGCGGGGGGACCTGCAAAGCTTTCAGTTAAAAAACCTGCATACAAGTTCAAGAATGTCAATCTATTCACCTTATAAAAAGGTTTAGAAATTTGCCCCTTGAAAGGAAGCAAAATACTACAACATCATATTCCTCTAAATCAAATAATATTGAGCAGATGCTCTAGCATCTTTCTATTTTCTTTTTTCACCTTCAAAATTCCAAATATCATTGCAGATGGACCTATTTTCACAACTCTCCCACCATCTCAAGCAAGCCCAAACAACCCTATAAAATTAACCCTTAACCTAAAGATGGTCACTAATGCTTACAATATATATATATATATATATAAAGAATGCAAAGCCACCTGACTAGCCTTTCTTTATCTGAGAAACAGTAGGGGGTGCCCACCACCAGGTTTCAAATTCTGATTCTCTCCACCTGGGAGAGGGATGCCAACCAGATGAGATAGGACTGATTGACTAAGAAGTTGACTAGCTTACTCATCATCCTTCAAACACAAAACTTAGTGGGTCAAATTTTAGATATTAAGTAGAAGTAGAACCAAGTGCCATGGTGCTCACCTCTATAGACCATGGTGTCAATGAAGCCAATGATACTATAATTTGTGGAAGCTAAGTCTATTCACTTTTACATCAAAAAAAAAAAAATCTACCAGCTTATAGCCATAACAAGATGACAAACAAGCTGAAGTTTGTCTTATCATAATTTTGAAAAATGAAGAAAATGAAAAACCATTACACAGACTTATCTCCAAATAGAATATTAATGTTCTTTTTTACCTTAGCAAAATCTTTACCAAGCAATGACTCCAAATAGTTGTTGCTACCAATGAAGTAATGAATGGATGATATTAGAATGTCAATTACATGATTTTACAAGTTTTCTAAATTTTTGAAATGCCTTTTCAAAAGCTACATATCAAAATAATGTTTCCATGTTTTCCACTGCATTTGCTTACAAATTTATTGTGATACATAACTGCATCACTATTAAGAAAAGTTCTGGAGTCTGGACATAATAAAACTATAAACAAATAAGAAAAGTATGTGATCCTCCAGAGTGATGATGCATAAGGAATTGTATTACCTGTGAGACAACAAAAATCAGTATGCCAGTCAGACCATGGTGACATGGAGCAAGCATCCTCCTTGTATTCACTGCAGAACAGCAAGAAATATTCCAGAAATAATGAACCAAAGATAAACTAATCCTATCTATGCGATACATCCCTTAGTTTAGTTATGATCAATATATCAAAATATACATATATATACCATGGAATGTAGTATTAGTGTCTGGAAACAACTTCAGGATTGGTTATTCTGTGTGGGACATACTGATAATTATAACAACTTCGACATAATTATGCAAATTTATTATATCCATGAAAAGGCAATCACCTCTGTTGAACTGGAAGGTAATATAGTAAACGACCTTTGTGGCATCTTGAATGTTGTATTATGTGCTCAAGGTCTTCATTGCCATGCATTTTTGCATCCTTTGATACTAGCCATTGTACATGCAAAAGTTAAATAACATCTAGATAATAATTTATTTTCTTGAGGAACGCTAATCAGAAATAGGTATGTAAAATCTTTAGAATTAGTAATAAGCAAATGGGATTCATGCAGGCATATAAGGAAAAAGTGAGATATCAGTATATATGGAATATGGCAACAGATTGCGCCTGAGGTTTTATGGGCATTTTTTGGAAAAAGTTTGACACATGGGTCCTATGATCATAAGAGATGGACAGTATGTTTAATTTATCATCACAATATTTAAGAATGAACTTGTGCATGTGCCCTCATACATAAAGAAGAAAGGCAATAAGCCACACACAAACGTGTGCACCTGCAAGCAAGGATTAAAATACCAAAACTGAGCCCTATTCCAGTTTTGTCCTGGAATGATATGATACCAGGACACTACTGTCCCAACTCTTGGGATGGTCTTTTTACTTGTTTCTTTTTTTTTCTCAAATTTTTGAACTTTTTTGTCTTCAATGAAACTTTATTGAGTATTGATATATTTTCAAGTCTGATAGGGCATATGGTACTGTTACCAACATCCTAGTTTGAATAAAATTTAAAAATTGCCCATAAAGAGAAGTGCAATATCATTTATCACTTATCAATCATACTGTGTAACAGAATCAGGAGTTAAAGTGAATATAGTGAGGGCAGGTCAGATCTGCCATCCATCCCTCCTTTCCCCTCCCGCCCTTGCACCCCCCTTGTCTTCGTGTCTTTGCCTGCACAATCCCATCACTTAACCCACAAGAAAAGTGAACCTAACACCCCGCTGCTTTCTTTTTCCTTTCAATAAACAACCAACCCCCGTCAGGTCACACCTGATACCATCGGTCCTGACCAGCTTTGGCTGAATGGGCAGGATTTCCTAGCCCATGAAGGGACCAATGTCCCACACCCATCCCATGCATTAATTCCTTGTAGAATAATATGGTACTGGCAATACTGGCACATCCACTGGTATCCAAACCCTTCCCTGCAAGCATGAATCCATACCCATGACCACACTCATGCATGCATTATACTAGATAGCTCTAGCGTCAGACAGGAATTCCAGAAATTGCAAGGTGCCATTCTCAATTCCGTCCATTTACTTGCAGTACAACTTCAGTTTACCAAATCACCTGCAAGAGAGTGAGAGACAGAGAGGCAGAGGGTGGGAGAACATTAAAGAAAATTAAAAGTGGGAAAAAGTGGGAGAACAAAGTAAATAATCCAAAAACAGGAGGAAGCAATAGTCACAGGATAGAAGCTGGATAAAGGGGACAGAGCATAAACAAAGAAGGAAACAGAAATTTCACCTTGCACAGTTGGATAACTTCTCTAGTGCTTCTCATGGAGATCAGTGGGGACAGAGAAGGAGAGGGGGGATCAGGACATACTACTTGCAAACATTCCTTAGCATATTCCTTCAATTGCTAACAGCCAAAGGGTTTTATACTTTTATAGCTTCTCACATAACACCATCCAATTCCATCAATACCTCAAGCACTGCTACTTGATACTTGCTACATGTTTTGAATGGTAGTGTTAAAAGGGCAGACTTTTAGTGACCACGCATGTCTAAGTTTAAGGTGAGCATGTCAGCGAAACTGATAATTCCTTAAAAATGAAGTTCACGATCAACCTACAAGAAAGCATATGCTATCATTAATTAAAGAGTTGTGAGCTGCAAACATAAAAAATATACCATATCGACTGCAGTGATATGCCAATAGAAGCCCAACATCCAGCATCAATTTGCCGAGAGACTTGAATGCTACAAATTTCAACAGTCAAACTCAAAAACTGTCATAAACAATATCACAATAATCTATATATGCAGAAATTGCAAATATATGATTGGAGAAATAATTTGAACAAATAGAGTAATTTAACAATAATATGGCATGTTGTCAGCTCACATCATCATGATTTTGTAGCAACAATAAAAAGATAGCATCACAACTTTCTAAGGCCAGAATCAACAAACCAGAGTTTACCTTACTAAGACCTTTACTTTTATCAGTCAAAATTAAATAACAATGCCAGCAGAACAAATTCAACTCATATGTCCTCTCTTATTGTTAATATTATCAAATATGACAACATCAAATATTAGGTGGACTCGTTGGGAAAAAAATTAAAGTGCATCACCTATTCAAGGGTCCTATTGGAATATATACATATATGTACATACATACATACATATATATATATATATATCTGCGTTTGTGTTTGTGTGCATAGGAAAAAAGCATGTCAAATTTGAACCTTCAAATCCATGCATTGGAATGATTAAAGTTGCAGTATTCCACTTGATGCAAGTAGCAGGTATCATCCCCGTAAGAAAGTACATGAAAGCATGGCAGTAAGATTGGTAACAAGAATAGGGTTAGCAATATTGGATCAAGATGGATGAATCATAGGTTGCCAGTATATCAAGTAATCAAGACATATGCACTGCACAAAATAAGACCATATCATCAAAGGTTAGGCCAATTTTAGGTAGTCTCTTGAAGAGCTTTGTCAATAAGAACTACAGAAGAATTTTGGTTCTTGTTGAGTTCGGCTTATTTTCTTATCCTTTTGAGCTAAAATAACCAGAAAAATTAACAGGCAGGGTAGAATGATTAACACCACAACCATCAGAACACAATAAATTAATACCCAAGCCACTATTCATCTCACAGCTTTATCTCAGTCATCTTCACTATACAAATCTTAGATGTACTGCATTTCTTCTCACTTTGATATCTTTGGTTGAAAATTACAGGTAAGCAACATATGCAGAGGTTGCTCGAGTTCTATGGTGCCTAAAACATCAGTTCTTCTGAACTCTAAAGTACTCCAAAAATTCATTGATGCAAGTTTTTTGCAGGAAAAAGGATCTCACAGAGATATAAAGAAAAGAAAAATCCCTAGGAAATCAATATAATGGACCTGAAATTATCTTTATGATGAAAACTGGAATCCATCAATGGAAAAATTCATACACATATTGGATTTCACTAAAATATTTAAAACAAATTCTCGATTTCCAAATCTTTTTCTTTATGTAATTGCAATGCAGTCGTCAAAATCATGTTTCTCTGATGCACCATGTGTGGTTCTAGACCAAAGCCTTAATCTAAGTTATAAACAGGCTGAACAAGGATGAAAACAGCATGCTCATGAAGGAAGTACACTTCGCAGAATGATAGATATCTTCTTGATCAGCTTGGCAATAACCATTTAACTTATCATTATACGACTTGCTAGGAATCTGAAAAATTCATTAGGCTAAAGACATACAGCAGAAATGCTTACATACCTATTTCAAGTTCAGGCAAAGCATTAGTAGGCCATCTATTTGGTCGGCAGTATAATGGGTACCTAAATAACACAATCAGTTATAGAGATCATGATATTGAGAACCACATATATACAGGAATTACTAATCATTAACTCATGGCATGACTTTGTAAAAGAACATTAAGATTATTTGGGAGAACATATTAACCATACATGACAATTACAAAAACAATAAAAACATCTTGGCCACTTATTCAAGGTGTTTGATTCATTTGAAAGTTATGATGTATGGTAAGTTCTCAAGTACGTTCTTTTCTCTCTCTTTGCAGATTCAGGCTTTAAAAGTAAGAATAGAAACTAACAAGTGGAGGTAATGTTGTCAAAGTAAATTATCATCAACATGATAATCACTTCTTGTTTTGTGAAGCATGACTAAATGAATCCATGTGTCATTCCATTGTCTATGGCAGTGTGTAAGTTCAGTTAGCACAGACAGAATTTTGGCTCTTAGCTTTGATGCCATTGCTGAATAGTGATTTTGAGGAGAAATTTACCCCAGGTTATATTTGCTAAATCATATCTTTAGAAGCCATTGATATTTTGTCGTGTTACTAGCTTATTTTATTTTCTTTGATATTTGTCATGTAGTGGGAGTTAGTTTTGCATGTAGGGGAACATTTGACATTTTTGCAGCTAGCATATACATGAGTCATGCATGTTTACTTCAGCCCACTTTCCTCCACTCTCCACCGCATTTCCAAATATGGATTTTGAATTACTCAACAAGTACCACTCCAACCATAAACATCTCATTCCTGGATCACCACTACCCACCACCGACCTATCTCATTAATGACACCACTGCATGAAGCTTCCACCATTCTCCATGACAAGGCATCATCTTCTACCTTATTCCAGACTCTTCATAAAACCTCAATGAATCACAATTGAAGACCAATGCATGCAAGTTTGTACTCGTAGAAGAAGCCCCTTGTCCTCATGTTTTTGAAACTCATAGCATCAAGCTTGTTTTTGAAACTTGTACACCGGTGAATTAATTAATGAAAAATCAAAGATTTTCCTCTTTGTTCCTACATTTGACTGTCCTTCTACTATATTTAATAGGAGATCTAAAGTAGGGCTTCTTCAACATTAATAGGAGATCTAAGTCAGATTCTTGGGCTTGTGGATTCCATCCTTCATAGCAAAATGAGTCTTTTCACTCTTTTGGAGCAAAACCTAGGAACTCAGCATTGACAGAAGGTTGATCCAGCACCTGCTTCTCTTTCTCTCACCTATCTAATCATCTTCTCAAAGTGTCTGAGAAAAAATCACTAGTATATTAACTTTTAAGTAGATTTTTAGCTTTCATTCATTATAACATCTTCAGCAGAACAAGTAGTTTCACATCATCCATATGTTAAGAAAAAGAGTTCAGAGCTAAGAGATCCATAGGAGTATAAAACCTACCATATTGTATAAGGATAAAAGAAGTTTGTGTGAAGGGACCATATAGACAACAGACTAAGCTGAAGATCCATTTAATAACATGATACCTTTTCATGAGGGAAGAATCAGTTGTAGGTGCGTCTACAACAGGATTAGCGTAGAAAGAGCATTTGAAGGTATCTGCATAAAAAAATTAAAAACAGATTGGATATGGCCAGCTTAAGATCTGCTTAACATCATAAAAAAAAGAACTGGTCCATATTTATCTACAGGATTATGTGACAATGCACTATTTACAATGGAAGAGTGATCATATAAGTCCTCCAACATTTCCATCACCAGTTTCAGGATACAGTACCGTGTCAACTTCTACCTCATATGGATGCATGTTTTATCTGGAACAGAAAATTAATAACATATTTGTTTCATGTGCTTGCATGCATACATGTGGATGCATTTTCTCATATTATAGGCAAGAAGATTATGCTACATAACATTGATGCTGTGAAGAAATAAATAATGCAGAAATCTTCAGTTCCAACAAGTCATGAGGCTGTCTCAAATCATGCATACTCCTTGACAAATGTAATTAGAGAATCCTACTGATCTAAAAGGATTTGAAGATTGATAGGGCTTACCATAGTTGCCTGTTTTCAGCTTCTCTTTTCCAAAACTCCATCCAAAATTGTATCTAAAAAATCAGAAATAGAATATCATTAGAAATGACTAAAACACTGGTACCAATACCATGGCATCAATAACAGAAGTCAAGTCATCATGCATTGCACAAACTTTAAAAAGCTTTGGAAGAAGTAAAAGAGGCATACACATAATGCACCTTGGCATAACAGCAAAGCTTTGTGACAACATATACATCTGCATATCTATCTAGATACATAAAACTAGTAAAACAAATTGGGTGCTAGGCAGAGCAAAACAAGGATAAATACAAAAACACCACAAAACAAGGGAATGTTTTATGCATGGGGAATCAAGGATTAAATTAAATTCATTGTTATAAAATTTCCCTTTTCGATACTTGAAAGAAAATATATTAAATTGTTAAAAATAAACTTCTGCTGGTCATAAGCTGGAACCAATACCATTACTTTGGTCCACAGCTTCCTCAAGGAAGGTAAATTCTGTAACTTGACATGATAGCAGCTAGTTGGAAAGCCCATAACCATCTGATCCAGTAAAATTGTGAAATATCATCATTCATCATGTCTTCTTAGTGTCAGTGTCATCCAAGATGATAGGTTAGAAAACATCTAATAAATTAGAGGCTAGGACTGTGAGGGACCGATGATGAATTTTGAAACATACAAGTGCATTGCTTAATAATATCATGTTTGCTGGGGTGGTGGATTCAACAAATGTTAAATCATAGTTCTCTAGAGTATCAGAATCTCATCAAAGTTCATGCATTCCATCTGCATGGGAATTATACTTATACACAAGGTTTAAAGGACAGAGATACAAACCTTACCATGTTCAATATTAAAAATGCATATCAATTTTTTGTTCATATCTTGTCTTGACAATCTTCAGTAGGAGCATAATTAAGAATTCATGTGAAGAGACTAACATTTCTAATGAACATTTTTCAAGGAAACCAGATTGTTCAGCCTGGACACACTAAAGTTCCAACTTCCAAGGTAATCCTCTTACAATTTGACATTCATGTCATCCTATAATTCCATTTAAGTCAAGTGATGGCACATTAATCAAATACCTGCTGTCTGGGTCTTCAAGACCTTTCTTTGCATCTTCAGGTAGGCTTGCTAACCTGGTATTAGAGAATATCTTGTAAGTAACATCAGTGGCTTAGACCTCTACTTTCTATTTTTAGTGTCCAAGATATAAACCACCCAAATGAAAGAATGCAAGGGGAATTTAATAAAACATTTTAAATATCCCTACCTGGCTGAAAGACAGAGAAGATTTTGACGTAACAGAGCATACCCAGGAACCTGTAACACATGGAAGGAGAAAGAATAGCCTGGCATCCCAAAAAGATGGAAAAACAAAATGCAAGGAGTACAAGAAGTAGTCCAATTAGTGAACGAGTTTTCTTGTGATACTAGGCAAAATCCAAAATCTAACAACATATATTTGAAAGAACAATTTATTCTGTACTTACATGACTGAAGTTGAAGTAGAATCTTTAACTGTGCAATAATGACTAAGCTTTAACTTGCTAACTTTTGGGAGATTGGAAAAGAACATAAAAGGAGGTCTGAAATGATGATCGTAAAAAGGAGGATTGACAAATGGAAAGGTTTATGTTGTCAGATTATCAGTTCATAATAAAGAATTAGGTTTGAAGCAAATTCATCAGAAATGGCTGGGCTTGTCTTTAATTTGAAAGACTAATACTGAAAACTTATCAAATCTTAGGTTCTGTTTAGTGCAATAGAGTCTTCCAATACCAAGAACTCACACAGCCAACATCAAAATTCAGGCTTGACCCTCTAGTCTATATTACATATAAAAATGGCAGTTGAACTCAAGGAATGTTCCTCTCTGATGCTGTCTATCATTTCTTCCACCAATAATGCCCTCTCATGTTAAAAAAGATACATTAATTAATCTCCCTCATGTTAAGCACATGAACGGCTTTAGCTCTTTCCTTTTTCGAATCAAATTTGATTTTTTTAAAAAAATACTTTTCTAAACATATAAAACTCTCACAAATTTCACCTAAGTATTTTTGCTAATAAAAAATATTTTTTAAAAGATAGGAGTCTATCTTATCCTCCTAACAAACATATCTCAATTTTCCAGGCATTCACATTTCACTCTCTCATGCCCATCCTCCCCACTCTTGCTATCGTTCCCTGCCCCCTCCCCCTCGTGTCCTCTCTCTCTCCATCTGTCACCCCCCCCCAACCCTCTCCCTCTCCCTCTCCCCCTCCTCCTCCCCTTTTCTTACGTCTCCCCTCCTCTCATCTCTAGCACCCCCCTCCCTTCTCCCCCTCCCACTCCCTTATGTTTTTGCTCTCCTCGTCCCCCCTTCTCTCTCCTACCCCATACCCCAACTTCCCTACCTCCCCTCTCAAGTACTACACATCAACCTCTAATTATTTATATATATATATATATATATATATATATCACTTCATAATTGTATTTATTATTTTTATTTCCTCTTATTTACACTTTGTTGTTGTAATTAATTTGTATTTTTATATTTGTCATAATTTTTCATGTTTTAGTTTTATTAATCATGTTTGTATTTTTATGATTACTTTTATAATTTTACTTTTAACTCGATCTTTGAAAAAAAAAAAATACTATATCATATCTACTTTGGTATATTATTTGGTAATTGATCTATTTTTATTGTTATGCTTAGATATAATTTTGTAACTATTTTTGATTATCATATCAATTAATTAATATCTCTAATTTATTTTATTCTATTATGTTTAACTTACATTCTAACTTTAATTCTCCATGTCATTTCACAATGGCAATTAAATCTTTGGTTTTGATATATTTGTACTTATTATCTAACTTTGTTTATGTTTTTATTTTATTTTTATTTTGATGTTTACTTTTTATTTTGCATGGTTTCATTAGATTTATATTATGATTTTATTATGTTTAGTTTTTTCACTTCTATTAGTATTTATTTTAAAGTGATCCATATGCTATAATTTTTACTTTTATGTTAATTAATTTATTAAATTATATATATATATATATATATATATATATATATATATATGTATATGCATACATATAGATATACATGCATGCATATACATATATATATATGTACATATACATATATATATATATATATATATATATATATATATATATATATATATATATATATATATGTATATATATACATGTATGCATACATGCATACATGCATGCATACATGCATACATGCATGCATATACATATATATATATGTATATATATACATGTATATATATATACATATATACATATATATATTCTTGGTGTTTATGTTTGTTGTTTGCACATTTAAGCCAATGAAGAGTAAACTATAAAATATAAAATACAAAACCTAATCTAATCGAATACTACTTTCCTTTGATTAACATTATTTTCGCTAAACGTGCCAGATCGCTAATAGTATGGAATTTATCAGTAAATTGAAGAAACGTAATTTAGACCCAAAACCTAAATAAGCAAAGAGGAGGTGTTATCATTTCTTTTCAATAACAACCATATTTTCTTTAAACGAGCAGATTCGTTCAAGAAATCAAGGTACTGAACACATCAAAATTTAAATGGACATACTTCACCCAATAAGATAGATAATTTTTAATAGGTTGGCGTTCAAAAGCAAAATATAGGGAGGGAAGAAGGAAAAGAATAGAAGAACACGGATCTTGCAAAAACCCACATGCATCCGATCACCAAAAAAGAAAAAACAAAGACCACTGAAACTGGATCATTTTCAAGGAATTTGCTTAAAGGAAATGTAAACCATACATCAGAGATTGAGACGATGCCAAGCCCACTCGGACCGAACCCTTCTTCGATCTTGGCAGACAAATCCTCCTTCTTGTCCTGATCCCATCGAAAGCCATCATGGAACAAACACCAAAGACATCATCATATCATCATAACGAGAGATACAGAGAGGATGAATCGAAACTCATGAAGGTTATCTTCTTGATCGAATCTAGACTACCTTGAGCTCCGAATACGAGATTTTGATCGCTTGGACCGTTGGAAAAGCGGTCGGCAAATCGCCAGACATCTCTCTGGCTCCGCGAACAACGCCGCCCGACAAGAACGGCCTCACCTCGCAATGTCGTCGGCAGGCGAGGAGATGCTGTCTCCGATGGTCTTGCACCCCTTCAAGCACACCACGGAAACGGGAAAGTGGGGGTGGTCGCCAACCAAACGCACCCCTTAATAATCTATCTACGATGGAAGTTTTCGTGCATCGCATTTCGGGTGGAGCCGGCAAGATAATAGTTGTTGTGGGGACTACCTGATCAATCTTGAGAAAGGGGCTCAAGAAATAATAGTTGTTGCGGGGACTACCTGATTAATCTTGAGATACCTCTCAGACTATCTATTAAGATGCGATTATCTATAAGACAACTAAAGAATGATCACCAAGTGCCGGATTCACTTGGACAACCAATTGAATAAAAAATATTTAAATTATATTATATAATAAAATTTTATCATATTATTATATTTGATATATTTTTTTAGATGCGGTTATACCCTGCCGGCTCGTCATCGAGCTGAACCGGCCTCTCTTTGCGGTTCGGTCGAACCGATCTGTCTAGGCTCTGACGGTCACACCTCCTTCTGAAGTCTGAGCCACCGGAGTAGAGGTCCGACGGCTCGCTCCTGCTGAGGTCCGACACGCTGCCTTTCTTCTGAAGTCCGACCCATCGGAGTAGAGGTCCGATGGCCCTCTCCTGCTAAGGTCCGACACGCCGCCTTCCTTTTGAAGTCCGACCCACCAGAGTAGATGTCCGAATGCCCGCTCCTGCTGAGGTCCGACACGCCGCCTTCCTTCTGAAGTACGACCCACCGGAGTAGAGGTCCGACAGACCGCTCCTGCTGAGGTCCGACATGCCGCCCTCCTTTTGAAGTCCGACCCACCAGAGTAAAGGTCCAACAGCCCGCTCCTGCTGAGGTCCTCGGAGGATCGGCAGGCCCTCTTGGTCGGCGTCCGACCGACCCACTTCAGAACTCAGAGGATTTCAGAAACCTCTTCTATTGTAACAGAATCCTGCCACGACAGCAGCATTGCTCTACTACTCCCACGACGCTGCCCTATCCGGGTGCCACATGGCCACTCTCTAGATCCTCCTGAGGGCAAAACGATCTTTTTCGAACTCCTTCCTAACGGATTTTGGACTATTCCGCACCTATATAAGGTATTGGGGGACCCTGTTTTGAGCTAAGTACACTCTTCCCTTTCAATACATGACTCATTTGATTCCTCCATTATATTGCCTTCAAGCTCCTACTAACTTAGGCATCAGAGTGTCCCCCGCCGGAATACCACCGGCGCCTTCGGGACTTTGTTGCAGGTCTACCGAGCGAGAGGAACTCCAGCACAGCTAACGGAGCCGGGTCCAGGAGAAGTCGCCGCAACATATTGGCGCTAGAGTAAGGGGATGCTCAACCCTTCTCTAAAAGGAGGAACTCATCTGCCCAGCCAAGCAATGGCCAAGGGGAGAGCTCAGAACACCTCTGCCAGGGGAGGTCCTTCCTCGTCTAGGTCTGAAGGCCCTCCCAGGGAAGACGTCGCCGCCGCCGCCACCGCCGCTGTCGCTGAGCCCACCATCACCCTGTGACTGCAACAGTTCCAGATGTTGATGAATCGTATTGAAACACTAACCACCGCAGTTCAGCATTTCCAGGAGGCAGCTGACAACCGGCAGTAGCCGCCTGATGTTTCCTGCACTAACCACCCACCTGTCATTGAGGGAAGCCGACAACCAGAAGTCCCTCTACAGCGCTCTCACGCTGCTGCGGAGCCCTGGAGATCTTTAGGAGATCACGTCGATGGCAAGAGGGCGAGATCTGCCTCTTACGCTGAATCTATCCCCGCTAGTGCTCGGCCTCTCGCCGAACTCCCGAGAGACTACACCAGCAAGATTTTACGCATGGAGGAGCGCATTGCTGAGATAGTCCATCGGCAGAAAGTTGAAGGGGGCAGGTATATGACTCCCGTTCGCCCTTCTCCGATGAGATTCTGGCGGAGACGATTCCCCGCCACTTCAAAATTCCTCAGGTAGATCCCTACGATGGCACCACCGACCCGCTGGACCATCTGGGCTCTTATAAGGCCCACATGTTGGTGCAAGGCGCCTCTGACGCCCTCCACTGCATCGCCTTCCCGGCCACTCTTAAGAAGGCCGCCCGAATGTGATTCTCTGCCATCCAGCCAGGTACGATCCACTCTTTCTCTCAACTTGAAAATATTTTTCTTTTCCATTTCAGGACCTGCAGTCGGACCCCGAGGAACACCGACTGCCTTTTCCTCGTACTGCAAAAGGAGGGAGAGACTCTCCGGGATTACATGACCCATTTTAGCTCAGTGGCCATGGAGATCCCGGACCTAAATGAAGACGTAGCTATGTCAGCCTTCAAGCGAGGGCTCCACTCGTCTAGGCTTACTTTCTTCCTGGAGAAGAGATTTCCGATAAGCTACAGTGAGCTCCTGGACAGGGCACAGAAGTACGTCCTGGCGGAAGAACAAGTGGCCAGCCAATGCCAGGCAGAGGGGAGGCTGGCCCTCAAAAAGCGGAACGACAAGACTCCAGAAGTCCGATCTCCGAACGACAGCCACCGGTCAGTCCAGCGCTGAAGTCAGAAGCTGAAGGACTTTTCCAGGAGGTTCGAAACCTATGCGCCCCTCTCCCTTCCAAAGGAGAAGATCCTCCTGGAGATCGAGAACGAGACCTTCCTTCAGAGGCCTCAACCGATGAGGGGCCCTCCTGCATCTAGAAATAGAGATAAATTTTGTCGGTTCCATAGGGACCATGGGCACAGCACCGAAGAATGCTTACAACTGAAGGTTGCCATTAAATATCTCATCCGGAGGGGGTACCTACGCAAATATGTCCGACCCCATCGGGATCGGGCCGAAGCCTCAAACGCCAGAAACCCTTCGGAGGAGGCAGAGCTTCCTAACCAACGATCGACCGACGGAGATGTCGGCATGCTGCATCAGCGATCCGAGTGGAGCTATGAAGACAGCCCAGACATTGTCAAGAGGTCCAGGGACTCCAATGCAATTACCTTCTTTGATGAAGAACTCCTGGAGTCCCATGTTTTCGAAAATGATCCTGTAGTCGTGTCGGCAGTAATTGCCAACTACGATATAAAAAGGATACTTATAAATAATGGAAGCTCCACAGAGGTATTACTGTATGATGCATTTCTGAGAATGAATTTATCCCGGTCAATGATGCAAGATTCTCCCATACCGCTGACGGGCTTTGGGAGAAACTCCGTCAGAGTCGAAGGGGAAATCACCCTACCTGTGACGATCGGGACGGAGCCTTTTCAGAAGACTCTTCCCATCAACTTTATGGTCGTCCGCACGACCTCGACCTATAATGCCATTTTGGGCCGACCGGCCCTCAACAAGTTCCGGGCCATTGTTTCCACTTACCATATATTGGCAAAGTTTTTGACAAGAGCGGGGTCGGAGTTATGTGAGGGGACCGTCGGATGGCCAGATAGTGCTTAACTATCCTGAACCAACAGTTGCAAGGTCGTCTTACTCTGGAGCAGCTCGACCCGAGGGCTGAGGCCGATGACCATGGTCAGTCAGACGAAAAGATCCTGTTTGTCCCCCTTTGAGAGGATGACCCCGCCAAAGTCCTCCAGATCGGAAGCTCCCTCATCGAAGACATCAAGCTAGAGCTGATCGGCTTCCTTAGAAGTAACGCCGATGTCTTTGCTTAGTCGGCGTCGGACATGTTCGATATACTGTCGAATGTCATCACTCACTCTACAGGCCCGTCCGGCAGAAAAAGAGGAACTTCACTGCTGAGAGGCAGAGAGCCATTGATGAAGAAGTGAAGAAGCTCTCCGACGTTGGTTACATCAGGGAAGTCCATTACCCTGAGTGGTTAGCAAATGTTGTGATGGTGAAAAAGGCTAACGGGAAGTGGAGGATCTGTGTGGACTACACCGACCTCAATAAGGCCTGTCCAAAGGATAGTTTCTCATTGCCTAAAATTGATCAGATGGTGGATGCTACGGCCGGCCACCAGCTTCTGAGTTTTATGGATGCCTTCTCCGGCTACAACCAGATCAGGATGCACCCGGAGGACGAGGAGAAGACGGCCTTTGTCACCGACAAAGGTCTATATTGTTACAAGATGATGCCTTTCGGCATGAAAAATGCCGGCGCCACCTTCCAAATACTGATCAACCGAGTGTTCGAAAGGCAGCTAGGTAGAAATATGGAGGCTTATGTGGATGATATGATAGTAAAGAGCCTCCATAAGGCCAACCACATCAAGAACTTGCGGGAATCCTTTGACGCACTCAGATGTCATCAGATGAAGCTGAATCCCGCAAAGTGCACTTTTGGGATAACTTCTAGCAAGTTCCTCGACTTCTTGGTTACACAGAGAGGAATTGAAGTAAACCCCGACAAGATAAGAGCTATC
The DNA here is from genome assembly GCA_021397845.1 of Areca catechu. Taxonomy (NCBI): domain Eukaryota; kingdom Viridiplantae; phylum Streptophyta; class Magnoliopsida; order Arecales; family Arecaceae; genus Areca; species Areca catechu. Next base: position 188,795,999 of record CM038043.1, read on the forward strand.
ATTGAGATGGCGCATCCGACCAACAAGAAGCAGGTGCAAGAGCTCACAGGCTGAATCACCTCCCTCAGTCGTTTCATCTCCCGTTCGATCGAAAAGTCCCTGCCATTCTTTAAAACCTTGCACCAGTCGGAAAGTTTTATTTGGACTGACGAATATCGGTCAGCTTTTGAAGCCCTGAAAGAATATTTGAAGAATCCCCCGTTACTGGCCAAACCGACGGAAGGGGAGCCTCTGTATCTCTAGCTATCGGCATTGGATGAGGCAGTCGGTGCCGTCCTCGTGCGAGTCGGGGAGGACGGTCAGCAAAAGCCTGTCTATTATATCAATAAAGTCCTCCATGATGCCGAAACAATGTACCCTAAGATATAGAAGTTGGTTTATTCTTTGGTCATATCTGCCAAGCGGCTCCGACCGTACTTCCAGGCATATTCGATTTTGGTGATGATCGACCAACCTCTTAGGGCGGTCCTCCGGAGTCCAAACATATCCGGTCGGCTCGCTAAGTGGGCCGTCAAACTTGGCGAGTTCGACGTATCCTTCTAATCTCGATCTGCCTTGAAGGCCCAGGTAATTGCTGACTTCATTGCAGAGTGTACCTGGAAGCAAGAGGCGTCCCCTCAAATGGTCGAAGCACCTGAAGCTGACGCTGTCTACGAAGCCGAACCAACCTGGACCCTCCATGTGGACATAGCATCCAACCTTGTAGGCTATGGGGCTGGCCTGATTTTAACCGACCCAGATAGAGAAAGCCTGGAGTATGCATTGCATTTTTCATTTCAGGTGTCAAACAATCAGGCGGAGTACGAAGCCCTCCTCGCAGGATTGCGAATCGCCAACGAGCTAGGCATCAGCCGAGTGAGAGCCTTCTCCGACTTCCAGCTGGTGGTGAACCAGATAAAGGGCGAAGTTGAAGCAAGGGAGCCTACCCTGACCAAATACCTGGATAAGGTGAAAATTCTCATATCTTGGTTCAAATTCTTCGAGATTCTCCATATACCTCGCATGCAAAACTTTCGAGCGGATGCATTATCGAAACTGGCCACGGCCGCGTCACTACCTACGACCGAACCTTTGTGGAGCACCTGTGGCATCCAAGCATCACGGAGGAGCCGACCAAGATCCACCAAGTAGAATAGGAAACCTCTTGGATGGATCCAATTCTTGTTTTCCTGGTCAAACGGACTCTTCTGGAAGATCCAACTGAAGCCAAGCAAGTGGCTGGACGGCCTCTAAGTACGTCGTCCTTGACGGCATCCTCTATAAGAGGTCGTTCTCTCAACCACTGCTGAAGTGCTTAGAGTCGGTCGATACAGATTATGCACTCAGAGAGGTTCATGAAGGCATCTGTGGTGACCACCTTGGAGGAAGGTCCCTGGCTTACAAGATAATCCGACAGGGATACTACTGGCCCACAATCCAGAAGGATGCGTCGGACTTCGTTCGGAAGTGCGACGCGTGTCAAAGGTATTCCCACATCCAAAGAAGGCCAGCCAGCCAGCTGACTCCAATCACTGCACCGTGGCCATTCGCATAGTGGGGAATAGATATACTGGGACCCTTCCCTCCGGCATCCGGCCATCGCAAATTTCTCATTGTGGCGATTGATTATTTCATCAAATGGGTAGAGGCCGAACTGCTGGCGTAGATTACTGAGGCCAAAGTAGAAAACTTCACCCGGAACTACATCATCTTCCAATTCGGTATCCCTCAAGTAATTATTACCGACAATGGAAGGTAGTTCGATAACCCGAAGTTTCGAGACTTCTACTTACAATATCATATCTCTCACCGGCTTACTTCAGTGGGCCACCCCCAGTCCAATGGAGAAGCCGAAGTCATGAATCGAACAATACTGCATGGGCTGAAGACCCGCCTGAACGACACTAAGGGACTTTGGGCAGAAGAGCTCCATTCAGTACTTTGGGCTTATCGGACGACCACCAGAACGGCGACCGGGGAGACTCCGTTCAACTTGACCTACGGAAGTGAGGTTGTCATCCCCGTTGAGATTTCTTTGCAATCCTTACGGATCGATCACTGTGCCAAGCCGACTAACTCCGAACCCGTTGAGATTTCTTTGCAATCCTTACCGACTCGAGCATTTGGATGGAAGGCAGATAGCGCATGCATGGAATATAGACAATCTCCGTAAGTACTATCAATAAAGTCTACAATTTTCTTTACAAAGGCTCTACGGCAGCCCACTTCCGAAAGTCCGACTTTGGTCGGCAAAGGTTCTAGGGCAGCCCACTTTCAAAAGTTCGACCCCGATCAGTGACATCATCGGGTTCGGACGAGCCGACGGACCAACACTTGAAAAAAAATTTCTCAAGTAAATGAGTCTGACCTGAGCTAGTGTCCGCTGCCCGCCTCAATATCTTCGGATTCGGACGAGCCGATGGACCAACACTTGGAAAAAATTTTTGCAAGTAAACAAGTTTGGCCTGAGCTACTGTCCGTTGCCTGTCTCAACATCTTCGGATTTGGACGAGCCGACGAACCAAAGCTCGGCACTCACTTCAGAAAGTCTGGCCGTGTCGTTCGATTGACCGAAGGGTTACACTTAGGAAAATTTCTAGTATCTTATATCGGGCTACTATTCGACCTACTGTTCAACTACTTGCGGACCTACCTGGCCGACTGCTAACACTTAGAAAAATTTTAAAAGAAGACTTCGTTCAGATAGTCCAAAACACATTCACAAGCACCGACAAAGAAAACGTAATGAAACTATTATATATATGTGAAGGTCGGTACAAAAACAGAGGGTCAGACCTTTACAACCAATCTAGGTCCGACCCACGGGAATTACATCAACTGCCAACTTTGGTCCCCCCCGGTTCGGCCGAAGCACCTGCAGAGATGTCTTCCTCCCTCACGTCGGCTTCAGCTTGGGCATCCGACCCGACCTCCACGGTGGCAACCTCGGTCGGGGCCTCGGTCGCGCCTTCGATCGGACCCGCCGCCTCCGCGTCCTTCTCCTCCACCGGCTATGGCAACTGAAGGAAGGAGAGATCAAGGTTCGGGTAAACGGTGCTGATCTTGGCGAAGCATTCCTCGTATCTGTAATCGAAGCCGACCGTGCCAGCTTCGTTCACCTCCTCCCTGACATTTTTTGAGGCTTTGTAGTCAGTTACGGCCTTTTCAGTCGCCATCTTCAGCAGCTCCTGGGTCATCTTCAGCAGACCCTTGTACCGCTCTGCCACCATATGGTGACCCTATGCACGCCTCTCAGATTTGTCCAGGCGCTCCTTCTCCTCCGCCAACCGGCGGGTCAGAGCTTTGACCTTCCGTTTCTTATCCTTCAGCTTCGCCTCTCGGTAGGGCTGGAAATGGGCCAGCCCAAAGCCCATTGGACTAGCTCAAAGACTATATTTTAAAAAATTTTGGACCGAATCTGGGCATTCCTTTGGTCCAAAAATTAAATGGATTCTATTTTACAGCCCTAAGACTAGTCCAATATGCTTAAAATTTGATCCGAAGCCTGAACCGATTTCAGACTGGCGCGAAGTTTATTAAGCTGGCCCAGTCCAGTTCCAGACAATAGGCTTTTGGGCCGACCCATTTCCAGCCCTACCTCCCGGTCAGCCTCCCGGGCCAGCGAGTCTTCGAGCTACTTCCTTTGGGCCTTGACTCGGCCCACAGGGCAGACATTTCTCCTTCGACCGCCCAAAGACAGGTCAGCTCCGCCCTGGCCGCTGTCAGTGCCACCCACGCGGTGTCCCTCGCCGCCTCCGCTGCCACCGCTCTCACGATCAAGCACTGCTTCAGTTCGAGTAGCTCGCCCAAGCCGTCGTCCATCAGCAGCGAGTCTCGGAGAAGCTGTCGATAGTTACCTAGTAAGAAGCTTGTAAACAATGAAAAATAAGCTGAAGGCCCGAGTCCGAAGCTTACCCCCAGCAGATGATGAAGAAGGCTCCTGGCAACCTCGTTCACTGACCGTCCGTCGATGCCAGTAACAGCCCTCTGGAGCTGCTCTTTGACCTGTTCGGCATCGTGGATAGCTCGCCACGTCTGGCAGTCCCCATCATCGCCGACATCGTCGACCCTCCCCTTGACGGCCGACGGCCCCTTAGCTACCTGTTTTCCCCGGACCCCCGGGGAAGTCTCCTCTATCAGCTCTGGTGGCGGAGAAGATGGAGTCACCTTCACCTTGATCGACGTTGGGAGTCCCTCCCCCGCCCGGGCGGCTGACTGACCAACTGATGATGAATGCTCCAGTGCCATCGCCCTTTGGCGATCCACCAACGGTACTTCATCTTCCGACTCCACTAAAACATCATCGGGGATGGCCCTTCCGTCCTTTGCTTCTTTAATCTCTCGGACACCAGCTCTGACGCCCATTGTCTCTTCAGCTCCCGAGGGGTCGGCTTTGAAATGCGGACGGCCCTCCTCTATGCCGACCATGCTAAAAGGATCGCCCGATCTGGCTTCATTTTGCCACCTGCCAGCAAACAAGGCTAAAGTCAGTAACGACATCGAAATCAACAAAAGAAAGAATAGTGGATCCCTCTTAATGGTCTCTGTCCTACCTAGCATCTGATGTCGACTGATTCTAGCCCGATGGAGACTCCCCTCTTGGAGTAGGAAGCCGACGAAATTCGGGTCTTCGTCGTTCAGCTTGTGGAAGTTGGCCTTATCGGCCCTCGATACCTTCCTTCCATTCATGGCATTTGGCCTCGGATCTCTCCACACCGGCTCGAAGCCCCAAGGTTCAAGGCTATCTACGAAAAAGAATCGGGACTTCCAGCCATGAATGGCCGATGGAAGTCCCCCTAATATCTTCCAGCTAGGGCGGGGACTAAACATCCACCACTCCTTGCTTCGGAAGTCCTATTTCAAAAGAAAAAAGTTGGAGAATAGAGATAGCCTTGGTTCGATTTCGACTTCCCGGCAGATGACCAGGAAACCACAGATGACCCGAATGCTGTTCGGGGTCAGCTGTGAAGGGGTAATCCTATAGCTATTGAAGATTTGGATGAAAAAATCATGGAGTGAAAATCGGAGGCCAACCTTGAGGTGATCTTCATACAAAGGAAGGGCACCAAGGTTCAATGGACCGTTCACTCTCCCTTCCTTTCTGGGAACAGTGAGGTGTAGGGAGGTTGGAATGCCATAGACGGCCCTGAGGTTTTCTACCCTCTCTCTAGTCATGGTCGTCACAATATCATACGGGCCGGGCTCCCTATCCCCACGAACCGAGCTCCTACTGGAGGCCATTTTAATTGAGGCTAGAAGAGAGGAAGAGGACGGAGGCAGAACTAACCTGGTGGGTGAAGTTCCTAGCAAAGACAGAGATGGAGGGAGAAGGAGGCTCTCTCTCTCTCTTTTTCTCTCCAAACCCAAGCGCAGCGAAAGATCCCCTTTGGGCATCCGCCCTTCCTTTTATAGGCACTGAGGGGCTGCCTCCCGGCGCCCCTCGAGCGCCATGATCTGTGGCAGGCGACACGACTCTTTGATTGGACGGGGAAGCCAGAGGGGTATACCGGATCGTGTTTTGATCATGATCTGCGTAACCACTTGATCAATGGTGGATAAGTCACCCTGGGCACCGTGCCGATCGCTTGGATCTCACCATGTGGCCCGCGTTGCATCAGGGGCACGTTGGACGGGCGTTTTGGGCTGACAGCCCATTATGGCACCGTTCCAACAATAACTGCCCCCCTTGTCGCCTCCAATCAGGCATTGACAACTGTCCAAGGATGGAGTTTTGGAGTAGAAGACGGCCAGTCGCAGCACACCGAATCGGATGCATCATCATCTTAAGGACTGGCACATTTATTGCCAATTAATGCCCTCACCCTTCGAGTCTACAGGCCCGCTCGAAAGACAAGGGCAAGGGGTGCAACTGTTATACCCTGTCGGCTCGTCAACGAGCTGAACCGGCCTCTCTTTATGGTTCGGTCGAACCAATCTATCCAGGATTTGATGGCCACACCTCCTTCTGAAGTCCGACCCACCGGAGCAGAGGTCTGACGGCCCACTCTTGCTGAGGTCGGACATGCCGCCTTCCTTTTAAAGTCCGACCCATCGGAGTAGAGGTCTGACGGCCCACTCCTGCTGAGGTTCGACATGCCGCCTGTTGGGAATTATGTCCCAAAGCCAATCGCCTGGGTTGTAGGCGGTTGTGCTAAGCATTGTATTCTTTTTATGAATTAATAAAATATTATTTTTGGTAGCTCATCACATATTGTATTTCCCTGAAATGAACTCTTTTCTTGTGATGAAGTCCTTAGGACTACACTGACTTCGATACAGAGAGGATGTATCGAGTGGTCCTTAAACCCTGTTCACAACCAATGGATATATTATACCGGACGGCAATATATCAAGTATAGGTTGTTGTAGTTTACATCGTTTGGTTGTCCTCTTGACCAAATGAGTGTGGTGACACTGATGTGATCTGCAAGTGGGATATGTGATATCTTATTGAACGTGACTCTGTGTAGCCCCTTTCTGTCAAAGGGATACTCACGATTTGGATATGGGTATATGTGTCCCTCTGACCTGAGGTCATCACGGTAGCTTGCAAGCAACTCCCTATGCTTTGGTGCCGGACTATCCAGATTTTTAATCCGGTGACGGAAGGTTTCTGGGTACAGGCAAGTACTTGTGGAGCGTGATGGACCAAGATGGAATTGACCTGTCCAAACAGTTTGGATTGAATGTCTCACAGTATCTCAATTTAGCAAATCCTCGGCCGGGGTAGCCCTAGTGAAGAGTCACTGGGCTTGCGAGGTTGAGACACGTAGTGGACTGACTCTGTCTGGGTTGGCAGCCCAATCTCAGTCGTCTTGAGCATTAGAGGTCAAAGAGATGAATTATACGGTAACCATATGCCAGAGGTTCGATAGTTTGCTCCCGCATCTTCGACCTATCCGGATGCCGGGACCCATCGCTAGATGGTTTCCTATGCTGGTACTAGAATTGTTCTAGTGCTACCGTTTAGGTTCGAACCTATGAGGTCACATGCCACAGAGGATAACTCTCTGATCCGGATACCGATTACGATTGGGAATCGTCTCGATTTTATGGTCACAGTATTTTTTTAGCACTCTTTTCCCCGTCTTGCCCTTGTATGTGTCAACCAGAAATTGTTCCGGGCTGACCAAGACTGTGCCAGGATTTTTCTGAATCAGTTTTGAACTGATTCGGAGCTCGTTTCAGCCTCCAATTGGTTGTGAACCAATTTTAATCCATTGAACCATGTTCAATTGGATTGAACTGTTTGGTTTAAATGGTTTTGGACCGGTTTATTTGGACCGTTGTTTTTCTCTCACTTGGACCGTTTAACACGGTTTTTACGTTGGAATTTTTCCAAGCGTCCGAGGAAGCCAAAACGATCGAACAAACGTCGCTGGCTGTGGCCATCTCTTCTTCTCCTCCCACCCGCTGGCTTTATCCCCTGTTTAATTGCTGGTTTATGGAGATCGGCAGCTGCTGCCTCTTGGCCTCCCCGCCTCTCCATATCCCTCTCCCTGTTGTCCTATAAATACCTCTGCAGCGCCCCTATTTTCAACAGATTAGAAATCACACCGTGTGAAGAAGAAAGGAAAAATTCTGGGACGTTTTTGCTTGCTTCCATAGGGTACTCTTAGGCTGGGTTTTGGAGGGTGAGAGGGAGAGTCTAAGGCACCATTTCCTTGTCCATTTGAGTGCTCAAACCCTGGACTGCAGCAGGGCCAAATTGCTTCCATCCACTGTGGCTTTTTCTTCTTCCAGCGGCTAGCACCGTGTGTGGAGAGGGATCGGAGGGCCCCCGGCATGTCTCCCCTCTAGAGGGAGTACTCTTCTACTCCTGGGAACAAGCCACGCGAGCCGGGATCGCTGCTGCAGCTCCCAACGCGAAGAACAAGTTGCTGTTTCAGTTCTGCTGCAAAAAAATCTGGCAGCAGACTTTGAAGAATTTCTATATTTTTTTGGCTAACTTTTCTTGCAGTTCTTTGTTGGAGATTGAAGTAGACTCGATCACCTTGCTGCTGCTCAAATTTGGAAGAAAACGGAGGTTCGGAAGGTAGAGTTCCGACGACGTTTTTCAACCCAAAAACAGAGCTAAGTTTCAGCCCAACAAAGAAGGAGACTGGAATAAGTTTATCCCACTTATTCTAGCCTATTCCAGTTTCATTCCAGGCAGAATAAAGGTATAAAAAAATTATTTTTTTAATCATGCATAAGTAGATTTATTTGTTTAATATTTTTGCAAATATTTTATGTCTTGATACATGCCTATATGCAGCATGAATAGATTAGGTTCTGGGCGGAGCAGTTTTCCGCTGCGTGATTTATTAAAAAGTTTTAAAATCCTTTCTGCTCCCGTACTTATTTGCATGCCTAGTGTAGGATCATGTCAAACCACCTGCACCTTTTTTCTTTCACCGCCTTTCTTCTGAAGTCCGACCCACCGGAGTAGAGGTCCGACGGCCCGCTTCTGCTGAGGTCCGACATGCCGCCTTCCTTCTGAAGTCCGACCCACCGGAGTAGAGGTCTGACGGCCCGCTCCTGCTGAGGTCCGACACGTCGCATTCCTTCTGAAGTCCGACCCACCGGAGTAGAGGTCCGATGGCCCACTCCTGCTGAGGTCCGACACACCGCCTTCCTTCTGAAGTCTGACCCACCAGAATAGAGGTTTGACGGCCCGCTCCTGCTGTGGTCCGACATGCCGCCCTCCTTCTGAAGTCCGACCCACCAGAGTAGAGGTCCGATGGCCCGCTCCTGTTGAGGTCCGGCCTACCGTTCTACGGACGCCCTCCCTCGGAGGACCGGCAGGCCCTCTCGGTCGGCATCCGACCGACCCACTTCAGAACTTAGAGGATTCCAGAAATCTCTTCTGCTGTAACAGAATCCTGCCACGGCAGTAGCACTGCTCCACTACTCCCACGATGCTGCCCTGTCCGGGCATCACGTGGCCACTCTCCAGACCTCATGAGGGCAAATTGATCTTTTTCAGACTCCTCCCTAACAAATTTTGGACTGCTTCGTGCCTATATAAGGTACCGGGGAATCCCGTTTTGAGCTAAGTACACTCTTTCCTTTCAATACAGGGCTCCTTTGATTCCTCCATTCTGTTGCCTTCAAGCTTCTGCTAACTTAGGCATCAGAGTGTCCCTCGCCGGAATACTACCGGTGCCTTCGAGACTTTGTTGCAGGTCTACCGAGCGAGAGGAACTCCAGCATAGCTAATCGAACCGGGTCCAGGAGAAGTCGCCGCAACAGATGCCAATCTATTATGTCTGGTAATCTGAATTACTTTTCAAAAGATAATATAGATTATCTGGAAGGGATGGTAATACAGATTAGTACTTCCAAATAATCTTTTAGACAATATTACTTTCCCATTCTCCATTATTTTATCTTATAATATAATATAAAATATTATATTATATTATATTATATTATTATAATATATTATATAATAATTTTATATAATATATATGATAAACTATAGAATATTATAAATAATATAAATTATAAATTATACTTGTTATACACAACCGGCCTCCCTCCGAACTCGACCGGGTCCGACCGACCCACCAGAGGTCCGACCAGCAAGGTCCAACATATGGAGGAGCAAATTATCGAACTCGTTGATCGGCAGAAAGGAGAGGAAGCGCTGGCATAAGACTCTCGCCCACCATTCTCTGCCAGAATTATGGGGGAAGCCATCCTCCGTCACTTCAAGATCCCCCAGGCAGATGCCTACGATAGCACCACCGACCCTCTGGACCATCTGAGCATTTATAAGGCCCACATGATGGTGCAGGGTACCTTCAATGCCCTCCACTGCATCGCCTTCCCCACAACACTCAAGAAGATGGCTCGGATGTGGTTCTCCGCCATCCGACCAGGTATGATCCACTCCTTCTTCTAGCCAGAAAAACTCTTTTTATCCCATTTCAGGACCTGCAGCCAAGCGCGAGGAACACGGATTGCCTTTTCCTCGTACTGTAGAATGAAGGAGAAATCCTCCAGGAGAACATGGCCTGATTTAATTTGGTGACCATGGAAATCCCGGACCTTAACGAGCACGTGGTTATGTCGGCCTTCAAGAAGGGGCTGCAATCGTCCATGCACACTTTCTCACTGGACAAAAAGTTTTGGACAAGCTACTCCGAACTACTGACCCGGGCTCAAAAATACGTCCTAACAGAAGAACAAGCGACAAGCCGATGCTAGGCTGAAGGGAGGTCGGGTCCCAAGAGGAGTGATAGGGCTCCCGAAGTCTGACCTCCTAGTGATGGCACCAACTCGGCCCGACGCCGTAGCCTTAAGTCGAAGGACTTTTCCAGGAGGTTCAAGACTTACACACCTCTCTCCCTCCCGAGTGAGAAAATTCTTATGGAGATAGAGAAGGAGACCTTCCTGCAAAGGCCTCGCTCGATGAGGAGTCCCTCCATGTCGAGGAGCAGAGACAAGTACTGCCGGTTCCATTGTGACCACGGGCATAGCACAAAAGATTGTCTCCAGTTGAAGGACGCCATCAAAGATTTGATCTGGCGAGGGTACCTGCACAAGTACGTCCGACCCCAGAGGAATCGGGCTGAAACTTTCACTGCTAGAAACCCCCCGGAGGAAACGGAGTTGCCCAACCAACGCCCCACTGATAAAAATTTTGGCATGCTCCACCGCCGGTCTAATTAGAAGGACAGGGGAGGACGGGATATCTCAAAGAGGCCTCGGAATTCTAATGTAATTAGTTTCTCCGATGAAGACCTCCTAGAGACCCAGGTCTCTAGGAACGATGTTGTTGTTGTATCGGCAGTGATTGCCAATTATGATGTAAGGAGGATCCTTATTAATAATGGAAGCTCCACTGAAGTTTTACTGTATAATATCTTTATCAGAATGAACCTGCCTAGAACTAGGCTACAAGAATCCCCAACACCGTTGATTGGGTTCAGAGGAAACACCATTGAGTAGAGGGAGAAATAACTCAGCTCGTAACCATCGGGTCAGAGCCTTATCAAAAAACCCTCTCCATCAATTTTGTGGTCATCCGCACGACATCAGCCTATAATGCCTTTTGGGACGACTGGTCCTGAATAAGTTCCGAGCCATCGTGTCTACTTACCACTTGTTGGCGAAGTTTCTAACTCGAAATAGGGTTGAAGTGATGAGAGGGGATCGTTGGATGGCCAGACAATGTTTGACCATCTAGGATAGACAATCAAGAGAACATTCCACCTTGGAACAACTTGATCCCAGGTCCGAGATCGACTACTGTGGAGAACCGATCGAGAGGATCATATTCGTACCCCTTAGGGAGGACGATCCTACTAGGATCCTGCAGATCAGGAGCACACTCAGTGAAGAGGCCAAATCGGAGCTGGTCAGCTTCCTACAGGACAATGCTGACGTCTTTGCCTAGTTAACATCCGACATGCCGGGCATCCCATCGAAAGTCATAACACATCGACTTATGGTGGACCCTACCTACAAGCCTGTCCGACAAAAGAAGAGAAACTTCGTCCCTAAGAGACAGAGGGTGGTTGATAAGGAGGTCAAGAAGCTCCTTGAAGCTGGCTTCATCAGAGAAGCCCATTATCCTGACTGGCTGGCGAATTTCATAATGATGAGAAAGGCAAACGGAAAGTGGAGGATATGTGTGGACTACACTGACCTCAACAAAGCCTGCCCGAAGGATAGCTTCTCCTTACCAAAGATTGACCAACTGATGGACACCACTACTGGTCATCAACTTTTGAGCTTCATGGATGCCTTTTCCAGATACAACCAGATTAGCATGGATCTGGAGGACGAGGAGAAGATAGCCTTCGTTACTAATAAAGGGCTATACTGCTATAGGATGATGCCCTTCGGCCTAAAGAATGTCGGAGCCACATTCCAGAGGCTGATCAACAGAGTCTTCGAGGGACAACTTGAAAGAAGCATGGAGGCATATGTTGATGACATGATAGTTAAAAGCCTCCAAAGAGCCGACCACATCAATGATCTGAAAGAGTCCTTCGATGCCCTGAGACACCACCGGATGAAATTAAACCCCATCAAGTGTACCTTCAGGGTGACCTCGAAAAAATTTCTCAGCTTTCTAGTCACCCAGCGAGGGATTGAGGTCAATCCAGATAAAATCATGGCTGTTATCGACATAGGGCATCCGACCAACAAGAAGCATGTGCAAGAACTCACAAGTCATATTGCCTCTTTCAGTCATTTCATTTCTAGGTCAGCTGAAAGGTGTCTCCCTTTCTTTAAAATGCTACGACAGTCGGATCGCTTCCACTAGACCGATGAATGTCGGTCGACCTTCGAAGCACCGAAGACGTAACTGAAGACTCCCCCCTTGCTTGCTAAGCCCTTGGAAGGAGAGTCTCTGTATTTATACCTGTCCGCATCGAATGCGGATGTGAGATCCATCCTTGTCCGGATTACGGAGAACAACCAGCAAAGGCCAGTCTATTACATCGGCAAGGTACTCCATGATGCCGAGACAAGGTATCCTAAGATGTAGAAGCTTGTCTACTCCCTAATTGTAGCAACCAAGTGACCGCGACCCTACTTCCAAGTGCATCCAATCATCATCCTAACCGATCAACCTTTCAAGACAATCCTCAGGAGCCCCGACACCTCGGGTCGGCTCGCCAAGTGGGCCATTAAACTTGGAAAATTTGACATCTCCTTCCAGCCTCGATCGAACATGAAGGCTCAAGTAATCGCCGACTTCATTGTAGAGTATACCTGGAGACAGGAGATACCTCTGCAAACGACTGACACACCTGGGGATGATACTGCCAAAGGATCATACCTCGCTTGGACACTCCATGTGGACGAGGTGTCTAACTTTGCTGGTTGTGGAGCATAACTAATTCTAACCAACCCCGATGGACAGAGCCTGGAGTATGCCCAACGCTTCGCATTCCAAGTATCAAATAACCATGCGGAGTATGAAGCCCTCCTCACGGGATTGAGGATGGCTGACGAACTAGACATCAATCGAATCAGAGCCTTCTTAGATTCCCAGCTAGTGGTTAATCAGGTGAGGGGTGAGTTTGAGATGAGAGATCTGACCCTAGCCAAGTACTTAAGTAAAGTACAGAACCTTGTGGCTCGACTCAAGTTTTTTTAGATCATCCACATACCCTGGGAGCAAAACTCTCAGGCAGATGCCTTATCATGGCTAGCCACTACCGTCATCAATTCCTCTGACTGGGCTTTCGTGGAGTACCTACAAAGTCCAAGTATTGCCGAAGAGACATCAGGAACCCATCAAGTGGAGCGAGGGGCTTGTTGGATAGATCCCATCCTTGCATTCCTCAATGAAAGGACCCTATCGGAAGATAAAGCCGAAGCCAAACATGTGCGTTGGACGGCCTCAAAGTACGTCATCCTCTACGAGATACTCTACAAGCAATCATTTACACAACCACTACTTAAGTGTCTGGGGCCGTCGAACGTTGATTACACGCTTAGAGAAGTGCATGAAGGCATATGTGGTGACCACCTAGGAGGTAGATCTTTGGCCTACAAGATCATCCAACAAGGCTATTACTGGGCAACCATCCAGAAGGATGCTACAGACTTTATCAAAAGGTGCGACACATGCCAGAGGTACTCCAATGTTTAAAGGCAACCGGCTAGTCAGCTAACCTCGCTGACAGCCCCCTGGACATTCGTACAGTGGAGAATGGACATCCTCGGGCCATTTCTCCCAGTATCCGGACAATGAAAGTTTCTAATTGTAACCATCGACTACTTCACCAAGTGGGTGGAAGCTGAACCACTAGCGCAGATCACTGAAGCCAAGGTGGAGACCTTCATTCGAAACTACATCATTTATCGATTCGGCATACCGCAAGCAATCATCACCAACAACGGATGATAATTCGAAAACCCGAAGTTTCGGGATTTCTGCCAACAGTATCATATCTCCCACTGGTTGATTTTAGTCGGACACCCCCAATCTAACGAAGAGACCGAAGTTACCAACCGGACGATTCTGCATGGCCTGAAGACCCGACTGAATGATACCAAAGGGCTATGGACCGAAGAACTCCACTCGGTACTCTGGGCCTATCGGACTACCTCCTGCATGGCGACTGTAGAAACTCCATTCAATCTCACATACGGGAGCGAGGCGGTCATACCAATGAAAGTCTCATTACAGTCCCTCTGGATTGATTATTTCGCCAAACTAGCCAATTCTGAGTAGAGAAGGGCTGACCTCGACTTGCTCGAGGAGACTCGACTCCAGGCGGACCTCAGGATGGCGACCTATCGTTAGAGAATGGCCAGATATTACAATCTCGAGTCAAGGCTCGAAGCTTTCGGGTCAGAGATTTGGTTCTATGGAGATCAAAGATATCCAAGCCAACTGAACAAGGAAAGCTCTCCCCCAACTAGGAAGGCCCTTATCGGGTAGTCGAAGTGATCCGGGCCGGCACTTACCAACTCGAACACTTAGATGGACGGTAGGTGGTACGTCCTCGGAATGTAGATAACTTCTGCAAATATTATCAATAAAGATGGCAATTTACTCTACAAAGAAGTCCGATCCCGATCGGCAAAGGCTCTAGTGTAGCCCACTCAAGTCCGATCTCGATCGGCAAAGGCTCTAGTATAGCCCACTCAAGTCCGATCCCGATTGGCAAAGGCTTTAGTGTAGCCTACTCAAGTCCGATTCCGATCAGCAAAGGCTCTAGTATAGCCTATTCAAGTCCGATTCCGATCGGCAAAGGCTCTAGGACAGCCCATTCAAATCCGACCTCCGTTGGAATACACTTTGTGGGATCCTTAAACGTCTAAGGCACTTCCCTACAAATAGCTAGTTCGAGGATCCCTTAGGAACATTCCTAAAGGGGATGGGTTCGGACTAAGCCGATCTCTTGACACTTAGAAATATTTTTTACAAAGGATTAAGTTGAAAGCTGATGGGGTGCTCGGCAACCCCGTAAGGGGCCGTTGGTCAGCCACCTTCTTCAGCCAGACATAGCCCATTCAAAAAAGAAAACATGACAACTATAGCGAAACAAAACAGAAGATGAACCCTGAAATGACATTTTATTGATCAAAATTTTGGTACAAGATGTAGGCAGACTTTTACAACAAGTTCTAAGTCTTGCCTGGAATTTACAAGGGAGGAAGATCTTTCCCGCTAGCCGAAGGAGCTTCGGCTTCGGCCTCCTGCACCGCATCCGGACCTCTGACAAAGGCCTTTGGCGGTCCCGCATCGGCAAGGGTCTGCGCCTCGGCCTCGGTGTCGACCGAGCCCTCTATTTCTTCCTGTGGGTGCATCAGCTGTATGGAAGACATGTCAAGCTCTGAGAAAGCTTCGGCCACCATCTTCGGGCAGTTGTCGAAGCCATAGTCGTAGCTCGCCACTTCAGCCTCCTCCATTTCATCTTTGAAGTCGGTTGAGGCCTTGTATTTGGCTACAGTGTCACGGACCTGCTCCTCTGCCAGCTCCTTCTCTTTCCTCAGGTCGGTCAGATACTTTCTCGCCAGTGCCTTGTAGGACCGCGTGCTCATTTCTGCATCGGCGGACCGCTCCTCTTCGGACAGTCGATGGGTCAGGGACTTGACCCTTTGCTTCTTCCTCTTCAACTGGGCCTCCCGCGTGATCAACTAGGTTTGCAGGTCATCTGCCTGCTTCTTCAGTGACTTGACTTCGGCCAAACTGGCCGACAGTCTCTCCTCAATAACCTTTTTCGATGCTAGTGCCGCCGCTTCGGCCGCCTTTAGTCTTTCGGCCTCCCCAGCTGAGGCCTCTGCCGCACAGACCATCCCGCCGAGGCCCTCGTCCATCATCGAGACCTCGTGAAGGAGCTACAGGCGATAGACCATGTCAGTCATGTACAAGAGGTGAAAGAAGAAGAAAGGAAACGTAGGGATATTAGAAGTACCTTCAACAGACTGAGATAGGTGCCTCTCGCCACCTCATTCATCTTGGGCCTGCTCGTCTCATCCCAGTCGGCATTGGTGATGGCCCCCTTCAGTAGGTCCCTGGCTTGTTGGGGGTTGTGAAGAGCACGCCAGCACTGATAGGTGTCGTGGCTGACCTCTTCAGCCTCCACCCCTTCGGCTACCTCTCTCTCTTTGCTTGCAGGGCGGACTACCTCCGTTCGCTCGGCTGATGGTGGGCTAGGACTGTCCCCTCTTCGGTCGGCTCCGGCTTGGTCAGCTTCGATCGGATGGCTGACTCCTTGGCTGTGGGTGGAGGTCCCGACGCTCTTGCCACCAACTGCTCCGATAGAGGAATATTGTCCTCGTCAGAGCCCAACACCACGATGATGGTGGGCCATTCTTCAGCCCATCGTTTCTGCTGCCTTTCCGCGGTTGGTTCCGTGGACTGGGCGGCCCTCTTCCTGGAGGCTCGCTCCGCTATCCTTGCGTGGTCTGGCTTCATTTTTCCTCCTGTTACAATGACAAGGTCAGAGTGAGGAAAGAAATAATGTAGTTGATGGAACAAAAAGGCCGACGGTAATGACTCATACCATACCTAAATGTCCATGACAGCTGACTCCGGCCAAGTAGAGGATGTCCTCTCGAAGCAGCTCCTTCATCATGGTGATGTCGACTACTTCTAACTCATTAAAGTCAGTTTGATCGGCCATCAAGACCATCCTCCCTCTGTCAATTGTCGGCCTTGGTTCCCCCCATGATGGGTTGAAGCCCCAAGGCTGAAGATTGTGAATGAAGAAGAACTTCGACTTCCACTCGTGAATAGCCGACGGAAGACCCCCAAGTATCTTCTGCCAGGGATAGGGGCTGAGCACCCACCACTCTTTGCTACTGAAGTCCTTCTTCAGGACAAACAAGTTTGAAAAGAGGAAAGTCCTAGGCTCTACCCCTACCCTCTAACACAATACTGCAAAACAGCGATAGCCCGAATACTATTCGAGGTCAGCTATGCAGGGGTGACTCTGTATAGGTTGAAGACCCGAATGAAAAAATCACACAGGGAGAATGGCCGGCTTTCAGATGGTCCTCGTAAACCCGAAGGGCTCCCGGGCTCAGCAGCCAAGTCACCCTCCCTTCCCGGTCCAGGATGGTGAGGTGCAGGGTGGAGGGGATGTTAAATGAAACCCTAAGAGTCTCTATTCGATCCTGCCCTAGTTCAGACTAGATATGGCTGGGACCTAGTCCCTTTACCCTACGACTGGAACTCCGGCTACCAGAGGCCATTGTTAAGGGACTTGGAGGAGAGAAGAACTAACTTGAAGACCGAGTTTCCTAAAAGGTCGAAGATGCTGGAGCAAGCCAGAATTTCTCTCCAAAGGCGAATGCGGCAAAGGCTTCGCCCACAGTCTCGACATTACCTTATATAGCCCTTGAGAAAAGCGGTCGTCACCATTCCTCGAGCGCCATGACTCGGGCGCCAACAACACAAATGTCCACGCAACGAAAGCCGATGCGACGGAAGGAAGCGCAGCCTGCCCGCGATCTGTGTGATCGCCGGATTAGTGGCGGATGGATCGCTCCAGTGCAGCACCAACCGCCCAGATGTCGCCACGTCATCCAAGTCACCTTCGAAGCCCGACGACCGAGCGGGCCAGGTTGGTCGCTCATCATTGCGCCCCTTTCGCATTAATTGCCGCTCCCTTCACTTTCAATGCGGCATTGACACCTATCCCAAGCGCGAGCTTCTGGAGTGGGAAGTGACCGGACGCAGCATACTTGATTAGATCTACAATCCCCACAATGATGAATGCATTTAATACGAGAATGATACTCTCGCCCTTCGAAGCTACAGGCCCTCCCGAAGGCCAAGTGGTGTGGACACCAGAAACCGAAAGAAACTTCACTCCAACAAGGTTAGCCTTATCCCAATTTGGATCAAAGATAATTAGGTTACCTTGTATCCTTTAGTTCAAAAATATTTTATTTTCAAGAGCCATTTCCTTTTCAAGAGTCCTGTAAATGTTTTATTTTCAAGAGCCATTTTCTTTTCAAGAGTCATGTAATTAATCAAGAGTGTTTATTGAGTCCTGTAATTACTTTTAAAAAAAAAAATTTATTTCCTGTAAATCCGTTTCAAGTTTAGGTCAGTCAAGTCAGTTCAGTTGAGTTAAGTCTATTTCAGTTAATCAAGTCCTAAAGTAATGAAAGCCAGCAACAAGACTCAAATTCTGGACCCCAGAATTTGACTACATGAAGAAGAGAAGACACATCAACCAAGCAAGAGAAAAGGACCATTAACTAGGACCACTTGGCGCCACATGTCATTCCTTATCCAAGTAGAAGACCATCTCATCATGCCACGTCATCAGGCGCCACCTCACTAGTCACCTCATCACTCTTTGGCGCCAACAAGGAAGATTCAAATTCAAGGAGGTTGGCCACACCCCTCCAAGTCCTCCACCAAATCCTCCAACCCCCCCCCCTCCCATCCCTCCAAACTCTCCACCAAATCCTCCAACCCCCCTTGTAATCCTCCTCAATTTGGGAAGTTTTTAAATTTCAAAAGCTAGCTTTGTGAGGCTATTAAAGGCCTTGGATGCCCATTGTAAAGGGGATTTTTTGGGAATGAATGAAAAGTGAAGTTGAATTTTGGAAGTAGAAGTTGTCTTGTTTTTTTTTTTATGTGAAAATTTCCCATCCTTTTTCCTCCACGCCAAAGCCCTTCTTTTTCCCTAGCAAAGCATCTTCCAAGCTCAAGTGAAGGCATTGGAGTCGGCCAGATCTACTTAAATTTATGTTCTTAGTTTATAAATTCTCCCATCCCTTCTATATATTTTTATCCTTCTTCCTTAACTTTGATCTTCATTGTAGGGTCCTTCAAAGACTTTGAGTTGTGGGCCGGGTTCACCTTGACAAAGAACCAACAAGCTGAAGCCCCAAGTCCAGGGTTCCGATCTCTGTTATCCAGGTTCTTCAATTCTGAGCGTTGGTAGTTTCAAGGTATGAATCAAAAGAAGGTTGGAAAGCTCATCAAGATAAGTCCACAATCATTAGGCCCTATTGTCTAGATCTTCTTCACTCTTAGTTTAGGATTGTGTCTAATCAAGTAAAAGTCCCATTTCTTATAATCCTTAAGTCTTATTATGATGAGTACAATGCTAGTGTAATCATATGCTTGCCGCATCATCTTGGTATCAGAGCATGGTTGCATTAAGATAGAATAGTTCTCTTTAAATCCAAGAAAGATCTAAAATTCACGCCTCCTGAGCGGGTGTACTCCAGTACACTGTCGCAACCCAAGATGATGCGGCAACCAAATTCTGGCTAAACAATTTTCCTTAGACCAACCAACTCCTACTATCTCATTAGCTCATATGAATAATAGGAGTAAGAACCCTGAAGTACAAGTTGAGTTCATTAATACCCAAGACTTAGGGTATCCTCAAACTGAAGGGCTAGGGAAGGAAGAAGGCAAATCTGAACCTAGTAAATATGTGTATGAGACTAACATAAGTTTAATAGATGAATATGAAGGGGAAGACTGTGAAGAGAACAACTTTAGTACCTTACCTGAGGAAACCTTTAGTAAAGAAAAGATTATTGAGCCTAGTCCTGAAACATCAGAACAACCAAAATTTAGTGAGGACTTGGTTCCCGTAAGACAATGCCCTCAAGAAGAACCCAATACTTTAGCTTCGACATAAGAACTCCTTTAGGTACCTGAGAAGAACCCAATCATTATTTTAGAAGACTTTCATGATGACCTTCAACTACCTAGAAGCATCCCGCCTGTAGATCAAAATTCTAATCTTAAGGTCATCATGAGTAACCAAGGTCTGTTTCAAGATTCTCCTAAATTATCCCAAGTCTCGGATTCCTATTTCCTGCCTTTCCCTGAGTCTTATCATAATTTTAAAGCCATTAAGTTTCATTTTGATGAGATTACTAGGATGCATGAGCTTTCAAAGCCTATTCCTTTTGCTACATACTTTAGGAAAACCTTATGGCATTTGCTAGGAACCCATGGTAAATTCTCATGTGCATGCCAGACCAGGGTCAAACCTAGAGAGTCATTAATCTGTTAGGTTAGGCCCTAGAGAGTCCAATAAAACTCCTCTCAATAAGGATGCCTAGTTCAGTATGCATTTCGTAAGTGCTTGTGTAAGTTTCTGAGTCTACTGAGTCCTATGCATAGCATGTTGAGGATTTGCATCATGAAATAAATTTGAGCAATGAATCCTATAAATATAGGACTAATTCAAGAAAGAAAGTCAAGGAATTCTATGAGAGAGATCATGTTCCCATCCGGGACTTTCAAGAAACTACATACCCGTGGTGCAGGCCCCTTTAAAGTCCTAAAGAAGATTAGATCTAATGCTTACATATTGGAATTACCTTCAGACCTAGGTATCAACCCGACCTTCAATGTCTCAGACTTGATAGAATATAAGGAACCCATGATGATACCTAGTGAGCCTTTTGGGCCTGATCATATTTTTGATAGTGAACCATTACCCGAGTATCCACAAACAACCATTCCTCAAAAATGAGAGAAAACTGAACAAATCCTGGATAATAAGATTGTCACTACCAGAAACAAGGATTACTATCGATATTTGGTCCGTTGGCAAGGGAGACCAAAATCTGACGACTCCTGAATCGCTAGAGAGGACCTGCAACGACTGGACCCGGACTTATTTGAACAATATCAAAGACAGGCTGGACCATACTCGACAGGGTCGAGTTCCTCCCACCCGGGGAGAATTGGTGGGGGCACCAGGTTCAGAAAGAAGCTTCAACTAATACCAAGTTCTTTATGGATTGAGACTAGGAACTCAAGTATCGTATGAGTCCTATATGTTTATTGAGTCCTGTTTTATTTTCTTTTGGGGTTTTAAAGTTCAATTAGAGTCAATTAGGCTTTATACTGAGTCAAGTTCAAGAGCTACTTGAAATTGGGCCAGACCAGCTTTACTTGGAGCGCCACATCATCATGGACCACCTATGCCAACTCATCACTGTTGCCGCCTAGATCGCCGTGGCCGGTAGCTCTTGTGTGGCCTGGGTGCGTGGACTCCGTGCAGCGTCACCGGGCTCGTTGGTCGGAGGCGATCAAGGGGAACATAGTCATAGTTGGGATGAAAGGAGCTTGGTACTGTCATGGCCTTCCTGTGGGCCTCTTCGGTGAGGAGTAATCTTCCTACTTATTGTCCCTCCGCCGGGTGATACCTGCAAAACAGGGGAGACCTGCGCCGGGGATTCCGGCAAAGGCGCTCCGACGATCAAGTCAGTGGGACGATCGAAGGAGATAAGGGACCTCTGAGACAGAGAGCTTGGGGGGACTCTCTGCTGCCAGAAGGTGATGGATAACGCTAGAATGAAGAGAGTGTGTTATTCCTTACCCCCCTCCTTACCTCCTCCCGCTGCTCTCATATAGATGAGCGGCTCTTGGTATTCAGGGGGGCACGTTCTTCTTGGCATAGGCCTGTGAAGCCTCTGCAGGCCTAGGAGGCTTAGGCAGGCCGGTCAGCTTCCCCTTTCTTGATGGCTCAGAAGATTTGGCAGAGAAGCCCAGCGCCTCGAATGTAGCACTATTCACTAGTTAGTGCAAACAGTAGCTTAGGGAACTTAAGCACGTACCTTTCTTTGCAGGCGGCGTGTCAGGCGGCGCGTCCAGGACCCACGTGGAGGGGGATCCGTGGAAAGAGCGCCGGGCCCATGCGGATGGGCCCCTTGGAAAATGCGCGGGGCCCACGAGAGACCGAACTGCATGGTGCTCCCAGCGACCGAGCTGGGCTGTGTCGCCAAAGTGCCAGGCTAGCCGGGGCGCCGCTTCAAGTTGCCGTGCGGGCATGCGGACCAAGAGAAGGCCTGCGAGGGCCTTCATGCACGCTGATCAAGGTGACGTGCGAGGCCCCATGCACGTGGGCGAGAACCCATGCGTTAATCTGTTGCCGCCTAGATCGCCGTGGCCGGTAGCTCTTGTGTGGCCTGGGTGCGTGGACTCCGTGCAGCGTCACCGGGCTCGTTGGTCAGAGGCGATCAAGGGGAACATAGTCGTAGTTGGGATGAAAGGGGCTTGGTACTGTCATGGCCTTCCTGTGGGCCTCTTCGGTGAGGAGTAATCTTTCTACTTATTGTCCCTCCGCCGGGTGATACCTGCAAAACAGGGGAGACCTGCGCCGGGGATTCCGGCAAAGGCGCTCCGACGATCAAGTCAGTGGGACGATCGAAGGAGATAAGGGACCTCTGAGACAGAGAGCTTGGGGGGACTCTCTGCTGCCAGAAGGTGATGGATAACGCTAGAATGAAGAGAGTGTGTTATTCCTTACCCCCCTCCTTACCTCCTCCCGCTGCTCTCATATAGACGAGCGGCTCTTGGTATTCAGGGGGGCACATTCTTCTTGGCATAGGCCTGTGAAGCCTCTGCAGGCCTAGGAGGCTTAGGTAGGCCGGTCAGCTTCCCCTTTCTTGATGGCTCAAAAGATTTGGCAGAGAAGCCCAACGCCTCGAATGTAGCACTATTCACTAGTTAGTGCAAACAGTAGCTTAGGAAACTTAAGCGCGTACCTTTCTTTGCAGGCGGCGTGTCAGGCGGCGCGTCCAGGACCCACGTGGAGGGGGATCCATGGAAAGAGCGCCGGGCCCATGCGGATGGGCCCCTTGGAAAATGCGCGGGGCCCACGAGAGACCGAACTGCATGGTGCTCCCAGCGACCGAGCTGGGCTGTGTCGCCAAAGTGCCAGGCTAGCCGGGGCGCCGCTTCAAGTTGCCGTGCGGGCACGCGGACCAAGAGAAGGCCTGCGGGGGCCTTCATGCACGCTGATCAAGGTGACGTGCGAGGCCCCATGCACGTGGGCGAGAACCCATGCGTTGCGAACACGAGCGCTGCTGGGCCGCGGGAGAGCGGAGCTGGACCGCGGGCGTGCTTGGGCATGGAGCAGGTGCGGACGGATGTGGCCACGCGGGAATTCCAGACGGGGCATCACGTGGGCATGCCGAACTGGGCACATGAGCACGTGGGCATGCCGAACCTCGCGTCACGCGAGCCCATGAGCACCGGAGCCGCCACAGGCGGAAGGGTCGGACCGGGCAGAGCCGGGCTGAGCCGGATCGAGGCGGGGCCGGTCGGAGCCGGGCTCGTGGAGGTAGCATCCTGCCAGGCACACCACGGGCATGCTGAGCCGGGAGCCGGCGTGCCGAGGTCGATCGAGCCGCAGCCTTGCCAAGCGTGCGCGCCACGGTGAGGGGCTGGGACGGTGCCACGGATGGCGCGGAGCCAGCAAGGAAGGAGCTGCGGCCACCGTGGGCGTGCCGCGGGCGCCGAACCGGACCTCGTGGAGCCGGAGGGGCCAAGCCGGGCGCGCTGCTGCCGAGGTGGAGCCTGAGGTCGGTGGACGTCGGAGCTGGCGCGGGGGAAGCCGGGTTCGCCGCAAGCTCGCCGGGGGCACTGCAGAGCGCCGGACCTACCTCGCGGAGCCGGAGAGGCCGAGCTGGGCGCGCTGCTGCCGAGGTGGAGCCTGAGGTCGGCGGACGCCGGAGCTGGCGCGGGGGAAGCCGGGTTCGCCGCAAGCTCGCCGGGGGCACTGCAGAGCGCTGGACCTACCTCGCGGAGCCGGAGAGGCTGAGCTGGGTGTGCTGCTGCCGAGGTGGAGCCTGAGGTCGGCGGACGCCGAAGCTGGCACGGGGGAAGCCGGGTTCGCCGCAAGCTCGCCGGGGGCACTGCAGAGCGCCGGACCTACCTCGCGGAGCCGGAGAGGCCGAGCTGGGCGCGCTGCTGCCGAGGTGCTGCCCGAACCGAGCCGGATCCGCCGCCGGGCTGGGCGCGCTGCTGCCGAGGTGCCGCTCGGACCGAGCCGGATCCGCCGCCGGGCTGGAGCAGGAGGGCGGAGGTCTCCTGCGGGCGAGCCGGGGGCACTGCTGCGGAGGCGGGCCCTGAGGTCGGCGGACGCTGGAGCTTGGCGCGGGGGGAAGCCGGGGTCGCTGCAGGCTCGCGGGGGGCATGCCTTCCTTACGCCCGGACCGAGGCACGGGTGAAGCCGGGGTCGCTGTAGGCTTGCGGGGGGCGTGCCTTCCTTACGCGCGGACCGAGGCGCGAGTGAGGTGCGGCCGCCAAACCGGGAAGTTTGGCTATGTTGCCAGGACTAGATCCCATATAGACCTAGCCTCGTTGCCGGGTCACGCCATTCCCAAACATACCAAACTGGAGCGGCACGGGCTAAGGTGGACGGGGCCACGCGGGCGCTCACAGGACGGAACCGGGGAGCTTCATGGACCAAAGTGGGCTGCCTGGTATGCCTGGCAGGGCCCCAGGCACGGCCGAAGTAAGCCGGGTAGGCGCCGGCCTGGTTGAGGTGCCAACCCAGCCGAGCCGAGCTCCGGACACGGTCGAACTGGGCTGGCCAAGGTGCCGACCTGGCCGCCACAGGGGCTGATCTCTTCAAGTGGCCCCACCATTGTGTCTGGGCCGAATGGGTTAGTCACCACTGTAACAGATGCCCCCACTCCCTGAGTCCAAGGCGTTGCTTCTCCTCGTTTTGGATGAAGGGAGTAGTGTTTTACCCATTTGGCCCCGTGCCGCAGCATGCCTGCAAAACAAAGAATAGGAGACGGTGTTTTTGAAGCTTACTTGCCCATAGGTACCTTGAAGGTTAGTTGCATCATGACGACGTTATCACTTCAGTAGGACTCCTCTTTGGCCGGGTAGGAGGCATTGCCGCGAAGGAAGAAATGGGCGAAGCGCACCACTTGGGTGCACACAAGTATGGTCGGGTACATGGTCCAGACGGCCGAGCTTAGAATTTCTGTCGGAACCTTTGTTGAAGATATTGAAGTTGCCAAAAGACAGGAGCCATCGCTGGTGAGGAAGCCCAAGGAGCTCGAGGGAGCAACGTTCGATCACGCGGGAGCTATCCTGGTGGAGGAACTCAAGGGAGAACACGCGGACTGAAGTCCGAGCCTTTACGCTGGAAACAGGTTCCAAGGCATCGAGGGACGTCGTAGGGAAACTGGGTTCCGCGCCACCTTCCAGACCGAAGTCCGGGACGCCAGGGGGAACCGGGTTCCGTTATGCCGGAACTGGGATCCGGGCCTCCTTTGTCAAACTCGGGGTCGGATAGATGAGTTCCTGTAATGATGAAGGGCAAAGTTGCACCACAGATGAACTTCAATTTTTGAGGAGAGATTCTTACATCCTCCATAAGGTGGCAAGGCCACTCGCTTGGCGTGCTGGGAGGCGAGCCGCAGACGGTCGGACCTTCAGGGCGACCCATGGATATCTCCGGACAAGATTCAAGTTGTAAATGCGGGGCTCAATGAAGAGCCTGGCTTCAGCTTGGCTGGATCAGGGGGCACGAATTCAGCTTAGCTTAATCTGAGCTCAGTTCGGTTGAACCAAGGGGCGTGACTTCGGCTCGACCGCGTCGAGGAGTCTGGCTTCATTTCATCTCAGCATCATTTGAGTTTAGCTCGGCTGAACTCCTTCATGGGATGGTAGAGCCGCTAGTTCGCCATGCTAGGAGGCGAGCCATAGACGGTTGGAGCTCCAGAGCTTCCCATGGATTTCTCCAAACTTTGAGCACAGCAAATGCCAGACTGTCAGTTTTCTCGATAGATGGCGAGACTTCTTGGAGTCTCCACGGATGTCTCCGGACCATGAGTAAGGCAAGGGCTGAACCGAGAGCCATGTAGTAGATGTGGGACTTAGCTCTTTAGTGCCAGGGTGTCCGGTCTTCGGTGCCAGGGAGCATGGGATCCGGGCTTTGATGCCGGAGAGCGTGGGATCCGGGCTTTGATGCCGGAGAGCGTGGGATCCGGGCTTTGATGCCGGAGAGCATGGGATCCGGGCTTTGGTGCCGGAGAGCATGGGATCCGGGCTTTGGTGCCGGAGAGCATGGGATCCGGGCTTTGATGCCGGAGAGCATGGGATCCGGGCTTTGGATCAAGAATTCTTGCGCCAGACTATGACCGGCTCGGGCGAGTCGTAGTGCTTGCCCTTGATAGTGGTACAGGAGCCCTTCCTGTAAAACTGTTAAACTCTGGTCATATGAATAAACAAGGACATACCTCTTCCTTGTGCAGGCCGGAATTAGGTTCGCCGACCGCCCTCTTGGGAGAGAGCGAGACTCCTTTGCTCGTAAGAATACAACTCGGTTGCACGAGGGAGCAAGGCTCCGTTGGATGGGGGAAAGCTCCGTTGGATGGGAGCAAGTCCTGCTGCATGGGTGTAAGTCCCGTTGCATGGGAGGAAACTCCGTTGCATGGGGGAGAAAGAGATTCCTGTAGCACTGAAGGAATGAGACTCCCGTTGCTGCATGGGAGAGTTGGAACCCCGTCGTGAGGGAGGAAAGAGGTTTCTGCTACACGAGGGAGATGGTTCCATTGCATGGGGAATAGGAGCCCCGTTGTTCGGGAGGAAGCTCCACTGCTTGGGAGGAGAGAGGCTCCCGTTGCACAGGGGGCTTCGTGGCTTAGGGAGAAACTCCGTCGCCCGAGAGCATTAGGCTCCTGGTGCATGTTGTACGGGAGGGAAAGAAACTCCCTGCTGCATGAGGGGGATGACTCCACTGTACGGGAGGAAACTCCGTTGCATGAAGGAGATGGAGCTTCATTGCTCAAGAAAGATGAGATCCTGATGCGTGGGAGAAAATGAGACTCATGTAGCATGAGGGAGTAAGCCCTGTTGCATGAGGGAGTGAGCTCCGTTGCATGGGAGCAAACTCCGTTGAATGGGAGAACGAGGCTCTGTGAGAGAGCTCGTTGCATGGGAGCATGGTACTCCTTTGTATGGGAGCTTGAGGCTCCGTTGATGACGTCATAGGAGGTCTTCCTGCAGAACTAAAATATAGTTTCTTGTACTGCAAAGATAGCGGAGGGAGGAGTTACCTCAAGAAAGAATAGAGCTCCTCCATACGGGAGGACAGACCTCCATTTGGGGGAGGAAGACTCCGTTGAACGGGAGAATAGATCTCCGCCGCATGGTAGAGGAGGATCGCTGCATGGGAGCGCGGTACTCCACCTCATGAAAGGAAGAGGCTTCCGTTGCATGAGGGAGTGAGCTCCGTTGCATGGGAGCAAACTCCGCTGCATGTGAAGGAACTTCATGGCATGGGAGAGCGAGGCTCCGTGGCATGAGGGAGTAAGCTCCGTTGCTTGGGAGCAAACTCCGTTGCACGTTGCATGGGAGAGGAAGAGACTCCCGTTGCATGAGGGAGTGAGCTCCGTTGCATGGGAGCAAACTCCGTTGCATGGGAGAACGAGGCTCTGTGAGAGAGCTCGTTGCATGGGAGCATGGTACTCCTTTGTATGGGAGCTTGAGGCTCCGTTGATGACGTCATAGGAGGTCTTCCTGCAGAACTAAAATATAGTTTCTTGTACTGCAAAGATAGCGGAGGGAGGAGTTACCTCAAGAAAGAATAGAACTCCTCCACACGGGAGGACAGACCTCCATTTGGGGGAGGAAGACTCCGTTGAACGGGAGAATAGATCTCCGCCGCATGGTAGAGGAGGATCGCTGCATGGGAGCGCGGTACTCCACCTCATGAAAGGAAGAGGCTTCCGTTGCATGAGGGAGTGAGCTCCGTTGCATGGGAGCAAACTCCGCTGCATGTGAAGGAACTTCATGGCATGGGAGAGCGAGGCTCCGTGGCATGAGGGAGTGTGCTCCGTTGCTTGGAAGGAGAGGACCTCGTTGCATGGAGGAGGAAGAGGCTCCTGCTGCATGAGGGAGTGTGCTCCGTTGCATGGGAGCAAACTCCGTTGCATGGATTTCTTTCTCCTTCACGACGGCCAAACCCTCTCTTCTTTTTCCCTTCTTCTCTCCTCTCCTTTTTTTTCTTTTTGGTGGGGCTCCTGGATGGTGGTACCGCTGGGAGGTGGCTCCATCCTTGGCTTGAAGCCAGGCGCCCCGTCAAGGGTGGTGATGCACCCTCACAGCGCGAGATTTTTTGGTCGAGACCGCTCCTTGGAGCCTCGAGAGGGAGAAATTCCTGTGCCCCCATCCTCGTGCCCCCGGTCTGCCCCCCAGGGACTAAAGACAAAGGTGGAAAACCTTATTGAGGAGCAAGGATCTGCCCCCCTACCTGGCGCGCCAATCTGTTGCCGCCTAGATCGCCGTGGCCGGTAGCTCTTGTGTGGCCTGGGTGCGTGGACTCCGTGCAGCGTCACCGGGCTCGTTGGTCGGAGGCGATCAAGGGGAACATAGTCGTAGTTGGGATGAAAGGGGCTTGGTACTGTCATGGCCTTCCTGTGGGCCTCTTCGGTGAGGAGTAATCTTCCTACTTATTGTCCCTCCGCCGGGTGATACCTGCAAAATAGGGGAGACCTGCGCCGGGGATTCCGGCAAAGGCGCTCCGACGATCAAGTCAGTGGGACGATCGAAGGAGATAAGGGACCTCTGAGACAGAGAGCTTGGGGGGACTCTCTGCTGCCAGAAGGTGATGGATAACGCTAGAATGAAGAGAGTGTGTTATTCCTTACCCCCCTCCTTACCTCCTCCCGCTGCTCTCATATAGACGAGCGACTCTTGGTATTCAGGGGGGCACATTCTTCTTGGCATAGGCCTGTGAAGCCTCTGCAGGCCTAGGAGGCTTAGGTAGGCCGGTCAGCTTCCCATTTCTTGATGGCTCAGAAGATTTGGCAGAGAAGCCCAGCGCCTCGAATGTAGCACTATTCACTAGTTAGTGCAAACAGTAGCTTAGGGAACTTAAGCGCGTACCTTTCTTTGCAGGCGGCGTGTCAGGCGGCGCGTCCAGGACCCACGTGGAGGGGGATCCGTGGAAAGAGCGCCGGGCCCATGCGGATGGGCCCCTTGGAAAATGCGCGGGGCCCACGAGAGACCGAACTGCATGGTGCTCCCAGCGACCGAGCTGGGCTGTGTCGCCAAAGTGCCAGGCTAGCCGGGGCGCCGCTTCAAGTTGCCGTGCGGGCACGCGGACCAAGAGAAGGCCTGCGGGGGCCTTCATGCACGCTGATCAAGGTGACGTGCGAGGCCCCATGCACGTGGGCGAGAACCCATGCGTTGCGAACACGAGCGCTGCTGGGCCACGGGAGAGCGGAGCTGGACCGCGGGCATGCTTGGGCACGGAGCAGGTGCGGACGGATGTGGCCACGCGGGAATTCCAGACGGGGCGTCACGTGGGCATGCCGAACTGGGCACATGAGCACGTGGGCATGCCGAACCTCGCGTCACGCGAGCCCATGAGCACCGGAGCCGCCACGGGCGGAAGGGTCGGACCGGGCAGAGCCGGGCTGAGCCGGATCGAGGTGGGGCCGGTCGGAGCCGGGCTCGTGGAGGTGGCATCCTGCCAGGCACACCACGGGCATGCTGAGCCGGGAGCTGGCGTGCCGAGGTCGACCGAGCCGCAGCCTTGCCAAGCGTGCGCGCCACGGTGAGGGGCTGGGACGGTGCCACGGATGGCGCGGAGCCAGCAAGGAAGGACCTGCGGCCACCGTGGGCGTGCCGCGGGCGCCGAACCGGACCTCGTGGAGCCGGAGGGGCCAAGCCGGGCGCGCTGCTGCCGAGGTGGAGCCTGAGGTCGGCGGACGCCGGAGCTGGCGCGGGGGAAGCCGGGTTCGCCGCAAGCTCGCCGGGGGCACTGCAGAGCGCCGGACCTACCTCGCGGAGCCGGAGAGGCCGAGCTAGGCGCGCTGCTGCCGAGGTGGAGCCTGAGGTCGGCGGATGCCGGAGCTGGCGCGGGGGAAGCCGGGTTCGCCGCAAGCTCGCCGGGGGCACTGTAGAGCGCCGGACCTACCTCGCGGAGCCGGAGAGGCCGAGCTGGGCGCGCTGCTGCCGAGGTGGAGCCTGAGGTCGGCGGACGCCGGAGCTGGCGCGGGGGAAGCCGGGTTCGCCGCAAGCTCGCCGGGGGCACTGCAGAGCGCCGGACCTACCTCACGGAGCCGGAGAGGCCGAGCTGGGCGCGCTGCTGCCGAGGTGCTGCCCGGACCGAGCCGGATCCGCCGCCGGGCTGGGCGCGCTGCTGCCGAGGTGCCGCTCGGACCGAGCCGGATCCGCCGCCGGGCTGGAGCAGGAGGGCGGAGGTCTCCTGCGGGCGAGCGGGGGGCACTGCTGCGGAGGCGGGCCCTGAGGTCGGCGGACGCTGGAGCTCGGCGCGGGGGAAGCCGGGGTCGCTGCAGGCTCGCGGGGGGTGTGCCTTCCTTACGCGCGGACCGAGGCACGGGTGAAGCCGGGGTCGCTGCAGGCTTGCGGGGGGCGTGCCTTCCTTACGTGCGGACCGAGGCGCGAGTGAGGTGCGGCCGCCAAACCGGGAAGTTTGGCTATGGTGCCAGGACTAGATCCCATGTAGACCTAGCCTCGTTGCCGGGTCACGCCATTCCCAAACATACCAAACTGGAGCGGCACGGGCTAAGGTGGACGGGGCCACGCGGGCGCTCACAGGACAGAACCGGGGAGTTTCATGGACCAAAGTGGGCTGCCTGGTATGCCTGGCAGGGCCCCAGGCACGGCCGAAGTAAGCCGGGTAGGCGCCGGCCTGGTTGAGGTGCCAACCCGGCCGAGCCGAGCTCCGGACACGGTCGAACTGGGCTGGCCAAGTGCCGACCTGGCCGCCACAGGAGCTGATCTCTTCAAGTGGCCCCACCATTATGTCTGGGCCGAATGGGTTAGTCACCACTGTAACAATCACCAAAGAATGCCACATCACCTTTTTGCCAAGTCATCTCCAAGGGGTGCCATGGTGAAGGATGCGCCATGTCACCATGCCATTTCACCTTGCCACATCATTGGATTTGGAAACCACCTCGCCATGCCAACTCACTTTGCCAAGTCATCACCAAGTGGTGCCACATCAAAACAACTTCAAAGTGGGGACCTCACCATGCCAACTCACCTTGCCAAGTAATCACCAAGAGGCGCCAACTTCAAGTGGGGACCAAGGATTCAAATCCTCCACATTCCATGTAACCCTCCACCAAATCCTCCACATTCCATGTAACCCTCCCTAATATTTCTCCATGATATGGGAAATTTCAAATTGATTGAAAGGCCAATAAAAGTCTCTTGTACGCCCATGGTAAAGGTCTCGGTACCATTTCCTCCTGGTGCCACCTGGCCCACCGTTACTCTACAGATCCCACGTCACCATTTCTTCCTGACGCCACCTAGCTATCATTGAGATTCCTCTGAGGGCAAATCGACCAATTCCAGCCTAGCACCTAACAGATTTTGGTAAAGTTTCGTACCTATATAAGGTAAAGAAGGGATCACAAGGTAAGAAGGCTCTTCCTTCTCCACGAGCTATCTTCTTTGCGATTCCTCCATTCTATTGCTCCAAGCCTCTCACCGACTTAGCCATCAGAGTGTCCCCCGCTGGAACACCTCCAGCTCGTGGAACCCTTTTTTGCAGGAACCGGGAGACACGCACTCCAGCAGGCCCGATCAAGGAAGCCCGGCATGGGAGATTCAACGACAACAATACTATATTATTATATTAATATTTTTTATTTTATTATATTATAAAATATAAAATTACATAATATATTATATAATGTTATAACATTATAATATTAACATAATATAACATAATATATAATATATTTTATAATATCAAATATATTATATTATATTTAATATAATATATTAAATATAATGTAGTATATTTATATTAAATATATTTATATAGAACATAAATATATTATTCAATATATTTAAATAATATATTAAATATATTATCTATTTATTATATAATTTATTATATTAAAGTTTTTTAGTATAAAAATAAATTTTATTTTTTAAAATTTTAATATAAAAATATATAATATTTAATATTTAATATATGGTATAATATAAAATATTAAAAAATATATATATAAATAAAATATATATTTAATTTAGAGGTATTTTAAAATTTTGATTTTACCTTATGCAATATTATCTGTATATATCAAACACAATAATCCATATTACATGTAATCTACGTTGCTAGCAATTTACATTATATTTCAGGATTACCTAGCAATGCACCAAACGCAACCTTAAATCAATCCACCGACTATCTCTGATATTTTATACCGAAAAATTACAAATAACTAAATTTGATTGACATTCCTTATATGCATCGACCGAGTACTTAGTCGGATCCGACTTACTTTCAAACTTAATCAAGTATACCGGTATGCAATATCGCAGTCCCTTCTTTCTCAACAAAGTCCTTTTTCAGTAAAGTTCTCTTGATAATAGATATATTACTCTAATACTTAAAATCTATGATATCCAAGTAAGATAGCAAAATAGATTCCAGCAATTCATTTGTTACGGTCAAATTACCTTCGCTTGAAACTCCAACAGGATTAGAGATCTTGTCGGTCCCTCTAATGGGAAGGGGCCTCTCTTCCTCTCGAGCATTCCTTTCAAACGGTGAGATCTATAATAAAAATCCATACTAGAAATATCGATAAAAATACTTCGATGCTTAAGTTAGTGTAGTGATCTAAACAATAGCTGAAACTATGATAGATAACCACAAAAAGAATGAAAAACTAGTATAAGAGCATGAGGTAACTTACATACCTTGACTAAAGATTCCTTTCATCTATATAAGAGATGTATACTATGAAATAAAGTTTGTAAAACGGTAAAGTGCTTCCAAATGGTATGTCCATTTCTAATCGATATAATTGATTCTATAAAGATAGCGATATCTTATCCTCCAGAATCTTTATTATTACAATGGGCTAGTTATGATATTAGGATCCAGTTATCCGTACCTTTTTTTATAGGGTACCGTAATTTTTGCCGAGTTATTGTCTACCACGACTGGTTGGATAAACTCTTCCAGAGCTCCATGGTCCATGGTGTAACCGGATTTTTTTTTAACCAAAAAATTAAAAAGGGAAGGTCCATTGTCTCCACGGTTACACCGTGGACCGTCCATTAGACTCAGCATCACCTCACTTGATTCCAGAAAACCCAACCCGAAGCATTTTCAGATCCGATACCCGTTCGCAACCATTTATTTTGGCCAGCTTTCTGGCTTCGATATCTACACGATCTCCGTAAAGCGATGGCTTGAAGCTCATTAAGGCAACCTCTCTTCAGGACGCTGCCGTTAGGGTTTCTCGAAATCGTGCTCTTCTCTTGGTGACGACCACGAGTGCTCAATTGGTGGAATTCTTGGATTGCAAAGACCATATTCCTAATCCTATCTCGTAAAAATCTTCCCTTTTTTTCGATGATTCCTTCCATTCTCTTTGTCGAAACTCAGCTGCATATTTCGATAATCTCTGGCCATTTCCTCCTTTTTCATGTATGATTGGAATCCCAAGGATCCCTTCTTCTAATCCAGAGCGAGGATCAAATGGCAGTTCCTACAAGCCAGGGGTATGCCACCTATACCTATCGTCTAACGGGCTTTTTGATTTTCGGGTGTTTTATTTCATTCTTTCTTCATGTTTTTAGGGCATTGGATTCAATTCTTGATGTTTTTTTTTTTTTTTTCGTTGTGCTCCTGGTTCCAAATATCTCTTCCTCATCCACGGTACCAATGGCCAAATAACGACTACGTAATTATAATCTTTATATTCAATCTTGATTGTCCAAAAAAACGTAGATTCTGAAGATGGGAGGGTGGACATGGGGAAGCAAAATATTAGTAATAGAATGATTCTGGTTGTGAATGCTGTACTTCACACGGATAATTTATTCGAAGGTTTAAAATAAACCAAGGCATCTGTTGTACATTTGTTTTATCAAGAGCCTGTTGAACTTAGACCATAGGAACTCTTATTCCTGCTTAGCTTTGATCCTATGTGTGTAGGCTGATTGATGAGAAACAACTGTCCAAGACACATGCCACATTGCCACCATGAAGGAAAAAGTTTTATCCAGTAATTACCCCTCCATGTGATGATTGGGCTGTGCATGCTATGTCTTGTGAAGGGGCCATCATATCACAGTAATGTCAACTGGTTTTGGATGGCGGAATATGACCATCAAAAAGATTTGATTGTTTCTTTATTGATTGAACCTTGAAAAATCTCCTCATCTTTGGAAACTGGGTTATAGCCTACAGCATAGCAGTAGCAACCCTATTCCATTTGGGACGAGATTTTGTGTTCGAAAATTGGGAGTTGATTCCCATCTGTTTGGCAGGGGTAATTTTGACTGACAGGGTGTTCCCACTATTATGACAATAACATTAGTAATAAGATATCCTCTCCCTCCGTTTATTTATGTGCACCATCTTTCCTTTACTGAATTCCAGTAGAAATAAAGTTCCAGTTTTGCTTTTCGTGGGAACATCCTTCTAATGAGAATTTGAAGTCCCAACGAAACCCATCCCCACCCCCCCACCCACTCTTTTTTTTTTTTGGCTAAAGCCAGGATGTTGTTGAAGGATGTCCCATAATTAGGTCTTGTTGTTCATTGATATCCTAAAAGTTAATGGAGATTCACTCTTTCAAACCAACTAATGCAGTCCGTTTTGTTTCATATTTACATATATGAACCCATATTAACTGATTTTTGCTCAAGCTGCTTACTTATACTTTTATCTGAATGTAGTGATTTATCTTTTTCCTTCATTACTTTTGAATTGTACATGCAGAGAGATCTTGAAAAAGTGCCAATAAATCTTCCCAAGCATTTGCAACATCACAAAGGAGGCCAAGAAAGATCGTTTTGCAGGGAGGACCATCGTCTTCTTCCTGCTTAAGGTACAAATCATTGTTTGGTCATTTGTGTCACTATTCTGTAAGACTTTTAAACAATTTATTATGAATTCTCGGATCCTCATGATGACAAGCATTCGGAGGCAAACAGATATATTCCTTCTTCAATGAGTTCTAAAGATAAGGGGGACAAATCCTGCAAAAAGAAGCAGGTTGCTATCTCTAAAGAGGTGAAAAAACAATCCAAGGAAGGTGGCAATACCTGCTCAAATGAAACTGCTCAAAACAAATTGAACTTCTCAAAGCTTCTGGTAATAGGCAAGGGCCTTTGAAATCTTGAAAGTTAATATTTCTTTTATCCAAAATGATAAAATTTTATCTTTGAAACTAACATCTTGATTTGGACAGGATGGGGTGGTTTTTGTTCTGTCAGGGTTTGTTAACCCTGAGCGAAGCACATTGCGTTCACAGGCATTAGACATGGGAGCAGAATATCAAGCTGATTGGAATTCAGATTGCACCCTTCTTGTTTGTGCATTTCCTAATACTCCTAAATTTAGACAAGTCAAGGCTGATTGTGGCACTATAGTCTCAAAGGTTATAATTCTTTTCCTTTGTCTCTTTTGTGTATTCCACCTTTCCATTTACTTCTGCTATCTAGTAGATTTGCTTTGCCAAATTGTTGGAAAGTGAAGGACTTCATGAACAACCCATTTGGTCAAGAAATGACTCCCTATATTAATATGGAGTCAATCTTGTGCTAGAAGGTGCCCCATATGCCTTTTACTTTCTGTTCCAGCCTTCTACTTTTTTCGAATCCTTTCAGCAAGTTGAATATATTAATTGGCAGCTATCCTGTATTTAATATCCTAGCTTATTGTTTTTTCAGTTGAAACATCCGTATCTGTGCTTTTGTCATTCAATTTATGATCATGGAAGCTATCTTGCTTATACATATTTCTCCTTTTCTTTGTTTCCTTTTTTTTCATTTGATTCCAAGACTTCCGTGGAAGAACAATGTAGTTAGTCAATTCCTACACCTTTCAATAATGCTATACACAAGATGCTTTGGTGTTACTTTGGGATTCATAACATCACACCTTTTGTACCTGGTAATACCATAATAGTTATGCAATTTATTATTAGGTTTGGTTAGATTGGGAAAAATAAATCTATAACAAAGATTGAAACTGGAATCACGAAGAATGGTAAACACTTTTATTTGCAAAGCATTTTAAGGAAGACACATGCACTTGAAAATGCGGCATCCAAAATCAGCTAGACTAGCACGCATTGGTTCTCAAGAGGAGAGCAATTTGGAATCATTGCTGATGGGCTTTTTGCCACTTCTGTGGCAGTAAATGCTCTATGAGACCATATTTTGATTTTATTCTTTGGGTTATAGTTTCTGGCTAGGAGTCAAATGTGATCATCTATATTAATCCTTGTCATCTTCACTCTTCATTTGTGCTATTTTCAGGTATCAGGAAATTCAAAGGGTTTCTCTTTGGTTGAATGATCTCAAAAAATGTCACCAATAATGTAGGTGTTTGATGCAATAGTTAGGGACCAATTTTTGGTAGTTAGATTAATTGCTTAGCTTCTTTTGGGTTATTAGTTTATTGGTATCATTAATAATTGTTTCTAGCATGCACATTTGCACTATGAACTCTTGATGATAATGACAATATACCACCGGTAGGTGTGCTCTTTCCACAGGACAAGTCATATAGCAATTATAAGCACCATATCTTTAATTGAAAATCTTTTTTTAGATGGTTAGCTATTCTTGACACCCAAAAAATGTGACAATGTCCTGATGATATCAACTTTGATCGTCCTAGGAGTGGATATCTGATTGTTATCACCAGAAGAAGCTTATCGACATTGAGTGTTATCTTATGCATGCTGGAAGACCATGGAGAAAATGCAGCAGGCAAATTGAGAATAGCCAAGGTGACGAATCATCATTACTAGCCTCTGTAACTTGAAAGTTTGAATTGGACAGAAGCTTCTCTAATCTTGCAGTATTGCCAATATTCTTCAATTATTTTGAGTGGCTTCCCAACCCGGAGTTTCTTTGCAGCATGGATGTTGTAATTTTTGATCTTTAAGATTAACTCTCCTGTAGAACAGGAACATCTAATTTTTTTAGCTGTCAAGAAAATGTTTCCTTTTTTCAAACTTTTATCCCTTTTTCCTGAATTTTAAACTAGAACTCTAGGACTCAAATTGAAAGTGTCCCATTTTACATGACTGAAACTTAATGATTGCAATTGAAACCTACATCTTAATCAAGTGTTCAACCCTTGCTTCTGACTAGTTGTGGAATCACCTTGTTGGAAGACTATCTTATCAGCAAATGTCTTTGCATGATGACCTTACTATCTTATGATTCTTATCCTCTCTTATTTCAAACCTGGCACTAGGCATGGGAAAACCTATTATTTCATTCTTGCCATGGGCTAAGTAAATGATGTTACATGCTCGGATCTGATAGTTGTGTGGGTGAATTTTAAACACTAATCCCTGCTCAAATACCATTATAATCTGACCCTGGAAATTTTGCTTTCTTTTGTAGACTAAAAATCAGTAGTTTGACTGCTACTACAATATATCAAGAAACAGTGTATTTATAACATCGCATTTTGGCCTTGAACAGTAATATTCTCTAGATTTGATCTGGAGCTGTGATGATAGGATGCCATAACCCAGCTGGAAATAAGCTCATGCTTTTATTAAGATCCAACAAAACCTAGGGTCATGCAACAATGCAATTCTCTTTTTTCCTTTGGTCCAAATCATGTTGGAGCATTTCTTTTTTCTATTTTGACTTAATTTTTTCTTCCTGTATGTTATTGTGTTATGTTCTTAGCATCTTGCATGAACACCTAGTAGCGGATCGTAATCTGCTGTTGCATAGAAAATCATTTAAATTGCAATAGATTCTTTTTTGATGGTTTATAAGTTCTCAGATCATAATATCACATCCTTTTAATTCAACGTCTTTCAAAGAACTACAGGAAGAAAGGAAGAAGAACATGGCTTTTAAATTACCTTCCTATGTTTGTCATGTACTTATGGCACAGAAGTCTGGGTATAGCAAACTGATGAAAAAGTTTATTTTATAAGTTATTCTCCTTCACCTGGTTGCAGAGAAGAAAAATGCCCTACCTGATGAACCTCTAAAGCAAGTTGAAACAATATCACGTGCAAGGCTGACTGGATTTGCTGTATCTGAGGTTGGTATGGATGTACTAATACAGTTGAGACTTGTATATATGATATGCCAGCTCTCCTTTGTGGTGTCATCATTAAACTTAAAATGAAAGTATTTGAAACTGCATTTGAAGTTTTCAGAGTCTGTAATTTATCAAGCTCTGCCTTTATTTTTTCTTAAAATTGCACGTATTGTATAGTCTGTCTGTTATACTTAATAGCATTAGCTTTCATGGGTTTTACAATGTTCTCTGTGTGCATTTGAAAGAAAAGTATATTTGAAAGAATCGGTAAAAAGCTTGTAGCCTTATCCCATCTACCTCACTCCAACTTCACAGATCCTATCCATCACTGATTCCTATCAAACAGTCATGTATGTGGAAAATGAACGTGCAACTAATCCATGCAAGAAGCTGTCACTAGGATCCTCTTGGTGCATGTCTAATTTCAAGTTATTATAATGAAAAGTGTCTTTGAATCGGAGGTTCCTTCATGCACTTTTACTAAGCTTTCTCAGATGTACTTCATTTATAATGTCATACATATTATTGCACAGAATAACTCTGGCATCCTCCTTTTTTTGCTTCTCTTCGTACACGCATGTGTGCCTCTACTTTCAGCTCATTATAGTGAAGCAGCTTTTATCATTGCTGCTAAAATTTTTTACTTCTTTACTCTTAGTGCTATCTACAGGTTGGATAATGCTTAGATGTGCATGTCCATTCTACCCATCCTTTGTCCATCCTTTTGTATACATTGACCAATACATGAAAGATAATTAATTTAGGGAATTTTTCTCCCTCCATTTTTACCACATTGTTATCTTAACACATTTTTACACATTTCTCTAAGGTTGCATGCTGCATACACTATTTCTAATTTGACAAATTCTTAAGAATGAATCTCCTCACACGATTCCTTTTCACACCAGTAAAAAAATATATATATATTTTAACTATCAATCTCTTAATGTGTAATTGACAGGTGATTATTGTATCTTTACGTATTTGTCACATGAATCATAGTATTTTAATTGTATTTCTTTTCCTTTTTAGAGGGGTTGGGGTGGTTAATGAGGTTTGATGTGGAAAGTTAGCTTAGCTTTCCAGTTTATTGTTTAAGAGGCTGTTGATAGGAAAACATCTGGAAAGAGCTAGGAAGCATGAATACTTCAAAAGTTCAAATCACATGCTGTGTTCATAATGGATATGTATCAGATATCAATGTTTGTTGGATACCTATCAGATATGTGTCCAGTGCTTGTGTAAAGTATCCTATTTTTCAAAAGTAGGAAAACATTCTAGATACTTCCTGATACACTTGAGATACTTCTTTGATACCTCCAAACATGAAGGGGAGGCCGCTTGCTTTCTTTTTTAATGCTAACCATTTAATGATGAATGCTTAATTTTGTTATCTGTGATGGTAATATTAAAATATAGAGTATCGTTTGGGGCCTATATATTTGATTGATAACTGAATTGTGAGCTTGGGAAAGTTTACTAGCATCTAAAATATGGATTATGTTATTTTAATGGCCTACTATACATACATACATACATACATACATACATACATAATTAAACTTATCGTTGATGTATCTGGTATCCATCATAATCTATCTTTTGCGTATCTAGTATCCATCATAATCTATCATTGATGTATCTGGTTTCTATCGTAATCTATCATTGGTGTATCTGGTATCTATCATTGTCGTATCTGGACATACATACATACATATGTAAATAATATATCATCGACATATCTGATATCTATCATTGGTGTATCTGGTATCCATCATGGATGTATCAGATATGAAGGGGAAACGTTTTGGACATACAAATCTGCATAGGAGATACAGTTTTCTGTCATATTTATTTCTCGGTGTCTTGATATGCAGCATAATTTGGAGTATAATTTTGATTAGCGGAGGAACTGGAGAAATGCCTCCCAAGGTTAACACACCCTGGATCACTGTGCAAATGCAAACAAAAAAAATTTACATCTTATTTGTTAGTTCTTTTTAAATATATTTCTCAGCTTTTTGCTATTTCATATGCATTTTTTGAAACTGCCATTTGATAGTTTTAAGGATCTGCTGTTTTTTTTTTTTCTTTAACACTGATGGTGGTGTAGGAAGGAGTTCCTAATATTTTTAAAGATCAATTCTCTCCTGCCAAAATAAAAGAGTGGGCTATTGATGATTTGAATAAAACAATTTCATGGCTAGAGAGTCAAGAAGACAAGGTAAATTTCCTACCAGTCTTTAATATCATAGTGCTATGCATTTCATTGTATCAAGAGCATGTTCACAAATAGCTGGTAAGTCACCAAAATGGACATAAAGTCATTTACAATCATAAACATCTTGTTTAACTTTTGTGATAGCCAGAGCCAAATGAAGTAAAGACTATAGCTACAGAAGGGATCATCACTTGTTTGCAAGATGCCATAGAATCTCTTAGGAAAAACCAGGTATTTTCCTTATTGCTATGCTCTTGATTTTGGAATTTGAGATAGTATTTCCAGTTTTTTTTCCTGATGTGCAGTGTACATGATTTAATATGCAATTGGCTTTTCTATCTTGTTCTTTAGCTTGCTGACACAGAATTGTTTCTAGAGATAAAGACATGATATATTAGCATTGATGAGTAGCGCTGAACCCTAGAGAGTGAAGTAAAACATGGATTAGCACTTGGCTTTTCTATCTGGATCTTTAGCTTGCTGACACAGAGTTG
This sequence comes from Areca catechu, assembly GCA_021397845.1. Taxonomy (NCBI): domain Eukaryota; kingdom Viridiplantae; phylum Streptophyta; class Magnoliopsida; order Arecales; family Arecaceae; genus Areca; species Areca catechu. Next base: position 188,836,432 of record CM038043.1, read on the forward strand.
TTTCCTAGAGATAAAGACATGATATATTAGCATTGATGAGTACCGCTGAACCCTAGAGAGTGAAGTAAAACTTGGATAGCTAGTGTGTGGAATTGTAAAGCTGTCAACTTATCCATGCTCTTGACAGCTTGGCTTCAAATGTCCTTTCTGAATCATGCAGTTTAGCAGCAAAGAGTGCTGACCATGTTTGTTTTTGTGCCACTCATACTATTCCATATTCCTAACATGTAAGAGTTAGATGCTAGATGAATTTGCTGGGTGGCAGAAAGAATGGCATGCGCAAAAGCAGGTTGTATCACCTTATATTTGGAATTGTAAAATTGCAATCCTCAGCTGGTCCATTTTCTTGGTTCTTCAGTACATAGGACATGTTACTCTCAGCATACAGAACTTCTTCCTGGCTGCCGGTTTAACATTTGTTTATTATAACAAAAGATGAGCCAATGAAATTCATGCCTCCAGGGACCAGCTGCTAAGATGGGCATTGCAGTCTACTGGGTTGTCCTCTGTCAACTATTCCAAGATATTTCTCTGTTATTTTTGTCATATGTTTTGTATTTAAATATTTCCTCTTATGTTACGAATTTTATGTGTTGTTTCTTGCATCTGACACATTTCAATTTTAATGAAACTTGTTTAGCATGTTCAGCATGTGGTTGAGCAGTGGAAGTTTGTCCCTCGTGTTGTCAAAGAGCTGGCCAAATTTGAGGGGAGGAGGAAAAGGGGATTGCTTTCAAAGGAAGAGCTCTCTGAATTGGTCATCACATGTAAGAAAATCTATGAAGATGAATTTGGCCTTTTAGATGATTCCCTTGTAAAAATTAAGAAGCACAAAACTGATGCTGATGAGGAAGACAGTGAGGATGTGCAAATCAAGTGCTATGATGCAGGGTCTGACAGTGATCGAACTATTGAAATGACAGAAGAAGAAATAGATCTTGCCTGCAAAAATCTTTCTGAGAATTATGAATGGTAAGAAAACTGGGGAAAAAAGTTATTTTCTGCAAGGATCAAGCTAGTTGTAACTCTTTGTTTGTATTTTTCTTTATGCTGTTTTACTTTATTGAACTGAGTTGCCATTTTCTGTTGCAAAGAATGGGAAAGTTATGTCCTTGTCTGCCATTGATGGGTTCTTTGCAATCAGGTGGTTGCAGTCCAATTAGGTAAAAAAATCTTTCCATTCCCTCCAGGGAAAGTGCCTGATTTGTCATCAATATATTATATGGCCGTCACTTTCTAGGCTGTCAGGCCACAACTACAGACAGGTTCTCATGTGCTTGGTGTTATGCTTCATCATTTGCTTTTCTACTTATCATTGTTCATGTCTGAAATGCAGATTGGGTTGTATTTAAGGTGAAAGCTGACACAGATTGAATCTGATATCAGAAGGGGAGTTCTATTTTCTGCAGCTTACGAAAGTTTTTGAGTTGAACCGAGCTGATGCAAATTGAATCAACTATATCAGTAGGGGAGTGCCATTCTCTGCTGCATATGGAAGTTTTTTCGTTGAACCAAGCTGGTTATGAAGCTGACAGGTTGTTGGGAATGTTCTAATTTCCACTTTGAAGGCTTCGCTAGAAACAGTCACCATTACATCATTATGACAGTTGTGGCAGTTTAGAAATATCTTTTGTTAAATGCTGTGTGATGAATATATGTAATGAGCAATGAAATAACATCAAGTTACGTGCTCCGTTCTACTTCTCATATGATAGGCTGATGTTTTTATATAATATTTTTGTGAACATACGGAGGTATTAGTATAAAAATTTATAGTTCTATGCGGTGCTTTGGTCAGACGGTACTATTTGTCTTGGTGTTGCAACCTCTTACTTTTTGTTACAGTGGCTGATTACTTTTGATACAACAGCTAGCAAAATGTGTTCAAAAGGGAAGGCAATTGCGTGTTGTATTGGGCTTATGATGTCCGCAATATCTGTTATCAGTAATGACCCAATGGGAACTGGTAGTCTGGTACCATGTGTGGATGCCATGGGAATAAAATATCAGGTGAAGATTTGGTAACACAAAACGAGGGTTAACGTTCAAAAAGTTTGGGAAAAATGTTCAACTTTTCCATCTGCCATACATTCTGTAGCTTGAAACGCATTCATGTGTAGAAAGGACCATCTGGCATCACAGTTTCCAAAGCCACCAAGATTTGGTTATAACCGTAGTGATCCCAGAGAGCGGAGAATCTTAAAAATTCGATTGAAATGAAGGCCTTTGATTTCCGAGCAACCAGCAAATATTATACTTTATGCAATTAAAGATCATATTATACTTTATGCAATTTTGATTTGGAGAATCTTATATTTTTATCGGAGGCTTTTTTTTTTAAAGATTTGTTTTTATTCACCAGCTAATATTATACTTCATGAGTTTATCTGAAACTGGTTTAAAGATTCTCTGTCAGAACACACTCCCGGTTGGAGTCTGCTGGCTCTTGCTCATCCAAACTCCAGCTCTTTTTCCATTCATCTACATCGCTTGGAATACCGTACGCAATTCTTTAGTCGAGGACTGTTGATGTCTATGATGCAACTATGGTGTTTCTTGGTTCATTCTCATTCTTTTAGCAGAAGATACCATCATTAATGCGATCTCTGCGTTTTCTTAGTCTTTCTTGATCCGTTTTCATTCATTTACCGATGCTTTTTTTTTTTTTTTTTTTGCAACTTTGGTGTTTCTTGGTTCGTTCGTTCTCCTTTTCCTTCGATTTTACTTTAATCCAGCGTTTAATTCTTGATTTCTTGGTTGTGTCGTTTTTCTAACCGAGGGATTATTAAAGTCGTTGTTTTCCGCAACCGGTTGAAAGATCTGGACGGTATTGACTATGGAGTCTGTAAATGTTTTCAGATTCTGTTCATCTTCTTCCAATTGATGGATCCTCTCCCTACCATTTGGACTCCGGTTGGTGGAGAAAATGATCCTCGAGGTGATCAACGTGCCACTCTGAGATCAAGAATACAAGCACCGATGCAGCACGACCATAGCAAAGGAGGAAAGAGAAACTACCGTAGCCACTTGGCATGCATTGTCCTTGTCTACTTTCACATCAATTGGCCTGACCACTGCAACACGTGGTTGATAAGATTCTTTTTTTAGAGAGAGAAACAATCGAACATGATTTGCATTTGGAGGTGACATATTTGGCCATTCAATATCCACAGGCAAACTTTTGTCATCCAATCGCCAGTTGATGCAAGTCCCCTTTCATTTGATCGATCGAATGCTTTCGATGATGAATTGCATTTGTTGGTGATGGTTTCTTCTCCAAAATTTTTCTATTACTACTACTACTACTACTATTACTACTACTACTCGATCGAATGCTTTCGATGATGAATGTTACTACTACTCGATCGAATGCTTTCGATGATGAATTGCATTTGTTGGTGATGGTTTCTTCTACTACTACTACTACTACTCGATCGAATGCTTTCAATGATGAATTGCATTTGTTGGTGATGGTTTCTTCTCCAAAATTCTTCTACTACTACTACTCGATCGAATGCTTTCGATGATGAATGCTACTACTACTCGTTCGAATGCTTTCGATGATGAATTGCATTTGTTGGTGATGGTTTCTTCTACTACTACTACTCGATCGAATGCTTTCGATGATGAATTGCATTTGTTGGTGATGATTTCTTCTCCAAAATTCTTCTACTACTACTACTACTACTTCTGTTGGAATTTTGAATCGAACTATCAATTTCCATGACTCATCATATCACTGTGTTAGATTGAGCTCTTTGAACTCCTCGAGGATATGGTCATGCTTGATAATCAAATCAATATAGGCTCTCGACGATTTCCCTATCATGGTTAATTTGTTGCTGCTCCTTTGGCCTTGGAATGATGCTTGAGATTGGGACTTTTTGCTAGCATCAGTTGGTCTTCCCTGGAACCTCCACAAAAACATGTTCAACTCGCTGTTTCTTCTGAATCGTCGATTGCAAAGTTAGCATCTTGGCCCTTAGATAAATAACCATCGATCGATCCACTTTATGGTGCTAAAAATCCAGATTTAACACCCATTCCAGGAGCTTTTTGGCTTCCATATTCGATGCACGTTTAAGTCTAGAATCCCCTCTCGAAGACATGGTGGAGCACGATGCTTTCTTGCATACCTTTATCATACATTGATCCTGCTCTGGTACCTCCTGACAAAAGCTATGATAGATATTTTCTGTGTTTACCGTATCATACCTTAGCATTATTGACACATATAATTGTCACGTCCCGAATCCTAAAGTGGTTTATACTATCGGGTCGGGGGAGCCTATTAACATTTTAGATGATCCCTAGATTTCTCATAACCCGCTTTCTTGTTGGCCTACGACTATTAATATGGAGATGGAAATCCAGGACTGGAGAGTGAACATGCTTATTACCCCGGCCAGGGAGTGGGATATTCCTACCCTCAATAAATTGTTCTCTAAAGACCTTGTTCAGATTATTCTTCCTATTCTTATTCCTATGGAAAGTTGGCAGGATATTACAATTTGGGAGCCTACTGCTACTAACAAGGTAACTCAGAGGAATATGTACCCCTACATTCTTCGATCCAAACAGGTAACCACTTTCCCTTATCATTGGATTTGGAAACTTCGTACTCCTCGGCTGGTTATAGCCTTTTGGTGGAAGTTAGCAAATCTAAAAGTGCAATCAAAAAGTTTTTTCTACAATAAAGGTATTTTAACGCCCGATAGTTCATACTGTGATATATGCCCTACTCAGGAGGAGGATATAAATCACTTGTTCATCCAATGTTTGTTTGTGAAGGACTGTTGGCGGCTCATCAAGAATTTCTATAACCTTCATTTTCAATTGAATTCTATCATTGAACATCTAACAATGATGTCCAGTACACGGTCCAATCAAACTTCTAATTCCATAATTGTTTGCTCTGTGTGGCAAATATGGAAGGCGCACAATGCAAGACTATTTCAAAACAAATTCTTCACCCATAATCAGGTTGCGAGGATGGTGTTCTCCTTTACCGCATCCGCTTTCTCATCACCGGTACAAGAGTTACACAGGGCCTCGAGGCACTGGGAACCACTGATACCCTTCCGTCCCAGCGGCAAGGGTCCTTTTTCGGTTGGTTGGTTTTCCCCCCCTCGGGAGCTCTCAAACTTAACTTTGATGCTTCAGTTAAGCCGGATGCTACGTCAATTGCCTACATCATTCGAGATTCAGAAAGCCTTATGTTAAAGGCGGCCAGAAAATTAATTCCCGCCACGTCTGTTCTCAATGCCGAGTTGAGCGCAGCTTGGTACGCTATTAAATCTATCTCGGAGGATTCTCATCAACATCTCGTACTGGAAGGGGATAGTCAATTGGTTATCAACCTTATCAACAAAGTCTATCATAACTGCTTCAATCTTAATCCTATATTGCTTGATATCTTGGAGTGGAAGAACTTATTCAAATTCTCGGCGAAGCATATACCGCGTCGGGCAAATCAAGTGGCCCATTGTCTTGCCAAGTATGCGTGCGAGGGAGACTTTATCTATAAACGAGGAGATGATATTCCTGAAGCCTTCTTATTTGAACTTTGGAGGGATTGGAATGGATGTAGGTCAGCTCCGGAAGAACATTAAAAGGTTGCCTAGGATGTGCATTTGCATGTTTAGACTCCTCAAGTATACTCAGTGCAGCCTTAGTCATTCTAATCTCACTCAACTTACCCTGTGTTGTAAGGGGTACCTTTATGCTGCTGTTCAATTGCTCCCCTTATCTACTTATTTGCAGGATAGGGTTGCTGGGGAAATAATAAAAAGGGAAGGTTATTTGTTGCCGCTCTCGTCGCCGCGCCCCGCGCCTCAGATCCGTGGATCCTCCCTGACCGCCTGGCGAGGGAGCCTCCCTGGTTGCGGCGAACCTGCAAGAAGGGGTTAGAAGACCCTGGCCGGGGATCCCGGCGAGGGAGCTCCGACGGTCAAGTCAGTAGACGACGAGAAGGACAGATTCTCCAAGACGGACCCCCTAAGGGGTCCAGACACAGAGAATTTTACTAGTAAGAAAGGTGCTCTGGGGACCAAAAATTTGGCCGGCCTCCTTGCCGAGCTCACGCCAAGCGATCCCCTCTCGAGACTCAGGTCTCACTCTCGGAGCGAGGCTTTTTGCCGCTGCTTCTTCCTTTTCCCCAGGCTTGTCCGCTTACCCTTGTCGTCCCAGCTTCCTTCCTTTTTATCTCCTCCCACCGTTCGCCGATCTTCTCCTCCCACTGGGAGGCTCCCCTCCCTCGTCCCTTTCTCCTTCCCTTTTCGGCGAGGAGGGCCAGGCGGCTTTCAACCCGTCCGTCGAGCCCAACGGGAAAAGGCAAAGACCAAAAGGGGGGGGGGTGGGGCGGTGCCGGTAGGAGGCCGGTCAAAGACCTCGGCCCAGTGAGAGCGCTCTCTTTCCCAAGTGTGGGCGCCATCCGTCTATGGGGCCTGTTTTGTCAGAATCGCGTCTCTCGGCTGCGGGACCTGTCGTCCGATGCAAATGGTGTTTCGCGTGCCGCCGCCATCCGTACGGGGCACCGTTGTGATGCGTACGGCCCGGGATGACCTCGGGGCCTGCACCTCCTTCCCTGGGACCTTCTCCGTACGGGCGGCCTGACCTCGTCCGAGGCGACCCGTCCCCGGGGCCACCTGTCGGAGGAGCGAAGTCGGCCGACCTCGGCCTAGTGGACCCTGGGAGACACCTGGCGACGTGGCAGGAGTCGCCTGGCTTCGACCGAGTGGGCCCGTCTCCGGGGGCCACCTGGCGAATGAGAGGCGAAGGATCGCCCGACCTCGGCCTAGGTGGACCCCTCCTGGGTGGACACCTGGCAAGGTGGCAGGAGGTCGCCTGGCTTCGACCGAGGTGGGCCCGTCTCCGGGCCACCTGGCGAAGGAGCGAAGGATCGGCCGACCTCAGCCTAGGTGGACCCCTCCTGGGTGGACACCTGGCGAGGTGGCAGGAGGTCGCCTGGCTTCGGTCGAGGTGGGCCCGTCTCCGGGGGCCACCTGGCGAGGAGCGAAGGATCGGCCGACCTCGGTCTAGGTGGACCCCTCCTGGGTGGACACCTGGCGAGGTGGCAGGGGTCGCCTGGCTTCGGCCGAGGTGGCCCGTCTCCGGGGGCCACCTTGCGAAGGAGCGAAGGATCGGCCGACCTCGGCCTAGGTGGACCCCTCCTGGGTGGACACCTGGCGAGGTGGCAGGAGGTCGCCTGGCTTCGGCCGAGGTGGGCCCGCTCCGGGGGCACCTGGCGAAGGAGCGAAGGATCGGCCGACCTCGGCCTAGGGGACCCCTCCCGGGTGGGCGCCAGGCGAGGTGGTAGAGGAGCCCCGAACCGAGCTCGACTTCGGCGAGAGCAGTTTTTCTTAGGAAGTCGTCTGGCGGAGTAGCCTTGCCGAGCTCGGCCTTGGCAATGTGGCGCTGACTCGGCCGGAGAACCTCCACGTGGCTCGATCATATTTGGCGGTATCTGAGCCCGGCCACGTCATCGTTACGGCCGTAACAGTTGCCCCCCAGCCCGCCGTTCCGTTGGGGCTCGTAGAACGAACGTCGGGATTAAATGCAGATATGACATGGGGAGGCGAAGATCTTGCATCATAATTGCCACGATCTTTCCCCGTGGCTCGTCGCCGCGGCTCGATGCGCCTAAACCCATAGGAAGCCGCCACGCATCGCCCACTTGCCCGCAATAAATGCGTCGCTTCGAGGCAGAGGCTGTTACCCTGCTAACGAGGCGTCGGTGTCGGGCGTGCATCCACGTGGCGATCGCTCAGTGGCTCGGGGCGGAATGACGGGTACGACCGCTGTCGACTGATTTTGAAAAGGAGGGGACTTTCCAGAATGAGGCCTTTCCCTTGCTCCGTGGGCGGTTTGCTGCAGGCTAACTTCCGTTGCCCTGCTTCGCTTGGCGTATTTTCGGTGAGTGCCTCCATCCTTCTCTAGCTCCCCTCTCTCTTTTTCCTCTCTGAATCCTTGTCCTCCTCTTTGCCATGGCGCGTCGTCGCTATGTCTCTTCCAATCCGGACGAGGCCGGTCCATCCCGGCCGAGGACTCCATCTTCTTCCTCCTCAGAGGAGGAAACGATCCCGGAGGAGATCCGCCGGCGTCTGCAACCCGGGGTGTCCACCATCGGCACCCTAGGGGGTCCGGTCTCCTCCGGTTGCTCCCGCTGTGCCTCTTCTTCTCTTCCTGCTCCGCCTCTTCTTCCTGCCGGTCCCTCCGGTCATGCTTCCACCATGACCGAAGGCTCTTTCTTTGCTCCGGGAGGCCTATGGTATCCCGGGATCAATTCGTCTATTTGTTCCGCAGCCCGGGGAGCGCGTCACCATGAGTGGCCCCGGCCGCATAGCCTTCTACGAAGACTTCTTCCTTGGGGGTCTTCGATTTCCTCTGCACCCCTTCTTCTCTCTTTTCTCAGCCATTTCTGCTTGTTCCGGCCAGTTGGCTCCCAATGCCATCCGGGTCATCTTCTCCTTCATAGTCTTCTGTCACTTTCACGGGTTCGTTGCCCGTTTCTCTCTCTTCAGGGCCATGTTTACCCTGAAGAAGTACTCTCCGATGACGGCTGGTGGTATATTTCGCCCCGGCCAGGTGTCTCCGGTTCGACCTCCCTTCTTCTATCAAGGGCTGGAAGAGCCGGTTTTTCTTCGCCTCGGTCGAAGATGTCGACTGGGCCTGGAGTGAACCGGACCGGTCTCCGAACCGGAACTCCCAGGTTGAGTCGGCGGACCAGGAGGCCTACTCCCTACTCCTGAGTGACGTGGTCCCGGCGCTCGAGGTTCTGCTTTCGGAGCAGAATCTTTTGAGGCCGGGATCAGTCCCATCCGTGAGTCGGGTGAGATTCGGTCTCCTTTGACTTCTGCACTCTTTTTCTTCATGACCGAGTCGGCTGACCTTCTATTCTTCATTGCAGGTATGAAGTTCTCACTGGAGAGCCTTCTGGAGGGCGCGGCCCAGAGAGACATCCCGGAGGTAGACGAGCCCGCGGCAAGAGGGCTCGTACTGAGGCGGGCCGGGAGATTGCGTCGGCGATCGCGCCCCGCAAGCCCAGTGCCCCCGCTCCCCCGCCCGGTTGCCTCGGGGCGGGGCCGTTGATGCCTCGGCTGCCAGACCTGGTGGCGCTGCCGTCGAGGGGGCTCCACCGCCCGAGGCTCCGTCCAGCGCCGGTCCCATCGTCGCCGCGGCTCCGACGGCGCAGCCCGTGGCCTCTGCCGGCCCGTCGATTGCGACCCCAGCTGAAGGGACAGCCACCGCCGGAGCCGACCTGACAGCTCCGCCACCGGTGATCACCCACCGGTGTTCAGTCATCCGCGACAAGGGGCTCGCGGAGAAGGTCATGGAGTACGCCTCCACAGCCCGGGACCGCCGAGCTCGGGGCGGCCGGACTATGCAGACGCCTTGCTCGGGATCCTCCCGCAGCTCTTCACGGTAAGCCCGAGCTCATTCTTCTCTGTCTTTCATGATTTTAGTGGCCTTTTCTCCTAACCGGTTGCTCTATTTGTGCAGATTGGAAATGACGTTCTCCTACTGAGGAACTTCCTCGTAGGGAAGCAAGAGGGACGCCGAGAAGGAGAAGAAGCTCGGCAAGCTCGCAGCCGACGTCAAGGACCTCATGGAAAAGGGGGTCGAGCTGCGAGCCAGCAACCAAGCCCTCCAGACCGACCTGGCGCGCTCCGAGGGGCGGAACAAGGAGCTGGAGCTTCTTTGTCGGAGGAGAGGCTCTCCCACCAGCGTCGCACGGAGGAGGACGCGGCGGAGAGGGCTCGTCTTCAGGCCCACTCCCAGTGGCTGGAGCGCCAGCTGGAGGAGGCTCGGCGAGACGCGAACGCGGCGAAGGACCGGAGTGCGTACATCAACGGACTCCTGGAGGCCGCGAAGCGGGAGGCGCAGGAGGCCATCCCGAAGTTCCGGGCTTCCGACGAGTACATGTCGGAGGTCCGGGAGGCCGCCGTGGACTCCTTCCTGAAGGGGTTCCGGATGTGCCGGGAGAAAGTAGGGGCCTTCTTCCCGCGAGCTCGACCTCAGCGGGGTGGTGCTCGGAGGTAGGAGGCAAGGAGCCGAGAGCAGAGCCTCCGGTGGGCCGACGCCACTCCTGCGGCCCCGTCGACCAGCGAAGCCAGCTGGCTCTAGAGCAGCCTCAAGAGCCGGCCGCCGCAGAAGGCGAGGATGCAGAGCTCGCGACCCCGGCGGAGGCTCCGACCCTGCACCAAACTGAGCCAACGTCTTCTCGCCCTGCTCCGTTGTCGCAGTTGTATTTCTTTTTCTTCTTCTTTTTTTTGGGACTCCCGCCTGTCGGGATTCCCGGCTTGTACTGTTGCTCAGATTAATGAAGACACTGTTTTGACCAAGCCTCGAGTTCATCTTCTTCTCCACTCCCCCATCTCCCTTTTTCTCCTTTTTTTTTTTTTTTTTAAGATGTTGATGTGGAGTGCTGAAACGATCGTAGGCCTGGTCCCTTCCGTTGCTCAAATCGAAGGTTGGGACATCCCGGACCGCGCGGCGTCAGAGTAGGCCTTGAGCGGGTCCGTCTTTGGGATCGCCTTCATACTCGCTGTGGCGACATGGTTTCTGCCCCGCCTTCCAGGCCGAAGCCCGGGACCTTCGGACTGAACCCCGGGGCCGCAGGCTTTCTCAAGCCTTGCGCGGCTTGCCGAGCTGCTCTCCGGGCTTGCATGGGCGAACTGGGTTCTGCGCCCACCTTCCAGGCCGAAGCCCAGGATCTCCGGACTGAACCCCGGGGCCGCAGGCTTCTCAAGCCTTGGCGGCTTGCCGAGCTGTTCTCCGGGCTTGCGTGGGCGAACTGGGTTCTGCCCACCTTCCAGGCCGAAGCCCAGGATCTCCGGACTGAACCCCGGGGCCGCAGGCTTTCTCAAGCCTTGCGCGGCTTGCCGAGCTGTTCTCCGGGCTTGCATGGGCGAACTGGTTTCTGCCCACCTTCCAGGCCGAAGCCCAGGATCTCCGGACTGAACCCCGGGGCCGCAGGCTTCCTCAAGCCTTGCGCGGCTTGCCGCTGTCCTCCGGGCTTGCGTGGGCGAACTGGGTTCTGTCCACCTTCCAGGCCGAAGCCCAGGATCTCCGGACTGAACCCCGGGGCCGCAGGCTTCTCAAGCCTTGCACGGCTTGCCGAGCTGTTCTCCGGGCTTGCGTGGCCGAACTGGGTTCTGCTCCACCTTCCAGGCCGAAGCCAGGATCTCCCGATTCCTTCGGCCGTCGGCCATGATCGGTCATGCCGAGCCCAGGGCCATGCGCCGGTTTTCCTTCAAAGTGAGAAGAGAGCGTTTGAAGCGGGGAACTTTATTACGGGAGTAGGGAACCTTACATCACTGATAATACATCCTTAGGTTCGAGGCGTTCCACGTCCGGGGAACCTGGCACCTCCAACTCCTCCAGGTAGTATGCGCCGTGAGGGGGGCTTCTGCCACCCGGTATGGGCCCTCCCAGTTGGGCGAGAGCTTGCCGCATTCCCGTGGCTGGGAAGCTTCAGCGCGCCGGAGGACCAAATCTCCGGGACGAAAAACCTTCGGCCGCACTCGGGAGTTGTAATACCTGGCCACACGCTGCCTATACGCCGCCATTCGAACTCGGGCCTTGTCCCCGTTTCCTCGAGAAGGTCAAGGTTGAGCATCATCCTGGCTGGTTTCTGTCTCGTCATATTGCTCCACACGCAGCGTGGGTAGGCTGAGCTCGATCGGGATGACCGCCTCGGCTTCGAAGACGAGGTTGAACGGGTCTCGTCGGTAGCTTCCTCGGGGTGTGTGGTATGCCCAGAGGATGCTGGGGAGCTCGTCGCCCACCTGCCCTTGGCCTGGTCCAGCCGCGTGCGGAGGCCCTGAAGAATGGTCCTGTTCGTGACTTCGGCCTCCCCATTGGTCTGGGGATGCGCCACCGAGGTGAAGCGATGCCTGATGCCGAGGTCGCTGCTGCAGAACTCTTCGACTCCCGGCAGTCGAACTGGCGCCCGTTGTCAGTAACCACGGTGTGGGGGAGGCCGAAGCGGCAAACGATCGACTTCCAAAAGAACTTGGCGACGTTTGCCTCGGTGATCCTCGCCAAGGGTTCGGCCTCGACCCACTTCGTGAAGTAGTCGATGGCCACTATCAAGAACTTCCGCTGTCCAGACGCCGGCGGGAATGGCCCAGGAGGTCCATCCCCCACTGGGCGAACGGCCAGGGAGCTGAGAGCTGGGAGATTGGGTTGGAGGGCTGCCGTTGCACCGTGGCGTGACGCTGGCACCGGTCGCACTTCTTCACGAAGTCAGCGGCGTCTTCCTTCATTGTCTCCCAGAAGTAGCCCTGACGGAGGGCCTTGTACGCCAATGCCCTGCCCCCCACGTGGTTCCCGCAGACGCCTTCGTGAATCTCCTGGAGCACAAGCTTGGCTTCCGTGGGTCCTACGCACTTGAGGAGGGGGTAGGAGTAGGATCTTCGATACAACTGCCCGTCCATCAGGACGAACCGCACGGCTTTCTTTCTGATAAGGCGAGCCGCCTCGCGGTCCTCCGGCAGGGTGCCACTGGTGATGTATTCGGCGTACTTGTCCATCCAGCTGGGTTCATGGCTGACCTGATGGACCTCCGCCGGTGCCTCGAGGCTTGGGATCTCAAGGCGCTCCACGTGAGCGCGCCCAGCATCGAGTCCGGCAGGGTCGCCAGCCGAGAGAGAGTGTCCGCGCGGGCGTTCTCCCTGCGGGGGATGTGGAAGATGTTGAAGCGCCGGAATCTGGATGCGCCCGCCTTGACGAGCTCCATGTATTTCGCCATTTGGGGGTCATGTGCGGCATACTCCCCGGAGACCTGTCCCGCCACGAGCTGGGAATCAGTGAAAGCTTTGAGGTTGGTTACGCCCAGCTCGCGGGAGACTCTCAGTCCGGCAAGAAGCACTTCGTACTCCGCCTGGTTATTTATCACGGGAAATTGGAAACGGAGTGCGCATTCGGCGACGACCCCGTCGCTGTTGGCAAGGATGAGCCCACCCCGCTCCCGCCGAGTTTGAGGCTCCATCCACATGGAGGATCCAGGCGCCTCTCCGGGCTCATCGGTGCCTATCTCCATCGTTGGCCTGAGGGCCTTCCTCGGGCTCCTTGCCCAAGCCTGCACATTCGACCAAGAAGTCGGCCAGCACCTGTGCCTTCATGGCCGACCTTGGCCTGTACGTAATGTCGAACTCGCTGAGCTTCAGTGCCCACTTTGCCAATCATCCCGAAGTATCGGGTCGGCTGAGCACCGCTTTCAGCGGTTGATCCGTCAGGACAGCGATGGGGTGCGCTTGGAAATAGGGCCTGAGACGCTGGGCAGACACTATTAGCGCAAAAACGAGTTTCTCGGGCCGAGAATACCTGAGCTCCGCGCGCGGAGCTTGCTGGTATAGTACCACCGGCCGCTGGACTCCTTGGCCATCGGTCCGAACCAAGACCGAGCTGACGCTTCTTCCGGGGTGACCGCTAGGTAGAGGATAAGCTCCTCCCCTCCTCGAGCCTGGACAGCAACGGTGGCGACGCAAGCATCTTCTTCAGCTCCTCGAAGGCCTTCTGGCATTCCTCGGTCCAAGCGAAGTCGTTCATCTTTCTCAGCACCTGAAGAAGGGACGCAGCGGTCTGCCGACCTGGAGATAAAGCGGCTGAGGGCCGCAACTCGCCGGTGAGTTGCTGCACTTGCTTCTTGGAGGCGGGCTGCTCCATGTCCAGGATGGCCTGGACCTTCTCCGGGTTGGCCTCAATTCCTCTTTGGGTCACCATAAATCCTAGGAATTTCCGGCGGAGATGCCAAAGGCGCACTTCGCCGGGTTCAGCTTCATCTGATGATTCGGAGGTTGCCGAACGTCTCCGCCAAGTCAGCCACGTGGTCCGAATCGGGTTTGCTCATTACCAGCATGTCGTCCACGTACACCTGCATGTTGCGGCCGATCTGGTCTTTGAAAATTCTATTGACCAGGCGCTGGTACGTGGCCCCCGCGTTCTTGAGGCCGATGGCATCATCCTGTAGCAAAAAGTTCCGCGGTCAGTTATGAAGGCGGTATGCTCTTCGTCCTCCGGGCTCATTCGGATCTGGTTGTATCCGGAGAAGGCGTCCATGAACGACAGGAGGCGATGTCCCGAGGTGGTGTCGACCAGCTGGTCGATCTTTGGAAGAGGGAAGCTGTCCTTTGGGCAAGCTCGGTTGAGGTCGGTGTAGTCCACACAGATCCTCCACTTACCACTACTCTTTCTCACCATGACCACGTTTGCCAGCCAGCTGGGATACTGGACCTCCCGCACAAAACCGGCGGCGAGGAGCTTCTCCACTTCCTCGTTGATCGCCTTCTGCCTTTCCATGGCGAAGCTCCTCTTCTTCTGGCGGACCGGGCGGCAACTTGGGTCCACGTTTAGCTGTGCGTGATGACCTCGGGCGGGATGCCCGGCATGTCGGCTGCTGACCAGGCGAACACGTCAGCGTTCGCGCGGAGGAACTCCAGCAGGCGGGTCCGTTCTTCTTCAGGGAGCTGGGCCCCGACTTGCACCGTCTTCAGCGGATCCGAACCGAGGGGAAAAGTCAGCAGGCGCTCTACGGGCCCTCCCCTGGGTTCCTTCTCTCTTAGGTCGAGGTCGTCGATATCGGGGGCGAGCTCCGCGCCCCGGGCGCTCGGGACCGTCTGGAGGCAGAGCGGGACTGGCTGGGTCGTCCCCTTCATCTCCCCGAGCCCGGAAGGCGTGGGGAACTGTACCAACAACCTTCTCGTGGAGATCGTGGCATCCAGTTGGTTGAGCCCGGGATGCCCGAGAATGGCGTTGTAAGGCGAAGGGAGTCTGACGACGGTAAATGTTATTAGGACGGTCGTCTGCCGGGGTGGGGATCCGGCGGTGACCGGGAGAGTGATCTCCCCTTCGACCCCCACGGAGTCCCCTGTAAAACCTACCAGGGGGTGTGCACCGGTCTCAGCTGATCGTGGGACAAGTTCATCCGAGAGAAAGCATCGTAAAAAAGTACGTCAGCCGAGCTTCCACTATCCACCATGATTCGATGTACAGGATGCTTCGCGATGGTCATCTCGACCACCACGGCATCGTTGTTTACATTATCATTACCCTTCCCCTCCTCGGGAGGGATTACATTCTCCGGGTTCCCGACTTCCCGGCTCTCTTCGCCGCTCGACCGACCCCGCGTGAGATCATGCCCACGGGCTTCTCCGTTGGGCGGTTATCGATTGCAGGGACGGGCGGTAAGGTCGCGAGCGGCTGCCC
Organism: Areca catechu; assembly: GCA_021397845.1. NCBI lineage: Eukaryota > Viridiplantae > Streptophyta > Magnoliopsida > Arecales > Arecaceae > Areca > Areca catechu. Next base: position 188,851,642 of record CM038043.1, read on the forward strand.
CTCCGAGGGGGCCTCGTTCCTGACGAACTTCCTGAGGTAGCCCCTCCTAATCAGCTCCTCGATCTCCCGCTTCAGGTTGCGACACTCCTCCGTGTCGTGACCGTGCTCGCGGTGGAACTGGCAGTACTTCGATTTGTCCGGGTGGCTCTCGGGTTCTGAGGAGGAGGTCGGCGGAGGTAGCGCTCGCCCTCGATTTCCATGAGGATCTTGGTCCGAGGTGCGAGGAGAGGGGTGAACCTCCGCTCGGGAGTGGCCTCACCCCTCGGCCTTGGATTCGGGCGAGGGTCGGCAGATGGCCCGGGCTTCCGAGCCCCGGGGTATCCTCGGGGGGCCTCTTCAGAGTCTTCCCGTCCAACTCTCGACGGGTGCGGTCGGCCTCCTCCGCTCGGATGTACTTGTGGGCGCGGAGGAGGAGCTCGGAGTACGTCCTGGGCGGCTTCTTGTCCAGGGAGTAGGTTAGGCGGGACGTCTTGAGCCCGCGCTTCAAAGCCAACATGGCGACGGGCTCGTCCAGGCTGTAGATTTCCAGGGCTGCGGTCTTGAACCGGGTGATGTAGTCCCGGAGCAGCTCCTGGTCCTGCTGGCGGATGGAGAAGAGGCTGTCCACCTCTCTCGGCACCTTTCGACAAGCGTCGAAGTGCGCCACGAACTTTCCTTCCAGCTGATGGAAGGAGCAAATGGATCTGGGCTCGAGGCGGGTGAACCAGACTCGAGCGGCCTTCCGGAGGGTGGCCGGGAAGGCGATGCACAGAAGAGCATCGGTGGCCTCCTGGACCCTCATGAGAGCTTTGTAGCTCTCCAGATGGTCCAGAGGGTCGGTGGTCCCGTCGTAGGGATCCACCTGCGGCATGCGGAACCGTTTTGGGATCGGCTCTGCCTAGATTTCTTCAGAGAAAGGGGGACGGGAGTCGTAGCCCGCCGGGTCCGCCGACGAGTTCTGCAGGTCGGCGAATCGGCGGGCGAACTCCGCCAGCTTGCGCTCATGCTCCTCCAGGCGCCTCTCGGCCTGGCGCCTGATGGCTTCGTCGGTGGAGTCTTCCACCGAGGCTGCGGGTGAAGGGGGCGCCGATCGGTCTCGGCGCGAAGTCAGGCCTCGGCGTCGCTTGCTGCGATACGCCCGTTTCAGCCTCGTCGGCCGGGGATCGGGTCTCGTGATCCTCCGAACCGGAGTAGTTTCTTTTTGCGGGAGCTTGGTGGCTCCCACGGGGGTTGGAGACGGCCCTTGGATGGGATGGCCTGCCCTGAATGGAGCGCAGGCTCCCACGCTGCCCCGCGGCTCGGGCTGCGGGGGTCCCTGGCTGCGGCTGCGTGGCCAGGGACCGCTGCTGATGCTGAAGCTGCCGGACCGCCGAGGTCAAGGTCTGCAGCTGTTGGATGACAGCCGCAAGGGGTCCGTCCGTTGAGGTAGGCTGTGGTGGAAGAGGAGGGGGAGCTGGAAGCTCCCTCTCCGGGCTGTGGGCCCCTGGAGGGGAGTGAACCTCTCCCACACGGCTGGTGGACGCCTCGCGGCCACGAGTGACCACCATTGTCAGAGAGCGCGACACTTGCAGAAAGCTGGCTCCCGCTAGGGTTTAGTGTCCTGCCCCCCTACCTGGCGCGCCAATCTGTTGCCGCTCTCGTCACCGTGCCCGCGCCTCGGATCCGTGGATCCTCCCTGACCGCCTGGCGAGGGAGCCTCCCTGGCTGCGGCGAACCTGCAAGAAGGGGTTAGAAGACCCTGGCCGGGGATCCCGGCGAGGGAGCTCCGACGGTCAAGTCAGTAGACGACGAGAAGGAACAGATTCTCCAAGACAGGCCCCCTAAGGGGTTCCAGACTTAGAGAATTTACTAGTAAGAAAGGTGCTCTGGGGACCAGAAATTCGGCCGGGCCTCCTTGCCGAGCTCACGCCAAGCGATCCCCTCTCGAGACCTCGGATCTCACTCTCGGAGCGAGGCTTTTTGCCGCTGCTTCTTCCTTGTCCCCAGGCTTGTCCGCTTACCTTGTCGTCCCCAGCTTCCTTCCTTTTATCTCCTCCCGCTGTTCGCCTGCCTTCTCCTCCTGGGAGGCTCTCCTCCCCGTCCCTTTCTCTTTCCCCTTTTCGGTGAGGAGGGCCAGGCGGCTTTCCGACCTCGTCCGCCGAGCCCAACAGGGAAAAGGCAAAGACAGAAAGGGGGGGGGGGGGGGGGGCGGCGCTGGTAAGGCGGCCGGTCAGACCTCGGGCCCAGTGAGAGCGCTCTCTTTCCCAAGTGTGGGCGCCATCCGTCTATGGGGCCTGTTTTGTCAGAATAGCGCCTCTCGGCTGCGGGACCTATCGGACCGATGCAAATGGTGTTTCGCGTGCCACCGCCATCCGTACGGGACACCGTCTGTGATGCGTACGGCCCGAGGGATGACCTCGGGGCCTGCCCCTCATTCCCTGGGACCTTCTCCGTACGGGCGGCCTGACCTCGGCCGAGGCGGACCCGTCCCCGGGGGCCACCTGTCGGAGGAGCGAAGGATCGGCCGACCTCGGCCTAGGTGGACCCCTCCTGGGTGGACACCTGGCGAGCTGGCAGGAGGTCGCCTGGCTTCGGCCGAGGTGGGCCCGTCCCCGGGGGCCACCTGGCGAAGGAGCGAAGGATCGGCCGACCTCGGCCTAGGCGGACCCCTCCTGGGTGGACACCTGGCGAGGTGGCAGGAGGTCGCCTGGCTTCGGCCGAGGTGGGCCCGTCTCCGGGGGCCACCTGGCGAAGGAGCGAAGGATCGGCCGACCTTGGCCTAGGTGGACCCCTCCTGGGTGGGCACCTGGCGAGGTGGCAAGAGGTCGCCTGGCTTCGGCCGAGGCGGGCCCGTCTCCGGAGGCCACCTGGCGAAGGAGCGAAGGATCGGCCGACCTCGGCCTAGGTGGACCCCTCCTGGGTGGACACCTGGCGAGGTGGCAGGAGGTCGCCTGGCTTCGGCCGAGGTAGGCCCGTCTCTGGGGGCCACCTGGCGAAGGAGCGAAGGATCGGCCGACCTCGACCTAGGTGGATCCCTCCTGGGTGGATACCTGGCGAGGTGGCAGGAGGTCGCCTGGCTTCGATCGAGGTGGGCCCGTCTCCGGGGGCCACCTGGCGAAGGAGCGAAGGATCGGCCGACCTCGGCCTAGGTGGACCCCTCCTGGGTGGACACCTGGCGAGGTGGCAGGAGGTCGCCTGGCTTCGACCGAGGTGGGCCCGTCTCCGGGGGCCACCTGGCGAAGGAGCGAAGGATCGGCCGACCTCGGCCTAGGCGGACCCCTCCTGGGTGGGCGCCAGGCGAGGTGGTAGAGGAGCCCCGAACTGAGCTCGACTTCGGTGAGAGCAGTTTGTCTTAGGAAGTCGTCTGGCGGAGTAGCCTCGCCGAGCTCGGCCTTGGCAATGTGGCGCTGACTCTACCGGAGAAACCTCCACGTGGCTCGATCATATTTGGCGGTATCTGAGCCCGGCCACGTCATCGTTATGGCCGTAACAGTTATAACGAATCACAGGAATGGTGGATTAAAAGTTGGGAAGATTTTATAAAAGCAGGAAAAAATTAGAGGAAAAAATGTAAATAAAGGAAATGGTTGGAAAAAATAGGTTATATTCTAACAGGTTTACTTGTTTTGTAGGTTACCACCCATTCCCGTTTGGAGAGTACCATATCAATCCACCCTCTAATCATTCCTCATCTCACTAAGCTCTCCATCCATATGAGCCAGATTATTGTGCCGAGTTATTTTATGTTTGTCATTGCCTATTTAATTCATACACTGTTACTCTGCCATCTAAATAGTTGCAAACGGAGTTCTGGGGTTTCTAATTTCCTGGGTGGTTGTCATACAGTTAATTTTGCTGTTCTTGTACTCCTTCATTTCACCAGAATTCTTGATTGGGAGGAATCGATGCATCAACTCATGCTCCGACTGCTTTGGGAAAATGGGATATCTAATTTGCAGGAGGGCTTATTTACATATACCTTCACAATTGTCGCATTGGGTACCTATCACTACTATGGATACTGTTTTATTGATTACTACCAGTGCTGCTCTTACATTATGGCTACCACAACTTATACTTTATGCTCATGCTGGTCTTTTATTCAACTTTAGTGCTGCCTTACCATACATACGTATGCTAGTTCTGTTATCTCAAGGACTTTAACCCAAGTCATTCAATCTGTTCTGGTGCAACTCTCTCTGTTTTTAAAGGAATTAAAATTCAAATTCTGCTATCAAGGGTGTCACTAACAGGATCTTGTAGTAGTGCTGGGGAGTACATACACTGTTTGGCTTGTTTTCATGTACTATTCTAGGTGGTTGGCACGCTCTGAATTCGGCTGTACCATGAGCAGGTCCCATAAGCTCATCTTTTGCTGCTTGGTGCCTATGGGAGGAATGGTCACCAATCCCTCAATGGGTTGGATGAATCTGTTCCAAGCTGCTTCTGTTTTCCTTCATTTTCATATCGGAGTTGGTGTTGTAGTTCACTTATGCATTCTCTTAGGTAAATGCCTGATCTATACCAATCAAGTGGAGTTCTTCACGTGGAGTTCAAAATTCTTTTTCCAAGGCTTATATGATTATCTGCTACAGAGTCATCAATCATCAACCTGCTATCAGATGCACGTTACTTCTTCAGCGACAGCTATATTCAGAAGCAAGTGGAGGATTTTTGCTCATTACCTCTTCAGCGATAACTATATACAAGTTGCTCTCAAACATCCAGTGACAAAGCCACAATCTAGAAACGATATCTACTGCTTCATCCAATGTCTCTATGCCTTATCATTCATCTTTCTGAAGCTCGTGCCACAATTATTACTCAACAATTACGTCATACTTTGCTCTTTCTGCATCCAGATCAACGGTGTACGGACTCAACTACTGAGGTTTCTTACCATATTGCTTGCTCTTCATACATCAGTAATTTTCTTCACTATAGTTGGCATGCCTAAACAACTACAGCATTGGACTGTTTTATCAATTAATGCAGCAGATACATATGCTTTTTTCCTTGGGAGACTTCTTATTATCCATGCTAAGCACCAGGTTCCTCATCAATTTCTCATGTATATGTGGAGTACAGTTTTATTCTGCTTTTATCACCATGTTTTGGGCTGTAGTTTTGCTTTCTCCTACGTCTATGTTAAACATGTACTAAACTGTTACAGTTTGTCTATTTTAATATATTGAAGCTATGGAGCTTCTATTTCTACCAAAAAAAAAAAAAAACTAATTTTCTAAAATTATTTCCATATTTTTTTGGAACTTAGAGAACGGACCTCTTATTTGTGTATCAAGATTATTTTAATTAGATGAATTTTTCTAGTTTATATAAAACTGGGATTTTTTTTCCTTATTTCTATATAGCGATGGAGGCTTGTATGAGTGATCTAGAAAAGTGGAAGGACATTTCAAGATAAAAAAATTATACGTGTAATCTGGATCGTATATTCCTAGATTTGAAAGCCCTTCATTTTTGTACGGTAATGATTTAGATTGCCTTATCTTACAATGATCATGATATGTTGTTACCAACGATCACTTTCTCTCTCCCTCGTCCTCGCATAAGGAAAAGGAACCCCTCGTTGAATCACTTGAACCGTTCTCATCAATCAGATTCATGAAATGGTCTAATTTGCAAAGATCACTGGAACTCACAGCTCATGTTCCATCCATCGCCTAACAATTATTTGCAAGCAGGAGCAGGTGCAATGTAAAATAATTCTAACTTTCGATTCATAAAAATGAATTTTCTCTTTCTAAGAGTAGAAATTACGTGGCATTATAATAATCACTCCAGGTCTTATTATCCCTGATAACGTGAAATGGAAAAGAAAAAAAAAAAAAGAAAAGAGAGCCATGTTTGCCGCAAGTTAAACTTCGCTTATATGTGGATGGTCAGAGGCATACAGTATCAAATAAACATGTCACCAGGAACGCCACAAAGTACTTTTTAGTGGGTCTGGAAAGAAGCCCATGGACCGAATTTTACACGACATGGATCAAGAGTTCAGGTCGGGCTAATCGAACATTTATATGAATTGACAAAGTAGGAGAGAGTCCACAACGATCAACCAAAGGCACCGGCGGTGGCAGCAGCAGTATCCTATACAATATATGGGGAACTTTTGCTAGGGTGATGCAGTGCTCGAGCCAAGAGACTCTCTCGCTAGCTAGCGCCCTCTTCCATTCATGCCAAGTCCCTTGATCTGATAATATATCAACTCCGAACGCAATCAAACTACAAATTATTCTTTATATCTTACAGTTTTTCCTGTCATTTTTATTGTTACACTTTTAGCACGTACAACAATATCGATTGCCCTGGATAGATCGAGTTTAAATATTTGAAAAAAATTAAAGTACAACCATACCATATCAATATTGAATAACAAACTCTCCAAGAAATGCAAATCTCAACGGCTTCGGCAACACGAAGGTGGCTGGCTGCATGGAAATTACAACCATACCCATATCAGCGAGAGGTGTGCGAATGATTCGATTAATTAAAAATTTTAAAAATTTATTAATTATTTTAGTATTTATTTTAATTTTATTTTATAAATTTTGGTTTTTATTTAAGATCAAACCAGAATTTTTTTTATCGATTAATTTTTTGGTGTTCAATTTGATAACTTTAACTAACCATAAATTAAAATTATAAAATAAAATAAAATAAAAATCCATCTTCATTCTTTTTAAATCTATGACGAATATTATATCGATAATTTACAAAAAATTCAAGATAATTTTATCAATTTTTTTAAAAAGATTTGTTACTGATTTAAATTTAAATAACGATACTAAATTTAGATATAGGTATACAATTTAAATAATACAATTATCGAAAAAAATTATAAATTCAAATCAAAACTAAAAATCCAATAAAAAAATTCAAAATCGAATCATCAAGCTGAACAGAACCAAAATAATCTTGAATTAGTTTGTTTAATTTTAAATTATTTTGGTTTGATTTTTTGTTCTACTAAATATAAATTTAAAAGTTTAATTTTTTTAAAACTTCGACACGATTTTAAACCGAAAAAATCGTATGCACATTCCTGATTCTCACTTCTCACTGATTCTTGTCTTGCTGGGAAAGCAGGATATCGCCACGCATCTTTAGTGGTGACAATGGGTATCAAATTATGCTGATTCTCCGGTGTCCAGCTGACATCCCTTCTTCGGATTACAACATAAGCACCCTGCGCAGCCCTCCCATACAGGCAACTTGGAGTGATTACGGTATATATATATATATATATATATATATATATATATATATATATTATAATTAACCAGTCACTCTCTCTGTATACTTATAAAAAAATTAAAAAAATAAAAATTTACCGTCATCATTTCCTGGTCCATTTAATTTCTTGATGCTTGGACAGCCATCGCTGTCTTCAAAAAGGATCAACCCAACAACCAACTGTAATTAGTGGTTTCAGAATGAAGATGTTAGTCGATCTGACTGAAGGTATTCCAGAATGTCGGTCATAAAATCATCTTGTTGTATAAACAGAGTGCCAACTTAGCACCATTCTATCTCATGACCTGTGAAAAACATTCTCTGACATCTATAGATGTAAAAGCTACAACCACTCCCAAAGCAAAGCAATCAATGATAAATGCTGTAGCTCGCACCAGAATCCATTCACCACATAACCTTTGATACATGCATCGATGTATTGTACAGGCAATTCAAATAAAAATTTCCAATCCGATAGTGCCTGTTGAAAAGATCTATATCAAATCATAAAGCAGAATCATCTACTACATTTCTTCTTGTAGCTCAGCACCATTCCCTGCCCTCCTGTCAATGTGACTGCATCCAGAGTTCGTGCCTGAAGAGCCAGTGGTGCTCCCTGCTTCAGACTTGCATAGGGGGCACGACGCGTTTGTCTCGAGCCATTTATCCACACATTCCACATGGAAATAGTGGGCGAATGGAAGCTCACGAAGCTCATCATTATTTACATAATCTGCCAGGCAGATACAACAAACCTGCAGAAGCCAAAGCACCAAAATATATTGTAAATACCAGCAAGACAGGTCTTCGATTCAGTGAAACAGTGGTCATTTGCAATCTAAGGAAATAGTTATTATTTAGATAACCAAGAGATAAGTGACCCTCCATCCAGACTGCTAGACTACTAGAAATGCAAATGGAAGATGAAACGCAACGGCGAACATATAAAAGACTCACAGCATCCTCAGCAGAAATCATGCGCTCTTTTTCAGTACCAGCAGCCAGGATCCCACCATCACCTTGGCTGTCCGAGTTAATTTCACTCTCTTCTCTATTTCGAGGTTGCTTTGATTTGAACTCATAGGTTGGTAGCGCATTAATCGATTCTGAGGTAGCACCTCGGTTGTGGCTCGTATCCTCTTGAAAGCCTGTGATAGATATGATGCAAGGCAAGCAGCAGCATATCATTGCACACAGAATGAAAGGCATGGCATACTCAATACAGCTGAACATAAGGAAAACTATACATAACCTGAGGAATAGGCAAATATTAGTGGTAGACCAGCATGCAGATGAAATGGGAACAAAAAAGCAAACTAGATTCATACCTGTACAAGTTAGGAGCATGTTGAGACAATAAGCGCCCACGAAATATCCACACATTTCCAACAACAAACCACGCAGCAAGGAAGCAGTCCAAGGCCATCTTGAAATGGCCAACTAGAGCATTAATCCTGCCAATTATCACATAGGACTTGCATGAAAAATTCATAACAAGGAAGAAGTCATGCCTGGAAAATTACACCAGGTTCCTATCTGGTTCTGTGACAGAAACAAAACATGCAAAGGTACTAGAAAAGATTAGACCAGATTTTGTGTGCCACTGGAAAATATCAGATTGTCCTGTATAATTAATGAAAGATTTTTATGGTCCCTTGATACATGTCTTAGTGTATGAAAGAACTTCATCTTTGTGAATGACCAGAGACGAGCATCCATTAAATGCATCTCTACACATAAAAAGGAAAAAAGGGGGTCCATTAACACTTATGTATCAAGGGAATTCACTAAGACATGTCATCCCTCTCAAACGTAAATAAATGATAGGTCTCCACTATTTACAATACTCATCAGCAAACGAAAGCCAGTATCTATGAGTTTTAACCTTCTATTGCTCGAGCTCTAGCATTCTTAGATTCGCAACAAGCCATACTTACTCTACAAAGGTCCAACTAGTTTAAACCCCGAGCCAGAATGGAATCCACTGCAATAATTTACAACAACAAGGCCAGTGAAAACAAAAAGGAATTTCATCCTCACCATAAACCACCCTCCAATTCCACAGATAACAGGTGTTTCTTAAAAGCTCCATGAGGGCTGGTATTGCTAGCATTGCAGGTTTCAAAAACAGAAGGGCCACAAATGTACTAATAGACCTACAAGTTATCCATGCTAATGCAACTCTTCGGCTGCACTTGATTCACGATAAAAGTGGAATAAGACCAAGTAATTTAACATACTAATTTGGGACTAATTAGGGATTGCCTACATTTCATGAAAGACCTAAGGAAACCACTAAGGCGGTGTTTGTATGCTAAATAGTTAACCCCACCAGTATTCACCCCTTAACCAGCTAACCACCAATTCGCAGCTTGGTGGGTACTCACTAACCACCATTAACATCTTTCAAAAAGTGAGGGGATGTTAATAAATAAACTGTAAAAAATGCCATTTAGGGATAAAGAAGTAGATAAAATAGGGACTGGAGGGGCTAAAGGGGTGGTTAAAGTTATTTCACCGTCCCCCCAAAATTAACTTAATCCAGTTGCCTACCATTTTGGCCCATTGACCGGATAAGATTAGTTACACATTTTATAGTGTTCGGCTAGTTCCTGATAACCTTATCCATCCTCTAATCAACACTCAAACCACGGTGTGACAAACCAACCAGAACCACTAATTTCAGAATGTACCAATCCGAACTGATGTGGAACCAAGTCAGGATGCCTGTTCAGGTCAGTAAGTGACCCAAACCACATCGAACTGAGCAAAACTCTGGCTTCACCCATCTTATATTGTTTATATATACCATGCTTGGACATCACATAAAACAAAGAAATCGAAGTTGACTTCTTGTCAGACAGAAGGAACTGATGCATGAGGGCAGAAATGAGCCAAGCTTAAGCAACCTAGGCTAAAATGAAGCTCGGCCTATTCTATAAATGAGCCAAACTCAAGCCAACTCATTGAAATCTGAGTGAAAGTTAAGAAATTGCATGAGAACGTAAAGCCTCTCAAGGATCTAGCACAAATATTTTTAGCTAATTTCCATTGTTTTATCTCAATAATATAGCTGAAATGCATTCTTTTGTATGTGAAGTTATTGGTTTAATAATTTTAATTCAAAGTAATTTTTTTATTATGAATAATAAGACAATAAATATTATAATTACATATCATCTATTTGTTATTCTATGTTGAGCTTAATAGAAACGAGCTCAAGTGAACCAAGCCTAGCTCTAGCTTAGCTTGTCTACAAATCAAGTGAGCAAAATTTGGAACCAAACACAAGATGCTAGCAGCCTGATCTTTTAACAGCCCTACTAAGACAATTGGATGGGATATTCAATGAGACAGAGGATATTCAATAGACAAAGCAAATTAGCAGGCTGGCAGTACAAGGTGGCTTGAGAGATTAGTTTTGTGATTAAATTTTGGTCAAGTGTTAGCATCAAACAAAAGTCTGGATATTTGTTTCAACTTTAAAGAAAGATTTTAACATGCTGTACTAGTCCACATGGCAAGTGGAGACCCTAGAAGATCTCTAGTTCTAATGACATTTCCTGATAGATGTTCAGAATACCTGCTTGTCCGATGATTAAAGAAGCCCCTTGAGGGTCTGAATCATCTAACATGTGTCCTGAACAAGTCTTTCACATCAGGTGAAGTCCCTCTGATGTCAAAAAATCTGGAATGCTTTATCATCTAATAGATGTACTTGTGAGTATTGGACAAAAGAGGTTTGCTGATGTGGAACATTTCGGTGCAAGTACCAGATCATGGAAAGAGGGAAATGAATAAACACTAAAAATTCATACTAATGCCCAGTGCACGGGCTATTAAACTTTAGGCTCAATCATCCATCATGCCTGAAATATCTTTTGACTTGCAAGCTCATGCTCCTAAGGAATAGTGCCATCATGATGCATTTACACTTAATACCTTTGTTTTAATACCTTTGTTTGTAATAAGCTGCCCAGATTGTTGTAACAGGTGTATATGTAACAGATATACAGCACATGGAACAGTAAAGTCTGAATCAAGGCAAGCACACCCTAGCCTTATTAGCTTAGCTCATTACACTCCTGGCATAATGAAACTAAAGGTAAGATGAAATCTGTAAATTTGAAATACATATTTTGCTTTAATTAGACCAATTCTTGTTCAAGGTAAATCCTACTGCCCAATAGCCAACATCTAAATGTAACTATCCACCTTGTCATGGAATGGCCCCTGCTGACATCCAACCCATAGAGCAACAACCAATTACTCAGTTGTAAGTTTTCCAATAAAAAACAAAAGAAGTGTTCCGTCACTTTAGAACATAGGTGGTAGAAAATGAATTTGATGTCATATATCATATCTTAAAGGATAGATAAAATTTGATCCAGCAATCAATAAAATTTTTTTAAAAAATAAAAACAAAAATTACATCTATCTTTCACACAGTGTGCCTCACACCAATAAATGGAAATGCCAAACAAGAACAAGACAAAAAGACAAGATCAAAGAGCAAGAGGTGTAATTTTCCGACAAAACTTAAGATTGTAATAAGAATCCATTGCCTAGAACATTACATAGAAAGAATAAGAAATGTGCTGCAGACTCATAGTTATGATGCTTTGCCCTAGGTGAGAGATAGAGCATTGCTATGATCATTTTTGCCTTCTGAGGCTTGTGTAAGAGAAATGGATGTGTAAGAAGTAAATCCAGGATAGTTGTTCAGAGAAGAACTTCGAAGTGAATCATATAAATCTTGCTCGGAGGCTTGACCATTGCGATGAATGTAAAGCCAATAAATATAAGGAAGAGTGGCAATACAGCCTGCTGTATAACCTATGATCCATGCAAATAATGGAGTTTTTGGATGTTCATGTCCTGCCAAGGAGACAACTACAATAGCTGCTATAATTTGTCTCACATTAACAACAAGCTCAATCAAAATCCACAAACCAGAATTCAAAGGGCTACTATGATGGCGAGCATAATTATTGCTTCTTCTGGTCAATGACACGTTCCTAGAATCAGATGAAGTTGGTGACACTGAAGATATTAGGAAGACCAGAGCTGGTCTGCTTGTCAACGGCCTATCTTCATAGTGCTATACGTTTGAGTCATTTGGTCATATCCATGAGTGTGATGTAGAAGTAGCACCACCCCTTGATATATCCATTAGGAGCTCACGTTCATTAACTTTAGCTGGTTGATCTATCAGCAAACAATGTCTGTCAGTTTGACCGTCACCATATGGTTCCAGAGGAGGAACAGCCATCAACATCCAACAATAAATATGAAGCAAAAGATAGCACATAAAAGTAGCAATGAGCCACTTTTCTATGCTTCATTTTCTTTTTCTGAGAAGCTAACATTTGTTTCATGCAAAACTCAGAAACAATACCAGACATGTCTACCAGTTCACCTTAACAATAGAAAAAACTTTTAGGAATTCCATCAAGCAAGCATATCTTAAAGGAGAAAATTCCTTTTTTTTTGTTTTTTCTTCTTCTATGAATAGAAATGTAAGTGGATCAATCCAAGCTGTAAAACTATTTATATTTTATTGCACAGTAGAAAAGCTACAGTGTTTTGTATCAAGTTATTACCGTATGAACCATGAAGCTTTAGATGCTTCAAACTGCCACTTGATGTTACCTGATTTAGCACATTGTAGACATTTCTATTTTATATAAACTTTATAAGTGCCTAGGCACCTGAAGAGGGCAAAGATGGTACTCAACTAAGCTGCCATAGTAAGGCCAATGTACTTAGAAGTCAAATTTCTAAATTATTTCACACCTTCTTAAATGTGACAAAGCCAGCAAAATTGTCGTTCAGAAACACTAGGTATGTATGATCATATTACTACAAGGAAACAAGGAAATAGTTCTATTAACAAGAAAATATTCTTCCTCCTGATGTTAATCTAAACACAAACTAATAATAAAGACCTTTAGTGAATAAGCCATGCCGACCTACCTTAACTATTCAAGTGCCGAAGCTTTAAATATGGAAGTCTATTGCACCACTTATCATCCACCATCACATTATCTGCTAACATTTTTCATTCTATGGTAAGCATCTGTAAGACCAAATCAAAATAATTCTCAAGAACATGTTAAAATTTTATATAAGAAGAAAGGTCATCAATAATTTTCAAAAGCTACTGCAACCATAAAGAAAGCAATATCAACCCATCAATAAATGGCATCAAACAATCTCTCGACTACAAATGAGAGAACGATATCAAAAATTCCCACCAAACCAAACAAGAGTTATCATAATCTTATGAAAGATAAGGATAGAAAAGTACCCTTCAACACCCAGAAAACCGACAATCCAGCAACCAAAACCGTATAAAGTTTGCAAAAATAATAAAAATAACATTTTTTTTATTTTTTTATTTAAAAAAAGTCTCGTAAGCCATATCCTAATTTACGACTTTCCGGCCAATTCAAAACCTATAATAATGCATTAAAAGGAACACTAACAAGATGAAATTTCCGACCTGAATTTCAAAAAAAAAAAAGGAATAGCAGCATCTCCCGCAAAGAAATCTTCAAGGAATTCGAGCCCGCTTCGGCCGGATTCAACCGGGGAATGGAACCCCGAAGCGAAGATGGGCAAAACCTAAATCAGGGGAGAGTTTCTGGCAATTAAAGGGACGAGAGGATGGGGGAAATCGGAGAAAGAAATAGCGAATCTTGCTACCGATTTGCCTTTGGCCCTTTATTTTATGGAAAGAATCTGTCGGTACTCCCAAGTTCCCATTCGTTTCCCCGCCCCTTTCTCTTTTTTTTGTTTTACCTCCAGGTTTTCTTAGCGCAGGAATTTTTTTGGCACCAGCCTTGGGCTTTTACGACCAGAGCTACCCCTTTCACGAGCGGCCCGCCCGAGTCAGACTCGTTTAAGGCCCGTTTTTTATTTTATTTTATAATTAAATGATATATTCAATTCAAAAAACTAGAGGGAATACGATCAAGATAATTTTAAAAAATTATATTTTTTAACTGTACATGAACATAGAGCCAATAAAATTATAAAATAAAAAAGCCAGTTTATATTCTAAATGAGAAAGACTTTGCATACCGCCTGGCAAAAAAAAAAAAAAAATTGGACCATTTAAATCTCACTTACATTTTTAATATCTATAACTTTATTTTTTATTAAAAAATTTATATAATAAAAAAATTATAAAAAATTATGATTTTCTGTTACTTGCATCATGGCAACCGTGATTGGATTATGATATGATATTTCGTATCATAAGATTAAAAAATATTTTTTATTAATTTTTTTAAAAAAATATTCTTGGCCTTATTCATAAAAGATTATCATTTAATAAATATATTTTTACCATTCAAACATATATTTAATATCAACAATTTATTTTTTATTAAAAATTTTAAATAATAAAAATTTCCTTTTTTTATAATGTTGACATCATGCTTATAAAATATCACAGGATTGAGGGTATTTTTTTTATCGAAAAATTTTAAAACTTTTTTTAAATATGAAAATATATTTTGACCTCTTGACATCCAATAAATAAGATCATGATACCATGTTCACGGAGGTGTCATAACTCAAGTATGTGATGTTATAATTCAAGTTAACATATATCATAATTTTTTATAAGGAATATTTTTGTCATTCAAAAATTTTAACAAAAAAGATAAAACTGCAAGTATTAAATGCACGTTGAAAACCAAGGCTTATATAGTCCAATATATTTGACAATGTATTATTTCTACACCACTTTCGATGGATAAAGAAATACTCTATTATAAATTTTAACCCAGCAGGTCAGACCAAGCTTGAAAATTAAATCTAATTTTAAAAATGGGCCAAGTTTCATCGATCCAACCCAAACCCTTATAAGGGTCCCAAAACCCTCTTCTTCTTCTTTTTTTTTTGTAAGGAAAAGGAAAAGAGGGGATAAATCCCGTCGCAGTTATCTCCCAAAAGGGCTCCCTCCCCGCCAGACCATGTTCGATACAGGCCTCATTTTTCACTTACCCTCCTCGCCGTAGGTGAGTATGTCAGCCTGACCCCGCTAAGCCGTCAGAGTAGTACACTTTCTCCCCACCCCGGTCACGTGAAAACCCTCTTCTTTGTTTTTAGCATTCTTTGCTCCTTCTTGATTGTCACTTATTTTATCCTTCCACTACTTTCCTGCATTGTTTAGTCTTCCCATCTTGCCTTCTTCCCGATATTTTTATCTCCTTGGCCCTTGTGTTTTTTTTGGTCCTTCTCCTTGATGGTCACCTCCTCTTCACTATCTTGATGCCTCCTTGCATCCTCCCTACCTCCTCGCTCCACTTCCTGAAAGGGATATGCCCTACAAGACAATCAATATTGTATCTCCCAAATCAATGTAATTGACAATATACTAATAAAAACATTATTTTTTCGTCATACGCTGTGTTTTTTGGGGATGTACGACAGAAGTTTTTTTTTATTTTTCTTTCCTTTCCAGGAGACTGATTCCTCCTTAGCTTGTTTAGGACAGAAGAGTTTCCCTTTTACAGAGTTATCTTCTCTGTTGAAACTCAAGTCTAAAACAAGAGATAGGAAGAATCTCTCGAACGGTGAAAGAAAAGAAGATACACTCTGTTTTTATTTCCTTTTACATTAAGACATTAGTGTCTTAAATCCTCCTCCTCCTTCAAGACAAGAGTGTATTCTTAGGACAAGGTCTTAAGAAAGGGAGAGGAAGAAGAAAGAAAGGAAGTAAGAAGTCCCTGCCGAGGAGTTTTTTAGCCATAGTCCTCTTGAGTTATAGGAGAAGAATTCAAGTGAAGGAACTTTTGAAGAAGCAAGCATCTTGATCAATTTTCTTGTGGATCACCATTGGAGGGTGGACGTTTGGATGCCTGGTGAATTCAAAAGGATCATTCAACATCAAGTTTTGATTCTACATCAAAATTGGATTTAGCGATAATAGGTTGGTGCCCTAATTCTAATAGTGTAGGTTTGCATGTTTCTCATATGTTTTAATCCTGAATAAGGAGATCCTGGCCAAGGGTTTTGGTGTAAATTTCATCATTTTGAAATTATCTTTTCACTGTGGTGCACTGGAAACCTTTCACTTCCCAATCGATCCCTTCTCGTTGTCCCATTGCTTCTTCCCAACCACCTCCTTCAACAGCGATCGGAAAGAAAAAGAAAAAGAAAACTCAAACATATGGTCTAACTTGGAAGCTCGAAGCTTAGGCCAGGCTTGGGTCTAAAAAATTACCTAGTTCCTTGAACTAGACATGACCCATTCGATAATCATACCTATTTGCATTCCTTATAAGAAATGTTTGAATATTACAAATATGTGGATGTGAGACTAGTGGTTCATTATGTCCATTTATATAGAGTTCAGGCAGTGTTCCTCGCATCTAACTTGCAAGTTTTATAGTTAGGAGTTCTGAAAAGCCTGTGGGGGCCATGCAGCTTGCTACTATTTAACCAGGATAAAAACAAATAGAATAATTTATATTTAAATCTAGTTTCTTATTAAATAAAATTTTGGACATCCAATTAATATCCATATTCATATATATTTCTATAAAAAAATGAAAATAAATATTAATAGATAACTTTCTGATCTATATTCGAATATTCGATTTTATTTATAATCTTGTTTAATTCTATATAACATTTGTAATTTTTTTAAAAATAAATAATTATGTTAACATATTATTAACCTAATTTATCATTTATTTAGTATTATATTAAATTATTTTATTATAAATTTTAATTATATGATTTATATTTTTTATTTATATCTATATTTTTAGTATTCAATTTATATATTTATTTAAAATAAATATAAGTATTATTACTGATGAATTCCAAGGTATCGATGAGGTTGGTTAAGGTGACGGTGAGCTCAGTTTTTTTTCAATGTGTAGTGGAAGCTCAAGGATATGACTGTTGTAGCTCCTCTATCGATGACAAGATCTTAAGTAAAATCATCTTGCTAGAATATTTCTGATAGAGATTCTTTGATAATCAAATTAGTTGGGATTTACAAAAAATATAGGAAAAAAAAAAAAAAAAAAAAGCGAGAGAGAGCAGGGGAGTGACTTTTATGAAAAAAACCCCCTACTCTCCCGATTTATGGAGTTCCATGGCCATTATCGGGATGAGCGAGACGTGAAGTGGTGGCACAATAACCGTTATAATTGTGATTAAGTATACAATAATGGCTATTTATGTGGTCTCATAGTTATAATTGCTTTAATAATATGATAATGGCCGAACAAGAGTAATTGCCAGCATGGTCATGCTTTCAATTTACCCATATCAAAGATGAATGGTGTCGGACATTACCAAGATGACTCCATTTTGATCATTACCATATCAGACAAAATATCCATTATATCAGGCATAAATTTTTATATCCAATCAGTATTCGTATCCCTATCAAATAAATAAATATGAATATAAATTTATTAGTATTAGGTCCATATCTAATACAATTTCAGACCTACATTAATGATCCAAATTGGTAGTGATATGGCTACATCGCTGACGTGGAGCGCGTGTCAGGTCCAGCTGGATACGGTTAGTATCACGTGAATTTTTTCTTTCAAAAGATCATCCGTTCAGGAAGAAGTGCTCATGCTCCTTCGCCAGGTGGCACATGAAATCTCGTTTACACCAGTCAGACGGGGCCCCGCAACCGAGAAACATAATCCTTGCGGGCATGAGCCTGAAACGGTTGGAAGCCCACCGTCAACGCCTCGAAAGGAGAGCTCCGGTGCTCGGCCCAAAGCCTCACCAGTCTTCTCCCTTTTGTGACACATTGCGGACGAGGCGGTCCGGCCACTTAGCTCCCGGACCCGAAGAAGAAGGGGGAGGAGAAGGTCCAGAGGTCTCAGGAAGCCTTCTGGAAGGAACGTGGGCTGAAGGCAGTTCGATGGTATAAAATGGACGGTAAAAACGGACGGAAAGATAAGTCGAAAGAGGGAGAAAACACCGAGAGAACGATCCTTGGAGGCCTGAAGAAGTCCTCAAGCGTGAGCTCGGTGAACCCAGCGCAGGAAGCCGGGCTTCAACTCCCCTCTTCCCCACAGTTCTTTCGTTTATATCTCCTCTAAGCACGGGAATCCTTCGGGAACCCGCCTCAGGGGATCTGTTCCATCTTGCCGTTCTCTAACTTGACCGTCGGAGTGTCCCCGCCGGAATATCCAGTCCAGATCTCTGACTTAGTTTTGCAGGTCCGGGAGCTTGGAGATCTCGAGGTGAGAGAATCCGAGACCGGTGCCAGCTCAAGAGCTACAGACCATCATGATGAGATCGGCAACAGGTAGATATTTTCGTCATGCACAAATCGATGTCCAGGCTTACGGGACATCGAGAAAAACACAGTAAAATGTAGCCAAGTCCATTCCATTTTTGCAACGACTAAATTCTTGGCGGGTTATATTAATCCTCCAAATTGCAGCGAGTAAAACTTATCAATGATGGCTGTATGTGAATCTGTTAAGCAAAATCATATATCGTGCATTCATATTTTTTAATCCTTGTTCATTATTTTAATTTTATGCCCTATGATTTGCGTTTCCCATCAAAATAGGTTCGATGTAAACAAACGTTCTGTAACACCGAACCAAATTTTATTTAGAAGCTCGTCAATTCTATCCATAGGATAATATAATGACACTATTGGACGTGCAAGCACATGCCTATCTAGCCGTGAAATAATAGTCCAAGCAACTCCCGTAGATTGGGTGAACCAAGAGAGGCACCATTAAATGAATAAGAAAGATGGTAGTGAAAACGACTCTTTAAAATTAATGACATGGCCTTGATGTATGATAAAACTTTAAAGTTATATTAAAAAAAAATCAATCAGGTGACATTCTTTTTCCCTTTTTATAATAATAAAACTTGTCGGACTCAACAAGCTTTCTATCGTCCGTGGTAGTGTCTACGTTAGGTTTAAAAAATAAAATCCATCCAAATTTATTTATCCAAATAGATAAAATGAAATGAATCATGTTACGAGCCTCTTATCATGCGCTCGGAGACGGTTCTCTTCCACAGGGTACATGGAATCGGTACAAATCACGGAGAATTGGTTAATCACTAAATTTAAAACATTTTTGCCGATAAAACATCTATGAGTCTATATGAACTTTTAATGTGAATAACGCCAAAGAATTTTCCAAATTAAATATATCCTCGTAAGAAGCAACGATCTCCATGGCTCAGATTCTCTCAACTTTCACGCTAATGTTAAAAAAGAAACAAAAGAAAAAGAAAAAGGAAAAAAAAAAAAAAAAAGGGGGTTTTGCGCAAGCGAAGCACCCATCTTCTGAAACGGAGCCAATTCCAGAGACGGGGTGAAAGAAAGGAGAATTTTTGCAACGTCCCTTTCTTAACATGATTGGGCCGCAAAGCGAAAACTTGAAATGGGCCAAGCGGATTTCTCTTCAGCATCTTAGGATGGGGGTGAACGATATAGACCTATTTACTTTTTTTTTTTTTTAATAAGAGTAATCAATCCACGATCCTGAAATAAGTATAGTAAAAAAAAATCAGAAATAAAAATATTTTTAAGAGACCTGGACATCTCCTCCAAATGAGGTCAGAAAATTTTAACCGAATGATTCGCTACAAAAGATGCCATTCAGTCAGTCATTTACTTTTTTTTTATTTTAATTACCGGTCCCAGAATCCCCCGAGATTGTTGATTTTTTTGGAATAATTTCATGTTCCACATCGCCGTGATGGACTTCACAATTGAGTTTCAAGTTGTAATATCGTTTTCGCAGTCAAAATGAGCATGGAACAAATTTATTAAAAATTTGTGAATCGGAGACATGGACTTGCGTGAATCAGCACCGCCTGTCCGTCACGTCTAATCATCACCACATGTGGACCGAGATTTAGAAAAGAGAGGAGTAAAGTTGAATGGGTGTTAGGAAACACGTGGACATCTCTCTCTCTCTACATCTCTATGTAGAGTTGTCGTTCAACAACTTCACCTAAATTCATGACCAACCTTGATGAGAGCTGGAGATGGCCTACTATTTATTGTTAAATTGAGAGAAGAAAGGCATCTTGAATCAATTCCACCTCCAGGACTCAAACTCGGGATGGAGATTGTTAACTAACAACAAACAACAAGCTTGTCGGTTTGCCGGTCAAGGGTGATAAATGTACTTGATCAGGAGAGTTTCTTAGAGAGCCGAGACTTTGCTAAATATAATATTTTCTCTTCTATCTTTCGAGGTTTTAGGCTAAAATTTTGGTGACTCGTCCTATAAATCTCTCATTTTGATTCGTTATCAGGTTTTACCACGTAAACGCTTACTTTATTAACGCAAAATCCAACATAAGTTGCTTGATTTGTACCTGAAGCTCGCCTCCAAGTACAACTCTTCGACCAGTTAACGTGCAAAATCAACTAGATGCACATGGGCTTATTAATTATTATGGTGAAGATCGCAGTTTGGTTTGCTTATCGAAGCCGAGAGCGGCCTTGCGGGATGGTATGGTATCGTAGAAACAAATTCCAAGCCAAAAGATACTTAATAAGGAAAAAAAATAATAATAAGTAAAAAGGAAAAAAAAAAAATGATCGTAAGTCAAAATAAAGAAGCACCGTAATGTAATTAAAAATTAAATAAATAAAAAAATCATCGAAATGGTAGTACAAGGTAAATGGATTTAATTTTATGTTCCGCATCTTTTAGATTCGAAGGATGATCAAATTCAAATAATTTTAGAATTAGTTCTGAAATCTAGGCATGGATGCATTGATCGGATTTTTTGATTGGGATTTCACCTGACATAATTATTTATATAATACGAAACTTTAAAATCATATTTAATATAATAAAAAAATATAATTTTATATATTTTGATCATACTAAAAATTAATAATAACTACACCGGTCGTCCACGTATTTTTTTTTTAAACATATAGAAATGAAAACAAGAAGCACCGTAAGTACTTATTTTAAACTAAGAAAAAAAAGGCGTGCTGGAAGCCCACGGTGAAACAAATCCTGCCACGGAGTGTCCTGGACCCATTACTTGTCAAGCGGTCGTGCTGGAGTTGGACTTTACACCGGACCACAAAAAAAATAATAAAATAAAAAATAAAAATTTACTCCTTGCGGTTCCAGGGCCTTCCCGGAGCCGATTTCCAGGAATGCGGACGGAGAAGGGCCGTAAACATATGATGCGATATTGCCATGTCGATTCACCGCCCTGGTGGCCTTTAGCTTGTTGGGAAAGACCCAAAACGATGGGCTTCGGCGTTACGGCAATGACCAGCGGACGGGTAACCATTAAAATAGTACCTTGAGGCTCTCCGAAGCCCTTTCCAATCAAGTTCTTTGATTGATAAATATTATAAAAAAAAAAATTTATTTTTAATCATATACAATATTTATTTACTAAATATTTAAAAAAAATACTTAGCTGGAAAATAAATAAACCATTTTTCATGAACTAGAAAATATTTTTTATTATATTTTAAATATTTCTTTACTTATAATAATAATATAATCATATATATAACAATGATATAATGTATATTATAATATAATATATATTATTATAAATTATATTATATATAAAATAATATAATAATTAATATATAATATGATATAAATTATATAGGATTTTTAGTATGCTGCTTCAAATTTTTTTTTATTTATATTTTTTATTATTATATTAGAAATGAATTGTTTGAATCGTAACATTTTGAAAGGCAACGTACATGATGGGTATGGTAAATATTTTGATGATTTATTTTTTAATCAAAAGATATCTTCGTCATGAGTGGTGATCAAATTTGGAACTACAACCTTTATCATGGGTGGTGCATGAAGGGGGAGGGTAGGGGGATCATGGAGGTGGGTGGAGTGGGGTGAGTTAGCACGGAAGGGCCGTGGGAGGGTGGGGCAGGGTGGCTTGAAGCAAAGGTAGTAGCAGGTGAGAGGGGGGGGCTGGTAGGGTGATGAGAAGGTGCTGAGAGATGAGGGAGGGAGTTCTTGGAGGAGCTCTAGGGTGGCAAAGGGTAGCGGGGTGACGAGCTCCAAGTACCATGGGGGGTAGGGGGTGGACCGACAAATCACAAGCACCACAAGAGAGGGGGTGTGGGGGTCAGCATGGAGGAGTCATGGGTGGTGGGGTAGGGGGCGACAAGAGCTAATGAGCTACGAGAAGCGAGCAAGCAACCTATATATGACAGGGGGGGAAGCGAGTGGTAAGGAAATGGATGGTTGGGAGATAGGTGATGCGTGCATCACTAGTGGCAAAATATGGGGCTTTAGTGATAGTCGAATGGTCCATGCCCTTCTTGAAAAAAGGTTACACCATCATCGTCACCATCAAGTCCGACCACCTCCATTCCCTTCAAGCGGCGGTGATACCTTGCATCTCCGGCCATTAATGTGAGGCTAACCTCCTCGACAACTCCACTCTCATTGCCATTGTCGTGACTGCACGACCATCTTCCATGTGGCACCCCTTGTATCCTCGAGGACCCGATGAATCCTTGATTGGAGTTTGTTTTGCCGTGGTATAGGAGATGCTCCAACGAAGATGGGAAGGCAAGGCCATAGAAAAGGGAGAATAATAATTTTTTTTATAATAAAATATTAAAAAAAATGATATTAAAATATCTTAAATATTTTTAATGATAAAATTCTATCTTAAATATGGATAGATTTTAATAATTTATTTAAAAAGTAGTGATGCGGGAGAGAGACCATGCCTTAGCTTATCAAAGAGACATATATGGTACTAAAAAAAAAAGAGAAAAAAAAAAGAAGAAGATGGAAACATGCATAGTTTACATCACTAATGCTGTGATTATTGAACCAGCGCATCTCCAGAATTAATATCTATTTATTTATTTATTTATTTTTGTTAAGAAACTAATATCTATATATATTAACTAATTCCTGGGTAATATTAAACCTGAACATCCAAGGCCCCATCCATGTGCCTTCATATCATTATTTTGATCTTCGCCTCTATTATATTCTTATTTTTTATTTTTTAAAAAAATAAATCGATCCATGTGGAGAGAGCAACTTACGCACGGCATTTCAACGTCATGGATGGCCTACTGCATCTTTGTATAATTATCTTGTGCGAATTGAATTCTGTTAATTGTAGCGTATATTATCGAGTATTTGCGATATTCACGTACGCGTATGATTTTCTACCAAATTCGGTCAAAGTAAATGGCAAGGTTTACCTTGAAAAAAAGAATACATGACAAGGACCTCTCCTTTTCTTATGGTGACATTTATTTGACTAGCCTGATTTAGTACATGATGTCCTACCAGCTAGTGGCACGATTCGCATCCTAATAATTGCTAGAGTCCGTATTAAGAACTGGATGCTTGAATATGCTATTGGTGTGCAGTCCTTTATTTCCTGCAAATAGAAACCCGGTCCTCGCCACTACCTTCGCCGAAGGTCAGGCTCTGCAAGAGATTAATATATACAGAGGTCAAGTCGAGCATTAACATATTACGAAATTGAATCCATGCTCTTTTGCCACCTGGTTGCACCATTTAAATCAAGATTCAATGGCTCTTATCTAAATTTTTTACTCTCGTCGCTATGCGTATACATATTGGTTGTCTGGTTCAAGACTAGTAGTATATTGAACGTGGTTTGTTTTTCTTGTAATATCATAATTACTTGCATTGCATGCTACATGGGCTATCAACAGGTCCAATGACTTTCCCAAATTATGCACTATTTTCTTCTCAGATAGAGAAATTTGTTCTCTAGTTTAGGGAACGTGATTACGTTGATTTTAGATGTTGTTCCATTTGGTCAAGAGCCAGCCCTAGCGACCATGAATCAATAGTTGCATTAATTGTTTTCGGGCACCGATTAGGTGAAAAGCCATGTCCCGTTACCTTAAATATCGATCGAGGGTAGAAGAGCCTTATTTCGGTATCTAGATGGTACCGTTATCTTTTCACAACACGTGCTTTGGGTACGGATATGCTACCACTTGCCATTGCTATCGGCGTGCATCAACTTTATACTCCCAGAACATGATGCCTTCTCGTCCATCTGCTTTGCTTGGAGACGTAGCTTTATTATTTGTCTCCTCTGCTTGGTTTAACCCACCGTCCCCTTCTTTTTCCATGTTTATTTTATTTTTTAGGGTGATTTTCAATACCAGGCTAAAACTCGGGTTAAATGGATAATGAGAACTGACATATTGTAGCACTTTTACAAGGTACAACATATTTTATAATTATATTAGTTGCAAGTGTTTTTCCCGCGAGCGAGACAATTTTTTTTTTTTTTTTTTTTAAGCCAGTAAACCTAAGTCATAACCATATCGAATTAACAATCGAGTTACGTACCCTCTTTTTTTTGAAAAAAATAATTTTACGTGCATCACAGAAAGGAAAACAATTTAACCAAAAGAAGCCGTTATTGGAAGATAGAGACTGAATTTTTCGTGGTACGACATTTAGTGGCTGCTATTAGCAAATTAACAGTCGTCAAAATAAGCCAAAGTTTATATGGCACGTATGATGCATCTTATTCAATCGTGGCAGCCATAAAAATCAACCTGCTGGACAACCGTTCAACGGTTCTCCAAACCATTCAGTGGCTGTGTGGGTCCAATGGCGTTGCGCACTGTTTTGCTGGCCAGCAAGGCTGCAGAGGCGATAGAGCATTCACCGGGTGGTGAGACCAGCCTAGCTATTAGAATGATTTAGCCATCTAGGTCGGTAGGTCCCTTTCCCTTCTATTTTTATTTTTGAAATGTGCTCCAGTCTAAATTTAAGCGTAGAGCGAGAACACCACTCTACTCCCGAAATGGCCCCTTCCTTTCCCGCCCGGGTCTTCGTCAAAATTTGACGGAATTTATTTAAAATTTAGATGACTTAACAATGGGCGGCCATCTTACGTATATCATTTTTTTTTTTTTTTGGGTAAAGCATTATATGTACCACTTCAGTCAAACCGTTGAACGTATATCTCACGTCAGGAAAGTCTTCGATATACGCGGATACGCCATGAAGCGATGTTCTATGTTTATATTTAAAAAATAAAAACTTCCCGGATATTTTGCGGACTTTCGAACTACCTTCGTAATTTGATGCGCATCCCAAGGGCATTTTAGTCATACTGGGGTATTACAGGGCTCGATCTTGATTTGAAATAGTTGTTACAGTTGCTGGCGGAGGAGATGGCAGCGGGGCTAGCAATGTGGTATAAATACCGCCGGCCCATGGCCTCTCCTCCTTAAATAAATAACAGCTGTCCTGGAACCGACGCTTTCCCATCTTCCGGCTCTCTCTCCCCCCTCTCGTGCGCTGGAGAACAAAACCCTAATCCTGGAAAGAAGGCCAAAGGAAGGAGAAGGAGAGGACGAGGAGGACTGATAGGGGAGCGCGAGTGAGCTAGCTTTTGGACCGAGGAGGCTTGCTGTTTCTCTTGACTTCCCGTGCAAAGGTTCGGAGGCGATCCATCTTCCTCTCTTTCTCATTCTCTCTCTTTTCCCGCCCGACTTAATGGATCTCGGGTTGATTTGCGGAGGTGCGATCGCCTTTATCCCGTTGATGCTGCGGTCTTTTGAATGTTGCGCGGTTTGCGATCGATCTTTGGTTGAGGGACATTTCCGATCTAAGTGGTTTACGTCGTTTTGTTTTCTTTCGGTACTCTGAACTTTGTTGGATTATTTCATTTTTATTTTTTATCTAAGAATGGTGCTTGCTGCTGGATTTTGTGTATTTTTTTTTTTTTTAAGTAATGGTGAAAATCATCCCCTTTCCCCCGGTGGGCGGATTGCTTTGTTTTGAGGTCTGTACTTATGGTGATGATAATTGTCAAGAATTTCTCCTCTTTGTTTCGTCCCCGTGGACGTGGTTGTCCACGATTTTATTATTTTACTTGTTAAAACTATGATGAAATGCCGATCCTTTTATTTTTTACTTATATGACCAATTTAAGTCGAGGGAAATTTGGGAATCTGTAACTTAATTTAAATCTTGTTTTTTCAATATATTTTTCTTTATGGAAGAATGTTCTAAAAGAACAAAAGATGAAATCGTTTCGTTTTTTTTTTTTTTTTTTTTTAAATGATGGAGGGGTGGTCTTCTATATGGATTAATCGATGAGATCTGTTGTGATGCGTTAGAACTTACATTTCCTAATTTTATGAAGTCTAACAAAAATTAGGGGTTTTCTCGTCTTCAACCTAACAGGTTGAAAAAAAAAAAAGTCGTGATCGACAGATCGGGCTGATCGAGGTAATTTGGTAAAGAGTGTATCCATATCCCCATCATGGTTGCTTCAGTTGCTGCTTCGGCCTTTTTCCCCACACCATCTTCCTCCTCCACGGCGTCAGCAAAAGCTTCGAAGACTATTGGTGAAGGCTCTGAGAGTTTGGATGTTCGGGGTATCGTAGCCAAACCCACCTCTTCTTCAGCGGCTATGCAGGGTAAGGTGAAGGCCAAAGCCGTCCCCAAGATCAATGGCGCGAAGGTTGGCCTGAAAACTGAATCCTTAAAGGCCGAGGAAGATGCTGCTCCTTCTTCAGCCCCGAGGACTTTCTATAATCAATTGCCTGACTGGAGTGTGCTCCTTGCCGCCGTAACGACGATCTTTTTGGCTGCAGAGAAGCAGTGGACCCTTCTTGATTGGAAGCCACGGCGTCCTGACATGCTTACAGATGCATTTAGCCTTGGCAAGATCGTGCAGGATGGGCTAGTTTTCAGGCAGAACTTTTCCATCAGGTCATATGAGATTGGGGCTGATCGGACGGCTTCTATAGAAACGCTAATGAACCATCTACAGGTGAGCTGAAGGATAATCTAGCATGATCAATTTCTGTCTCCTATTGCATTTGATTTCTCACGATGCTGCATGTCTGCAGGAAACAGCACTTAATCATGTGAGGAATGCTGGACTCCTGGGCGATGGCTTTGGTGCCACACCAGAGATGAGTAAAAGAAATTTGATTTGGGTTGTCACTAAAATACAGGTCCTGGTTGAGCGCTATCCTTCCTGGTATTTTCCTTCTCCAGATCATATCCGTTCTTTTGCTCGCTCTAAATAAGTAAAACCAATGGTAAATTTATTTGCTCTTAGTAGTTCTTAGGAATTGATGTTACAATCTGTATTCCTGGGAATGCTTTGGTTATTGCCTGATGCTTATGATAAAATGATTGAAATCAATTTATGCAACTAAAATGGGTTTTGAAAGCCTGGCATCTCAACCGGTCTAGTCCTGCTTTGCAACTGATGGCTGGAATAGTTTGAATATAGCTGAGATATTCTGTTCTCTAAGATGTTTGCTAGAATCAAATATATTGCAGTATCCATGAAAATATAAAACCAAGATTAATGATTATGTCAAGTAATTGATTTTGGTATGATAATTTAATAGTCCGTTGAAGATTGCAAAATATATCATTGGAAAATTTCAGGTATGTTGGTTTATACCATCCAAAATGACTAGGACTGAGATTTATATGTGCCGTGGGAGAGTGGATAATGAGACAAATTGATATCTTGATCGAGATGGAATCTTGATTGAGATGGATACTTGGCATCCGACATAACCCCCTCAAGCAATTATTTGGGATTGGATGCTTTGATTCATTGTGGCTTAAGTCTCTTGGGTAAATTATCCTGGAGTAGATATGGGTCTGATGGGTTTAGAAAGTGAAACTTTGTTCATAGTCTACGGCTGTTCAAAAAATAAGTTATTTCTTTCAGAAACTTTTTGCAGAGGCAGACATTAATTACAATTTTCTTCGGTTGTTGAACTTCTAGCTCTTGAACTTTCAGTCTATGTATTCCTGTTTCAATAAGAGTCTACCCGTTGTGGTTTACTCCCCTTTTTCTTTTTGTTTACAGCATATATGGTCATAAATGGGATTTTGTGAATTCTTTTGTCACCTTGGAAAGTCAAAGCAGAGATCCGCCACATTGTACTATACATAACTATGAAAATCCTGTAAATTCTCATTCAAACTTTTCTGCTGTAATACTTTGCTTGACTCTATTTTGTTGATTCACTTGTTTATTTCTTGCAAGCATGGTTTTCTTGCTTCATTATCCTTTTAACTTTTCTAGGATATTATTGTTCAAAGCATGTCATAAATGGTCATGAGGTGGTTTTTGACTATTTCATCATTTGTGATGAAATTCTGAATAGATTTTTCTGAGGTATTTGTACTGGACTAAAACCACTTTGACTTTGTTGATTTATCCATCAGTCGAGTCAAAACTTCAAGCTTTTTACTCCTATTGTTTTTCTTAGACTTCAAAAGACTAAGGATGCATTTGGTGCATTGCTAGGCAATCTTGAAAGGTAATGTGGATTGTTAGCAATATAGATTGTAGGTAATATGATTTTTTTTGTTTGGTACATGCAGATAATATTGCATAATATAAAATCAAAATTTCAAACTATCCTTAAATTAAATCTATATTATATTTATAAAAATATCTTTTTTATATTGTATTTATTTATTATATATATATTCTTTTTTTGCTTCTCTACTTTTTCAGTTTCCCCCACCACCTACCCTTGTCGGCGTCGTGCACCCTGTCCTCGTCGGCACCACCCCTCTTCCCCTTCTCCTTCTTCACCCCCCCTTCTCCTCCATTGGTTCACCATCCCCTGTCCTCGTTGACGTCGCCCCCATTCTCCTTCTCCTTCTTCACTCCCCTTAACTTTTTTTGGTTTACCACTTCTCGCCCTCGCTCGGGCCGCCCCTGCCGGGCGCCCTTTTCCTTTCTTTCTTCGGTGTGATCCAACGATGGCTTTCCCTTTCCTACGAGCCCTGGCGATGGATTCCCCTCCCCCTTGAGCTATAGTGACCTCCCTACAAGCCTCTTGCACCTCCGTTGTGGACCCCTCTCTACCGGTCGATTGGCGACGAGGAGGGGTCGGAGGATGGTTGACAGGCGGTGAGTGGGGTGCGTCGATGGGCGATAGAGGGGTTGCCACGATGGGGGGAGCGCAGAAAGGAAGAGGAAGAGAGAAGGGGAGGGTAGTATTATCTAAAAGATTATCTGGGATGTGGTTATCTGGATTACTATTATTTTTAAAGGCAATCCAGATTATCTCTTGGAAGGCAATCCATATATTACTTGGTAATCTATGTTGTCATAAAAGAAACTCACCAAATGCAGTAATATAGTAGGGCCCTTTTAAATTGCTGGTAATAGATAGATTGTCAACTACCAAATGCAACCTAATTGAGATCGTATCTATGTTTTATTACATGCATAGCCATGCTGGAGGTATGCTTCATCTAGTAATTGGCTTGATAGAGGAAAATGGATAATTTGGTTTCTTTGCAAATATAGATCATGATAATGTTGAATCTTAACATATAATTTTGTTTACTAGTGTTTTTGATTTGTTTTTACAGGGGGGATGTTGTTGAAGTAGATACATGGGTCGG
This sequence comes from Areca catechu, assembly GCA_021397845.1. NCBI lineage: Eukaryota > Viridiplantae > Streptophyta > Magnoliopsida > Arecales > Arecaceae > Areca > Areca catechu. Next base: position 188,881,281 of record CM038043.1, read on the forward strand.
TGGATCCGGTAAAAATGGGATGCGGCGTGATTGGCATGTTCGTGACTACCGAACAGGCCAAACTATATTGAGAGCAACCAGGTTGGCATTTGCTTTTCTAGCATGAACATTACTGAGCATCTTGTGTCATTCTTTGATTTCATTTTCTTTTTTTAAAACTCAGTATCGATTTCTTTATGCTTGTTTTGATTCTTATACCACTTAACATGGGTGTGCTGACTAATGGTTTTTGGCTTTTCTTCTGGACATCCAGTGTGTGGGTGATGATGAATAAACACACTAGGAAGTTGTCTAAAATGCCCGAAGAAGTCAGAGCAGAGATAGGGCCCTACTTTGTCGAACATGCTGCTATTTTGGACGAGGATGGCAGAAAGCTTCCTAAGCTTGATGAGGATACCGCAGATTGTATTAAATGGGGCCTGACTGTAAGTATGAGGTCGACATATGAAGTGATTTTGATTTTCCATTCATTTCATCAGCTGTATGTTTTCATATTATGTCACTTATGTATATTTTTACACTTATATTATGCAGCCTCGATGGAGTGATTTAGATGTGAATCAGCATGTGAACAATGTCAAATATATAGGCTGGATTCTTGAGGTAATTTTGGAGAGCTGTCAACTATCTTAGCACTTACCTCTGCTTATATATGTTTGCAAGTGTTTTGTTGGACGAACCTTACTATTTTGCATGCTTTTGGCATTACCCTGTTAGGAAAAGAAAAACAAGGATTGTGATTTACCCGTAGCTTATCCTCTGAAATTAAGAAAGTTCTTTGTGCTTGCAACATGATGGTTTCGACATTTCTTTTGCCCTACGTTTACTTTATATTATTTCATAATGTATAGTAAGGCTCAGATACATGTGCCTTATGGATGCTTTTATATGCAGAGCCTTGAAAAGAGGGGGGAACTATGATCGTGATTTACCAGTATCTCATCCTCTGAAGTTTAGCAAAGTCTTTATGCTACTAACATATCAGTTTAAACATTTCTTTTATGGTATTGTTAGTTGATATTATTTCATAATGTATTGTAAGGCTCGGTTAGATGTATCATGTGGATGGGATGTATATGTGGTCTTGAAAAAATCTTTGATTCCTCTGAAGTTTAGAAAATTCTTTGTGCTACCAGCATAATGGTCTCAACATTTCTTTTGCACTATGTTTATTTGATATTATTTTATAATCTGTAGCAAGTCCTAGTTGCTCAAAACCATATGAACACGCCTATGTGCTTGTCTTGGAAAATAAGGACATTATTGTTTGTTAAAATTTAAGGACCCCTATTATTGGACACAACTATGAACAGTATATGGTTTTGCACGTTTAGTTAGGCATCTAAAGAAATTAATAGAATATCACAATAACATTTCTTATGATCCATACAAGAACATCTACATTTGCAAAGTCCATCATTTAGTCAAAACTCAAGTGCATAATGCTCTAGTTCCTACTCGAAGAAATACTAAAATTATGATCCATCAGGTGTGTCACTATACAGGTTAACATTCATAAAGATAATGATCAAACAAACTATAACCACATGGGAAAACATATACAGGAAGCGTTTTAAAAGCGTGATACAGAATAAATATGACATGTATCCTAGTGCTATCAGCTATGCAATTTGAAATATCTTTATTTTGGCTGATGTGTCATCCCTCAAATGTGCAGCTGTAATACTTTGTCATAGGTCTGTTATAAGGTAGTCTAAGTCTTGAAATATTTCCTTTTTATGGAAATGCTTGCAGCATGATTTTTTTAAAATTTGCCTTGCAGCTTACACAAATAATTACATCAAAAAGCCATCCAGATTGAGATAATATCACAGCTCATATTTGCAAATCTTGTCAGTCTTTGTTTTTCCGGTTGCCCATTGAAGCACATTATGTGCATTCCTTTGTCTGCATTTTTGTATTCATGCTCTACAATTCCACAGATATCGAGCTGGTAATCTCTTTGTTTGAGTTAGCTTTTCCTGTGACACTTCTGCCTTGCCTGCATGCTTTGTCAGTCACGTTTTCTTATTGCTTTTCAGCAAAACTCTTCTGGTGCTGTTAGATGCTCTTCGTATTTGTAAATGGCAACTTCTTGATGAATTTCACATGATTCTAGCCCATGGAAACTAATGGACCGTGCTGGCTCTTTTTTTTTTTTTCCTGTTAATCTGAATATTCCTTGCAAGTTCTGCTACAGTTCCAAATCTACGTATGTTTTCTTTTGTGAAACAATTTAATAGTGTTGGGTTGGTGAACCTCGCCGCTAATTTATTTTTTGTACGGTGCAACATGTTCTCCAAGTACTTTATATTTGTTATATTATGTTTGCAGAGCGCTCCAATATCAATCCTGGAGAATCACGAGCTTGCAAGCATGACTCTGGAATATAGGAGGGAATGTGGGAGGGACAGCGTTCTGCAATCCCTCACTGCTGTCTCTAATGACTGCACTGGTGGCCTTGCAGAAGCTAGCATCGAGTGCCAGCATCTGCTGCAGCTGGAATGCGGTGCCGAGCTTGTGAGGGGACGGACACAGTGGAGGCCCAGGCGCGCCCCTGGACTTGGGAACATGGCGCCCACTTCATCTGGAAGTGCTTGATTTGGCGTTTAAATACGGATGCTTTCCATTCTCAATTGGGGCGGGAGGGAGCCTAGTGGGTTTAGTCTTTTCTTTTTAATAATTGTTCCTGTAAAATTCCGAGTTATCGAATGTAGGAATAGGGGGTCCAGATCTTATTGCTTATCATGTTTGCTGGTTTTTTCTGCCCTTCCTCTTACCATCCTGACTTGATTTTCATTGGTTTCATACTGTATGCTCTTTGTAAGTAATTAAGCAATGCTGCTGCATAATTTTCTGCCAAAATTTGGGAAGTAACTAATTAGATTTTGATTGGTATGATGAATTTTTCTACTTTGGGCTTCCCCACCAAGACGTATGTGGGCTAAATGCGGTTGTGGGATTGGAGAGCATTGGTGCCCGGTCTTCTGTTGTAAGAGGGCAGGTGTATATCAAGCTGCAGGTTTTTTTGGAGGTGCTCTCTCTGGCTCTTCGTTGGCGGGATATAATGGAAGCCACAGATCCTGAACAAATTTGATCGGGAGCATTTGCTCTTGATCTGAATGTGTGATGCACCCCCCTACCCCCCATATTTTCACTTTTCTCTGACAGTTTTTTAACTCCCGAAAGCAATCTAATTTTCCTTTTGGTTTTAAGATGTCTTCTACCGGTAGGGACGTTGTCCTCGGTGTACGCAGGCTCGGAAGTGGTCCATGACGCTGTTTTTTTTCATGTAAAGTGGTACATTTAATTCATTGATGTCGAATGAATATAACTTAAAGTTATAAAGGATGATATTGTGAAGATGTACGAAGGTATTCTATCAAGTGGATCATAAAATAGAATTAGAGTGATTGGTGGCATAGGAGGTCATCCAATTTATCGTAGAGTTGGCCTTCTGATAAATATGCCAAACTATGATGGGCGGCATAGAAAACCATTCAATTTGTCGTAGAGTTGGCCTTCCGATAAATATGCCAAACTGTAATCGACACATTTTTGTAGAAGTCCAATATTCTGGATGATAGGGTGAGCCGACGGAGATCTCAGTGTCTGACGAATCCAAGAAATTAGAATTAGGTCGTGGATTCATCCTCAATAATGACGGTCTAGATGGAGGATTCGATGAGCATACATAATTCCCGTCTAGGCAGCATACAACCCGCATTCATGATTGACAGATCATGGAGATAAACACCCCCTGCAACCAAAAACTTGTGCCGAGAGTCATGGATGACAAAGGCTGCTCTCCCTGTGCATCCCGAAGACTCCCATCAAAATTGTCTATGAAGTGTTGCGGAGGAGGGGGTTTCCAAAAGATGAAAACCCGACCGGGCGCTCGCAAAGTGGAAGAACCCCAGATCTTCGAAGACCTTACAGACAATCTCGAAAACTCGGGTATAAGCCCAAGCTCTCTCAACAATCATCCTAGTAAAGCTTCTGATCGAGCTAAAGACTATATATCATTCCGAGTGAGCCAGATATGGTAAGCAATATAAACAAGAAAAGTAGCATAGGGAAGGCTGTACCAGGAGTCAGCAATCCCAAGAATGTTTCCTCCCTATCCTCCACCTGAGAAAAAAGCTCCTTGAAGCCCGCCGTCCTCCACATGTGCCACGCCCGAAGACAGAAACAAAGCATGGACCTGTGTCTCGCTGTCTGCCCCACAGGCTGGGCACACTGGAGACAAGTGGAGATCTCTCGCAACCAGGAAATCTCTAGTAGGGAGACGATGCCATATAAGTTTTCATAGAAAAAAGGAAACTTTGGGATGAATCGGAAGCGTCCAAACCCAACCAATGTGATAGGGTATAGAGTAATGCCTGGTAGGTCGCTAACTGGCATCAAGAAGAGCCGGATGGTAACCGTTTCTGGCTCTCATCATAAATGACCACATACTATCAGGACACAAATAAAATCTGGCTACATGCCTCCCCAGCAAGGCCTCTCTCTTGGAAACAAGAGAGTGAATCCCCAAACCGCCAATCAGGGTCGGCTGACAAACTATTTGCCACCTCATCAGATAGATCCTCCAGCATGCTGAAGCAGAATTCCACAGAAATGCTCGGATTATCTGCTCAATCTTGAGGATGGCGGTCTTGGGGATGATAGCATTAGAAAGAAGATAAATAGGAAGAGATGTGAGGACCGATCTAATGAGGATAATCTTGCCCTCCCTGCCAACTCTCAATCCTCTCCTGAACTGCCAGTACCATAAGGGTAGTACCATAAGGGCACATTCCGCCATGCTCAGTCCAGTACCTGAGATGGGCACACCCAAATACCGGAGAGGGCCCTGGCACTCAGCAATACCGAGAATATCTAGTATCCTGTGATGGAGGCGGGTATGCATCTTCGGACTGAAATGGATTCTAGATTTTTGTATATTAACTCTCTACCTCGATGCCATATAGTAGTTTACTGTCACTCTCCGAAAACCATGTGCATAGACAACCGAAGCCCAGCCAAAAAGCAAACAATCATCTACAAATAAAAGATGTGAGATTGCAGGAGCACCAGGAGCGGGAATGTATGGCTGGATGACCAAATCCCGCAACACTCTCGATAAGTAGTCAACACTAATAATGAAAAGAAATGGAGAGAGAGGACAACCTTGACGAAGGTCGACACTTGATTGAAAAAACTCTGTGGGGGAGCCATTAACAAGAAGAGCAAACGAAGGTCTGATAACACAAACCATAACCCTGGAGATCCATAATCGATGAAAACCAAAATCCTACAAAGCTTTCACAAGAAACTCCCAATCCACGCAGTCATATGCCCTCTCCATATTAAGCTTAATAGCCATCAAATTGCGGTGGATAGGAGATTGTCGGAGATCAGACATAAATTCCTGAGCTATAAGCACATTATCATAAATGCACTGAGCACCAACAAAGGCTCCCTGCTCAGGACTGATCAGCTACGGGAGAATCGGCTTCATCCTATTAACCATTAGTTTAGCACACAACTTATAAAAAGTGTTACATAAATTAATAAGCCTGAAATGACTGGGTTTAGAAGTATCAGAGCGCTTAGGGATGAGAGCGACATAAGTCTGCTTCCATCTATTGGACATTCTACCTGAAAGAAAAAATAGCTGAACATCAGCTACAATATCGGACCGAATAATGTCCCAATATCTCTAAAAAAAGAAAGAGGGAAAACCATATGGACCAGGAGCTTTGTCCTCCCCTAGAGACCAAAGGGCGGACTGAACGTCCTCTAAAATTGGAGCAAGAAGTACTGAGTTATGGAAAGAAGAGATAGTATCCAGAGGAGGAAAGTATGAAACTGAGTGAGAAACTCTACTCGAGACAGACCACCTAGAGCTGAAGTACATCAACATCTGCCTCCTTATGGCATCCTCGTCCTCAAGCCACTGACCATCAACAGAGTGCAAAGCTCTAATTTTGTTTTTATGTATGTGGATAATGGTGGCTTGGTGAAAGAAGTAGGTATTCCTGTGCTCCTCCCATAGCCACTGAACTCTGAATTTTTGTCTCCAGATAACCTCTTGATTATGAAGAAGAGAGTGATACAAAGATAGGTGAGTCCGAAGTAGTGGCATGTCATCCTTCGATAAGCCCCTGACCCTCTCCTCCTTGTTCTGCAGATCCTTGATAGAGCTTTCAACAAACTCCAATTTAGCAAACACATTGCCCATCTCAACCCTATTCCACTGGAGCAAACGCCTCATGAGAAGCTCCAATCTCCTAGAAATACAGTAAGAAGCATCTTCCCAAACAGGAATCCTCAGACCTTCCTGACGATATCCCTGGATCTTAGATATGAGAGCCAAAATTTCTTAAATCTGAAAGGGATGGACCCCCGAGTAGAAGCATCTGTGGATAACATAAGCGGGCAATGATCTGAGGCAATCCGGTTATGGTGCCGAACAGTATACTCCGGGAACAAACTGAGCCATGGGGAGGTAGCAAAGAATTTGTCAAGTCTCTCCTACACTTTGACAGCACTAGAACGGTTATTGCACCATGTGTAGAGAGGCCCAACAAAACCCATATCCACCAAACCTTTGCTAGAACGGTTATTGCACCATGTGTAGAGAGGCCCAACAAAACCCATATCCACCAAACCTTTGCTATGAATGAAGTTGGCAAACTCCCTTGAAGATACGTCATCCATAAAGGGTCGACCCCCTCTTTTCTCCTCAGCCCGGTCCACAGTTAAAGTCTCCCACAACTTTTGTTGGAAAGCCCTGATCAGCCAAAGCCGACACCTCCTCCCAAACCACCCTTCTCTTCCTATAAGCTATGCTGGCATAGACACCACATAAAAGCCAGGTATGCTTATTTGGTTCCGACACCACTATAGCCACTAGCTGAGATGAGCGATGAAACACATTCACTCTAGCAACTTCCATATCCCAAGTAACTATGATGCCTCCGGACCGACCCTGAGAGTCAATCAAATAAAAGCCCCAATCACGAGGAAGACATCATCGAATTCGCTCCAGACCAGGCCCAGATAGCTGAGTCTCCAAAAGAACACAAATATTAGGATGAAACAACTGAACAAACCTAATATAAGAAGATAGAAAGGAGGGTTTCCCCACCCCTCTTACATTCCAGACAAAGGTTTTCATTACAATTAAGAAGACTTGGATGAGGCAGACCCCTGTCCAACTTCATCCCCAGACTTTGCAAGCATTTTGACCCTTACTGCATTCCCCCCCGCAGCCTCCAGTGCCTGTTGTAGCTTCTCTGCTATGGCCTCATGTCCAAGTTCCACCTGGCAGTGCCCAGTTACAGAATTCCCCAAGACAGAGCTAAGCCTCTGCTCCCTGGACATATCCCTTGAGAAGTTTTAAGGGAAACTGTTGACTCTGGTCTTGATTTTGATGATTGACAAAATGTTTAAGTATATATGAGTACTAATTGTGTTTTAAGTGTATTTCTCAGATCTTAGTACTCAACCATGTTGAATGAAGAAATGCTTGTATTTCAGTTGAAAAAGTCCTTAAATTAATGGAAAATCAAATATATGGACTTTGGAATTAATATGAAAGGATTTGAAGATGGTTCAGCAAGGCCGGCACGGCAAAATTTCAGTGGCACGCTTCAGAGGTCGACACCTGAGGTCAACACCTGTTCAGAGGTCGATACCTGAGGTCAACACCTGTCCAAGAGGTCGACACCTGAGGTCGACACCTGAGGTCGACACTTGATCCAGAGGTCGACTCATGCTTGAATGAAGTATTTAACCTCCACCAAACTTCAAAAAAGACATGGAGACAAGGTGAAAAGGATTAGAGTGAAAGTAAAAAGCCTTCAAGCAATTCCAAGCCAAAAAGAGTGAGAAATCCAAGAGATTCCTTAGCCAAAAGCTTTCCATCTTTGAGGAATCCAACTTTCAAGAGTTTGGCATTTAGTGAGGTCAAAGATTCCAAGGGAAAAGGCTTGAAGAGTCTCCATCAAGAGCTTCAACGAATTTCTTATTGCTCAAAAAGGAGTTTGTATTGTTTTTATTCATTGTATTCAAATTCTATTTATGGTAGGCTAGTTTCAAGGGAATTTGAAACTAGTGTGAGGTTTGTTGGTGAGCCAATTGATAAAACCAACTAGGGTTGCTTGTATTCCCGAAGCCAAAACAAGTGTGTGAGGTTTGTTGGTGAGCCAATTGATAAAACCAACTAGGGTTGCTTGTAAGCCCGAAGCCAAAACAAGTGAGTGAGGTTTGTTGGTGAGCCAATTGATAAAACCAACTAGGGTTGCTTGTAAGCCCGAAGCCAAAACAAGTGTGTAAGGTTTTGACTTGTGAGCCTGGTAAAACAAGTCGGCTGTAATCTAAAGATTATAGTAGAAATTCCCAAGTGGAGCTTGGGGAGTGGATGTAGGTGCTAGGTGCACCGAACCACTATACTTCTTGTGTGTTTGCATTGCTCTTCTTTTGCTCTTTAATTGTTGATTTATTTCATTGCTTTCGTTGCACAATTATTTGAGCACTATCACTCTTCACCTTTGATCTTGTTAGCACATATATTGCTTTAATTTTTTAAATACCCAATTCACCCCCCCTCTTGGGCACCATATCTGGGCAACAAGTGGTATCAGAGCTCGGTGCTCTGATTGAAAATCTAACGATTTTGAGCTAAAGATTATGGTAACCCTTGTAGGTATTAGTGTTAGACCACCATTTTTCAATGGCATAAATTATACATTTTGGAAAACTCGCATGCGCATCCATATTCAATCTATTAGTTATCATCTTTGGAAAACCATTATTAGTGGTCCTCATATTCCTTCCATTTTGGTTAATGGCATTTCCATTCCAAAGCTCGAAGAGGATTGGAATGAATATGACATTAAACAAATCGAACTCAATGCTAAAGCAATGAACTTGCTTTATTGTGCATTGGACTTAAATGAATTTAATAGAGTTTCTACATGCACATCAGCGAAGGAAATATGGGACACACTTGAAGTTACTCATGAGGGTACTCTTCAAGTGAAGAACACTAAAATTAATTTGCTTACACATTCTTTTGAAACTTTTGAAATGATGCATTATGAATCTATATCTGATATGTTTTCAAGATTTATGACTATTATTAATGAATTAAAAAGTCTTGGCAAAATCTATACTAATGCTGATTTGGTGAACAAAATTCTTAGATCCTTGCCAAAATCATGGGATCCAAAGGTGACGGCGATCCAAGAAGCTAAAGATGTAGAAACCTTACCTTTGGAGGAGCTTATCGGTTCATTCATGACCTATGAGTTGAACTTATGGCAAAGAATAGTGGAAGCTGATACAGAAAATAAAATAATAGCTCTCAAGGCCAAAAAGAAATTCAAGGCAATGATGGCAACTTGGAGCGATAGCGAAGATTCAAGTACGGATGATGAAGTTGCTCATCTTTGTTTCATGGCTAATGAGAAAAAGGTATGTGCTAAAAATAATTATGATTTTATCTTTAAAGAATCACATGATGCATCTAATGATCTTGTGCATGAATACAGATTGCTAAAAATTGAGCACAAGAAATTAAATAGGCATGTAGATTCATTTTCTCTTGACAATACCAATCTTGCAAATAAAAATGATGATTTAAATGCCAAGATTGATATTTTGAAAAATGAAAAGAATAATTTTTCTAAAGAAAAAGAATTTTTAGAAAAAGAAAATGTTATTTCAAAAGATTTATGTGAAAAAGTTTTTAATGAGAAAAATATCTTGATTGAGGAAAAGAAGCAAAAACTCTTGAAGAACTTCAATATTCCTGCTTCTTTCAATTCTTCTTATAAATGTGGTTTCAATGCTTATCCTTCCAGATTAAGAAAAGTTTGGGTTCCAAAAGGAACCATAATTACTAATCATAAAGGACCCAAGAAAGTTTGGGTACCAAAAATATCCACTTAATTTGTTTTGTAGGAATGTCTTGCAACCCAACATGAAGAAATGAAGTTCTTGAAAAGAGGTTGTACAAGACAATTTAAAGAAGTGGACAAGCTATATTTTGGACTAAATGGTAAAAGGAAGGATTATGTATATTGGTAAATTCTAAACATCTCCTTCCATAATTAAAATTGTAGATTAATTTTTATTGCATCAATTACTTTGAAAAATTGTCTTAAATAGTTAATTAGAATCAAGTTTGGACTTATCATCATTGGCTATGATCATGAACTTTTTGGTGTTGATGAATTTCATGCTATCATGATTAAATTTATGATTGTAAGACCTTCACTTGATTTTGATTAATGTATTTCATGAAAAATACTTTTAAAGATGCATATTGATTTGAAAAATATTTTAATTGATTGATTAGAATCAAGCTTAGACTAATAATCATTTGTTGTGATCATGACCATTTTGATATTGATGGATTTCAAGCTCTCATGGTTAAACTTGTGATTATTAGATCTTCACTTGATTTTGATTAATATAGTTTCTAAATTATTTCAAGTGAAATGCTATGATTTATATGTTTTTATTTTTGGCATCTATGCATAATCTAGAAATGATTTGGATCAAGTATAGAACTAGTAGTTAAGGGTTACTTTTAAGAAGAAGGTATGCTTATTGACAAACCCTTACTCTAATAGCTAGACTTGATATCATATTACTTCTAGCATTTGTATGGATATCAAATCATCTTAAAATGAGTTTGAAATAATGTTAAACGTTTTTATACGATATAAATGCTTTGTATTTTGAAAATCATGAATATCTTGAAAATTTTCAAATCTTGATGCATAAGCCTTCATGTTTTATTCCTGAAATAAATGCATATTTTTAAAGGAGGAATAACATTCAGGGGGAGCATCCAAAGATTTGTTATCATATTTGATGCTTTGAATATTTCGTTGATATCATGCTTTGCTTATATTGCTCCGGTACTCCTTCTTGTTTTCAAATCTAATTCTTTGGGGGAGTTACATTCAAATGGTATCATATTCTATTAGCATCAAAATTTTTTTTTTTTTTAAGAATTCCTAGTAACCGCTTCGGATTGGGTTAGTCACCATGGCCGTCCGGTCATAGGAGATAAGTAAGGCTTAAAGACCCTCTCTTCCCATTCAACGGGCTCTCTTATGACGTGTAGGGGTGCCGCTGTGACCTTATCCCATGAACAAGTAAGGCGAATGGATAATATACATCAAATCATTTCTTGCATGTGCTTACATTCTTTGGTATCTTGTTCAATTTATATCATATTCAATTGCCTACTTGAATTCATGCATTGATTTTGATGACCTACTTGCTATTCTTTCCAACTTCATTCCCACTTTGTATTGCCTTTCACCCTTTTTCATGATGTCAAAAAGGGGGAGAAAATTATTAAGTATGAAAACAAGTAATGAAAACTAAACAAGTATGAAAAGGGGAAGATTGGATAAACATGAAAAATCTTTTGAGAAATGAAAGAAAATGCAAAAGGGGGAGAAGAATGTTTTTAACTAAAGGAAAGAATTAGTAAGAAGAAATTTGAAAATTTTGCATATTTTGAAAAATATTTTTTTAAGATTTTTTGGATCATATTTTGAGGGGGAGCTTGGTGCTTATTGTTTTGAGCTTACATGTTTATCTTATTGTTAATCTTTTTAAGCTTACCCTATTCATATACTTAAAGGTTTTGTCATCATCAAAAAGGGGGAGATTGTTGACTCTGATCTTGATTTTGATGATTGACAAAATGTTTAAGTATATATGAGTACTAATTGTGTTTTAAGTGTATTTCTCAGATCTTAGTACTCAACCATGTTGAATGAAGAAATGCTTGTATTTCAGTTGAAAAAGTCCTTAAATTAATGGAAAATCAAATATATGGACTTTGGAATTAATATGAAAGGATTTGAAGATGGTTCAGCAAGGCCGGCACGGCAAAATTTCAGTGGCACGCTTCAGAGGTCGACACCTGAGGTCAACACCTGTTCAGAGGTCGATACCTGAGGTCAACACCTGTCCAAGAGGTCGACACCTGAGGTCGACACTTGATCCAGAGGTCGACTCATGCTTGAATGAAGTATTTAACCTCCACCAAACTTCAAAAAAGACATGGAGACAAGGTGAAAAGGATTAGAGTGAAAGTAAAAAGCCTTCAAGCAATTCCAAGCCAAAAAGAGTGAGAAATCCAAGAGATTCCTTAGCCAAAAGCTTTCCATCTTTGAGGAATCCAACTTTCAAGAGTTTGGCATTTAGTGAGGTCAAAGATTCCAAGGGAAAAGGCTTGAAGAGTCTCCATCAAGAGCTTCAACGAATTTCTTATTGCTCAAAAAGGAGTTTGTATTGTTTTTATTCATTGTATTCAAATTCTATTTATGGTAGGCTAGTTTCAAGGGAATTTGAAACTAGTGTGAGGTTTGTTGGTGAGCCAATTGATAAAACCAACTAGGGTTGCTTGTATTCCCGAAGCCAAAACAAGTGTGTGAGGTTTGTTGGTGAGCCAATTGATAAAACCAACTAGGGTTGCTTGTAAGCCCGAAGCCAAAACAAGTGAGTGAGGTTTGTTGGTGAGCCAATTGATAAAACCAACTAGGGTTGCTTGTAAGCCCGAAGCCAAAACAAGTGTGTAAGGTTTTGACTTGTGAGCCTGGTAAAACAAGTCGGCTGTAATCTAAAGATTATAGTAGAAATTCCCAAGTGGAGCTTGGGGAGTGGATGTAGGTGCTAGGTGCACCGAACCACTATACTTCTTGTGTGTTTGCATTGCTCTTCTTTTGCTCTTTAATTGTTGATTTATTTCATTGCTTTCGTTGCACAATTATTTGAGCACTATCACTCTTCACCTTTGATCTTGTTAGCACATATATTGCTTTAATTTTTTAAATACCCAATTCACCCCCCCTCTTGGGCACCATATCTGGGCAACAGAAACCCCTACTCCCTCACCTTCCTTGAGATCCTCAGGCCCTGAAACCCCAGTAGAGACCCTGACCAAGAGTCGACCCACCCCAGTAACCACCGGACCAGGAACAAGACCCCCCTCCCTTCCTTTGAGAATCCTGAGTCCCCTACCCTTTCCTAAGCCCCCTGATTCCCCTCCCTTCCCTTGTAACCCCTAAAACCCCATAGACCCCTTCGGACCCTCTACCACCCTCACTTCCCCTGAATCCCCTGCCATCCCCCCAATCCTCTTAGAGTCCCTCCGCTTCTTCCCTAAATTTCCTTTTGCTTTGGACAGAACAGAAGAGATTTGAATAGAGGTGACCAGCAACTGCCCTCCTTGAGTGCTATCATTCCTACCCTTTGCCCCCAACAAGCAAGGAATAGGGGAACTGACCTGTTCAGCCGAAGCAGAGGTTGACTTAGGAGATGCTAGCCCTTGAGAGTTGGGAGCAGAGGACTTGGGAGGGCTTCTGCTTCTCTTCAACGATACCGTCCATACTCCATCATCTGTTGATCTCGCAGACCAACTTCTTATGGTAGGACCAACTCCATACATTTGCCAAGTGGCCCGAAAGACCCTTCGGCCACTAGCAGAGGTGCACCACAGTCTGGGTGCTTAGTTTGGGTAGCATTCGGGGATCGTTGCCTTGTCACCTTCGATGGCTTCTACCATCCATCTGAGTCTGGCGGTGAATTGGGGGAGGAGGAGAAAGGCGTCGGCGTCAATCGAGGAGATGAGGAGGAGGGGGGGTCAGAGGAGGAGACAGGTTCCTTACCCTTCTCCGTCTCCCTCCTAGCTTTCCTTGGAACCCCCACCAGCCGTGGTTGACGAATGTGCGAAGTGACTATCCACGGCCTGAACCTTGGTTGCTCTTCACTGATAGTGGACTTCCCCTCCGAGCCATCTGGAACCGGCATCCCCTTTACACCTTCCAGTCTCAAAAGTTGAGCACCATCTTGCACCCCCTCCACCACAACATTCTCCAGCCGAGGTGGATGACTCCCGGTATGTTCCTTCGGAACCCCCTCCAAGAACCCGATCCCTCAATGGTGTGCCCAATTCTCCCACACTGGAAACAAATAGTGGAAATGTTTTCGTAGGGAAATTGCTTTCAGAAAACCTTTCGCTTCCCATGAATCAAAACACCGAGTTTGAGTGGTTTAGAGGCATCTAGCTCCACCCTCAACCTGGCATAACCAGTCTTCCTTAGCAAATCCGTAAAGTTGTCACTGGAGATAGGGTTACCTGCCTCAGCAGCCACCGCCATGATCGTCGATGGAACCCAGTATTCCAAGGGGTGTTCTAGGTGGTGCAGCCAGATGATAGTTTTCTGGATTGGCTTGCGGCTTGAAAGAAAGTCGAGTTCCCATCCATCCAGCACCATCAACTAGCCGGTCACAAACCAAGGACCATCCCCAAACACCCATGCGCAGTCCCCCTCCAAGTTGAGATGAAGCACCAGGTGATCGTCAGCCACCGGGAACACCTTCGGGTTGTAGTCCAACTTCCACCGGGAACACCTTCGGGTTGTAGTCCAACTTCAACCTCATCCTAACCTCTTTGGACATCCATGTTGCTGGAACCCTGCAGCCCAAGCCCCGGAAAACCACCGTCCGTCCCTTCCATCGATGGCGAGAGTCATCGAGCCGGCAGTTCGAGAAATTTGAAGAAGGATCGTAGCCATTCAATCTCCTCGGTTGTCTTGCGAGAAATCCAAACAAAGGCCCGAGAAGGGCCCTGCACCACTCTCGCCCACCAGCACCAAGCATTTGAAGAAAATCCGAGAACAAGACGCTGCTTTACCTGATGCGGTGAGAGGGACCAAATGGGCACCAACGACGACGCGCATGATGTGGATTAGCAACCAATATGGATTTTATTGTATGTCGTGGCATGGAAAGTGGCTGGTGAATTCCACGGCAAAACGAGTTCCCAGTTACAAAATATTCTTTCCTTTCTGAAAATAACATTGCGAGTTTCATTGATTGTTTCTTAATTTTATCAACTACTTGGAGGAGCACCTCCCAAGGTCCAGATTCTTGCGGTAACGTCGGAGCCTCGGAGATGTTGAGCGAACGCAAAGGAACCTGTAGTGCGACGGTTGCGTGGTTTAATCTTCCTCTGTACTGCGTGAGAAATACGATCAGGTTACCTACCATCTTCTGGATCGAGTGGCTTAACCTTTATGCTTTTTTTAAAAAAAAAAAAAAAAAAAATTTTTCCCATGCTTACTAGTAGTCAGTCCCATTATAAACCAAAGTCCTGCATGCCCTGTCAGTTCCGTATCAAACATTTGACAAATTCTTGGTGAACTTTATATAAGTGCAATATTTTATTCGACGACAGATACGATGATGAGTCCATTAAAAAAAAGCGTTACACCAAGTTATAAATAATAGAACCCTGCAGCCATTATTCGCCATCGCAACAGTTACAACGGTGGTACAAGTTAAAAATAATTATATTATCTTTCCGTATAATTTTCATCGATTTACGGATATTATTTTCGATCCATTCGATCACTTAAAAAAAAAATTAATGGGAAAGAAATTAGATTTTTTTTAAAAAAAACAACTTTTATCTAGTGCAGAAGTACGAATTAAAACAATGGCAATTTTTTCCTGTTATTATATATATATATAATATATAACAACTGGAGGGAGTCGAAGCTGTTATAATAGACATTACGACAGTATTCCTATTTTTACCTTGAGAGAGGAAAAAAGAACTCGGTGAAAAAAATTAACTGTCAGGCTAAACAAAAACTGGTACCGCACCGGTCTTAATAAAAAATAAATAAATAAATAAGGAGTCGCCAGCCGGGACAAATCCCCGATCAGACGATAAACGGAAATAACTGAAAAATTAAAAAAATAAAATTCATACGATACCCTTCCTAAAAAAAAAAAAAAAAAAATTCATATGGTACCGGGGTATTCGGGCTCGCACCGGGAAAACCAGTCCATGTCGACTCCAAGCTCAAGCAGATCACGCGTGTAAGACGAGTAGCATCGCGGCCTTGCTCGTCGGAGAAACTCGCAGCACACGCTGAAAGCCTCAAAGACGGACTCGGCGGCGAGGCACGACTCCAAGACGTACGATGGCAGCGAAGCCGGATGGCAGCGGTCTTCTGGCTCGAAGACATCATCTCTGGTGATGATGGCGACGCAGATGACCAGGACGAGAAGTAGTGCAACGATAGTCACAACTCTCCCCACCATGATTCCAATCGATAGCTTGCCTGCTTTCTTCGATGAAGCTCGAAGTTTGGATCTCATATTGTCGTTATCCTCGAGGCCCTTGGAGGGTTGCACCCAGCAGCTTAAATATCGAGGATTTAAAACGACTTACGGGAGTATGATTCCTGCGTTTTTGCATCTACGAAGGAGGTTGATTAATTGACTTCTACTACGATTGTTGATAGGTTTCTTGCGGGGATGGTTCTTTTAACACTATCCGAACTCTGAAGTGGAATTATAATTAAATTAAGAGGGGAGTAGGGCGACAGGGGAAGCACTCAATATAAAGTTTGCTAATAGTTGAGTTCATGAAATCTAAATCTATGTAGATAGATATGATAATAAAAGGGCCTTGCTTCGAGGCATGTTTCATTTGAACCAACCATTTTTACGTAATTATAATTTTATCGTTTAAACTAAGCTGCAAGGTTGGTTGGTTGGTTAACCCAGGAAATAAAAACTCCTTGCATCATCCACTTTATCTGTCACCTTGCCATTTGAAAATTTAAGAGGGTTATATTTCCAAATTATCTGGCATCTAAATATGTATTTAAAAGCATTAACTAGATTAACCGGTTAAAATTCTAAATATCTATTTACCCTTCATTAGATGGACGGTTAAGATTGAATATTTAAAATAAATATTATAAATTAAATAACGTATCCATTCAAAACTCATATTTTTTTGATGGATGTGGAAGCGATGGAGTGCCGTATTTTAGGGCTAAGCTCGGAACTACTTTCTAGCATACGGGATGTGAAGTGCGGTGATAATCGTTATGCAGAATCATGTTATGCTTGTTGAACATAATTTTTATCTGATCTTTTATAAAAAAATAAAAAAAAATATTGATTCTCTTACAATTAGATAGAACTCTTCACGGGCTTATGGAATTGAGGACCTTCAAAATGCCGCTGCTACCTGACTAAATGCTGATGTATTATCCTTGAACAAGTCTTTGCCAACGATGTAAAGGCAACCGAGAGGAAGCCTAGAATGATCCAATGCAAACCGGAGCGGTCCGGGATTGCACCCAACAATTGGGATAATTTGTTTGTTTGTTTTTTTTTAAAGGTATAATTAAGATATTCCATTATTTAAAGAACTGATTATATATGATAGTTCAGAAATTTATTGATTAATTTAGATCTAACCTATTTATTAAATAAAATAAAATGCATATTCAAACTCGTGCATTTTATTTAACAAATTATGCTGTCCGATCTGCATCAGGTTGAAGTTTGTCAAACAGATTAAATGACAAAAAGTGTATCTTTTGCATTCACATCCACGAGACAGGGTACACGGTGACCTTTGCACGCTGCATGTACTTGGGGGGTCGGTGTCTACTAGGAACCGATCATGAGTGGAGGGTTTGGATTTGTGCCCTGGCTGGCTTTTTATATTGCTAGAAAATGTAATGGGTGGGATATCGGGCGTGTTGTCGTAGAACTGTCAATGGATCGGATCCGGATTCAAGATCCATAGATCTGAATTCAACGGATTCGGATCTGGATCTCAATTTAGACATGTTTATTCAGATCCGGATCCAGACCCGATTAATCATAGTTAAATGGATCCGGATCTGGATATTACATATCCAGACCCGACGGATCCGAGACTCGATTAAATAAAATAATAATATATATTTATATATTTATATATATTTATATAAATGTGGGACGTTGGATTATGATCCAACGGTTAAAAATTTATTAAGCTTTTATTATAAAAACTCCAAATTTTGCCCTAGCCTTTGGCCCTTCACCTTTCTCCCTTCCAGCCACCTAGACGCCAGCGGTTTCCCCCTCGTGCTCCAGCATCGGCCAGTGGCTTCCCCCTCTTGCTCCGGTGCTCCCCCTCGTGCAGCAGCTCCCCCTCGTGCTTCGATGCTCCGCCTTGTGCAGCGGCTTCCCCCTCGTGCTCCGATGCTCTCCCTCGTGCAGCGGCTTCCCCCTCGTGCTCCGACGTCGGCCGAGCCCTCCACGGCCGACACCTCCCCCCGTCGACGGCCGATGCCTCCCCCCGCTTGATGACCAACGCCTCCCTCGACGATCGACGTCTCCCTCGATGAATGATCCCCCTCCAGTCGATGCCTCCGTCGATGCCTTCCTCAGCTCCGAGCCCCTCCAGTCGACGCCTTCGTCAGCTCCGAGCCTCGCCGGCCGACGCCTCCCCCCCCCTCGACGGCCGATGCCTCCCCCCGTCGATCGTCCCCCACCGGCCCCGGCTACCGCTGCCCCTGTTCCGATGTTCCCATTTTGGCTTCATCTTTCTCGGATCCGAGCCCTGCTATAGTGCCACGAAATCGGTAAGTTTTATTTTTTTGTTTTTTTTGGTAATGCTCGTTGTTCGGATCCGGGTTCGGGTCTGGATACCCGGGATCCATTCGGATCCAAGTATGGTATTTTAAAATTAGACCCGTCGGGTATTCGGATCTGGATCTAGATATCTGGGTTCCTATCCATTGACAGCTCTATATTGTCAAGGAATGACCGGGCTGTGAAGCAATGCATTTATGGCTGGATTATTTTTAAAATATTGTTTTTTAAAAATAATTTTATTGAAACGTGGCCCGCTCAAACATATTTACCGTTTTACGGTAACTTCTACCGCGTTGGGCTTTTTTTTTTTTTTTACATGCGGAGAAGGCGCAGGTTCATAATTTTTTTTTTAAAAAAATTATACTCGGAGAACGCAGGTTCAACCTGCGCCTTCTCTAAAACTTAATAAAAAAAAAATTAGTGAGAACCCGCACCTTCTCATAAAGTTTTAACTAAGGTTTTTTGATTAAAGGTACGGATTAAAAAAAAAATAAATAAAAGATGCAGGTTCTAGTTAAAAAAAAAATTATTTGAATGCAAAAAAAAAATTCATTGAAGGACTGGTGGCAGGATCCTGGCAGCTGGACCAGTGGTGGGATCCTAGTGATCGGACTGATGGTTTGATCGATGACAGGACCTTAGCAACTGAACCTGTGGTAGGACCCTGTCGACCAGATTGACGATCATATCGGTGGCAGGGCCCTAGCGGCCAGACCGGTAGCAGGACCCTGATGGCTGGATTGGTGGCAAGATCTTGGCGACCGGACCGGTGGTTTGATCATTGACAGGATCCTAGCGACCGGACCTATGGCAGGACCCTGTCTACCGGACCGGTGGCAGGATCCTTGCAACCGGACCGGCGATTTGACCGATGACAGGACCCTAATGACCAAACCTGTGGCAGGACCTTACTGGTTAGACTGGTGATCAGATCGATAGCAGGCCCTGACCGTCGGACCAGTGGCAGCACCCTGGCGGCTGGACCGGTGGCAGGACCCTGGTGACCGGATCGACCGGCTATCAATCTAGCCGCTGGTCCTTCCACCTGTCCGGTCGTCGATCCTACCATCGGTTTGGCCTGTAGGGTCTTGCCACAGATCCGGCCGCCAGGATCCTGTCAACGGTCAAACTGTCGATCCGGTCACCAGGGTCCTGCCACCGGTCCAGCCGTCAGGATCCTGCTACCGGTTCGACCTTTAGGATCCTGCCACCGGTCTGATCGTCGGTCTGGTCGGCAGGATTTTGCCACAGGTTCAGTCGCTAGGGTCCTGTCATCGGTCAAACCGTCGATCCGGTCACCGGGATCCTGCCACCGATACAGCTGCTAGGATCCTGCCACCGATCCTTCGGTGATTTTTTTCGCATTCAATTAAATTTTTATTTTAAAAACTAGAACCTGTATATTTTATTTATTATTATTTTTTAACTCGCATCTTAAACTATTTTTTTGTTTTTTTTTTTGGAACCTTATTCCTTCGCCATGCTAATTTTTTTTTTTTTTTTTTTAAAGCTTTAGACATGCGCCTTCTCCGAGCGTAATTTATTTTTTGAAAAACTTAACGAGAAGGTGCAGGTGGAGCCTGCGACCAACGTGGCAAAAGTTGCCGTAAATATATTTGGAAGGGCCGTATTTCGATAAAATTATTTTTAAAAAATATTTTTTTTTAGACAAATCCATTATCGTTCCTATCCGAGTTTTTGGCATTCGAGCGCAAATCAGCCTTATAAGTTGCATGGTGTCTATCACGGAGCCGGACTGCAGGACGGAGGGCAGCAGGGCCGGGTAAGGCTGAGTGAATTAAGGGGAATCGGCTTCCGGACTTCACATCGACCAGAGCCATGATCGAATTAATTAAAACTAGGTGGATATCCCAGGGCAACCAGTCCCCACATTGGCCTGTTCGGTATCGGAGAGGCGAATGGCACAATAATGGAAACACTACAAAAAAGGAAAGAGATAAAAGCCAACCATTTTTCTTGATGCTAGGATAGAATGCCAGGAAGTCGTGCACGCTTATTGATATTTTTTTTTAAAAAAACATCGGTAGATAACAGTGCTTAAAAGCTTCGATAAATAAAGTATTAGAATTCGTCGATGCTTTTTTTCTACATCGAATTATATTAAATTTTAACGACTTTTAAAAGTATCAACAAATAAGGCATCGAAATTTATCGATGCTTTTTGCCTGCATCGGATTCTGTCAAATTTTACTATGCTTCGAAGCATCGACGGCTTTTTCCCAAAATCTGTGCGCCATTGCATACCGCACGTGTTTTCTTTCTCGATGCCACTTCCCCTCCAAACCTCTCTTCCTATTTGTTCATTGCTTTCTTTCCCATCTTCCATCCATCCCAGGCTAGATTACTCCATTTCTGGTCTCTTTCTCGGTGGATTTGCTGCCAATCATTTCTTTCTCTCTCATCGTCCATCCCTTCCTGGATTTTTCCAATTCTGGCCTTATCCTCAGTAGATTCTCGGCCGATCCTCGCTTTCCCTCTAATCCCAGCTAGATCTTTTCATTTCCGGCATCATCCTCAGCATATTCGTGGCCGATTTTGCTTTTTTCTTGTTGGCTTCGCCATCACCGACCAAGGTCACCAGCCAGGCTCGTTCTGGCGATAAATTTCTTCTTAACCCCCGTCTCGTCATCCCTTCTATCCAAAAGTGTACGATTTTTTTTTTTTTTTTTGGTTTGAACATACACGGAAGGAGCCATTCTAAAATGCTCCGGTAGATTTGATATTATAGTTTTGTTTTCAGAATTTTTTTTATTCTTTGTCTCATCAAAAATTGATAAAAATTATTTTACAACCTATGAATTTTAGCATGGGGTAGGGTTGGGTTTTATTTTTTCGCATGAAAAAAGAATTTGCGTTCCGATTTTTTTTTTGGATATATTTATACTTGACTTATATGAATGCTCTGTTTTATAAAAAAAAAAAAATGAATTTAATAGCGCAAAGCAATGTATTTTTTTTCAAATGGTAGAGAAAGGAGGGGGGAAAAAATGGTCCGGTTGGTTCTTATATTTGATGACATAAAACATAACCTCCTATGCCCGTGTTTTTTTTTTTTTTTTTTGATATTTCTGATGATTAATATTTTTCTTCTAACAAAGCTAAGGAATCATTTGTATTTTAGTAGTAAGAACATTTTCTTTAAGAGCATGAGGCATATAATATTTCTTTTGGGAAAGCGGTGGATTCAAGATAAAGGTCTGGTAGTTAGAAAAAATTATATCATGAAAAGGTCACAGGACATCTTTTAGATCGGTCCACAATACATGCCCATAGTGATTAGTAATATAGGAGGCTATCCAGTCTACCGCATAATTAGCCTCTCTGTAGACATGCCTAGCATTGCCGTCAAGATCGTCATGACCCGTAGCTCCGGTATGTCGGGTTTCTCTCGCCGGACGCTCGACCGCTAACCTCGCAAGCTGATTCCCTCCATCGGACTGACCTGCAAAATAATGAAAATCAGGATCAGAAATTCTGATAAAGACATTCTGACGATCAAGTCAGAGTCTAAACCATGAGATGTTAGCTCGGGTCTCGTTCAGACTTGGGCTGCACGTTTGAATCGTAGGAACAAGATTGGGCTTTTTAGGTGATGTAGCTTTCAATTATCTCGGGAAAAATGTTTCCTCTTAGCAGTGCCCGAACTTCCCCTCAAGATGGAAGAGTTCCCCATTTCTCGAAGAGGATTCCGATCCGTAGAATGTTTCCGCAGCGGAGATCATTGACGAAATGTTCGTTAATGTTGGAAGTTAAAAGACCTGAAAGCATCTAATAAACGTCATGTTTTCTCCTTTTTTTTCTTTTTTTTTTTTTCCCGACAATGCGCCGAAATTGTTGTCTAACTTTATCATAATTTCAAAATATTTGAAATTGTTTATACATCTACTTTTTTTTGGTCGGTCCTGTGCTAACCTTTCTTGTCTCCACCAGTTTTGATGACAAGAACACCCCTAAATGGAGGGCACCATATGGTAGTTCAGATTTCTTGTGATCTTCTGATGCAATATATCATGGTAGGAATTAATTATCAAAAATTAAGTCTTACCTAAACATTTATCAAAAATTTTACTTTGTAATCACAATTTTCTAATAAATTCGATACACTAAATAATCATTTTGATTCTCACTCCAGCATAAGTATGTGACATGTGGGAGCATTAGAACCTATATATAGATTTTGGATGGAACTGCATAAATAGATGGTATATATAAATTATTTGAGTGGTCGAAGATAGGATATTTAATAAGTGTGGCTATGCCTATAATAGGTTAATATTTAAGACATATTAGCATCATTTTAGATAATCATATAACAATAAATAATATTTTTATTTAATATAATCCTCTAATTTATTTTATTAGTACGATTCTATATCATTTTTTTATTAGTATTGTTTTAACCCTGTTACTTGGCCTCATTTATCATAACCATCTTAGCTACCTTCGGTTATTTTGTTATTCGGTTACAACTACCTTCGATTATTCGGTTATTCAGCTACAAATACCTTCGGTTATTCAGTTACAACTATCTTCGATTATTCGGTTACAACTAACTTCGGTTATTCGGTTATTACAACCGTATTCGGTTATCACAACCTCGGGTAAAAGAGGACCTCCCAAGGATGAGAAAGGTCTAAGGCCAACAGGCCCAAGCTAGGCTACTCTACGCACTCCATTTTCTATCTATGCTATTCTTGAATTCTCCATTCTGTTGCTGCCTATATCGCCATACTAACTTGAACGTCGGAGTGTCTCCCGCCGGAAATCCGGTCTAGGAGCTTTTTGTAGATGTCCATCCAAGAGGAGCGCCCAGGAGACTGGTTGGAAGAGCAAGCGGGATGCTTGACATCGAAGTTTCAGTCCAGATAATTTAGCCATAACAGATTGGCATGCCAGGAAGAGGGCTCGATTATTTCCCTCCTTGAAAAGAAAAATTTTAAATACAAGATGAAGAAGGTGACAAGAAAGAAGATACTGATGGCTCCATCAAGCTCCTCCTTTTCCGGATCCAAGCCCATGGTGCCAAAAAATAAAAAAAAGAAAAGAAAAGAAAAAAAAGAAGGCACCAGCTACCAATCGACTAGATGCATCCGGGAAATCGATCTGGTGCCGGAGGATGCCGTCGCGGATTTGTGGAGCATCGCAGAGTGGATGATCGCTGCTGGCTACGGCTGGGAGTGCGTCCAGGTGTACGGCTCTGCCCGGAAGGCGACGGTGGACCTGTGTTTTCAGCAGCTGGGCATGGAGAAGCTCAGCATAGGTGATGTCCAGGTCCTCGAATGGGACATACTCGAGGCCAAGATCCGGCGATGGATCCGTGCCGCCCCGGTTTGTGTCCGGATCGTCTTTGCCAGCGAGCACCATCTCTACAACCATGTCTTCGACGGCCTCGTTGGCATCCCCGGCGGCGACGACGCCTCCTTCACCGAGACTGTCAAGGGCATGGAAATTCAGCTCTTCGGCTTCGCCGAGGCCCTCAGCATCAGCCATCGGTTCCCGGAGAAGCTCTTCATAGCCTTGATCCCCCGTCCCCAACATTCCCTCTCTCTTTGAAGATGGAATCGGAACAGATGGTTCTTGAAGCCGATCAAGCTCCCGAAGCACCCGAGTCGACGGTCCTCTGTCGCGCTCCTCCCTCGTCGTCGGTTTGCCAATCCGAGCTCGCCGATGGTGAGACGGCTCGGCTGCTGTCCAAATGCAACCACGGATTTCATCTCGAGTGTATCGATATGTGGTTCCATTCTCACTCAGCCTGCCCGCTCTAACGGTGCCCCGTAGGCCTGGAACCGGAGGGGAATTCGAATTCCGATGAGGAATTGGCTGGAATTCCATCTCTTGACACTAATCCGGACGATGCTTATTCTCCGGAATCCGCTGTGTTGCCGATGAATGTTTTGGGGTTAATATCGACGATGGACCCAGCTGGTTGGCAAGAAGGGGCTTCAAGTTCGAGGAAACCCGAGGGCATGCTGGTGATCGAGATTCCGAGGTGGGTGGTAGAGGGGTTCCCTTCGCCTATTTTGCCGCTGCCATTGAATAGTTTCCCGATGGAGGAGATGAAATCACCGGTGTCGGCAAGGTTGAAGATCACTAAGGAGGCTGCTAAGCCATGGGAAGCGTGCGGTTGGTGCTTCTTATAGCCCCAGGGGAGGTGATATCGAGCAGGGATTGGTAGGGTGTGGAGGAGCATCAGGAGAGGGCCACTACTTTGGCTCAAATTGCTAATGGGTGCGAAGAGTGGGGATTCTTTCAGTTGATAAACCATGAATTCTAGTGGAGCTTCTCGAACGAGTGAAGAAGTGGAGCATGATATCAGTCCCAATGGCACGTCCCGGCATTTGGATAACATAGATTGGGAGGATGTATTTATTCTCCAAGATGACGATAGCTGGCCATCCCATCCCTCATAGCACGAGGAGATCGATGTGGCGAAAGTGATGGGCACTGGGGATGCCTCTACTGTGATCCCCACCTTGGACAAGTCTGGTTTTGGCTTGCCTGGGTGGATAGTCATCGGGTTCGATATCGTTCCTTACAGTTTCGAGCATGATTCGGAGTCCATCAAGAATTTGAAGATGTACGACAAGTACCCGTCGAAGATTCCATGTGATTCCACTTCGGTGGCCATGAGCACTAAAGAAAAGCAGCCCATTGTTTTCACCTACAAGGTCTCATTTGTGGAGATCGATATCAAGTGGCCATCAAGATGGGATGCTTACCTGAACAATGGAAGGGCCAATAATGCTTCCACGATAACTCTTTATATAAAATTAATTGGTCCAAGAACTTTGTTGGACTCGCCATTCAGTTAGAATCTCGATCCGTCCGCTGAAACTGAGAAATCCTATGATGGGACGGTCTTGAGAGGACCTCCGAGATAAGCTATCATAAGCAAGTCTAAGACTAGCCTACGCCAAGCCCCTTTAACCTGTTTCATCTATCTTTGAATTTTTCATTCTGTTTTATCGTGCTCTACTGACATAGGTATCAGAGTGCATCTCATCAGAGAAATTTCGGTCAAGGTTTTATTTTGCAGGAACCTCTAAGGCCAAATTTTTATGGCCGACCTCTTCTTAATCGCCGGTGACCTCTTGAAGGCCGATGACTTCTTAATGGCTGATGTCTTTTCAAAGCCGATATCTTCATAAAGGCCAATATCTTAAAGGCTGAAGTCTTCAAGGCCGATATTTTCTTGAAGGCCGATGCCTTCTTAATGGCCGATATCTTTCTTATAGCCGATATCTTTAAGGCTGAAGTCTTAAAGGCCGATCTCTTCTTGACGGCCAAATATATTTTTTGAAGGCCGATGATCTCTTAATGGCCGATGACCTCTTAAAGGCCGATGACTTCTTAATGGTCGATATTATTCTAGAGATCGATGTCTTCTTAATGGCCGATATCTTCTTGATGACTGATCTCTTCTTAAAAGCCGATGTTTTCTTAATGATCGATATCTTCTTGAAGGTCGATCTATACGCACTAGGCCGATCAACGCCCAAGAGGCCCGAGGCTGATCTATGCGCAAGGCCCACTGAAGCCTATCTTACCAGGGCCCACTGAAGTCCAACGAAAGGCTCATTGAAGTCCAAGGAAAGGCCTACTGAAGCCTATCTTATTCTTTATTAAAGGCATAAGGATGATCTGCGTGATCTACCTTACAAAAATATCGAGGTGGGCCTGATCAGCCTGTCTTATTCTCTGTCAAAGGCATAAGGATGATCTACGTGATCTACCTTACAAAATACCGTGGGCCTGATCAGCCTGTCTTATTCTCTATCAAAGGCATAAGGATGATCTACGTAATCTATCCTATGAAGTGCCGAGGTGAGCCTGATCAGTCTGTCTTATTCTCTATCAAAGGCATAAGGATTATCTACGTAACCTACCCTACGAAGTGCCGAGGTGAGCCTGATCAGCTTGTCTTATTCTCTATCAAAGGCTCAGGAATGATCCATGTGGTCTACCCTATGGTAAATCCGAGGAAAATGCCAAAATGGCCACAACCAGCTTGTTTTAATCTTTATTAAAAATTCAGGGATGACCTACATGGTCTATCTTGCGGAAAATCCTGTGATGCACCAAAGTGCATCTAATCAACATATATTACTCAGCAGCTTAGTGATGATCCAACCAGCCTATCTTATTTTCTATCACTATCAATCAAAGGCAGATCTAATCGGCCAACTGACAAAGTGTAAAGGCTATTATTTATTACTTCCTTCACTGAAAATGGAATCAAAGCCGAAACAGTTCACTAGCAACATTTTTCAGCTCGGGAGTGGGGGGCAATGTTATGACCCTGTCACTTGGTCTCATTTATCATAACCACCTCAACTACCTTCGGTTATTTTTGTTATTCGATTATTCGGCTATAACTACCTTCGGTTATTTGGTTATCCGGCTACAACTACCTTCGGTTATTTGGCTGTTCGGCTACAACTACCTTCGGTTATTCGGTTATTCGGCTATAACTACCTTTGGTGGGACCCGGTTAAAGTTGGCCTCCTCTGAAAATGTCGGACTCTTTGTCCTTGCATCCTCGTGGCTGGTCGGTCCTGCAAAAAAGGAAACCCGAGCTGGGTTCCTGGCGAAAACACTCCGATGGTCAAGTTAGTAAGGCAACCAAGGAGAATAGTTTCTTTGTGACGGAGGCTTGAGATGCTCCTGTGTAGAGGGAGATAGAAGAGAATAGAAAACTAAAGTTTCTTGGATACTAGGAGGATCCTTACTACTTCAGCCCTTTACCTTCTTCTCCTTCTTCCTTCACCGAAGGTCCCTCTTACCGTTATATAGAAGTCAATTCTGCCAGACTTGGTCTGGAGCCTCGATTAGGTACTTCTTCAGGGGCGTTCCCTGTGGAAGGGATACAAGTTCGTCAGAATCCTGTCGGACAGGATCCGAGGTTCCCGGGAGGGGGTCTTCTTGCCGGAGGCGCAGACGGTGTGCTATAAAGCCTGTCCCTAGTGGAGCGATCCCTTGCAAAGGGCGCAAATGGTATTCCACGAAGCATGAAGCCTCGATAGAGCACTCTTCCTCAGGGGATGTAGATGGCATGTCGCAGGACTTGGAGCCCTGGTAGAGCACTCCTCCTACAGAGGATGCAGACTGCGTGCTACATGTAGGGATGGCAACAAAATCCAAATCTATGGATACTCGAATTGATTGAGTTGGGTAGTCAATGCTTTGACTGGGTTTGGGTAAAACCCGAATGCTTAACTTTGAATTTGGATCGGGACTATGTAGATATGCACCTAACTTGAACTCGACCAAAATTATTTTAATATTTAAATATATATAATTAATATATATTATATTAAATATATTATATTAATTATTAATTATTTATTAAATTTTAAAATACTTAAACCCTTTATCTTAATTATTATAACCATAAATAAAGGAATTGTAATTTGTAATATGTAATCCTCGATTAATCTCCAGCTCCCTCCTTTGGCAACTCTTCCTCCTCTCGGATCAGTGAAGAAGCGGCGGTGAGCGATGGCAAGCATGTTGGTGATGGCAGTTGCAGCGGCTTCCTCTTGCTTCAGACTTCCGGTCATCATCCAGGTGAGTTGTTGAGTGGATTTTTTTTTTTGGATTTCTGTTGCCATTGGTGAGGAGGGTGGCGTTGAAGGGGAGGGCAGAGTGCCGCATTCGGGGGCAATGGGGGAGACGTCGACGAAGAGGTGACGGGCAAGGGAGAGGAGGAACAAACATGAGGGGAGGGAGAGGGCGTCGTCGGCGAGGAAGGCAGCGAGGAGGGTGGAAGCATTGGGTGGGTTCGGTGAGGGGTTGGGTGGAAGCATCAACGGGGGGTTGGGTGGGTGGAACGTGCGGTGGCCAGCGGATGAGGGAGAGGAGGAACGTGCCGCGACGGAGGGGAGGGAGAGGGCGTCGTCGGTGAGGATGGTGGCGGGGAGGGTGGAAGCATCGGGCGGGCTCGGTGGGGGGTTGGGTGGAAGCATCGGCGGGGGGTTGGGTGGGCAGAAGCTGCGACGACCGGCGAATGAGGAAGAGGAGGAACGTGCGGCGATGGAGGGGAGGGACTGAGGGAGAGGGCACCGTCGGCAAGGAGGGCGGCGGGGAGGGTCGAAGCATCAAGCGGTGGCTGGCGGACAAGGGCGAGGGCCTCGCTGTGGTGGGGTTGTCGACCAAGTGATCCAGAGGCCACCTCTATTATTACTAACTTGTTGGAAAATTATGGATCTCATTCTTGGTCTGGGTTAACTATAATTAATATGACTCAATCAGGTTCATGCCGAATAAATCCAAATTACCCGATACCCGATTGAGATGGGTTTGAATAAAAAATCCAGTCCCGATAATGTTTGGACCAGGTTTGGATAGTTTATTGAGTATTTGAGCTTAGGTTTGGATAGTTACACACTCGGCCCGAACCCGACCCATTGCCATCCCTAGTTATAGGGCCTAGAGCCCTTGTGGAGACTCCTCCTGCAGGGGTGCAGACAGCGTGCTACAGGACTCGGAGTCCTGGTGGAGCACTTCTCTAGCAAGAAGTGCAGACATAGTGCTACAAGGCCTGGAGCCCTGGTGGAGCACTCCTCTAAGAGAGGGTGCGGATGGCATGTCATAGGGCTTGGAGCCACGGTGGAGCATGCGCCTCCACAAGAGTTGCAGCAAGTCCGGCGGAGATGGCGACGTTGCACCCCTACATCACCATCTAGGTTTCTCTCGTGCCTGTCCTCCGGGAGTCGTGTCTCGCCTTCTGCTATTCCTTCCATCATGGTTGGGGAAAGATCTTCTTGCCTTCAAGGGCTTGGTCCGGCCGAGAGCTTTACTAGACCAAAGCTCTCTCCGGCCAGGAGCTCATCTTGGACGGGAGCTCGCCTCGGATGGGAGCTTGCCTCGACTAGGACTTCACTTCGAATGGAAGCTCGCCCCGACTGGAAGCTTACCTCTGACGAGAGCTCACCTTGACTAGAAGCTCATTTTAGATGGGAGCTCATCTTGGACGAGAGCTTAGCTCGTTTGGAAGTTCATCTCGATCGGAAGCTCACCTCGGTTGGGAGCGGGCCAAGTGGTGTTATCTGATACCTCATCGACCAGCTATGTCGGATGTGGACACCACGTCAGTGGCTTGCCACATCATTTAGCTTGCCTATTTAATAATTCTTGAGATCCACCATATAATTAGTCTAATTTGAGAGCTCTGCTTGGATCATCTAGTTAAATATGTTTTTCAAATTTCTTCTTTGCGCAAGCACAAGCACATCATAATCTATTCTTAACAGCAAGGAAAAAAGAGGATATTAACACATAATAAATTCTCATCTTAGCAGTCATTTGAGATCAACGTGATATGGAGAATGTTGTAAAAATGCATTGGGCATTTCAAGTAGAAATATGTTTGGATGACTAATTTTATGTAAATTACGATACTAAATCATAAGATTATTTGCTGAACAGTATTTTGATCTAATCCATGCTTAGCCCATATATTCTTGGTTGTGTATGCATTTTTAATAAATCGATCATTGGTATTAAATCAACTCTCCAATGATTAGCTTGCCACATATTTTCGCACTTAACAACAACAACCTATCAATTATTATTTATTATTATTTTATTTATTTATTTTTTTTTTAAAAAAAGGAGGAGCTTGGTCTGATCGGATCTTCCTTGTTTCGGTTACCAGCCAGCGATGCTAAATATGCATATTTAAATCAACCGCGGGCATTTGAGTAATCGTGGGGAAGACCCCGAAATCCTGGTCGCATCCCACCGGTTCGCCGCACATGAATCGCTTGGGCGGGCCCACCGAAATTGAGAGTACTTTTTTTTTTTTTTGTGGGGTAGAGAGAGCACCTTTCGCTCGACCGCCTAATGGAATGCCGCCGCCGCGTCCTCCTCCTCCTCCTCTTGGATAATAAATAAACAAAGAGGAGACAAGTCGCCGACAATGCATCGATCGACACTTCACATGTACCCTTGCGGGCCAACATATCGCTCCCTCCCTCGCACCTTTTTTTTTATTTTTTGGCCTCCACCACTCCAACGAATCTCGACCCGTTGCTCTTCCGTTCTAAACGGTCACGATTTCTGTCTCATACGGTGGAATCTTTCTCGTGCAAGACACACCGCCGTCTGATTTCTTGCAACGTGTCGCCACGTGGGTGGTCCGTACCGTTCTATATAAGAGAGAGAGGGGGGGGGGAGGGAGGAGGCCAACTAATTGGCGGAGAGATAGGAACGCGGTGGAGATGTCGACGACGTCGGAGATGGAAAGGAGCTCGAAAGAGGTAGAGGCGGACTACGAGGAGACGGCGCTGACCCTCGGCCTTCCCGGGGGTTCGAGGGCCGGCGGATCGGACCAGCAGGAGAGGAAGCGCGGCTTTTCGGAGATCGTAGATCTGTCGCATGGGAGCTCCGGGATCGAGCCACGAGGAGGAGGGGATCTGGGCGATGAATCGCCGGATTGCGCGGCTTCCGGCGCCGGCAGACCCTCAGCTTCCAAGTGAGTACAGACCGACGGATTTATCTGATTTGCCGATCTTTGTCCCGTTCCCTGGCGACTCTGGGCTTTTCCGATTGATGATGCTTATAAAACGTTTCCGGTGATTTTTCCCCTTTTATACAAAGAAGTATCCAGAAAAGAAACCAAGGTTAACTTCTTCCGGGTGGCCGAGTTTGGTGGATAAATTGGATCAAACACGGCTAGGCGCTCTGGCCTGTTTACATACCTGCTTACAGGAGGGACGGTCTAAAATGCCTATTTAGGCTCACCCGTCGAGGGAAAAGCGGGTCGACATCTCGTGGGGCAATATAAATTTGGGAGCCTTGGAGGGAGCGTATTTTTCGTTTTTCTCCAGTTCTTTACTCAATCCTCTTCGGAACGTCTCTCTTATCAAATCGGTTTTGAAGGCTTAAGATACAATAGAATCTAGATTGCAAATTAAATTAATGATTTTGCCTGTGCACCAAATTTACCAATTACTGCTTGCTAATTGGTTTGATATATAATAGGGCACGAGTGGTGGGTTGGCCGCCGGTGAGATCTTACCGGAAGAACGTGTTGAGGGGCTGCACGTATGTGAAGGTGGCGGTGGACGGCGCACCTTACCTTCGCAAGGTGGACCTGGAGACCTACTCTGGCTATCACCAGCTGTTGACTGCCCTCCAGGAGATGTTCTCCTGCTTCACCATCCGTACGTCCAATTTCCCCATAGCTCTGTGTGTGTGTTTAAACCTCGACGTCTAATCCATGGGTGATTGAGGGGGTATTCTGCTCATTTGAGACAGGCGACAGGCGGCTGGTGGATCCCGTTAAGGGGACGGATTACATCCCTACATACGAGGACAAGGACGGCGACTGGATGCTGGTAGGAGACGTCCCCTGGAAGTAAGTTTCCTGTCTACAATGTCTGCCGTATTGTCTCCTCTTTCTTGGCTTTTGACCTTTAGATGCTTATCGTTATCTTTTACGGACATAATTATCGGACTCTCGAAATGATTTTATCTTGTTGAGATTTAGTTTATAATCTTTCATCAGATATATTTAACTTCAAAATCTGAAATAATAATAAGAATTTACGATACATTTAATAATTTTTTTTTATCAAATTGCACATGTGGTGCGACCCAAATGTATCTAAAAGGAAATGTGGTGCGTCTTGGGTATTGACCATATATATATAAGCTTGTACCCATGCGCATATGTACTGTTATCACAAATCTATAACAACTGTTGGATCCTTGATATTTGCGATTAAAAACTTGTTAACGAGAGACTTTTGATATCATATAAAAGGAGAAAGACCTACCTGCACTTTAATTACCCATCCAAAATTTCTGGAGATGTACTATTCAATAATTGAATCTAGGATCTCTCATTGCTAATCCAAGGGCTGTGACTTCTAGGACATGTCACCACGAGCAGAGGTGTTTTTAATTTGATATCCCAAATTTCAGAGGAAAAATGCTCTTAAAGTAGTGTCTAGGGCCTACATTTATTGTTAATGATTTTGTGAGGCCATCCATATATGGGATCTCACCTTCCATCTATGGTTAATATTGCAAATCTCATGAATCAATAGTGTTAGAACAAGACTTAAAAAATTATGGATATGATTAAAGAAACGGTAAAATACATACAAGAAATTGCTAAACAAAATAAAATCTAATCCGAAAGCATGCTAGGTACTATCCAAGGCATATTTTCATCTCTCATATGGGAATTGTCGGAAACACTATCCCAAGATACGGTCGAAATTTTTCTGCCTGAGCACGATCGTAGAAGAGATTGATGGTGACTCTTTCAGCACTTCAGTAAAATAACT
The DNA here is from genome assembly GCA_021397845.1 of Areca catechu. NCBI lineage: Eukaryota > Viridiplantae > Streptophyta > Magnoliopsida > Arecales > Arecaceae > Areca > Areca catechu. Next base: position 188,914,076 of record CM038043.1, read on the forward strand.
TTGAAACATGAAAGAATTGGAGGAGAAAATGCTAAAAAAAAGAGAGTAGAAAACATAAAAACAAAATTCATGTTTTTAGGTCTCCAAGATGGTACTTTTATAGCCATTCAAAATCTGACCGTTTGGATTTTTATTGGCCTATTAAAGCCTAATTAGGAGTCCAATGGTCAGAAAATTAAAAGTTCAATAATTAAAAGTATAATGATCAAATAATTAAAACTCTAGTGGTCAAATTATTGAAATCTTAATGGTCAAATCATTAAAAACTTTAACGGTCAATTAATTGAAAGTAAAATGATCAAATAATTAAAAGTAAAATGGTCAAATAATTAATTGGTTAGTGGAGAAAATTTTAGATTTTTCTAACAATCTCCCTCAAAACTTAAAATTTCTAAAAAATAATAAAATATAAAATTTTGGATACTTATACTATGCAATCGATAAGGTAACTTTATCCGCACTTAGTGTGAATAGTTTCTATCTGAAGGAATTAGAGTGAATCAGGTCTTGAACTTTGTTTCTTTGACCCAGATTTCAACTACCACACACATAGTATAGAATTCTCCATCGCAAGTCGATGCATTAATGGTCCAGCACATGTATTTTGATTTTTCATGAGAGCTTCTAAACATTATCAATGTGTCTAGCCGCGGCTTTGTACGGATATTTTCATATAGATGAGCCCCTTTAAAAATGTATGTAGTGTTACATCTTGAAAAATATTTCTCGGATCTCATTTAGAGATAAACTCTTTCTAACCATTATATGGAAGCATATGTTCTCTCTGACCAACTAATCAGCTTGTTATTACCATATTGAACCTCCTTCAAGGGATCTCCTATCATAGAGGTTGGGTTTCCACTGCTGGAAGGTTCTTTATAGGCTAAGCCCCATTCCCTCGATGATTTTAAGATTTTAATCCTATCTAAGCCTTTAGTAAGGCAAATTGGTAAAACTTTTTATCAACAATTTTTTTGGGGTATACCAAGAAGTGAGCTTTTGTAACAAAGGATTACTATTTATTATGAAAAAAAGATGGACATATCATGGATATGGATTCCAGTTCCATTTTATATTACTTTTCAAGCAACAAATATACTACAAAGTAATAATACTAGATTCTCATTTTGACCGTATTTTAAGTCAGGAATCAGAAACCACCTAGAACAAAATATACATAATGCCACATATTCCAAATATATGTATGAACATGATAAAGGATCGATGTTAAAGACACATTACAGGAAACACATTATATATAGCAAGTAATAAGGAAAGATAACCAATTTTTACAGCAACCATATCAAAGTTAGCAACCTAAAGGACTAAAACAACTATATTACAGATAAGTAAATAAGCAACAATAGATGATAAAAGAATTAAATAAATAAGGACTTGACCAAACTAACATGCAAATGTATAAAAAAGAAACCTGGTTTGTAATATACTTCATAATAGAAACAGATTGAATAAATAGTTGTTCCAAATTTGTGGAGGCAAATTTAGAATGAATAATAAGCTGAACGAGTTAAAAAAAAAGGAAAGGATAGTTTTGATATGGTAAAAACCTCATTGCAATAAAAAAGAAAAAGAAAAAAATTAAATATTTTGTTAAGTACACAATACCACAACCATGTAACTGTAAGTAAGGCCACATTTAATCCTAGAAATTAACTGAAATTTGGAATTCCCTAGTCACATACAATAGTTGTCAATGCAGGCTGTGGATGCAGCAATTTGTTATTGAGATGAAAGCAAAGAAATAATTCAAAAAACTTGTTTAAAGGAGTAAATTTTGACCTAGTTATTTTAAGCAAGTTATCCATGACTAATTAGCATATTTTACTTGCAATAAACAGAAAATACAAATTCTAATTACCAGGTAATGTGTTACCAAATCTTTACATGCATCTAAGAAAAACCAAAATTCGGAATCCAGATTTACACTAGAAGAGGGAACATGCGTGATATTGTCAATCTCTTTCTTCTTCTCCATCTTTCATTATATTTTGCTCAACCTATTAATTTTAAATAGACTATCTCCTTTCTTGGATCTGCTGTTAATCATTTATTATTACTATATGACTATGATTTAGTGTTGTTTGGTATAAAATAATTACTATCACAATAGAAAGTAGTAGGCAATAAAAAACTGCTGGTATCAAATAACAACCGTTATTTATGTTATATAATAGCATTTATAATATAATAATGATCAAATAAAGCTCATTATTAATTGGTCAACAAGAAATACCTTTCGAAACTATTATAATAATAAAGTTGACACATGAAAATGGAGAATACATTACCTATACTTGCATCATTTTGAGATCATCATCCCATTACCAATCCTACAACGATTCTTAAGAACAATAAACTCAAAAAATTAGTACTAATTCATTGATTTTATCATTCATCTGTCCAAACCATACAATAACAAGCTTGCCTAAATCATTTAACCTGGAAGGCGTGAGATTAAATATATTATTCAAATATCCAGTAATAGATGCCCTTTAAAACCATTATAATAACTAAGGAATCAAGCTTCTCAAACTAAGCCATGGAACATGAATGAGATCATGCATTGAAAATTTTAGATTAATACCATGACTTAGACAAGATAAAAGGGATTATATCAATTTTTTTTAAAATTTTTGACTGTTGGATGAGGGGCTAGAAATATCTATACCGACTATGAATTATAATATATAACTTACTATAAATCTTTAAAATCTATGGTTAGAATCTTGGATTAATACCTTGTTAGTTTCTTTAAACACAACCTAGGATATATGCTTTAGATTGTTAGAATAGGACTTAAAAAATTATGGATGTGATTAAAGAAACGGTAAAATACTTACAAGAAATCGCTAAACAAAATAAAATCAAACCTGGAAGCATGCGAGGTATTGTCTTAAGGCATATTTCCATCTCTCGTGCGAGAATTATTGGAAACACTATCCCAAGATATGATCGAGATTCCTTTGCCTATGAGCATGATCATGGAAGAGATTGATGAAGATTTTTTCAGCATCCAGTAAAATAACTTTGAAACAAAAAAGAATTGGAGAAGAAAATGCTAAAAAAAAAGAAAAAAGAGTATAAAACATGAAAACAAAATCCATGTCTTTAGGCCTCCAAGATGGTCATTTTATAACTATCCAAATTCTGACCGTTTGGATTTTTATGGGCCTATTAAAATCTAATTAGGAGTCCAATGGTCAGAAAATTAAAAGTCCAATAATTAAAATTCTAATGGTCAAATAATTAAAACTCTAACGATCAAATTATTAAAATTCTAATGGTCAAATCATTAAAAACTTCAATGGTCAAATGAATAAAAGCAAAATGGTCAAATAATTAAAAGTAAAACGGTCAAATAATTAATTAATTGGTAGAGGAAATTTTGGGTTTTCCCAACAAATAGCCTCCATCATCCATTTGATTGTTCTCCTTAGCTTAATCAAAGAATGCTTCCATGTTATCTTTTCATCGTTGTCTCAGATAGCATCCAAAATAGGATAATTGGGTGTTTAGCAAGCATTTGAAAATCTGGCTATCATATATGTGGATTATCATTTATATAAAGGAAGATGCATATGCAATATTATCTTGGAGTGGATAGTCAGAGCCTCGAAATCTCCAATTACATCTACTCACAAGATTCTGTATCTTTCGTAATGGCGATTTGCAGTACACCAAAAGTTTTGCAGGTGTCATGTTTTGTATGATGTCCCTCTACTCCATGGAACCGTTTCTCCTCAAATGGATCCTAAGCTCTTCAACTCACACTTCCCACCTGGCCCATAGACATGATTATATAAGGATGCAGAAATTTGGGCATCCAAACTACCCTTGATGAAAAATTAGTAAATTTACGACGTTATGGATGTTCAATCTTTTTGCTTGTAACAATGGTCAAATGCATAAAGAAACATAGAGAAACAAATTTCTCTTCTGTTTTGGTTGGATCAGTCAGTCTTTTTCCACCAATATGAGTCTGAATTTTACATATCTATAACAATATTTATTGAAATAGTTGAAATTCAATAATCAAATGTTGTTATTCTAGAATTAATGGTGCTTTCTGTGAATTACTAAAAGAACACCTTGTATGTTATGAAACTTACTGGCACATCAGGCACCTGAACATGAACATATGCTCTCCTACGCACATCTCACATTCCAGAACCTCTACTCTAGATTTCAAGACATTCCTTCCACTTAATAATGCTGGAATTAATTTTAAATTTGAGGAATGGGAATGCATGGTACTCGTTATTTTCTACCTCGAGCCATTAAGTGTAACTTCAGTAATGCCTTTCTCTTGATTATGTAGTGTAACTGCGCATAATCTGACATCTGTTTCTTGCTTGCAGAATGTTTGTGGCATCATGCAAGCGGCTTCGATTGATGAAAAGCTCATAGGCTGTTAATATAGGTAATGTCGATATTCATTTCGTTTTTTTTTTTTTTTGACCAGCAAGGATTTCTTAATAACCTTTAGCATTTTGCTCAAAATCTCTAGTACACCTTTGAATGATTTCCACTAAATCGACCCTGCAAAGACCTAATAATGAAACCGAGGTAGGGATGTTCATGCTGGGTTTAAGGCCCTTTCTATCTGGATTTTGTACTGTTATAAGCCAGACTGTTGGTTCAGGCCTGAGTGAAATAAAGATTTTCAAATGGTTTGGCTTGTGCCCAGATCAGAAGGCACCGTAGAAACAAAGCAGCTTATGTATTGTTGCTTATGCTTATGTATTGTTGCTTATTGCCATAAATTGTTCGTTTATGTAATAAACTGCAATCTTGTTTTGAGAAAGAATGCCGGCATTGATGTATGTTAAATTTGATTTTTCATTTGTGGTGAATGCAGCCCTTGGAGTACTACAGTGATACAAGTTTCACCAGTTGCACAAACAAAAGATGAACCAGGATAGACAGCAGGTTCCCCACTACAAAATCATGTACAGGGATTGTTCTTCCCTTGAGGTTTGAATGGTCCAGAAGGGACTAGAAATGAAGGATATTGCTGTAACCATTACACCTTTTTCACTTGAGAAGAGGAAAAAGTTAAATGTATACAGAATAGGTTGTTTTTCGATTGTGCTTATAAGCGTGTCATATTTGTGTTCAGTTTTGATAGGAGAGGCCTCCCAGTTCAGATAGATTACCAATATGGATTGTCTCTTTTTTTTTTTTTTTTTGGTAAACCAATATGGATTGTCTCTATTAATCAAAATTCAAAACCTGGTTTTCCAGACTTTGGCAAAGGAAATGGATAAAAGCTCAACACATAGGTCTCAGATCAATGAGCTCAAACATGTCATCTGATAATTCTCTGTTTCTATAAGCTATAATTATTTATATCTATGATTATCCTAATCACCTTTAGTAAGCAAAGCCCCATATCAACTTGTAGGGAGGTGTTTGATCTCTTCCAAGACCTGGCATCTGTCCATGTGCTTTTGGTAACCCAGCAATTAGTGGACTGTCGGAGGTGAGTCGAATGCCTCTCCTTCCCCGTAAAAATCCAGGCATTGCACTCCAACCAAATCGGCAACCGTTCCGTATAGCCACACGGTCCAAATTGATTTCACTTTGAATTGGAATTCTAAGGACATCATCCTTGGTGACCTAACAAATCGGCATTTAAGGAAGATATGATCGACGGTCTCCCGAGCATGTCGGCAGAGAAAAAAATAGCTGATAAGCCACCACCAAACTCTGCCTTTCTTATCCACGTAGGAATTTGAAACCATCAGGCGCTAACTTTGTTCCCATCATTCCACTTATTTATCACAACCAATGTGACAGCATTCAAGTCTTAATTTGCTCTTGGGAAAAGAGGGGGCAAAAAAATAAAATAAAATAAAATAAAAACATCGCGCCGTTTACTGATTGCTGTTAGCGCATTCTTTCCTCCTCCTTTTACGCCTAACTGTTAAGTATCCGTGCCATATTTTCCGCTTCATGTCACGACTAAACATATTTCCATGCTCATGGTGCCGTTTAGCTCCAATATGTTGTTAAACTATGAAAAGTTTTCTTTTATTTAACATGGCTAGAAAAGTAGATTTGGATGATTCTTACATTATATTGACACACTGTCCTGTATTACTCTCCTGCATGATCGGACTGGGTGGTTTATACGATTGTCCAGAGGAGTGGCTTGGTATTGTCAATTGGAGTGGCCGGGTTGAAAAGAAAGAGATGAGGAGGGGAAATAATTTTTAGAATAAAGTAATAAGAACATCATATAACATATAATGGGTATAAATTGTGATTTGGTTTGTGTTTTTTTTTTTTTTTTTTTTTTGGGCGGGGGGAGGGGTAAGTGAAAGGGATGAGGGGATAAATTCCGATATAGCCATCCCCGTACACTCCCGCCTAGCCAGGTAATGTTCGACATAATATGCTTAGATTTTCACAATCTTTCTCCACCAAAAGGTGAGTACATCAACCTGACACCACTAGTGGCGCCAGTAGAACAGGGACAAATAGGGAGATTTTGACATCTCACTCACACTAACTATCGCGAGACCCAGAAAAATTTCTGGATTTAATCGAGCCACTCACGAGATCATGTCTCGAATCCACAACCGATTGGTAGTGAGGTAAGGCTGCTACCAACCGAGCTACCACCTTAACAGTGGTTTGTATTTCAACTGGATACCATCATTCGGAAATCTTGATTTCCTTTATACTCACAATATTATTCATTAATTATATAACTTCAATACATAATTAATAAATTTTATAAAAAAAATATGAGAGATATAAGTATGTAATTTATCAAACTATTAGGTATCAAACATATCTAGATTAGGGTTGCATGTTGATCCATGGAAACCAAGTCTACACCCTAAAATACTTTGTAGGTTAAGTTTTCAAGAGATTTAGACTTGACCAAAAATTATAAAAAAAATAAATTTGTACATGTTGTCGCAGGTCTCCGGTTATGTTATGATGGGCTTAGACTCCTACCAAGATATAGGTCGGTCGTCTACTGAACATAGAGAGATTTAGCATTGAAGAGCTTCTTTTTCTAGGAGACTTGCAAAAAAGTTTGTTCATTGAAGATTCTTCGATAAAGACCCTCTGATGTTTAAATCAACTGGAGCTTTTGGTAACAATAGTATGGAGATAGTGGCAAAGTTTGGACTTCACTTTTCTTAGAAGATATTACTTATCTTAGGGTCCACTTTGCCCCTCCTTATATAGAGGAGGTGAGTCATCGATCATAATTATCAAATTCGGAAACATCCCAAAGAATTTGCACTTATTATAGAAGGTGAGGGCACCAGCTAGTGATCACCAAGAATTTCTGTTCATTATGAAAAGTGGTGGTGCTAGTTACATATACTAGACATAGATAAAGATTTGGTATATCATTGACGACGATCTCGCATTACAAATAAGCCCACGTCCTCCATACGATATCACTAAAATTTTTGAGTTTGTCATCATCTTTAGTAATTTGCCAAGCAAACTAGTTGTTGTTACTTATTGGGATCGACCAGTTGCATATTGTGTATCGAACCATATCTTTCACATGGCACAATGCTTTGCTTGAATGGGTCTAGATCTCTTTGTCAAGGGAGGGCTTCGTATATATCTAAAGTTGTTTGCTCCATTTACTTTGATTCATGGTCGATTAGTATTCGAGCTCTGAATCAATTATTTTCCTAGGTTGTCGGCTTGACCATCTCCTCTAGTAGTGGCCATGTACTTCTCTCCAATCGTAGAGGTTGTTAATATATGTAAAAGTAGTACGTCACATTCTCATCCAAAATTTAAGCTTAATTGCTTAGAAAAATGACTAATTGCCCCAACAATTGCCAACCCACTTTCGAGCCTGAAGTGGCTTGTTGACTTTGAGCAATATGAGTGATTAGTTGGAGGGATCATTTTTTGTTGTCAGAGATTTTTAAAGCAAGGCTTCTCAAATTGACACCGAACTCTTATACTTCTATTGTTGGATGGAAGCTTCTTGATTCGAAGTTTGTGATGAATCTTCATTTGAAATGTTAGAGTTATAGAGGCATGAAAATTTAGGTGGCATGCAAAAATCATTCAAATTCGATGATCCTTTGGACATCACAATAGCTTATCAGTAGTGGACACGTGGTGTGTGTTCGTCCTCCATAATTAACATGGCTTACTACATTAGTCCGATGGGTAACATGTGTCACAATCCCAGATGGATGTGCCAAATCATTATGCCAATCCAAGCCGTAGATTGTAGTATAAATAGGGCGAGGGTTGGCAATTCCTTCTCTTTTTCCTTATTTTCATCAAGCTGTCCTCTTCGCTCCTATGTTGCTTCTGCTTAACCATCCATCGAAGGAGGTCTTAGCTCTTGTTCTCCAGCATTTGTCCCCCGATAATCTGCTCTAGTTTCTTTTTGAGTTTTTGATTGATCCTCCATCCTCCTTCATTCCCCGGCTCTTTCCATGGGTTTTTAGGATTTTAAGCTTTTGATCCCTCCTATTTATTTTTTCTTGGCATCGTTGGACCTATTTTCTTGTTTTACTCCTTTGCCTTTCACATTTTCTTTATTTTCTATTGGCTTTGAAGGCAGTGAGACTCGAGGCGAAAGTCATTAGGTTGACCAGGGTTCCTGGTCAGATCAAGTTCGAGGGGGCATTATAGGTAGAGGGTAAGTGAAAGTCATTGGGTTGACCAGGGTTCTTAGATGACCCCTCCTTAGATAGGGTTCAGGGTGGCGTTATAGGTAGATGGCATCCAAATTACTAGGAAGTTCGACTGCATAGTCATCTTCCAAGGCTCTTGCCCTACTATTACTTGCAAAGTAATTTCTCTTTCAATCATGACTGGATCTCTGAAGAACTTAATCGGAGGTGTATTAACCTTTCTTAGGCGATTGGTCTATAATTTCATTCTTTGAAAGGCATCATAGAATAAGATGGCTATTGAGCTTCCATTATCAATAAGGATTTTTTCTATATCATTGTTTGTTATTATCATAGAGATGATGATAGCATCATTATGAAAAGTTTGAATTCCTTGGATATCCTTATTAAAAAAAACATCATAAATTCACTGCCTCTTTAGTGATGGATTTTCAACTTGGCCTCCTCCCCTTGCCATCAATGAATCTTGAAATCATATTGATAATGCTAGCTGTGGCCCAATTGCTATTGTCCTCCACTTAGGGCTGGCACCGAGCAGGTGGTTCGGCTAGAGCTGTCAACGGGTCGGGTTCGGGTCGGACCCCAGATATCTAGAATCGGACCCGACATTAGTTACTAGACCCGGACCCGGACCCGAATACCCGACGGGTCTAATTTTGAAGTACCAGACCCGGACCCGAATGGATCCCGGGTATCCAAACCCGAACCCGAAACAGAACAAGCATTACCTTAAAAAAAAAAACTTACCGTGGCACTGTAGCAAGGGTCTGATCCGAGGAAGACGTCGACTGGAGGGGATTTGCCGTCGAAAGAGGCATCGGCCGGCGGGGCTCGGAGCTGAGGAAGCCGTCGGGGGGGGGGGGGAGGTGGAGTGTCGGGGGCATGGAGGCAGAGCGCTGGGGGCGTGGCGAAGCGCGGGGGCGTGGAGGCGGAGCGCCGGGGGCGTGGAGACGGAGCGCCGGGGGCGTGGAGACGGAGCGCCGGGGGCGTGGAGGCGGAGCGCCGGGGGCATAGCTGAGCGCCGGGGGTGTGGAGACGGAGCGCCGGGGGCGTGGAGGTGGAGCGTCGCGGGCGTGGCGGAGCACTGGGGGCATGGAGGTGGAGTGACGGGGTGTAGGCGTTGACTGTGGGCGCTGGCGGCTGGAAGGGAAAAGGGAAGGTTAGGGCACGAGTGATTTGAAGGAGGATTTAATATAATCTTGGACGGTTTTTAACCGTCCAATTATGATCCAACATCCCACGTTTATATAAATATATATAAATATATAAATATATTTTATTTTATTTTATTTAATCGGGTCTCGGGTCTGTCGGGTCTGGATATGTAATATCCAGATTCAGATCCATTTAACTATGACTAATCGGGTCCGGATCTAGGTCCGGGTAAACGGGTCCAGATTGAGATCCAGACCCGGACCCATTGGGTCCAGACCCACGGGTCTTGGGTCCAGACCCGACACATTGACAGCTCTATGTTCGGTCGCTTAGTTCTCCCAGTTTTAAATGTACTTTCCAAGATACCCTTTCTAATCAAGGGCTTGATTTTGTCTTTTAGTTGGAGGTAATCCTTGGTATTGTGCTATGGTCCCGATAGAATTGAAAGTACTTGACATGGCGCATCCGCTGACGTGGAGCCCCTGCTGGCGATCGCATTGGCAAGAGACCTGCCACCTGGACACGGTGGCCAAACAAGGAGCCAAGGCGAGCCCTTTTGCCGAGGTCAGCTCCCAATCGGGGTCGTGCTCATAGGGTGAGCCCCCCGTTTGAGGCCAGCTCCCGGTCAGGATCGTGCTCATGCTGCCAACCCGAGCCCTCCTGCTGAGGTCAGCACACAGCCGGGGTCGTGCTCATAGGGTGAGCCCCCCATTTGAGACCAGCTCCTGGTTGGGATCGTGCTTATGCTGCCAAGGCGAGCCCTCCTACCGAGGTTAGCTCCTAATCGGGGTCGTGCTTATAGGGCGAGCCCCCCATCTGAGGCCATCTCCCGGTCGGGGTCATGCTCATGATGCTAAGGTGAGCCCTCCTGCCAAGGTCAGCTCCCAGCCGACATCGTGCTCATAGGGCGAGCCCCCGTCTGAGGCCAGCTCCTGGTCGGGATCATGCTTATACTGCCAAGGCGAGCCCTCCTACTGAGGTCAGCTCCTACCCGGGGTCATGCTCATAGGACGAGCCCCCCGTCTGAGGCCAGCTCCTAGTCGAGGTCGTGCTCATGCTGCCAAAGCGAGCCCTCCTATCGAGGTCAGCTCCCAGCCAGGGTCGTGCTCATAAGATGACCCCCCGTCTGAGGCTAGCTCCCGGTCGAGGTCGTGCTCATGCTGCCAAGAGAGCCCTCCTGCCAAGGTCAGCTCCTAGTTGGGGTCATGCTCATAGGGCGAGCCCCCCGTTTGAGACCGTCTCCCAGTCAGAATCGAGCTCATGCTTCCAGTGACAAGGCTCTTCCTGCCTCGCGGGGGGCCGATATTCTCGCCAATGGCGAGAGAAGGAAGGACCAACAAAAGTTCAAATTATGGCAAAAAGGAGCCCAATCACCTGCAACCTTCGAGAGGTGGCGCACGTCTTGCCATAAATTCAAACTCTACAACACGCCACTGTCATGTCCTAAGCGATGTGCGTTCCGCCTGGCTCCAGGCCGTGTAACCTGCCGCCACATCAATGATCGTGCAATCGGGAGCTTCAAATCTCGTGACACGATACCTGAACCTCCCCCAAATGGAGTGTTCCATGAAAATCCTAGAGCTCTGCGATGCTCGCACATACCCTCTAGGGATGGAAACACCCCTTCGTGGCTAGGAGCTCAGCGGCATAGTGCCTGCCACTCCTACAGGGAGCTGTACCACCAGAGGGACACCTGGACAAAGCCCCAGATTGGTCTGGGCCACCCCACATACATAAGATCAGAGAGAGAACAGAAAAAAGGGTAAGCAAACCAGAACAGGGAGAAAACGGGCAAGAAAATAGCCAAGAGAATTTTCCAAGTTCCCTGATTCCATCTCCACATTGTCTTCACATCTAAATTCTTTTCTTTTCTTTCACTCTCTACGTGGAGAGTCCCCAAGCTCTCCGCCATAAAGGTTCTATTCTTCTTGATCGTCCCTGTCTGCTTGATCATTGGAGTGTCCCCACCAGAATCCCTAGCCCCGGTCTCCTCTTTTTTGCAAGGCAGTCAGACTAAAGAGTTGACCGGCAAGGAAAGGGACGAGCGCCCCCAATGGCGGCCCGACGCATTGGTGACTTGCCAGAGCTCTAGGCCATGATGATCTTGGCGGCAATAAATTGGCACCCCAGGAAGGGGGGGCGGTGACGAAGGGCCTTGATACCAAGTCCCCCATTGTAAGAGAAACATCCATGGAAGCCCATGGTCCGATGGTGACCACGCGAGCCCGCGAGGCTTCTGCCAGCCGCGTGGGAGATCCCTCTCACCATGGCGATCAAAGCCCGAAGAGGGAGCTTCCCACTCCACCACTGCCACCTATGGTGGACCCCCAGATCACCGCACTAATCCAACAGGTCCATGCCCTGGTTGCGGCGGTGCACCAGCTCCATCAGAGGCAACGGTCCCTGGAAACATAGCAACAACCAGGGATGCCGGTGGCCCATGCTGCCGACCCTCGTACCAGCCCATGGTCCTTCTGGGGGGGCCATTGCATGCGGTGATGTGGGATGATTCTAAGACTGCTAAACATACTTGAAAAATAGTAAAATATTTTTTTATGGTTTTTATAATTTTATTTGCAGGCTAGACTCCCAAAATAAAGTAAGAACTAGCGGAAAGACTAATAGTGCAAAGAATCATCGGATCGTAGGCAAACTCATGCAAACTAATGAAATATCCAAGATCCGAGAGTTGAGAAACTCTCGGTTTAGGATAGTTTATCTTCATCAAAATTAGATAATAAGAGTTGGAAATGTTTCTTACCAGTCAGAGATCAAAAACTTTGTAGTGGAAAGGATCACTCACACTCTGATTGGAGCCTGGAAGAAGAAGCTTTAGTTCCTTGAATTAGATGGCCGATTTGGACTCGGTCTGAAAGCAAAGAAGGCCTCCTCTGGGAAGGTGAAGCACCTCGGGGATCCTGCAAGTATCAGGGTCAATCAAAACAGTAAATAAAAAAAAGAGAAAAGGAACTAGAATTTTGAATTGAAAGAACTAGGTTTAGGTGCGGATGTCCCGGGGAAGAAGCAGTTACTTGATTGGGATATCAGCTAGGGCATCTTCCTCTGGGCGTGGCTGATCTCCAGGGATGCAAAAGGATGCTAGGGCAGCAGGGATTCGGCTAGGCTATACAAGGATAGCACTCAAAGTAAAGAACCAAAACCAAAAATACCAACACAAGGAAGTAACTCAAAATTTCAGCAAGTTGTATTCATAAGAAAGAGGTGATTACAAGAGAGAGAGGGGTGGGGTATTTATAGAGTTACCATGCCCTCTCTAATTAGGGTTACACTTTGGTTAACCAGCCTTTTCCTAGTTAGATTACATGTCCTTTCCTAGCTAGGTTAGAATTACAAAGCTTAAAAGAACTAGGAATCCTAACTAGGTTAGACTAGTCTTCTCCTTCTCACTTAAGGACATCTCCCTTTGAGCTTTGACTTGGTCAACCCTCCAAGGATGCCTAGGAGGGCGTGTTGGGCTTTTAGGGACAGTAAGGGGCCGGCCCAAAGGGGCTTGGGTGCATGGGCTTGGGCCTCTGGAAGCTGGGGTGGCCTGGTAGCCTGGTAGCAGGAATATTTCCTGGTATCTTGCTTCTTAAGGGCTTTGACTTGGTACCTGGGCTTAATTTCTTTGGACTAGGATGTAGGTGGACCTCTAGAATCATGGATGCCCTGGTTTGGAAATATACTCTGGTATCTGGAAGGGAATCTGGGCATCTAGAAGGAATCATGGTCTCCAGAAGGCATCTTGGATCCTATGATATCACACAAAATCCAATAATCTGATGTAGTGGCCTCTAACCCCTGGATGTGGCTTGGTGGAACTCCAAAGTAGGGTGACCTCCTGTCTTGTACAAAAATTAGGCTCATACTGGACTCATAATTGATGTACATGACTCAAAATACTAGCTAGGTTGAGGGTTGAGACAAATCAACTAACCTCAACTTATTACATGACTCAATCCTAGTTGATTACAAAACTTTGACACTTGGCTAGGTAAACCAAATGGGGTCCAATAACCCGTGTTTGATCCTGGTGCCCCCACCATGTGATTTCTCACCCACGGGGAGACCACCAGGTGGTCGGGAAGAAGCACCAGCATGATCCAACCACCTGAGAGAGCCACTCCCTGGTCTCGAACCATGGTGCACGCTCGCATCAGCAGCATCGATGCAGCCAGGAACTCAGGCAAGAGTTCCTCCACTCCGACCCTCCTTCACCCCCTACGATCTTTATTGAGGGATCCACAAACGAGGCCATCCGCCATCGAGTGGAAAGGCACCTCGAAGAGCAGGAGCGCAAGCTGGCAGACCTGGCCCACCAGTTTGTAGAAGTTCAGGGTTCTCCCAGTGAGCCCGCGGGTTACAACACCCGTCCCCCTTTCTTTCCTAGAATCCAAGAGAAACCGATCCCTAGCCAGTTTCGTATGTTGCAGGTTGATCCCTACGACGAGATGACCGATCCCTTGGATCACCTGGAAAGCTACAAGACCCTGATGAGGATCCAGGGGGCTACTGATGCTATCTTTTGCATCGTCTTCCCGGACACCCTACGGAAGGCTGCTCGGGCCTGGTTCTTTAAACTCGAGTATGAAAGTATTGACTCTTTTTTGTAGTTGGAGAAGAAGTTCGTGGTGCACTTCGACGCATGCAAGAAGGTACCACATGAGGTTGATAGTTTTTTTTGATTTGCTAGCAGGACCGAGAGTCTCTCCGGGACTATGTCTCCCAGTTCAAGATCGCTACCATAGAGATCTATTGAAGAGAGGGTTGCAGACCTCCCGCTTTACCTACTTCCTTGACAAAAAGCCTCCGAAGACTTACTCGGAGCTCCTCCTCCGGGCTCACAAGTACATCCATACGGAGATGACCGACCATACCAGGAGGGAGTTGGATGGGAGGCTTCTCAAGAGGCAGGCCGTTGGGGAAATATTTGCTCCCCTGGCTTAGAAGACGGTGCTGGCCCAGCGATCAGGGTTGAGACCCATAGTTGACTCCACTAAAGAAGAGAAGTTTACTCCTCTCCTCATCCCGAGAGCAAAGATCCTGATGAAGATCGAGGGCGAGTACTTTCTGCATCGACCTCCCCCATTGAGGCTGTCAGCCGGGCATGATAAGTCCCGTTAGTGCCACTTCCACCGGGACCACGACCACGATACAGAGAAATGTCGCTACCTGAAGAGGGAGATAGAACATCTGATCAAGCGTGGCTACCTTGGCAAGTACGTGGATGGGGCAGCACCCCCGGTAGCCCAGAATGATAAGCCCAGTTTGCTCGCCATCGACAACTGGCCCACTGAGAAACTGGTAGAAATGATATCTTGGGGGGCAGGGAGAACCTCGAAGAGGACTAGGGGGAGTGAGGAGAGTGATAATATACTCCCCTGCATGGAAGAAAGGTCAGCTATGAAGGATAACCCAAATAATGATACTATCATCGTAGAAATAATGATAGCAAAATATCCTATAAAAAGAATCATGGTCGATAGTGGAAGCTCAACATATATCCTTTATTATGATACTTTCGCAAGGATGAATCTGTCTGCTGACCAAATAAAATCGGTATTCACGTCCCTGGTATGCTTCACCAGAGATTCGATCGGAGTTGAGGAAGAGATCACACTCCCAATAACTATCGGGACACCATCTCGATATAGTACTATGCTGACAACATTGACCATTGTGAGGCTTTCCTCGCCTTACAATGCTATCCTAGGCCATCCTGGACTTAATCTGCTCAATGCCACCATCTTCACAAGGCATCTCCTAGTTCAGTTCCTGATCCCTTGAGAGACCGGGAAGATGAGAGGATCATGCCAGCCAGTCCAGCACTACATGCAAACAGTCTTGAGATCCCGAGAAGTCGATCCAAGTCCAGTCATTGACCAGTCAAACCCGATGGAGCCAAAGCCAAAGGGCAGACCAGTTGAGCCCTTATTGTCCTTCCCCTTAGGAGAGGACCCCTCGAGGATAGTACAGGTTGGAGCCCTGCTGCCCGAAGAAGAGAGATCTCGTCTGCTTGGCTTCTTACAGGCCAACACATACGTTTTCGCTTGGACTACTGTCGATATGCCTGGCATTCCACCCGAAGTAATCACTTATAGGCTGAATGTCGGTCCCGATCATCACCCGGTCCGGTAGAAGGAAAGGAGCTTCGCCTCGAAGTGGTAGAGGGCAATCGACGGGGAAGTCGGGAAGCTTCTCATGGCAGGATTTATCCTACGATATCCTGACTGGCTCGTTAATGTGGTGATGGTTAGGAAAGCATCTGGGAAGTGGAGGATCTGTGTAGACTACACCGACCTCAACCGGGTGTATCCAAAAGATAGCTTTCCACTCTCCAAGATTGACTAGCTGGTAGATGCGACCTCATGGACGCATTCTTCGGGTACAATCAGATTTGCATGCATCCGGAAGACGAGGAGCATACAGTATTTATGACCTACAGAGGGACATATTGCTACAAGATGATGCCGTTTGGTCTTAAGAATACAGGGGCCATATACCAGCACCTGGTCAGTAAGGTCTTCAAAGATCAGATCGACCGTAACATGCAAGTCTATATGGACGATATGCTCTAATGAGTGGCCTGGAGTCAGACCACATTATCTACCTGGCAGAGGCTTTCAATACCCTCCGCTCCTACTAGATGAAGTTGAACCCCTCCAAGTGTGCTTTCGATATTGCAGCGGGGAAGTTTTTGGGGTTCATGGTCACCTAGAGGGGAATAGAAGTCAACCCTGAGAAGGTCCAGGTGATCACTGACATGAGGCATCCTATTTCCAAGAAGGCGGTGCAGCGCTTGACTGGGCGCATTGTGGCACTGAGCTGCTTCATTTCGCGTTTTGCCAAATGCGGCCAACCATTCTTCAAGGTGCTGCGGAAGATGAACAATTTCACTTGGACAGAAGATTGCCGGGAGGCATTCGAGGGACTGAAGAAGCTCCTCGCCTCACCACCACCGCTGTTCAGGTCGGAGCTTGGAGAAGAACTCCTCTAGTACCTAGTGGTTTCACCCAAAGTAATCAGCTCAGTGCTGGTCCGCACTGATAAAGATGGCTCTCAATGGCCAGTTTACTATACTAGCAAGCTGCTCTACGATGCAAAAATCAGGTGTTGCCACCAAGATCGTCATGGCCTGTAGCTCCTGTCGAGGTCGGAGCATGCCACTTGATGCTCCTGGGCGATCCTATTCTACTGGACCTGCAAGAAACAGGGTTAGTGACCTGGGCCAGAGATTCCGATGGGGGCACTTCGACGGTCAAGTCAGTGATGATCCAGGAGAACAGGTCCTCTTGGTCAAGCCCCTCTTGATGGACTCCATGCTAGGAGGAGTGAATGGTGTGAGAGTGGGGTGCAAGTGTGTCGAGAGGATGGTGGTCGAGCCAGAGGGATTCTCTGTGTGGCCTTTTCTCCTTTACTTGCTTAGATTTGGTTGTGTGTTGCTCTATGGTTGAGCTTGCACTTGTGTTTGCACTTGCATACCTCTCTCCCCTCCGGGGGTGTCGAACGTTCTTTGTAGTCCTGGTACCATTGAGCACCTATCTCGGGACCTTCGCTAGGCTGTCAGGCGCGTGCGGTGATGTCCCGGGCCGTGGATGGGATGTCTTTCTCGATTCGTGATAAGGAAAGCTGTCATGTATTCTGACATTCCTTTTGGTCACCCCATTCTAGGAAGCCTGGCAATGCCTCGATTGGGGGGCTACCACTCCCAGGATTCGAATCTCCTGGTTGACTTCCTCTTCTAGATGGTTCAGGTGGTTGGTGAAGAGCATGGTGTCTCGATCGGAGGGCTTCTCCCTTTTCTGGTGTAAGTAGCGGCCACGGGTAGTTATTGCGACCTGGTGGGTGTCTCACTGCGATCCTCGGGTGGCTCGCCGGCATCCTGGGATGATGGTGCTGTCTCCCTGCTCGCCGGTACCTTCGCTTGAGTTGGGGGCCGAGTTAGAGAGGTAGGGCTCGACTCCGTGGGGCTCAGCCTTGATGTGGCTCCACTTGGAGGAGGAGGGCTGAGCTCGACTCCGGACTAGCGGAGCTCGACCTGATGGAGGAGGATGGAGCGCGGCCCCGGCCTAGAGGACTCGACCTCGGAGAGGCTCCACGTGGCGGAGGAGGGCAGAGCTCGACTTCGGACTATGGGGCTCGATCTCGAGGGGTTCGATTTAGGAGGCGTCGCTCGGCTTCGGCCTAAGCATCTCGGGCTCGCGGGCTTGACCTTGCGGAGGGTAGAGCGTGGCCCCAGCCCGGAGGACTCGACCTCGGAGAGGCTCCATGTGGCAGAGGAGGACAGAGCTCGACTCTGGACCACGGGGCTTGATCTCGAGGGGTTCGATCTGAGGGATGTCACTTGGCTCCCGTCTAAGCATCCTGAGCTCGCGGGCTCGACCCAATGGAGGACGGAGCTTGGCTTCGGTGGGCAGCCCTATTATTCTGCGGGAGCTCAGCCCGGCGAAGGAGTCCGAGTAGAGTATCTAATGTGGCGTCTGACAACTACTCCATGTCAGCGATCGTGCCACATCACCAGGTATACCCGATTCGAGAAGATCATTTTTGTACTAATAATGTCTGTGTAGTGCCTTAGGCCCTACTTCCAAGCACACCCCATCGTTGTCCTCGTAGATTAGCCTTTAAGGGTTATTCTATGCCACCCTGATACTTCGGGGTGCTTAGCCAAGTGGGCGTTGAAACTTAATGAGTTCGACATCACCTATCGTCCACAACCAGCGCAGAAGGCCCAAGTCCTAGCCGACTTTCTAGTGGAATGCACCTGGATAGATGAAGACCCGAAGGTGGAGGGCTGGCAAGCCAATCTTAGGCCGGACCCGACCTCGGAAGAGATGACATGGATACTCCACGTCGATGGTGCGTCCAACGTCGGAGGGAGTGGAGTCAACCTCATCCTTGCCAACCCTGATGGTGTTGTCATGGAGTATGCATTAAGGTTCCTATTAAAGGCGACCAATAACCAAGCTGAGTATGAGGCACTCCTCGCGAGACTAAAAGCATCCCGCGAGCTAGGTGTCAAGAGGCTAAAGGTCTTCACTGACTCTCAGCTAATGGTGGGCCATGTCTCCAATGAGTACGAGGCTCGAAATCCCATTATGGCGAAGTACCTGGACAAGGTGTGCTCGTACATGGCAAACCTCCAGTACTTCAGAATTTCTCACATTCCTCGAGCGGAGAATACCCGGGCTGACATCCTCTCCAAATTGGCCACCCTACCGAAGTCATTGCTGGGGCGTACCTTTATCGAGTATCTAGAGACCCCCAGTTATGAGTCTATAGCCGAAATCCAGCAAGTCATCTCTGAAGCTAGCTGGATGGATCCCTACATCAAGTATATCACCATTGGCATTCTACCTAAAGATCGAAAGGAAGCCGGCCTGTTCAAGAAGAAGGCCGCGCGTTATGTGATGATGGACGGGCAGCTGTACCGGAGGTCCTACTCTTATCCCCTGTTATCAGCACCATGACCATTCCTCCAATGGGGAATGGACATCTTAGGTCCCTTTCCTACTACATCTGATTAACGAAAATTTCTGATTGTGGCCATCAACTACTTCACCAAGTAGGTCGAGGCCAAACCTCTAGCCCGAATAATGGAGGCGAAGGTCCAGTTCTTCTTCTGGAAGTTTGTAATCTATCGATTTGGCCTCCCGCACTCGATCATCATTGATAACGGGAGGTAGTTCGATAACCAGGCTTTCGAGGAGTTTTGCGCCGACCTCGGCATCTGCCATCATTTCACTTTGGTAGCTCACCCTCAGACCAATGGTGAGGCCAAGGTGACTAACCGAACCATCTTGCTGTTGGAAAATTTATCCCAAAGCCAATTTATACTGTAGACAGTTGTACATTTGATAAAATTATACATGAATTATATTATTGAATAAAATGTTTATTCTGGCAGTTCATCACTTTTTTCATCTTTCTTTAATGAGTTCTTGAGTGATGAAGTCCTTAGGACTATTTTATGTGATATAGAGAGGATGTATCATATAGTCCTAAAATTGTTCGCGACTAAATGATACACTTATTTCATGATGATAGTATATCAAGTATAGGTCGTTGTGTGCCATAGTTGTTGGTTGTCCTCTTAACCAAAGAGTGTAGAGACACTGGTATGGCATGCAGATGTTGTGTTTGACATTTCATCGAACGTGACCCGTCTGTATTTTATTCTGCCTAGAGTTTTGATATGGACGTAGTTATCCCTCAGACATGAGATCGTCATGGTAGCTTGCGAGCAACTCACTATACTTTAGTACTGGACTATCTGGATTTCTAATCCAGGGATGGAAGGTTTCTGGGTACAGTTAAGTACTCGTGTAGCGGTGATCGGATCAAGATGGGATTGACCCCTCCAAAGTGTTTGGAGCAGATATCTTACTGTATTTCAATTTAGCAAAATCTTGGCCAGGGTAGTCTCTGTAAAGTGTTACAGAACTTGTGAGATTGAGACACATTGTTGATGGACTTTATGGGTTGGGCAGTTTAACCCTAAGTCTTCCTGAGCATTGAGGTCAAATGGATTAATTCCAAGGTTTCCATATCTCCTGGTTCTTGATTGTTGCTCTGCAACTTTGACCTATCCGGACGTCGGGTGTCATTGCTAGATGGCGACTTTGACTGGTATTGGAAATGTTCTAGTGCTACCGACTTAGTGTTCGAACCTATGGGGTCACACACCATAGGGGTTTCTACTTGATCTAGTGATCGGAGAACGATTGAGAATCGTTCGTGGACTCACAGAGAAAAAGTTTTTTTTTTTTTTTCTTTAGCCAAGTGTCAACACTTGATATTCTTGAAAGTGTCGACACTTGTGTAAGTGTCGACACTTATTGATTTCGCAAGTGTAGACACTTGATGTCACAAAAAGTTGTGACATGAAATTTTCACTAATAGTTGGTGATGCATGGAGGTGAATTAAGTAATGTGATTACTTGATAGCCCAATTTGATTGAGCTATAAAAATCTGGAACGAATCAAATAGGATTTGGTTCAAAATGAGTTTGGGTCCAATCGGGTTGAACCCAATGTATGCATACTTGACCCAATTGATTTCAGTTATGAACTAAAATCAATTAATACATTTAATCTGAATTTAAATAAGTTTAAATTCATTTTTGGAGAGTTATGTAACTTTCCATGACCATAACTCCCTATAACTACCCATTACCACACCTATAACTCCCCACTTTCCCTCTCCCTCTCCATCTACTTAATGGGCTGAAATGGGAGGACAAAATTAAGGAAAAAATCAGCAAAGAAATGCTGGAAAAATCAAAGGGAAGAAATGGAAGAAACTAGGAAAAAGTTCTAGTTTTATAGGTGTGAGGTTTTTGGAGAAAAGTGTGCATATTTGTACCTAGAGATCTAGGTCATAGGATTGAGTGTTTGGGAAGGGTTCCAACCACTCATTCTCCACCTCTTGAGCTTCTTCATTCATTCGGAGAGTCCGGCATCGAAAGAAGAAAAAGGAGTCCCGATCAAATCGTTCCACAACAAGCTAGCACTTGGAGTGGAAGTAGATTTTGAAAGAGCCCTGGTGTGAACCACCTGTAGAGGCCGGACACGTGTGCGGCTAAGCAGAGTTCTTCCTCCTGCTCCTGGATCTTTCGCAGCGGAGAGTGTCTCCATTTCATACAAGGTATGGTTTTACATATATAGATATGTTGCTCTGAAATGTTCATAGCATGAATTCATGATTTCATTGTTTATATTAATCATTCATGCAAGATCTTGGGACAAGTAGCATAGAAAAGTTTTAAAGCATGCTTAGATTAAATGTTAATCATTTTTATCATGCTTCCGCTGCATGTTATTTTGAAAAAGTTTTAAAATACAAAGCATGCTCGCTACTAGTTTTCCTTTCACTTGCAAGGGCTTCGCACGAGGCTAGACGAAGCCAAGGATCGATGGGATGAAGAGCTGCACAGCGTGCTGTGGGCTTACCACACCATGCCTTGCACGGCTACGGGCGAGACGCCCTTCAACCTTGTCTTCAACATTGAAGTCATAATTATGGTGGAACTTGGCCTACCCATGCTGCAGGTAAAGCGGTATGATGAAGCCGTGAATCCAGCCCATCTCCTCCTCAAATTGGATTTGCTGGATGAGACGAGAGACAAGGCCCGACTTTGAATGGTGGCCTACTGGTAGTAAGTGGCGCGCTACTACAATTCCCATGTGAGGCCTAAGGTGTTCCGCCCAGGCAACCTCGTCCTCAGATGGGCAGAAGCATCCCAACCGAGGGAGTGTGAGAAACTCTCCCCGAATTGGGAAGGCCCCTACAGGGTTGTCGAGGCCCTGCCAGGAGGAGCCTACTACTTCGCCGGGCTCGATGGTGCCCAATTCACGCGAACCTGGAATGCCAGCAACTTGAGAGTATATTATTAATGATGTAAGACTCCTTCTCAATCATTAAAAGTTTCTTTTTGGTGCAACCCTATTTTTCACCTGTGTAGGAACTCTTCCATTCAACTCCAAGTCTAGCGGACAAAGCTGGAACACTTACGAAGCCCCGCACTCTCAAGTCGGAAAACTTACGAAGCCCCTCACTCTTAAGCCAAGAAACTTATGAAGCCTCGCACTTCATGCCAGGAAACTTATAAAGCCCTGCACCTTAAACTAGGAAACTTACGAAGTCCTGCACTCTCAAGTCGGAAAACTTACGAAGCCTCGCACTCTTAAACCGGGAAACTTACAAAGCCCCGCATTTCAAGCTGAGAAACTTATGAAGCCTCGCACTCTTAAGCCAGAAAACTTATGAAGCCCCGCACTTCAAGCCGGAAAACATACGAAGCCCCGCACTCTTAAGCCATGAAATTTATGAAGCCCCGCATTTCAAGCTGGGAAACTTACGAAGCCCTGCACTCTCAAGCCAGGAAACCTATGAAGCCCCACACTCTTAAGCCGGAAAATTTACGAAGCCCTGTACCTCAAGCCGGGAAACTTATGAAGCCCTGCACTCTTAAGCTGGGAAACTTATAAAGCCCCACACCTCAAGCTGAAAAACTTATGAAGCCCTGCACTTTAAGCCGATAAACTTACGAAGCTCTGCACCTCAAGCCGAGAAATTTACGAAGCACCGCATCTCAAGCCGGGAAACTTACGAAGCCCCGCACTCAACTGCCCTACTCACAGTCTGGAGATGTCAGCCGGGAGACTCCAGAAGTCTCGCCATCTTTCGCTTGACTCATAGTTCAGCACCTCCAAGCCGGGAAATTTACGAAGCCCCGCACCTCAATCTAAAAAACTTATGAAGCCCTGCACTCAACTGCCTTACTCACAGTCCGGAGATGTAAGTCGGGAGATTCCAGAAGTCCCACCATCTACTGCTTAACTCACAGTTTGGCACCTCTAAGTTGAGAAACTTACGAAGCCCTGCACTCAACTACCTTACTCACAGTCCAAAAATATCAGCCGGGAGACTCCAGAAGTTCCACCATCTATTGCTTGACTCAAGTTTGGCACCTCCAAGCCGAGAAACTTATTAAGCCCCACACTCAGTCGCCTTGCTTGCAATCCGGAGATGTCAGCCTAGAGACTCCAAAAGCCCCGCCATCTACTGCTTGACTCACAGCATGGCCGGTCAAACTGAAGAGTTTCAGAAACTCAGAGGATCTGCCACTCAGTCACCTTGCTCACAGTCCGGGGATGTCAGTTGGGAGACCCCTAAAATCTCACCATTTGCTGCTTGATTCATAGCTTGGCAGGGCAAGAAGATCGTGGAATCCTGCACCTAAGTTTGCATGAAATCAAGACTAAGAAAAAAGGGAACGAAGCATTCTCAGGAACCCGCATGCTAATCCTTAGGCCACAGAGTTAGTCCAAAGTCACTAGGGCCTGGGAAAGGCTCCCATATAGGAACTGTTGCCGCTCTCGTCGCCGCGCCCGTGCCTCGGACCAGCCGATCCTTCCTGACCGCCTGGCGAGGGAGCCTCCCTTCCTGTGGAGAACCTGCAACAAAGGAGTTAGAAGTCCCTGGCCGGGGATCCCGGCGAGGGGGCTCCGACGGTCAAGTCAGTAGACGACGAGAAGGAACAGACTCTCCCCTCCGGGCCCTCGAAAGGGTCCCAGATTTAGAGAGTTAATTGGTGAAGGAAGCGCTCTGGGGACTGGAATTTCGGCTGGGCTTGCTTGCCGAACTCGTGCCCAGTGTTCCCCTCTCGGGGTCCCTGGTTTCTCCTTCGATGCAAGGCCTTGTGCCGGTGCTCCTCCCTTGTCCCCAGGCTAGTTTTTGCTTACCTCGCAGTCCCCAGATTCTTCCCTCTTTATCTCCCTCCATCGTGCACTTGTCCTTTTCTCCCTCGGAGACTCCCCTCCCCTGTTCTCCTTCCTTTTCCCTTTCTGGTGAAGGAGGCCAGGCGGCTTTCCGACCTCGTCCGCCGGGCCCAGCAGGAAAAAGGCAAAGATAGGAGAGAGAAAGGGGGAGGGCGGTGCTGGCAGAGCGGCCGGTCGTCAGGCCTCGGGCTCTGTGAGAACGCTCCCTTCCCCGAGCGTGGGCGCCATCCGTTTATGGGGCCTGTTCTGTCAGGATCGGGTCTCTCGGCTGCGGGACCTGCCGGGCCGATGCAAGTAATGTTCCGCGTGCCGCCGCCCTCCGTACGGGACGCCGTCTGGGGTCTGTACGGCCCGAGGGGTGGTCTCGGGACCCGTCTCTCTCCCCGGGGGCTTCTCCGTACGAGCGGTCTGACCTCGGCTGAGTTGGACCCGTCTCCGGGGGCCAACTGGCGAGGGGCAAAGGATCGGCCGACCTCGGCTCAGGTGGACCCCTCCTGGGCGGACGCCTGGCGAGGCGGCAGAGGGTCGCCTGGCTTCGGCCGAGGTGGTCCCGTCTCCGGGTGGCCACCTGGCGAAAGGCGAAGGATCGGCCGACCTCGGCTCAGGTGGACCCCTCCTGGGCGGACACCTGGCGAGGTGGCAGGGGGTCGCCCGACTTCGGTCGACCTCACTTGGGCGGAAACCCTCCGGGCCCGGGCGCCAATGAGGTGGTAGAGGAACTCCGGGCCGAGCTTGACCTCGGCGAGGGCGGTTTGCTTCAGACAGTCGTAAGGTGGTGCGGTTTTTGCCGCTCCTAGCTTTGTGGACGTGGCGCAAAATCCGGCGGGGAAACTTACACGTGGCTTGCTCTCATTCGGCGATACCCAAGCCTGTCCACGTCACTGTCACGGCTGTAACAGTTGCCCCCCAGCCCGCCGTTCCATCGGGACGTCGTAGAACGGAACGTCGGGATTAATTGCGGACATGACGTGGGGAGGCGAAGATCTTGCATCATAATTGCCACGATCCTTGCTCGTCGTGGCTCGATGCGGCTGAAGACCTATGGGGAGCCGCCACGCGTCGTCCACTTGCTCGTAGTAAATGCGTCGCCTCGAGGCAGAGGCCATTACTCTGCTAACGAGGCGTCGGTGTCGGGCGTGCGCCCACGTGGCGACCATCTAGTGGTCGGAGGCAGAATGATGGGTACGGCTGCTGTCGGCTGAGTTTGAAAGGGAGGGGACTTTCCAGAACGAGGCCTTTTCCCTTGCTTCGTGGGCGGTTTGCTGCAGGCTAACAACTTCTGCTGCTCGCGCTCGTCTGTGCATTTTCGGTGAGTGCCTCCTTCTCCTTCTTCGGCCCCCCTCCTTCTTTCGCATTCTCTGTCCGATTCCCTTGTCCTTTTCTTTTCCATGGCGCGCCGTCGCCATGTCTCTTCCAATCCGGACGAGGCCGGTCCATCCCGGCCGAGGACTCCATCTTCTTCCTCCTCGGATGAGGAGGTAATTCCAGAGGAGGTCCGCCGGCGTTTGCAACCGGGGGTGTCACTATTGGCATCCCCAGGGGAATCCGGTCCCCTCCGGTTGCGCCTGCCGTGCCCCTCCGCTCTCTTCCTGCCTTGCCTTCTCTTCTTGCTCCACCATCTCTTCCCGCCGGTCCCTCCGGTCATGCTTCTACCATGACCGAAGGCGACCTTTCTCTGCTCCGGGATGCCTATGGCATCCTGGGGTCTATCCGTCTCTTTGCTCCGCGGTCCGGGGAGCGTGTCACCATGAGTGGCCCCGGCCGCATTGCTTTCTACGAAGACTTCCTCCTCGGGGGTCTTCGTTTTCCCCTGCATCCTTTCTTTCTCTCCTTCCTCAGCCACTTCCGGCTCGTCCCGGCCCAGCTGGCTCCTAATGCCATCCGGGTCATTTTTTCCTTCATTGTCTTCTGCCACTTTCACGGGTTTGTCGCCCGTTTTTCTCTCTTCAGGGCCCTGTTCACCCTGAAGAAGTGCTCCACCGATGACGGCTGGTGGTACATTTCGCCCCGGCCTAGGTGTCTCCGGTTCGACCTCCCTTCCTCGGTCAAGGGATGGAAGAGCCGGTTTTTCTTCGCCTCGGTCGACGACGTCGATTGGGCTTGGAGCGAACCGGATCGGTCGCCGAACCGGAATTCCCGGGTGGAGTCTGCGGACCAGGAGTCCTACTCCCTGCTCCTGAGTGACGTGGTCCCGGCGCTCGAGGTTCTGCTCTCTGAGCAGAACCTTTATGAGGCCGGCATCAGTCCCATCTGTGAGACCGGTGAGACTTGGCCCCCATTGATTTCTGCCCCCCCCTCTTTCTTTAAGATCGAGCTGTCTGACCTTCTGTCTTTTTCATTTTGCAGGGATGAAGTTTTCTCTGGAGAACCTCCTGGAGGGGGCGGCCCAGCGGGACGTCGTTGAGGTGGATGAGCCCGCAACGAAGAGGGCTCGTATAGAGACGAGCCGGGAGGTCGTGGCGGCGACCGTGCCCGACCCAGCTGCTGCCGTTTCCCCGCCCAGGCCTCCTCAGGGCGGGGTTCCTGGTGCTTCGGCCATGCGACCTGGCGGCGCCGCAGAGAGAGCTCCAGCGCCCGCCGCTCCGCCTGTCTCCGGGCCCGTCATCACCGCCAGCCCGACAGCGCCGTCTATGGCGACCGCCGGCCCGTCAGTTGCGGTTCCGGTCGAGGGGGCAGCTGCCGCAGGGGCCGGCCCGAAAGGTCCAGCACCGGTGATCTCCCACCAGGACTCGGTCATCCTCGACAGGGGACTGGCGGAGAAGATGACGGAGTACGCCTCCACCGCCCGGGACCGCCGAGCTCGGGACGGCCGAGACTATGCGGACGCCCTGCTCGGCATCCTTCCTCAGCTTTTCACGGTAAGTGTGGGCTTCCTCTTCTTTCTTCTTTCCAACCTCGAGGCTTTTCTGCCTCTGCTCTGACAGGTGTTGCCTTTGTATTGCAGATCGGGAACGATGTCCTCTTACTGAGGAATTACCTCACAGGGAACGCCAAGAGGGACTCCGATCGGGAGTTGAAGCTCGGCAAGATCGCGGCCGACGTGAAGGACCTGATGGAGAAGGGGGCCGAGCTGCGAGCCGAGAAGCAAGCCCTCCAGTCCGACCTGACGCGTTCCAAGGAGCGGAACAAGGAATTGGAGGCCTCATTGTCGGAGGAGCGGGCCTCCAACCAGAACCGAACCGAGGGGGAGGCGGCGGAGAAGGCCCGCCTGCAGGCCCACTCCAACTGGGTAGAGCGCCAGCTGGAGGAGGCCCGACGAGAGGTGGCCGCAGCGAAGGAGCGGAGCGCCTACGTCAACGGGCTCCTGGAGGCGGCCAAATGGGAAGCGCAAGAAGCCGTCCCCAAGTTCCGAGCCTCCGACGAGTTCACGGCGGAGGTCCGGGAGGCCGCCGTGGACTCCTTCCTGAAGGGGTTCCGGATGTGCCGGGAGAAGGTGGGGGCCTTCTTCCCCCACCTGGACCTTAGCGGGGTCGTCGTCGGCGGCCGGAAGCCAGGGGGCGAGAGCAGGGTTCCCGGCGCGGCCAGAGCGATACCTGCGGCGCCGTCGACCAGCGATGCCGCGGCCCCGGAGCAGCCCCAGGAGCCGGCTACTGCAGAAGCTGAGGAAGCAGCGCCCGCGCCTCCGGCAGATGGCTCCGAACCCGCGCCCCAGTGACCCGGCGCCATCTTTTTATTTCATCTTTGTAGTTTTTGTTCTTTTGGGGAGTCCCGGCCTGTCGGGGCTCCCAGGTTTGTAACGACTACTTATATTAATGAAGATCCAAGTTTTATCGAAACCTTGTTCGTAGTTTCGTTATACTCTTCTCTTCTTTTCTTTCTGAGATGTCGGTCTGGAACACCTGAAGTAACTGCAGGCTTGGTCCTTCCATCGCTCAAATCGAAGGATGGGGCCTGCTGAGCCACGTTGCAGCGAGGCAAACCTTGAGCAGGTCCGATTTTGAGTTGCCTTCATGCTTGGGCGAACAGCACGGTTTCTGCACCGTCTTCCAGACCGAAACTCGGGATTTCCGGACTAAGCTTGGTGCCGCGGGCTTTCTCAAGCCTTGCGCGGCTCACTGAGCTGTGTTCCGGGCTCACATGGGCGAACTGGGTTCGGCGCCACCTTCCAGGCCGAAGCCCAGGATCTTCCGGACTGAGCTCAATGCCACAGGCTTTCTCAAACCTTGCGCGGCTTGCTGAGCTGTGCTCCGGGCTTGCGTGGGCGAACTGGGTTCGGCGCCACCTTTCAGGCCGAAGCCCAGGATCTTCCGGACTGAGCTCCATGCCGCAGGCTTTCTCAAACCTTGCGCGGCTTGCTGAGCTGTGCTCCGGGCTTGTGTGGGTGAACTGGGTTCGGCGCCACCTTTCAGGCCGAAGCCCAGGATCTTCCGGACTGAGCTCCATGCCGCAGGCTTTCTCAAACCTTGCGCGGCTTGCTGAGCTGTGCTCCGGGCTTGCGTGGGCGAACTGGGTTCGGCGCCACCTTCCAGGCCGAAGCCCAGGATCTTCCGGACTGAGCTCCATGCCGCAGGCTTTCTCAAACCTTGCGCGTCTTGCTGAGCTGTGCTCCGGGCTTGCGTGGGCGAACTGGGTTCGGCGCCACCTTCCAGGCCGAAGCCCAGGATCTTCCGGACTGAGCTCCATGCCGCAGGCTTTCTCAAACCTTGCGCGGCTTGCTGAGCTGTGCTCCGGGCTTGCGTGGGCGAACTGGGTTCGGCGCCACCTTCCAGGCCGTAGCCCAGGATCTTCCGGACTGAGCTCCATGCCGCAGGCTTTCTCAAACCTTGCGCGGCTTGCTGAGCTGTGCTCCGGGCTTGCATGGGCGAACTGGGTTCGGCGCCACCTTCCAGGCCGAAACCCAGGATCTTCCGGACTGAGCTCGATGCCTCAGGCCTTCTTGTCAAAATTTTTGGAGGGAGTGTGCGAACTGGGGAAGCTTTATTATAGAAACTGGGAGCCTTACATCACTGGTAGTACATTCTCAGGTTCGAGGAGTTCCAAGTCCTGGAGAACTTGGCACCTCCCGATTCTTCTAAGTAATATGCTCCATGAGGGAGGGCTTCCGCCACCCGATATGGGCCTTCCCAGTTGGGTGAAAGCTTGCCGCATTCCCATGGCTGGGAGGCTTCTGCGCGTCGGAGGACCAGGTCCCCGGGACGAAAAACCTTCGGCCGCACTCGGGAGTTGTAATATCTGGCTACTCGTTGCCGGTATGCCGCCATTCGGATTCGGGCCTTGTCCCTCGTTTCCTCGAGTAGGTCTAGGTTGAGCATCATCCTGGCCGGGTTTTCTGTCTCGTCGTATTGCTCCACGCGCAGCGTGGGTAGGCTGAGCTCGATCGGGATGACTGCCTCGGCTCCGAAGACGAGGTTGAATGGAGTCTCGTCGGTAGCCGTCCTCGGGGTGGTGTGATATGCCCAAAGGATGCTGGGAAGTTCATCAGCCCACCTGCCCTTGGCCTGGTCCAGCCGCGTGCGGAGGCCCTGGAGAATGGTCCTGTTCGTGACTTCGGCTTCCCCGTTGGTCTGAGGGTGCACCACCGAGGTGAAGCGATGCTTGATGCCGAGGTCGCTGCAGAAGTCTTCGAACTCCCGACAGTCGAACTGGCGTCCGTTGTCGGTGACCACGGTGTGGGGGAGGCCGAAGCGACAGACGATGGACTTCCAGAAGAACTTGGCGACGTTTGCTTCGGTGATTCTCGCCAAGGGCTCGGCCTCGACCCACTTCGTGAAGTAGTCGATAGCCACTATCAAGAACTTCCGCTGACCGGACGCCGATGGGAACGGGCCCAGGAGGTCCATCCCCCACTAGGCGAACGGCCAGGGGGCTGAGAGCTGAGAGATCGGGTTGGAGGGTTGCCGCTGCACCGTGGCGTGGCGCTGGCACCGGTCGCACTTCTTCACGAAGTCGGCGGCGTCTTCCTTCATTGTCTCCCAGAAGTAGCCTTGTCGAAGGGCCTTGTATGCCAATGCCCTGCCCCCCACGTGGTTCCCGCAGATGCCTTCATGAATCTCCTGGAGCACAAGCTTGGCTTCTGTGGGTCCGATGCACTTGAGGAGGGGATAAGAGTAGGATCTTCGATATAACTGCCCGTCCATCAGGACGAACCGCACGGCCTTCTTCCTGATGAGGCGAGCCGCCTCTCGATCCTCCGGCAGGGTGCCGCTGGTGATGTACGCAGCGTACTTGTCCATCCAGCCGGGCTCCTGGCTGACCTGATGGACCTCCACCGGTGCTTCGAGGCTTGGGACCTCAAGTCGCTCCACATGAGCGCGTCCCAGCATCGTGTCCGGCAGGGTTGCCAGCCGAGAGAGGGCATCCGCGCGGGCGTTCTCCCCGCGGGGGATATGGAAGATGTTGAAGCGCCGGAACTTGGACGCGCCCGCTTTGACGAGCTCCAAGTACTTCGCCATCTAGGGGTCGTGCGCGACGTACTCCCCGGACACCTGTCCCGCCATGAGCTGGGAGTCAGTAAAAGCTCTGAGGTTGGTCACGCCCAGCTCGCGGGAGACTCTCAGTCCGGCAAGAAGTGCCTCGTACTCCGCCTGGTTGTTTGTCGCGGGGAACTGGAAGCGGAGTGCGCACTCGGCGACGACCCCTTCGCCGTTGGCAAGGATGAGCCCAGCTCCGCTTCCGCCGGAGTTTGAGGCCCCGTCCACATGGAGGATCCAGGCGTCCTCTCCGGGCTCATTGGTGCCAACGTCCATCGGCCGGGCCGGGGGGCCCTCCTCGGGCTCCTTGCCCAAGCCTGCACACTCGACCAAGAAATCGGCCAGCACCTGCGCCTTCATGGCCGACCTCAGTCGGTATGTAATGTCGAACTCGCTGAGTTTCAGTGCCCACTTGGCCAATCGTCCCGAGGTATCGGGTCGGCTGAGCACCGCTTTCAGCGGTTGGTCCATCAAGACGGCGATGGGGTGCGCTTGGAAATAGGGCCTGAGATGCTGGGCAGACACTATTAGCGCAAAAACAAGTTTCTCGGGCCGGGAATACCTGAGCTCCGCGTCTCGGAGGAGTTTACTGGTATAGTACACCGGCCGCTGGAGCCCGTGGTCGTCGGTTCGGACCAAGACAGAGCTGACGGCCTTCGGGGTAACCGCCAAGTAGAGGGTTAGCTCCTCTCCCTCCTCGGGCCTGGACAGCAAAGGTGGGGACGCGAGCGTCTTCTTCAGCTCCTCGAAGGCCTGCTGGCACTCCTCGGTCCAAGCAAAGCCATTCATCTTCCTCAGCACCTTGAAGAAGGGACGGCAGCGGTCTGCCGACCTGGAAATAAAATGGCTAAGGGCCGCAACTCGGCCGGTTAGTTGTTGCACCTGCTTCTTGGAGGCGGGCTGCTCCATGTCTAGGATGGCCTGGACCTTCTCCGGGTTGGCTTCGATTCCTCTTTGGGTCACCATAAACCACAGGAACTTCCCGGCGGAGATGCCGAAGGCGCACTTCGCCGGGTTGAGTTTCATCTGATGGCACCGGAGGTTGCCGAACGCCTCCGTCAGGTCGGCCACGTGGTCCGAATCGAGTTTGCTCATTACCAGCATGTCGTCCACGTACACCTGCATGTTGCGGCCTATCTGGTCTCTGAAGACTTTATTGACCAGACGTTGGTACGTCGCCCCCGCGTTCTTGAGGCCGAAGGGCATCATCCTATAGCAGAAAGTCCCGCGATCAGTTATGAAGGCAGTGCGCTCTTCGTCCTCTGGGTTCATCCGGATCTGGTTGTATCCGGAGAAGGCGTCCATGAATGACAGGAGACGATGCCCCGAGGTGGTGTCGACCAGCTGGTCGATCTTCGGCAGAGGGAAGCTGTCCTTCAGGCAAGCTCGATTGAGGTCGGTGTAGTCCACGCAGATCCTCCACTTACCACTACTCTTCTTTACCATGACCACGTTTGCTAACCAGCTGGGGTATTGGACTTCTCGGACAAAACCGGTGGCGAGGAGCTTTTCTACCTCCTCGTTGATCGCCTTCTGTCTCTCCATGGCGAAGCTTCTCTTCTTCTGGCGGACCGGGCGGCAACCTGGGTCCACGTTCAGGCTATGCATGATGATCTCGGGCGGGATGCCCGGCATGTCGGCCGCCGACCAGGCGAACACGTCAGCGTTGGCACGGAGAAACTCTAGCAGGCGGGTTCGCTCTTCCTCGGGGAGCTGGGCCCCGACTTGCACCGTCTTCATGGGGTCCGAACCGAGGGGAAAAGTTAGCAGGCGCTTCACGGGCCCTCCCCTGGGTTCCTTCTCTCTCAGATCGAGATCTTCAATATCGTGGGCGAGCTCCGCACTCCTGGTGCCTGGGACCGTCTGGAGGCAGAGCGGAACCGGTTGGATTGTCCCCTTCATTTCCCCGGGCCCGGAAGGCGTGGGGAACTGCACCGACAGCCTCCTCGTGGAGATGGTGGCGTCCAGTTGGTTGAGCCCGGGACGCCCGAGAATGGCGTTGTAAGGCGAAGGGAGCTTGACGACAGTGAATGTTATCATGACGGTCGCCTGCCGGGGCGGGGATCCGGTGGTGACCGGGAGAGTGATCTCCCCTTCGACCCCCACGGAGTCTCCTGTAAAACCCACCTGCGGGATGTGTACTGGTTTCAGCCGATCAGGAGATAAGTTCATTCGAGAGAAAGCATCGTAAAAAAGTACGTCGGCCGAGCTTCCACTATCCACCATGATTCGATGTACAGGATGCTTCGCGATGGTCATCTCGACCACCACGGCATCGTTGTTTACATTGTCATTAATTTCCCCTCCCTCGGGAGGGATTACATTCTCCGGAACTTCCCGGGCTCTCTTCATTGCTCGGCCGGGCCCGCGCGAGATCATGCCCACGGGCTTCTCCGTCGGGCGGTTGTCGATCGCCGGGACAGGCGGTAGGGCCGCGAGCGGCTGCCCTTCAGAGGGGGCCTCGTTCTTGACGAACTTCCTGAGGTAACCCCTGCTGATCAGCTCCTCAATTTCCCGCTTCAGATGGCGGCACTCCTCCGTGTCGTGCCCGTGTTCGCGATGGAACTGGCAGTACTTCGATTTGTCTCGGGCGGCTCTCGGGTTCTGAGGAGGAGGTCGGCGGAGGTAGCGCTCGCCCTCGATTTCCATGAGGATCTTCGTTCGAGGTGCGAGGAGAGGGGTGTACCTCCGCTCTGGAGTGGCTTCGCCTCTCGGCTTTGGATTTGGGCGGAGCTCGGCAGATGGCCCGGGCCTCCGAGCTCCCGGGATGTCCCTCGGGAGCGGCTTCTTTGGAGTCTTCCCGTCCAGCTCTCGACGGTGCGGTCGGCCTCCTCCGCCCGGATGTACTTGTGGGCGCGGAGGAGGAGCTCAGAATACGTCCTGGGCGGCTTCTTGTCCAGGAAATAAGTTAGGCGGGACGTCTTGAGTCCGCGCTTTAAGGCCAGCATGGCGACGGGCTCGTCCAAGCTGTAGATCTCCAGTGCTGCTGTCTTGAACCGGGTGATGTAGTCCCGGAGCAGCTCCTGGTCCTGCTGGCGGATGGAGAAGAGGCTGTCCACTTCTCTTGGCACCTTTCGACAGGCGTCGAAGTGCGCCACGAACTTTCCTTCCAACTGCTGGAAGGAGCAAATGGATCTGGGCTCGAGACGGGTGAACCAGACTCGAGCGGCCTTCCGAAGGGTCGCTGGGAAGGCGATGCACAGGAGGGCGTCGGTGGCGCCCTGGACCCTCATGAGAGCTTTATAACTCTCCAAATGGTCCAGGGGGTCGGTGGTCCCGTCGTAGGGGTCCACCTGCAGCATGCGGAACCGTTTCGGGATCGGTTCCGCCTGGATTTCTTCAGAGAAAGGGGGGCGGGAGTCGTAGCCCGCCGGGCCAGCCGACGAGTTCTGCAGGTCGGCGAACCGTCGGGCGAACTCCGCCAACTTGCGCTCATGCTCTTCTAGGCGCCTCTCGGCCTGGCGCCTGATGGCCTCGTCGGTGGAGTCTTCCACCGAGACTGCAGGTGAAGGGGGCGCCGATCGGTCTCGGCGCGAGGTCTGGCCTCGGCGTCGCTTGCTGCGATGCACCGTTTCGGCCCCATCGGCCGGGGATCGACTCTCGTGATCCTCCGAACCGGAAAAGTTTCTCTTCGCGGGAGCTTGGTGGCTCCCCCGAGGGTTGGAGATAGCCCGCGGATGGGATGGCCTGCCTTGGATTGAGCGTAGGCTCCCATGCTGCCCCGCGGGAGTTCCCGGCTGAGGCTGAGTGGCCAGGGACCGCTGCTGATGCTGAAGCTGTCGGACCGCTGAGGTCAAGGTCTGCAGCTGCTGGACGATGGCCGCAAGAGATCCGTCCACCGGGGCAGGCTGCTGCGAAAGAGGAGGAGGAGCCGGAAGCTCCCGTTCGGGGGTGTGGCCCCCTGGAGGGGAGTGGGCTTCTCCCACACGGCTGGTGGACGCCTCGCGACCACGAGTGACCACCATTGCTGGAGAGCGCGACACCTGCAGAAAGCTGGTTCCCACTAGGGGTTAGTGTCCTGCACCCCCCTACCTGGTGCGCCAATCTGTTGCCGCTCTCGTCGCCGCGCCCGTGCCTCGGACCAGCCGATCCTTCCTGACCGCCTGGCGAGGGAGCCTCCCTTCCTGCGGAGAACCTGCAACAAAGGAGTTAGAAGTCCCTGGCCGGGGATCCCGGCGAGGGGGCTCCGACGGTCAAGTCAGTAGACGACGAGAAGGAACAGACTCTCCCCTCCGGGCTCTCGAAAGGGTCCCAGATTTAGAGAGTTAATTGGTGAAGGAAGCGCTCTGGGGACTGGAATTTCGGCTGGGCTTGCTTGCCGAACTCGCGCCCAGTGTTCCCCTCTCGGGGTCCCTGGTTTCTCCTTCGACGCAAGGCCTTGTGCCGGTGCTCCTCCCTTGTCCCCAGGCTAGTTTTTGCTTACCTCGCAGTCCCCAGATTCTTCCCTCTTTATCTCCCTCCATCGTGCGCTTGTCCTTTTCTCCCTCGGAGACTCCCCTCCCCTGTTCTCCTTCCTTTTCCCTTTCTGGTGAAGGAGGCCAGGCGGCTTTCCGACCTCGTCCACCGGGCCCAGCAGGGAAAAGGCAAAGACAGGAGAGAGAAAGGGGGAGGGCGGCGCTGGCAGAGCGGCCGGTCGTCAGGCCTCGGGCTCTGTGAGAGCGCTCCCTTCCCCGAGCGTGGGCGCCATCCGTTTATGGGGCCTGTTCTGTCAGGATCGGGTCTCTCGGCTGCGGGACCTGCCGGGCCGATGCAAGTAACGTTCCGCGTGCCGCCGCCCTCCGTACGGGATGCCGTCTGGGGTCTGTACGGCCCGAGGGGTGGTCTCGGGACCCGTCTCTCTCCCCGGGGGCTTCTCCGTACGAGCGGTCTGACCTCGGCTGAGTTGGACCCATCTCCGGGGGCCAACTGGCGAGGGGCAAAGGATCGGCCGACCTCGGCTCAGGTGGACCCCTCCTGGGCGGACGCCTGGCGTGGCGGCAGAGGGTCGCCTGGCTTCGGTCGAGGTGATCCCGTCTCCGGGTGGCCACCTGGCGAAAGGCGAAGGATCGGCCGACCTCGGCTCAGGTGGACCCCTCCTGGGCGGACACCTGGCGAGGCGGCAGGGGGTTGCCCGA
Source organism: Areca catechu (assembly GCA_021397845.1). Taxonomy (NCBI): domain Eukaryota; kingdom Viridiplantae; phylum Streptophyta; class Magnoliopsida; order Arecales; family Arecaceae; genus Areca; species Areca catechu. The sequence continues at coordinate 188,949,698 of CM038043.1, forward strand.
CTTCGGCCGACCTCACTTGGGCGGAAACCCTCCGGGCCCGGGCGCCAATGAGGTGGTAGAGGAACTCCGAGCCGAGCTTGACCTCGACGAGGGCGGTTTGCTTCAGACAGTCGTAAGGTGGTGCGGTTTTTGCCGCTCCTAGCTTTGTGGACGTGGCGCAAAATCCGGCGGGGAAACTTACACGTGGCTTGCTCTCATTCGGCGATACCCAAGCCTGTCCACGTCACTGTCATGGCTGTAACAGGAACTAAAAGGAAAAAGAAAGTGAGACCATACTAAGTTCGTTGGTCGAATCAGCCTGTACCTTCATTGCAAAAATGAATCCCTTGTACATTTTAAAGAATGTCCTGGAAGCACTCCACAAAAAAAAAAGAGAAAAGAGAAGAATAAAAGGAAAGGAAAAAGAGAAAAAAAGAGAAGAGAAGAATAGCAGCCATGAAGAAAAAGATACTTTCATTGCTAAGTCTTCTCTTACATCCAATAAAGGCTCCCGACAGGCTGGGAGACCTCCCAAAATTTCAAGTTACAAAGTGAAAAGGAAACAGGCTCAGGCCTCTCTCGCCACTCCTCGCCTGACCAATGGACATGTCCTCTCAATGCTAGCGCAATGCTTGCCAGAGGGGCATCCCGGGCGGCTTCGACTCGGAGTTCCGGCTCTGGACTCTACCCTCGGGACCAGATGGGAGCATTCTAGTCCTTTCAACTCAAGAGGCGCCCTTCCTCCGAAACTTTCTGGACCCCTGAAGGAAGGAGTCCAACAATGCATCCGCCACCTCGTTCTTGAAGATCATCGATCTTGTGAACCTAGAGGTGGTTTCAGCAGCTTTGTGTTAGGCCACCTCCATCAGTGCCACGACCACCGTGGCCTTCTCCATAGCGACCACGACCTTGGCCACTTCCTCATTCAGTTGCACATCCAATTGCACCTGGAAGGCCTGCGGGCAGGCCACTTTCGCCGCAAGGCAGCCACCTTCTCTGTCCTCCAGGGGCTCTCCCCCTTCTTCTCCTTGAGAATGGCTTCGAGCTCGATGGATTTCTTCTCCAGGCTGGACGTCCTCGCCTTAGCACCGATCGATTGCTCCTTAAGAGCCTTTACTTGGCCTTCCAATTCTTGGGTTGAGAACCTGAAGTCTGCTAGAAGCCCTCCCTCATCACAGGCCAAGGGAGAGGGGTTAAGGAGAAAGACATGAGAAGAAGAGCCAGATTTACCAAGAACTCTAAATCTTAGAACGGGAGGGGGATTAGAGAAGAAGGAAAAGACTCTGTGAAAGCTTAGTCATTTGCGCTCGAAGATCCTTTAAAAAGGCAAGGGGGTAGGTCCTTTGCAATAAATCCCGCCACCCATCGTCGCCCCGTGCCAATTGAAGGCATGTGCCTCCTTGACTCCCTGGCCAACCAGGAGCCGCCACGTACCAGTGTCAGACAGTCCCGATGCTTCAGAGCAAGAGCGGTCACCTTGGTCCGAATGAAGCATTTATGATCCCCTCATTGGAAAACTAAATGCGACAGAAGCATGAACTTCGGGGCACAAGCGCTCAAAGTATTAATGGCACAGGAGGCGCACCTCTCTATGTCAGTATGATCATTACTCCAATCGCCTCGAGCGCCACTTTGTTCTCCGGGCTCGGGAGTGGGGGACATCTGATGTGGCGCATCCGTTGACATGGAGCTCTAGCTAGTGGTCACGCTGGCAAAAGACCCTCCACCTGGACACGGTGGCCAAACAAGGAGCCAAGACAAGCCCTCCTGTCGAGGTCAGCTCCCAGTCGGGGTCGGATCATAGGGCAAGCCTCCCGTCTGAGGCCAGCTCCTGGTCGGGGTCGTGCTCATGCTGCCAAGACGAGACCTCCTGTCGAGTTTAGCTCCTAGCCAAGGTCTTGCTCATAGGATGAGCCCCCCATCTGAGGCCAGCTCCCGGTCGGGGTCATGCTCATGCTGCCAAGGCGAGCCCTCCTATCGAGGTCAGCTTACAGTCAGGGTCATGCTCATAGGATGAACCTCCCATCTGAAGCCAGCTCTTGGTCAGGGTCATGCTCATGCTGACAAGGTGAGCCCTCCTACCGAGGTCAGCTCCCAACCGGGGTCATGCTCATAGGATGAGCCCCCGTCTGAGGCCAGCTCCCGATCGGGATCGTGCTCATGCTGCCAAGGCGAGCCCTCTTACCGAGGTCAGCTTCCAACCGGGATCATGCTCATAGGGCGATCCCCCCGCCTGAGGCCAACTCCCGGTCGGGGTTATGCTCATGTCGCCAAGACAAGCCATCCTGCCGAGATCAGCTCGTAACCGGGATCGTACTTATAGGACGAGCCCCCCGCCTGAGGCTAGCTCCTGGTCGGGGTCGTGCTCATGCTGCCAACCCGAGCCCTCCTGCCAAGGTCAGCTCCCAGCCGGGGTTATGCTTATAGGATGAGCCCCCCGTTTGAGGCCAGCTCCCGGTCGAGGTCGTGCTCATGCTGCCAAGGTGAGCCCTCATAAAGAGGTCAGCACCCAGTCGGGGTCGTGCTCATAGAGCGAGCCCCCCATCTGAGGCCAGTCCTCGGTCGAGGCCGTGCTCATGCTACCAAGGCGAGCCCTCCTGTCGAGATCAGCTCCCAATCGGGGTCGTGCTCATAGGACGAGCCCCCCATCTGTGGCCAGCTCCCGGTCGGGATCATGCTCATGCTGCCAAGGAGAGCCCTCCTACCGAGGTTAGCTCTCAGCCGAGGTCGTGCTTATAGGGCGAGCTCCCTGTCTGAGGCCAGCTCCTGGCTAGGGTTGAGCTCATACTTTCAGTGACAAGGCTCCCCTTGCCTCGCAGGGGGCCGATATTCTCGCCAACGACGAGAGAAGGAAGGACCAACTGAAATTCAAACCATGGCAAGAAGGAGCCCGATCACCTGCAACCTCCGGGAGGTGGCGTACGCCTTGTCATAAATTCAAATTTTGTAACATGCCACTACCATGTCCTAAGCGACGTGCGTTCCGCCAGGCTCCAGGCCATGTAACTTATCGCTATGTCGATGATCGTGCAATAGAGGGCTTCAAACCTCGCAACACGATACCTAAACCTCCTCCAAGAGGAGTGTTTCATGAAGGCCCTAGAGCTCTGCGATGCTCACACAGACCCTCTAGGGATGGAAACATCCCACCGTGGCTAGGGGCTCAGCGGCATGGCACCCATTGCTCCCACAGTGAGCCGTACTACCAGAGGGACACCTGGATAAAGCCCCAAAACTGGTCTGGGCCACCCCACATATATAAGATTAGAGAGAGAGAACAGAAAAAAGGGTAAGCAAGCGAGAACAGAGAGAAAACGGGCAATAAACCAGCCAAGAGAACTTCCCAAGCTCCCTGATTCCATCTCCACCTTGTCTTCATATTTAAATTCTTTTCTTTTCTTTCACCCTCTATGCGGAGAGTACCCAAGCTCTCTGTCATAGAGGTTCTACTTTCCTTGATCGTCTCCATCTGACTTGATCATTGGAGTATCCCCGCCGGAATCTCTGGCCTGGATCTTCTCTTTTTTGCAAGGCAGTCGGATCAAGGAGTCGATCGACAAGGAGAGGGACGAGCACCCCCCATGGGAGCTCGATGCATCGGCGACGCGACAGAGCTACAGGCTATGGCGATCTTGGTGGCAACAGTATCTTTTCTAATTGCATCTATCCATTGGGTTCTTCGTTGGCTCAGGTCAATGAAGGTATCTCTTGCTCTTGATCTCTATAAGAATCTAGGCATGAGGAGTAGATAGGGGGTATAGGTGTTAAAATGGTGAGATGGGCTTGTTGGTCTTGGGTTCTTCCGATGAGAAAAGGATTCGTGATCCGTCATCCTTCTCGGGGCTCCCCCTAAGCCCTCATTTTCTTCTTGGTGGTATTACCTCTATCTTCTTAGCACCGTACAATTACTGCATCTTTTGCTTCATATATTTCTAAGCTCATGCAATCATCTCAGCATAGTCCCTCGAAAATTTCTTAGTTGAGAACACTTTAGGCCTCTCTTCAAGGTTGGCTTTGCAACCGACTCATTGAGATTGCAAACTTCTCGCTTGGTTGCATTGAATCAAGTTACATATATAGTTTTATAAGCTTTCTCCTTCTCTCTGCTTGATGGGGAAAAGGCTGTTAGAGTTTATTTGCTATCTTCTGCCGCTACTGATAAGTGCACGATGAACATCATCCCCAACTGCTCAAAGAAGCGGATGGATCCTGGCTAGAGTCCAGAGTACCATGTACTAGCCATCTTTTAGAGCATGGTTGAGAAAGCAATGTAGAGGAGTGTAAACGATGCCTTCGAGAAGAACATCATAAGAAATTTATAACTTTTGTGGTGGTCAAGCGGGTTGGTGGAGCCATCGTAGGGCTTTATTTGAGGCATTTCAAACTGAGCAAAAATCGGTTCTTCCAAAATGTGGGAGTTGAAGTCTATGCTTGTCTTTGAGCTAACAGTTGATTTCTCAGACCTATTGCTTGAGCTTTGCCTCATGCCGGGAAAACCCCAACCTTTGGGATAACGAGGGATAGAATCTTCCTCGAAAGATTCTGAAGAATGCCAGCATTGCTCTTCATGCCTTAAGTCTTGGCAATGGGGGGAAGCCGACTGATGGATTGCTATCTCTGAATAGTAGATCCATTGAGAGGGGTGTGCTTGTCAAGGATGCTCGAGATGAGAAAACCTACTTTACTGTGAGGGAGCCAGTAGCAGAATAGACTCCTTTTATTGTTGCTATTTTGTCACCTTCTGAGGCTTTGGATGGTGGCCATCAGGTTTTGGACCTATTGCACCAGAGTATGAAACTATTGCGAGTCTACCATTACTATAGGTTGAGGCGGAACTATATACGGTGGTGGAATGGCATACTAGCTATGCCGGAAGGACTGGCATCGTAATGTGTTGGACATAGCCTTAGTTTTAGTTATCTCCCTCTCTCTTTTGTGTTGGTTGTGCATTTTAGAGTAATTCTTTGTGCACCGCGTGCGGTGCAGCAAATCTAGCGTGGCCTGCACCATACGCTCCTATTGGTTCAAAAATATTTACTGTAGTATGATGGGACAAAAGCTGAGATGACTAGCATTAATTGAAATTTTTGTCCAGACCAAAATACCCTTACGACATCCTAGTTCAAAAGCTATGATATCCCAGTTCAAAATCTACGACACCCTGGTTCAAAAAATGACCTGAAACAGTATTACGACATCCTAGTTCAAAACCTACGACACCTTAGTTCAAAAACTATGACACCTTGGTTCAAAATTATCCTGAAACAGTATTACAATACCCTAGTTCAAAACTTACGACATCCTAGTTCAAAACCTACGACATCCTGTTCAAAAATGACCAAAAACAGTATTACGACATCCTAGTTCAAAAGTTACGACACTCTAGTTCAAAACCTACGACACCCCTGCAGAAAATATAAATTAAAACCATAAATAGTATTACGACATCCTAGTTCAAAAGCTACGACACCTTAGTTCAAAACCTACGACACCCCTGCAGAAAAGTATAAATTAAAACCTGAAATAGTATTACGATAATCTAGTTCAAAAGCTACGACACCATAGTTCAAAACCTACGACATCCCTGCAGAAAAATATAAATTAAAACCTGAAACAGTATTACGATACCCTATTTCAAAAGCTATGACATCCTAGTTTAAAACCCACGACACCCCTGCAGAAAAATATAAATTAAAACCTGAAACAGTATTACGACATCCTAATTCAAAAGCTACGACACCCTAGTTTAAAACATACAACACCCCTGCAGAAAAGGGACTGAAGGGAAGGGTATTTTGGTCTGGACGAAAATTTTAAATAAAAGCTGAATGGTAATTAATGATAGTCACGCTCAGCTCCCATCCCGTCATGCTATAATGGATACATTTGGACCAATAAAAAAGTATGGTGCGGGTCATGCTGGATTTTCTGCACCGCATGTGGTGCAGAAAGACTTTTCCGTGCATTTTATAAGGAAGTAGGGCCCATCTTCTAGCATCAATCGGGTCTTTGTTCATGTTATGACGGGCTCGGTCTTTTACCGAAGCGAAGGTTGGTTGCTTGCCAACGTAGTGAGATCTAGCACTGGAGAGTTATTTTAATAAGAGATTTGTAAAGAAGTCCACTCACCAGGGACTCTCTAGTGGGAGATCCTCTGATATTTAAGTTAGCCGAAGTGAGTGGAGAGATCACTTTATTTTTCGCAACAGTAAAGTATAGAGAGCGGTACAGTTTGGGAGAGATTACTTATCTCAAGGCCCCCTTCACCTTTCCTTATACAGGGAGGGTGAGTAATTGATCGTAATTGTCGGTAACGATTCTGAAGAATCTGTGCTCGTTATAAAAGGTAGGGGTGCTAGTTGGTGATTACGAAGACTGCCATTCATTATAAAAATTTATGGTACATATGCCAAATACGAACAAAAATTTGGCATATCATTGATGAGTATCTTGTATTTCAAATAAGCCTACACACTCATCACACGATAGAGCTAAAGTTTTCATGTATATCATCATTTTCGATAATTTACCGAGCAGATTGGTCATCGTCAGTCGCTGAGATCGATCAGTTGCACATTGTGGATAGAATTAGCTAGCTCTTCTGCATGATCTGATACTTTGCTCGGACGGGTCTAGATCTTTTTATTAAGATAGGACTTTTTAGATGCTTGAAATCATTTGTTCTTTTTACTTTGATTCGAAGACGGTTGATATCCGAGCTTTAAATCGATTATTTTCTAAGACCGTTGACCTGGCCATCTTCTCTGGTAGTGATGGTATGCTCTCCTTCCAGCATGGAGATTGTTATATATATATATATAGACGGTAAGTCATTTTTTCATCAAGGATCCCCGCCGGGATCCGAACTGCACTGGCCGGAAAAAATGGTAAACCGCACCAGCGATGCCTGTGCAACGGAGTGCTCTGGTGGGCTTGTTCCCGGAGGATAGTTATATTTCACGACGATAATGGGAGGAACAGCTCATCTTTTGTCCTATTAGAACCGGTTGTGGTACGAAACATCAGGTCATATGATGGATTTTTCGGTCACGAGCAGACAGCCTGTCATGTTGACACGTTAGTCGGTGTCCTATCAGGAGCTCTAAGGCCCCTGTCTGTCAGATTTCCAACGGCCAGGATCGGTCCATCTCGACATGCCACCGGTCCATCACTAGACCCGCGTTGACGGTTCATCGTGGCGTTCGGCGAACGGCCTAAATCGTTCGCTCCTGGCCTGGTGCACGTTACAGCCGGCACGGATACGCTCCGGTTCCTGGTCCACGTTACAGCGGGCCCTCCATGCCCGCCATTTTCCTTGGCTTTTCGGGTAACTCCAGTTCCGACTTCCGAGGCGGAAAAAAAAAAAAAGGAAGGGCGAAGTCGGGAAAGCGATCCACTCTCTCCTCGTCTACCGTCATCTCGGGAGGCCCTCGAGATCAAATAGGATCTCATGGCCGCGAGAGAAATCGGCAGCGGTGGCACCGATCCACCCTAAACACGTCGCAAGATCTCCGCTCTATCCGCCCTTCCCTCCCAAATTCTCTACCGTGATCAAGATATCGGAATTCGGATTGTCGGAGCCTCAGATCCACATCCAAGGGACGCCACCTAGGTTTTTTCTTCGGTTCCGCATCCCTGTTCGGGATCCAGTTTTTTCTTCTGGCAGCTCGACGTGAAGGTACGTAAAACTAGAATTTCCATTCTTTCTTGTTTTGCCTCATCAATCTCATCGGCATCGCGTAAATCTAGGGTTTCTTGATTGTGTTCCAGTTTGATCTTGGATTTCTAGTTGTTAATACTCTGTTTATAGTTAAAACTTTCCTTTTTTTAGTATCTATTTCAGCTATCATTTCCAAAAACCACGGCCTGATGTTTATTTCAGAGAAGAACAAAATTCAGGGTTTCTTTTCGACAAGAACAAGATCCAGGGTTCTCCTTCTCTCTTCTCTGAAACTGTTTTCAATTATTAAGGTTTCTCCTCCCTGTTTCGTAGGTTGGCAGTACTCTTTGTAAGGCTTCTTAGGTAACAGGACGAATTGTTCCTCAAAACCCTGTCTTACAAATTCTCTAGCCATGTTCTTGCTTTAGGTTTTCACCACCCCAATAGTGCCATCATGTGGAAGCAGTTCATCAGTAAACTGCCTCGTAAATCTTCCAAATATGACACTGCCTCGAATTCCCCACCGAACAATCCTGGCAACAATGCTGCTGCCTGTGGGAATCCAATTGAACCGAATGCCAGTGGGAACGGCCTGCCTGATGGAGCTGCTGCTCTGAAACGATTGGCATCTTCAGAGTTCCCATCAAGTGTGGTTGCTGGTATTGAGCCTCTAATTTCATTTAAAGATGTTTCAAACTTTGAGAAGCAGAATGTTTTCCTCAGCAAGTTGAACCTTTGCTGCATTATTTTGGACTTCTCTGATCCAAACAAGGACTCTGTGGGAAAAGATTTGAAGCGCCAGACCTTAATAGAGCTCGTTGACTATGTAAGCACCGATGCTCCTCGGTTCACTGATCAGATGATTGCTGCAAGCTGTAGAATGTTTGCCATTAATTTGTTCAGGGTTTTCCCTCCAAATCATCGAGCTAACTCGTCAGGGGGTGAGGCAGAAGAAGAACTGGTGTTTGATCCTGCATGGTCTCATTTGCAGATCGTCTATGATTTGCTGCTTAAAGTTATTACATCCTCCTCCCTTGATGCAAAGATTGGGAAGAAATATGTAGATCAGTCATTCATTCTAAGTTTGCTCAACCTTTTTGATTCCGAGGATCCAAGAGAAAGGGAGTGCTTGAAAACAGTCTTGCACAGGATCTATGGGAAGTTCATGGTTCACCGGCCCTTCATCCGCAAATCAGTGAGCAATATCTTTTACCGGTTTGTATTTGAAACAGAGCGGCATAATGGGATTGCTGAGTTACTGGAGGTTTTTGGGAGTGTGATTAGCGGGTTTGCTTTGCCCTTGAAGGAGGAACACAAGATCTTTTTATGCAGGGTTCTGATTCCTCTGCATAAACCAAAAAAAGTAGGTGTTTATATTCAGCAGTTGACATATTGCATTAGTCAGTTTGTAGAGAAAGAGCCAAAGTTGGCAAGTTCTGTGATCAGGGGTTTGCTGAAATACTGGCCCGTGACGAACAGTCAGAAGGAAGTGATGTTCTTGGGTGAGTTGGAAGAGGTCCTAGAAGCAACAAATGTGGTGGAATTTCAGAAATGCATGGTTCCATTGTTCCGGCGGATTGGGTGCTGCCTCAATAGTTCTCATTTCCAGGTAATCCCGTTCTTCTAACTATAATTGCCCCATCTGGTTAATTTCCAATATGTCGATGACCTTGTGAGGAAACATAAGGTGGATCAGTTGATTCACTGACTATTTTGTTGTTAAATCTTGCATTCTTGGGTTTTGTTATTTATTTGTTTTTTGTCATTCCCTCAACAGTTTTTCTTCTTTATTCTGTATATAAATAATGTTTGCCTGTTCTGGTTTGTGGAAAGAAAATGCTTCTGAAATACAAGTTTCTTCCATGGAAATTGGCTAACATAGAAAACATTATTTGTGATATAAAACTTATATGTTTGTTGTTTGCCTTTGCCACAGTGGTGTGTAGTGAGTTGCATGTTAACATACAGACATTGGGTTTCTAGATACTTTATGTTACCTGAAGTAACTTCTACTGCAGCTTACAGGCATATATCTTTTTTCTGTGGAGACCATGATTGTCAAACATATTGTGTTTGTTAGCCTGCTTATTCATTGCAGTAGTTAAAGCACTCAAATACATGTTGCACCCATTCAGTTATGTTGTTGTTGAACTCTTGTACTAGATTTGTATTTCAAGATGAAGTTTTTTCCTCCTTTATTTGTTTCTATTTCTCCAATGCATGTTATTGGTAAGAGAATAGAGGATTAGAAGCAAATCAACTAATGATTCAAAACACGATGAACAACTAATCTGCATCAAAAAATAATTGCCCCCTGCTGCATCACCTAACCAAAGTGTAGAATTCTTTTTTCCATATTGAATTTGTCACGAATTCTTGATGGTCTCCATCACACCTCCTGCACAATCTCTTGTAATAAACATGAATTTGTTGTTAGATGGAGGAAAAGATATCTTTGTGTCAAAAAAGTGATGAAATGCAGGTCTCTATGGAACTTAAAAGAAGCTAATCTTGTTGAATAACCTTGACAATTCTTGTATCTGTTCATGGATAGTGAATTGAGTTGAAAGCCCAAATATTTAAGTCTACCATGAAGTGGTTAAAATGTTCTGTGCCCACTGACTAAAATAAGGTTCAAGTGCTACAACATTTGTAACCTTGGACAAAATACTGATAGTCAATCTCCCCATGACCCACATTGTCAGAGTAGTTGCATTGTTTTTTAAATGCAACCAAATTTATAGAATGTCATTGGTAGTGTTTTAGGCATCATGTGAAAGTAGTTTAATCAGTGGTGTGAAATTACTTTTCTTGAGGCCAATTGGTGTTATGTTTATGGCTTGTCTTCTAAATATATTTTTGCAGTTCATCTGTTTTTCAAAGAACCTATGTTAGATGGTTCAACCTATTTAACATTGGAGGCAAGGTGATTGAGGATGTTGACCGATTGTTGAATGATGTAGGAGGATGCACTTGCTTATCACTAAAGTTCCCAGTCTGCTCTGAACTTGATCAGTGATATGGATTTTATAGTGCTGTTGGATATATGTGATAAGCTTTGTATCTGACTACTCTTCTAGTCGAAGATAAAAACCTTTAAATCTGACATAACCTTAGATTTTACAAGCAGTTCTGCTTCAAACATACCCATTGTTTTTGTTTGGCGATATGGTCAGAATATAAGAAAGAGAAGTGAATGTGGGGTTCAACCACCAAAAAAAGGCCCTTATGTAACTAAATTGCGAATAGTTGTAGGAGTGGGAAATGAAATTTGGAAAAAAGACTTCTAAAGAAGGAAGTGCATACAAGTGGTTGTAGGTTCAGGATCATTGGAAAGTAAGTGTACAAGCACAGATAGAAGATTTAGGCTGCTAAGAGTTGATCCCGCCTAGGTAAACACCCTGCTATACTGTGTTCTATTTCCTTATTCTTCTCCTTCTTATGTTTAGCCTACTAAATTACTTGTTTGTTCTGAGGTAAGGGCTTTTTCTTCTCCTTCTTATGTTTAGCCTACCAAGTTACTTGCTTGTTCTGGGGGGGGGGGGGGGGGGGGGGGAATTAAAACTTCTAAAGCTAGAGTTGTTGTAGTATGTGTTATGTAGGAATGTTTCTCAAGTATCTGAATATCTTAAGTTAGGAAAAGTTAGGCAACCACCTATCATCTTGTGTCTATATGAGCTGCTATTACTTGTTACACATAAAGAGATGTTCTTTTATCATTTTTACTTGTGGTGCAAGTGGGATATAACTTGAATTCAACCTAGACCAAGGCCAAATGAGAACTAGACCTATGGGTGCAACTAGGGCTATCACTCCAACCTGCAAATACAATATCCCGCACAGATCTGGCTCAAGTCTGATGCAGACCTGACCCCGACCTGCTGATCAATGGGCTGGGTATGAGTCTAAAGTTAGACTCATTGAATTTAGGTCAGGTTTGGGTTTGAGGTTTTTAAATTGGGCCTGACTCGGTCCTAACCAAATACCTAGTTGTATGTGTGCTTGTGTGTGTGTGTGTCTCTTATATATATATATATATAACTAAATACCTGGTTGTATGTGTGCTTGTGTGTTTCTCTTTCTTTCTCTCTCTCTCTCTCTCTAATCACATGTTTGAGTGCTTGTACGTGATATTAAATTAACTCTCTTTTCAAATTTTGGTCAATCATCATTATATAGTTAACTATCAAGTGCTTTGTTGTTTATAATTAAATTTTGGAGCAAGCAATTAGATGTTTTATCAATTAACATCTCAAAGCATGACTGGTTTTAGCTTGATTAATGTTCAACTTATATTATTTGTTGCCAGATAGGAAACTAGACCCATTTCATAGCAAGCTGAATATGATTCACGTTAAGTAGATTATGGGTCTTACCATATCTGAACTTGACCCAAACACTCAATGTATCCTATGATATTTTTACAACCTGAATGCATACCTGACCTAATCCTCAATTGGCCGGGTATGGGACAAAATTTAGTACCTAAAGTCCAATGGATCTGGGTCTGTGTTTACTGATACCCAACCCCAACCTGAGTTCATAGCTCTCTAGGTGCAAGTCTTAAATCTAACCCTGACCATGCCCGGTTGCACTAATAAATTCTTACATATGTAAACATACAACTGCAAATGTACTTCAGGAGTCCTTTCTTAAAACTTAAAACATGAAAAGAGGCTTGGTTCTCATATAAGCATTCCTTCAGGTGTGCTTTCTTAAAGATTTTATGGAAGAAGGAATGATACCATTGCTGCTTTATTCTCTTTGTTTTAGTTGTATCACCACAACTTCTAATAAGGCACAACTTATCACCCAAAAATCTCAGCCAACCATCAATCAAGCATTCAAAACTGAGGGAAAATTCTAAAATTAGAAATGATTTCCCCTGGTGGCTGGACTTATTATGCAGCACTGTTATATACCTATCAGTCCTTGTTTGGGCATCACCATATGACATTTCCTTCAAAGGATGCTTTGCATCTGCTTTTCTTGTAGTCTGTACCCAGTTTCTTTGGTTGCTGTACATACTTGACTGTTGGTGCTATGTGTGGTTGGACTAGAATATCTTGATGACACTGGTTTTAATTTTGAAAAAGGAAATTCTTTGAGGTGCAGACCCTAATGAGACAGTTGCTGCCAGATCGGAACATTAAGTTTGAGTTCAGACTAAGTGATCTTAAAGATACAGTTCTTAGTTAACTTAGACCAATTCTGTAAGGTTAATGTCTTTGTGAAAAGACACGAGTTACTGAATAATTGTGTGATGTAGAACTAGAGATGTGCTGAGATAATTATTTAACTAAGACTTCCATGAGTCTTTGTTAGAAAATTGGCAGTCATCTTAGTTAGCCTTTTCTTTTAATTGATATAAGAAATGGGTTTTATAACTTGAATGTTGAATTTGTTCTGTTGATTAGTAAGTTCTTTGGTTGCTCTTGCTAATTCTAGTCTAATCCTATTAAATGTTTTATGTTTTCACATAGCAGATTTTTATCTCTGGAATTTAGTCATCTTTGTATTTGATATTCTGAAATGGATAGAGATGGACCTTATGTATTTAGTCAACCGTTGATGATAAACTTGTGTCATTTGTACAAATCAAAACACACACTATACAATTCCCTTATGTTGTTCTTTGATTGATGAACACGATGATTTATCTGATTATCTCCAAGTTGAATGTCAATTGTTGGAACAGTATCTTAGGTGTTGTTTGGAGTCATGTAGGTGGAGGTGCATGCAGCTTAAGTTTCAGGTTCAGGCTAGTCAGCTTTTTTGGATGCCTGCTACTTAAATTACACAGGAGGTTGCTCGTTGGGTTGCAACTGACTATTTTGTGGTAGTTCAACTCACGGTCGAAATGGCTGTTGGATAAGTTGCAGCCACTCAAATAGGTATCTTAATTTTTTAAAAAGAGTTTTTCATCTTCCCTTCTCCTCTCCTCCACTTTACCTCCTCCTTTGCTGCCCCCCAATCCCCCTCGCCTCGACACTGCTATAGGGCTGCCTTTAGCCCGCCACCCCAGACCTCTCCACCTTCTCTGACTGACCTAAGAAGGCTTGCACCATCACCTACTCCCTCTCAATGGCACCCAGATCTGCACTCAAGCCCTTGCTGCTTGCCTGCTAGTGACTTCGACTCCAACCATTTTGCTCGGAGCACCCTCAAGAGTACCTTGACTTGATGTCTGCTTGCAAGGTGTTTGACAGAATGTCAATCAAAGATTCCCCTCCTTTTTTATAAATTTTCCTCCAAACATAAGAAGTGAGCTTTCTTGTAAGTCAACTACTGCAACTTTAAGTTACAATGCTACTTCAACCATAGGGCTCCATAAAATCCATTAATGAGAATTCATGAACTAAAGTTCAAGTCAGCTGTTATGTTAGTCCTTAGATGGCTTGATCTACGAGCTATGTGGTGTTCTAACCACCTGCACCTGGATAAGTTGGTCATAATGCCATCCCTCTGTGTTCTTTGTTTGTTTGTTTGTGAGGGTGAGCACAATTTTGGACTGCATTACCTTGCATAGTCTGCTGTTCATGAGTTTTTATACCATCCTCAATCCCTTCAAAATTAGCTGGGAAATCTTTTCTACATTTCCTTCACCAAATCTCTAGGTAATTTTGTAAACTTAAAATGTTGCACACGAACAACCAATGGCTTGAATGATGGCTTGCATTTGAGTTAGCCAGCAAAACCTCCCAGCTGTTCAGTTCATAGCTATTTGGTCATCTGTATCAATTCTAACGTGCAAGTACTGCACCCTTTGCTCCAGAAGTGCTAAATTGTGCTGCTTTGTAACTGAAACTTGAAAAAGCACTCGTGAATTTCTCATGGTTTTGGTGGATTCCACAACTCCACCATATTTGCTCTACCAGCTTTTATCACCTGCATATCTACCATGCTTTAATGGGAACATAATCACAAGTTCAGTGTAAGAGAATAATTTGCCCAGGCATAAGTATTAGGAATTCAGAAAAAAAAGGGAGCAAATTTATCAATGGCCAAAAAGAGTTAGGATAGATAAAATCACGGAAAAGATTAATAATATAAAATTTTGATACATTTGTATACTTGTTCAGACGAACATGTATGATAGAGGCAAAAATGGAGCAAAAGAGATCAAGTACAACAGCACAACATATATCATCATTCAATTTGTAATCTAACCAAACGGCTATGTGAGGCTATTGATAGGAATCATGGTTTTGCCAATTAGCATTTCCACTTGTCTTATTGAAGTCACTTCTAACAATCTATCCATACTAGTGGTCAGGCAGTGGTTTGTTTCATCCAAGAATGCTTGATCTGTAATAAGGTAATCGTGATTCAAGGTTTGCTTGCTTTCTTAGGGCTTATTTGGATATTCCTTTGGGATTGGGCTGAAAATCTCTCAAGATTCATGGATTGGGCTGCCCATTTAAGCATGGCTTTATCAACCAAATACCTCCTAGCCCAAAAATCCTTCGAGAAGGAAAAAAAAAATCTCTATGGATCTTGTTTGCTTCCCGCAGCCCACAAGCTGGGGTTTGGGTAGGCTCTTAGAAGATGTGAGCTAGATACACCAATAGGTCTGATTCTGTAGGAATATGCAAACAGGGCCTTGGCATGTTGTTTACTCTTGCCTGAAATTCTTTACTTGAATATGCACTCTGATTATGTTACCAATGTAGCACCTTTCCTATAGCATCCATATATTGAGCCATTTGCACCTAAAACCATTTTATGATATCTCTCATTATTTGTTCTTCTTCATGAATACATCTTCAGCTATATCTATTCAGCAGATCTGTTTCTTCCTTTGTACCCCTATCCAGCTAAACTTGATTCTAAAACTGTATCCTTCCACTTGATTTTGTAGCTACTACTGTTTCTAAGAAAACTAACTGTTTTGAGTCTCTGAAAACTAGTTGGGTATTATGCGTGTTCTGAACTAGAGCATGTTTCCAGAAAATCAATTACCCTCAACAATCCATGGAAGATCATGAAGTTTTGTAAGTTGTTGTAATCCATTTTATGCCTGTTATATAGTAATGCCGTTAGATGCGCTTAGCTCTGCCATGAGTCATCATTGTTCCTGTGGCATTTTATCTCGTAGCAATTTTTCTTACATGCTATATTGTGAAGTCGCTATCCGAATTTTGTACTTAACAGTCTGTGCTCCTGAATACAGCTATCCATCTGTATCTAAAGAAAGAGGCACACATTGCCTTTTGCTTATTGCCGTTGAAAAAAAAATGTTTCAGGTTGCCGAGCGGGCCCTGTTCTTGTGGAACAATGATCACTTGATGAATCTGATTGCACAGAATCGTCAAGTAATTCTGCCCCTTATTTACCCAGCTTTAGAAAGGAATGCTCGGTGTCATTGGAACCAGTCTGTTCTGAATGTAACAATGAACATAAGAAAGATGTTCTCTGAGATGGATGGGGATCTGTTTTTGGCTTGCCAAAGGAAGTTCCAAGAGGAGGAAGAGAAGCGTGTGGTAATGGAGGAGAAGCGAAAGCTTATCTGGGAGCGTCTTGAAACTGCTGCTACCTTCCAACCGGTTACCAGAAACACAGCTGTCTTGGTAACACCTGTTACGGTTCCTCTAGTAGCTGCTACCCTCACATAATTGGGATTTATATCTGGCTCGTTACCTCTAATTTGCTTGGTGAGAGACGTGGAAACCACCAACCTCACATAGTTGGGGTTTATCTCCACCTCAATACCACTATTTTGGTTGGTAAGAGATGTGGTTTTCTCCACCAGTGTGTTATTGAACGCATTTGGATAAGCTTCCTGTATCGAATTGTTGCTGTCGTTAGGCCAGGGAAGCTGTGTTTTCTCAAAGTATTTTTTACGGCCATTATCTGTACCATATTTATTATTCTGCGAGAATATATTACAAGTGCCAAACTTGTTTCTTGTCCCCTCGTGAAGATGAGGTTGATTGACAGAATCTGGTATGAGGTTCATGTCTTGGTTATTTCTGCTACCATTGTTTGTGCTTGGTTTGATCAGTTGTTAGAGCGAGCTTGTCAAATGATCTCATCCAGTTTCTCCTCGTTAGTGGGCATCACCGCAAGCAAGCAGTGGCACATTGTTATTTTTGGGAACCAAGGAAAAAGCCGTGCTAAAATCCAGTTGAGGTCCAACTATTTACTGTTTTAGTAAGTTCATCAACTCAACTGGTTGGCAACTTTCAGTTATGGCCATAATTCAACCCCGTAGACTCTAAAACAACTTTCAGTAATGGATGTTATCATGTTACAAATTAGTGTAATACATAAATACCAACATGATTGTGAGTATACCTTATTTTTTGAAATAAAAAAGAAAAAAAAAAAAATCATGAATGGACGTGTTATCGAGCGAACGCATCTACGCGGCATTACCCCAATGGGCCGGGGCTTTGCGAATCTACCATTGGATCATGGATCATGTAATGATTGCTTTCAAATCTACATGGGTAAATGGATGAAAGAGTTTGAAATGTTCTAAATTCTATGCAGAATGCCATCCAACGATCAAATATCATTAAAAAAAAAAAAAAAATCATTCTTTTGCACGGATAAGAAACCGAATCATATCCCGTCAATCATGCATCAGGAATGTCGAATATCCCACATGGAACCGAAAGCATGCGGTCAATCTTAGCCGGCTTTAGAAGAAGAACCCGAATGTCTATCCAGAGCCTGACGTGACGAATACTTGTTCCCAACACCCATCAGAGGAGAGGAGACACCAAACTACTCCTTGCTTTTGTCAATATGCTTGCAGAGCAGATCTGTGCCAACGTCACTCAATTTGAAATGAATGGATTGGTTGTTGCCAACTCAAAATCATGGGTTTGTCCGTCAATAAAGTTGTTGTCTCTGGATGCGTTCTACGATTCCACATTATTATTATTATTATATATAAAAAAGCATCCTAAAGCAAAGGTTGAATTTTGATTTAAGGACAAGGTGATTATGTCCTACATTGGCAGCACATAATGAAGAAGCAGATGAACAAGCTAACCTCATACGTTTAGATCAGATTGGGTAAAATTTGTCTCGACATGTCTACTTATGAAACCGGTCAAAAACCGACAGCAAAGCTAAAATGACCTGCCAATCTCTATCTCTGCTTTTGTTTGACGACGGCAACCCAGTGGGTGGTGGAGGAAGGGACATTGGACATCTCTACTTTATTTATTGTCCACCAACCGGGTCAAGCATTTCGCGAGCAAGGTTTATCACTTGGCAGCAAAATGACAAGTTTCGATCATGATTCACCTTGAAAAAGACTTATTTATACGCGCTAATCTATTTTAATCGCCAAGTCCGAAACCTGGGCCTGCGGGTGGTTCATCTATTATTTTCTCTAGGATTTCATTAGATTTAACTGGACCAGGGTTGGTTGGTCAGCATGTTCTCCATTCTTTCCTATCATATTATTTTGAACAGGCCAAACCACTTCGGGGGATGCCTTCTTTGAAACCAAACCGGTAGAGTAATCCTTTGGGCACCGCATGCATGCGTGCAACAAATCCAGCGTGGCATGTACCGCATATTTTTATTGGTCCAAATATATTCGTTGTGGCATGATAGGATAGGAGTTGAGATAACTAGCATTAATTACCGTTCAGCTTTTATTTGAAATTTTCGTCTTGACCAAAATATCCTTACGACATCCTAGTTCAAAAGCTACAACATCCTATTTCAAAAACTATAACATCCTAGTTCAAAAACTACAACATCCTAGTTCAAAAAATGATCTGAAATAGTATTACGACACACTAGTTCAAAACCTATGACATCATAGTTCAAAACCTACGACATCATAGTTCAAAACCTACGACATCCTGGTTCAAAAATGACCTGAAACAATATTACGACATTCTAGTTCAAAACCTACGACATCCTAGTTCAAAATCTACGACATCCTAATTCAAAACCTATGGCATCCTAGTTCAAAAATGATCTGAAACAGTATTACGACATCATAATTCAAAACCTACGACATCCTAGTTTAAAATCTACGATATCCTAGTTCAAAAATGATAATCATGCAGACAAATATAAATTAAAACATGAAACAGTATTACGACATCTTAGTTCAAAGACTACGATATCATAGTTCAAAATCTACGGTATCCTAGTTCAAGGAACTGTAGGGAAGGATATTTTGATCTGGACAAAAATTTCAAATAAAAATTGAATGATAATTAATGCTAGTTATGTCAGCTCCCATCTCGTCATGCTACAGTAAATATATTTAAATTAATAAAAAAATATAGTATGGATCATATTGGATTTACTGTATCAGATGCGATGCACAGAGACTTTTTCATACCTAGTGTTGCTTGCTTCTCTTTTCCAGTTTTCCAACGGCATCGGCATGCCGGTCTCATGTCCTCTGTATTAACGCGTTTAAGAGTTTTGATGGCCCGGTGAGTCAATTTCAGCGGGCGGGTTTGATCACTTTCTTTGTTTGAACGTTTTGCTAATCCAGTACAAATTCATTTTTATAAATAAATCAATAAAAATGGCACAGTGTCCGGATCTATTGCCAAAAATCTTCAATCCAGTGGCCAAGTAGAACGGTGGAATCGATGTTCCATGCCTCCACTTGGTTGTTGACCGCATCAATCTTGTAAATTATACCAATGTCCTCTTGCCGCACGTAATTATTCATTTACCTAGGAAAATGTTTTGGTGATTTGTTTGGGCCCCGTAACAGAAATTACCGAACTTATGTAGGCAAGCATTTTGTTACCCTTAGATCCGGTAACGTTAGTCATGCTAATAATAGATCCAGGACAGCGTCCATCATTTGAATAAGAAACCGGTGGTCCGGTTGCCACTCCTTTTGGAGAAATATACCATTCAACTTTTATGGAACAACCGATTGTCCATTTTCAATGAACATTGGACTGGTATTCATCCAACCAGCAAGGATGTGTACGTCAATTCGATATCACTAAGATGCTAGTTGATCTGAACAAATTTAATCAAGTCTTTTACAAAGTCACGTCTGGAATGCAGGAACAGTTGGTTACGAAGCAAGATCCCAATTAGCTGGGTTACCGTCTTGGCGGAGGCAACTCTTTTTTGAGATATATCAAATAACACCTTCTAGGAAACACATAATTACCTACTCTCAATTTCATGACCATCTCCTGGACACTAAAATTTTAAACTTGGATATATATATATAGAAAGAGTCAAAAATCTACGCTTGATTATCCAGGCTCGAAACTTTTTTTTTTCTGATGAACCGGATAGATATATTAAAAAATTATCTTGAAACGGGTACAATCCAGAGTATCAGCTAACAAAATATCTCTAAACTGTACATGCATATAAGAAGGAGAGGAGCAGACAAAATATCCAGAGTGATGTGCGACGAAGGAAGCCACCCAATCTACTCCCGAGTTGGCTTCCCGATAAATATGATGTACAATAAGTCCCGAGCATTCTTGAAGTAGTAGAGTGATGTTCCGCAGGAGAGGCATAGTGGGAGTCGCTCTAAGGGCGCTCTGGATCCAGGATATGACAGTCGAGGAATCAACTTCTATAATAAGGCGATCCAAGTAGAGGATCATCCTGGCATATCTAATACCAGTCCATGCTCCGTGAAGCTCCGCTGAAGGAACAGTCTGCTCCAGGAGATGGGTACCCCGCGCAGCGAGGAAGCCAATCCCCGAGACCTGAATAACAAAGCCTGCCCTAGCATTAGACCCTCTAACACTCCCATCAAAGTTAATAGTAGCATAGATCGGAGGTGAGGGCTCCCAGGAGACAAGAACTCGGTGCTGCACTCGAAGAGCAGTACCGAAACCCTAGTTCATCGACGAATATGCCATCATGCTTCGATACTCCACATCCTGGGCCCTAGCCCTCTCCATAATAAATCTGGCCGAGTAAGTATCGGACTTGAAGATCATAGCATTCCGGGTGATCCAGAGGTGGTAAGCCATATAAGCCATAAAACCCCGGGATGTAGTAGCATGAGGGGAGCGAAGGGCCTGTAGGAAAGAATCAACCACGTCCTCACCCGTATAGATGAGGGATTTATAACTCGCGAGGGTCCAAACCTGCTAGGATCTCAAACAGAGAAATAGGGTGTGGGCGACGGTCTCCTCAGGAGCATCACAAAATGGATAGGAAGGGGGGAGGTGCAAGCCACGAGAGCTTAGGAGGGATCTGGTGGGTAATCTCCTCCAAGTCACCTTCTAGATGAAGAGACGCACATGAGGGTGCACAGGAAAGGTCCATATCCATGCTGCCTGGACTCCCCTCTACTAAATCGGGTAGTAAATAGAATAAAGATCCGACAGAGGAGCAGCTGAAGAAGATGCCTGGACTCCCTTTTATCGAACCGGGCAGTAAATAGTATAATGATCCGACAGAGGAGCAGCGGAAGAAGATGAGGTCCCCCAAACTCTCATGTCGTGGCAAGGCGTCACTGGAAGGGGAATGGAAAGGATTCTTTCCATCATGGGTTCTCCAAATTAGGTAGATAATAGAGTATAATTTCATGTCTAGACCCCTGCGATAATAAAATCACTGACCATCATGGAAGGCGACAGGTCCGAGGAGAAGAAGGTGGGCCATATATCCAGAGAAATATCAGAAATCCAGACATCTGAAAAGACCCTAACCGATCTGCCATCCCCCACCGTTCATCTGATATGGTCAATGACATTCGAAGTCCTCCTCCTGATCTCCCTCCAGATAGCGGAGCCTCTGGAGGGTGAAGAGAAGTCAGTCCTCCCTAGAGAATGGACATCATATCTGGCTCGTATAAAGGAAGCCCACAGACTATTAGGATCTAAAAATAGTCTATTAGCATGCCGAGCCAACAACACATCCCTCGTAACTACAAGTGAATGGATGCCCAGCCCACTATCTCGCACAGGTTGGCACACCGACTGCCAACCCAGGAGGTTAATATCCCTGGGAGTAGCACTGGACCACCAAAGGAAAGACCGAAGGATTCGCTCCACCTTGTCCACCATCACCCTAGGAAACACAGCATTGGCCAACAGGTAGATAGGAAGGGAGGTGAGCACCGACCTGATGAGAGTATGTCGACCCATTGCCGATAACGCTCTTCCCTGCCAGCCTTTAACCTTGTCCTGCACCACCTGCAGCATAACATGAGAGTCTGCCCTGCTGAGCCAAGCTCCAGAAATTGGGACTCCCAGATAACGAATGGGACCATCCCGCCCCCCAATCCCCAGGATAGAAATGATCCGACCATGCGTACGAGCGGTAGTCTTTGGGAAAAAGTATACCTTCGACTTTGCCAAATTGACCCTCTGACCAGAAGCTAGACAATATGATATAATGACGCTCCTGAACCCCTAGGCCATAGTCTCAGAAGCCCTGCATAGCAGTAAGCAGTCATCTGCAAAGATAAGGTGTGAGATCGGAAACATTGCAGGGGCAGCAACGTAGGGGTGAATAGTCAATGCCCGAACAGCATCCCGTAAGGCCCGCAAGAGGGAGTCAGCCATAATAATGAATAGGTAAGGAGAGAGCAGAAAACCTTGTCAGAGGCCAATCATGGAATGAAAATTATTCGAGGGAGCTCCATTAATAAGAATAGAGAAGGGCGGAGTGCTGATGCATGCCATGACCCGAGAAATCCACTGGGGATGAAAACCAAAGTCATGGAGAGATCGGTCGAAGAAGCTCCATCGTACACGATCATATGCCCTTTCCATATCCAACTTGATGGCCATCAGAGCAGTCCTAGAAGATGCCCGTCACATATCATGCATGAACTCTTGAGCCAGCAAGACATTGTCAGAAATAACCCTTCTAGCAATAAAGGCCCCCTGCTCCAGAGAGATAATACTTGGAAGGATACCAGCCATCCTTCTAGTTAGAAGTTTGGCATAGATTTTGTACAAAGTACCACATAGGCTAATCGGTATGAAGTGGGACAGATGAGATGGGTGAGGTCGCTTAGGAATGAGGGTGACATAGGTCTACTTCCATCTATCTGACATATGAGCAGTGGTGAAAAAGGCTTGTACAGCCGAGATAACCTACGATCTGATAATATTCCAATATCTCCAAAAAAATAGGGGAGAAAATCCATTAGGACACGGAGCTTTGTCCTTCGCTAAGGACCAAAGCACCTCCCTAACCTCCTCCTCTGAAATAGGGGCGAGAAGTCTCTCATTCTGGTCCTGAAAAAGTAATCTCTGAGGAGCAGACACCTGAACATAAGGTAGATCACCATCCTCCGACCTCCATCCGGACCGAAAAAAGGATAGAATCTCATGCTGCATAATGCTGTGGTCATCATCAATCCAGTGGCCATCATCGGACTTGAGTGCAACAATCTGATTCCTGTGTCTCATGACCAGGGTAGCTTGATGGAAAAAATGAGAATCCTGTCTCCCTGAGCCATCCACTGTATCTTGGATTTTTACCTCTACATAGTCTCCTACTGAGCCAGCAATGAATTGTAGGAGGCCAGACTAGCCCGCAAGGAGAAAATATATGCTTCCTTCAGGCCACCATCCCTATCCTCCTTCACCTGGAAGTCATGAATGATCTTCTCCATCTCCCCCAGTCTGGAAAAGATGTTGCCCACTTCTTCTTTATTCCATTTCCTTAAACGACGTTTGAGAAGTTCCAGTCTTCGGTTGATCCTGTACTGGGCATTGCACCTAATAGGAAGTCTCCACACCTCCATAACCACCTCCCAAGAATTAGGATAAGACAACCAAATTCTCTCAAATCTGAAAGGCACCTAAATGGGAGGAAGAGGGGAGGTTGTCAACAGAATGGGACAATGATCAGAAGCCACCCTGTCAAGGTGGCGATCAATGAATTTGGGGTGTAGATGAAGCCAGCTCGTGGTTGCCACAGCTCGATCTAGCCGCTCCCAAACTCTGACTCTCCCAGTCCTGTTGTTGCACCAGGTGAACCTGGAACCCACAAATCCCAGATCAACGAGGCCATTGGAGTCCAGAAATTGGCTGAATTCCTTGGTAGCTACAGTATGAGTAAAGGCCTTGCCTCCTCTCTTCTCTTCCCCCTTGGTAATATAGTTGAAATCCTCCATAACCACCATCGAGAATCCCTGATTGATCAAATTGGATACTTCATTCCATGGATACCTTCTCTCCTTGTAGCAGGTACTGGCATAAATGCCAAAGAGGATTCAAGAAGGACCATTATTTTCAGTAATTATCATTATCATATTTTGGGAACACTAATGAAACACATCGATTCTGGTGACAGATGTATTCCATGCAATAACAATACCTCCAGACAGACCCTTGGCATCGATTGCATAAAAATCCCACTCCTTAGTAAGGCAGTGGCAAATTTTCTGCACTGAAGGTCCAGCCAGTCGGGTCTCCAGAATCAAGCAAACATCCGAATGATTAAAAAAAATTATTCTACTAAAAGATGAAGCAAAGGAAGGTTTTCCTATCCCTCTAACATTCCAAGATAATATCTTTATACAGATAGACTAACCCCTAGAAGAACCCTCCCTAGGGCTTTTCCCAGAAACCACATCCTCCCCAGGCGCAGGACCCCGTGCACCTTGTTCAGGCACCAGATTCTCCTGAAATAAGGAAACCTTTAGTCGTCCTACCACATCCTCATGGGCTGGTGCCTGCCTATCCACCCCAATGCTGGTCGGAACCACCACCCCTGATTGCTGTCTGGATCCCATGGATCCCAGCACCGGGCATTTGGACCCTACCAGAGCCGACAGGCCGCCCACCTGAGACTTCCTATTCCCCTCTCGAGTCACCACAACTCCTGCCAGCTCCCCCTGAGACCCCAGTGAACCCCCTGCAAGCCCACAGCCCATGTCCTCCCCCTGGCACCAACCCTGTGCTTACCATACCCTAAGAGTCCCCTGCTATCCCTCCTGTGATCTCCTCTCCCTTCGCCACACCCCGATATAGCCCTTTTCCTTTAGACCCAGCACCAGCCTTCCCTCCCCCCTTCATCCCTGACCCGCCCACCCAAGACAAGGCAGCAGTAGACCCTCCCACCATACTATGAACAGAACCTGGCATTCCAGCACCACCTCCCGTCCCCTTCTCAACCACCTCTACCTACCCCAAGGCTTGCTTCTTACCCTTAACCACATCCCCAGCTCCTCTCCCTTCATCTATCCCACAGAAACTCCTCTGAACCCCAATAGCAGCCAACCTAGCCATCACGGGCAAAGAAGTCAAGAGAGATCCCTTACCCCCCCCCCCCCCCCCCCCCTCGAGCCTATCCATGCAAGGATCGGAAGCACTGACCTTTATCAAAGGAGGAGAAACCGAGACCGCCAGGTGAGCCTTCTGGCCAGCCGGAGATGTGGGAGCAAGCTCCTCCATCGTATGCTTGGAGGTCACTGGGATAGAGACTTTTGGGCTGTACACAAGAGAAGACGCCGGGCTTCGGTCCCTTTTTAAGGCCCTAGAACCGAAGTCCACCATGATGAGGTCTGCTGGGCCACCATCCGACGGGCCCACCTCCATTCGATCAGCCAACCCAACCAAAGGCCCAAACCCCAGGGGGGACAAAGCTCCATCTCCCGACATCTCCCCTGAACTCGCATCCGGGGATCGCCACCGAGCCACTTTGGTCGATTTTTGCTAGCTGTCCTAGTCCGGCGGTGAGCTAGGAGTCAAAGTCCCCATGGTGGGAGAGGTTCTCGAAGGGGAAGAGGAGGGTAAATCTGGAGACGATCTGCCAGTACCCTTTCCCCCGTCGACCACATTCCGCTCCTTCACTAGTGACCACACCGGACGAGGCTGCCAAACCCTGGCCATTAGCAACCATGGCCCAAACTTTGGCCTGCTCCTCCCCTCATGTAGCACAGTATTCCTACTTGAGCCCGCCCTATTGGACCACTCCGAACCCCTTTCAGTACTCTCCTCCTCTTTCCTTCCCCGTGACTCCACCGTACTGGCATTGCACACATCTTCCTCATGGCCGATCTTTTCACATGCAAAATATAAGAAAGGCAAGTTTTCATAGACAAAACATTGCCAAAATATCTTAGATTTTCCTCGAACCAGAACTCCCGGCTTCACTGGCAGAGAAGAGTCCAGTTCAACCTTCACACGAGCATACCTTACCTTTTTCAAGTGATCTATGAAGCCATCAACTGATATGGGTTTTCCGACCACCTCTGCCACCACCATCATCGACGTCGGCTTCCAAAATTCCAGCGAAAGGCCCGATAATTGGATCCACACAACTACCTTCCGAATACTCTTCTATTCCGGCACAAAATTCGGTTCCCAGTCTTCCATCGCCAGCAGTTGACCTCCGGCAAACCACGGGCCTCCGGTACAGATCGAGGCGGACTTCCTT
Organism: Areca catechu; assembly: GCA_021397845.1. Classification (NCBI taxonomy): domain Eukaryota; kingdom Viridiplantae; phylum Streptophyta; class Magnoliopsida; order Arecales; family Arecaceae; genus Areca; species Areca catechu. Next base: position 188,975,658 of record CM038043.1, read on the forward strand.
TCCATCCATAGACGAACAACGAGGTGATCTTCCACCAGTGGGATGACCTCCGGCTCGTACGAGAGGCGAGCCTTCGACTGGATCTCCCTTGCCACGGCCTCAGCTGACCCCCATCGACCTAAACTCCGAATCACCACCGCAAGGCCAGACCATTCCCTTCTCGCCTCCTCGAGCTCCGTCTCCGGCAACTCCAGGACTTGAGTTTAGTAAGCCTGCAAGAGCTCAAGGTCATCCACCGGCAGCTTCGGTGAGGTAAAAGAGAACCCCTCGCCAGTCCCTATACAACCTTCGCCCACGAACGCTCGCCATCCCCGGCACTCAGCTTCCCCTTCCCCACCCTTCCACTCCTTCCACCATCACCAGAACTCGGCCCCCCTCCTTTCGCCATGAAAATCTGAAGTAGCTTTAGGAGCACGGAAAGCAAAACCCTCTTGCACACGAACCAAGACACAAAGAAGACACAAAGAAGACCTACTCACCATTAGCTATCCAGGCTCAAATCTTTGAAGATACGCTATCTAAGAGTCAAACCCGGACCTTCAATCTCTCGGAGAAAGATGTGATCATGAATGAAGTAATAATTTTAGATATTTAAAATAATGATGTGTGAAGAAATTTTAATATATTTTTAGTGAAAATAATGTAATTTGATGATTAAAATAATCAAGTGAGAAGAGATTTAGGTTTTAGCAGGGAGAAGATAAGTCCATGACATAATATTTTATCGATAGTGAAAAAAAATACAAATTTTTTTGAGTTCATAATCTATCGTTCGCAAGAAAGAAGAATTGATTTTCTTTTGCGATGCCAACCATTGGATCATACCATTTTCAAATCTCAAAGCAAAAGAAGGTGAATTATCTCGTGGTGCAATTGGAACCCTATTTTCATTAGGTTCATTTTGTCTAAAAATATATTTTTGATAGATTTTGATATTCTTTAAAGTTGTCTTAGCTTCCTTTAAATAGAAAAATGTCAATAAGTATTGCTATCAATCATCCATTTATTTGCCCCCTAATTTATCCACCGAATATAGTAGGATATGAAACAAAAATCATATGGGGCAGGCACCATAGAATATTATATGAGATGGATTTTTATTACATCACATTTCTTCTAATACCAAATCAAAGAAGAAATATAACAGCCAAAGATTCCTCTTATTAATAGAGTTATTAATTTTTTAATTAAAAAAATTATGGTATTAACTTTCTTTCTTGTTTTCATAATATATTTTTTATTGATATATACTACATGGCTAAATGATACATTCTGCATAAATTAATTATTAAACAAAGAAATGCACACCTTTAGATAAATCAATATATAATTTTCAAAATATGGAATTCATTAATATGCAATACATAACCTAATAATATACATTAGAAATTAGTTATCTAGCAATCTAATATATATCTCCAAGTAAATTGAAATACAATTTTTAGAATATTATATTCACCGGTACACACTCCATGCTATAGTGATACACACACTACAGGAAAAAGGGCAAACGACGATGGTTTTCTCTCGACGCTTTGGTGGAGTGTTGGGAGAATCTGAAACCCGCCAATGCTTTTAAAAAGCATCAGTATTCTCCAACGCTTTAAAGCATTGCCAAGTATTCAATGTTTACCAATGCTTTTAAGCATCGCCGGACTTTCTAAAAGCATCGTTAAAATTTTGGAATTACCGATGCTTCTAAGCATCGCTAGATTTATGAAATTTCCTTTTCCCAACCCGAGCGCTAGATTCCGCAATTTGCTCGATCAGCCTACCTAGCTCCTCCTCCTCCTCCTCCTCCTCCTTTGCTCGATCAGCTGACCTAACTTCTCCTCCTCCTCCTCCTTTGCTCGATCCACTGACCTAGCTCCTCCTCCTCCTCTGCTCGATCCACCGTCCTAGCTCCTCCTCCTCCTCCTCTGATCTGTGCCCTAGATCCCATGCTCGATCCGCCGACACAACCTCCTCCTCCATCGATCCCTCCCTCCTCTTACTCGATCGGTCGGTAGCTCCTCCGACGATCCCTCCCTCCTTCTCCGTCTCTTCCGTCAACTCCTCGCGCACCGGCCATCTCGATCCCTCTTTGTTCATCAATTCTGTAGGTTTGCTCTCAGTATTTGTTTTGTTTGTTTGTTTTTTTTGTCTATTATTACTTATTTTGTTTTATTTTTATCTATTATTTCTCTGTGTAAAATGCCCAAGAGAATCTTTAAGGGCTTAGGGATCCTATGGATATGCCGACACTAAGATTCTACAATATAAAGATGATATGTTAATATTTTTCAAGATGGTAAAGAGCACTGTGTAGTTGGCCTATTGGTCTGTATCCAGAGTTAAACTTTATGTATGGGTTGCATCTGGTGCATCTAGAGCTAAATTTTATTTTGTTATTGCTACCATCGAGGAATCTAAAGATCTAAGCAACTTATCCCTAATTAAGAGTCTCTTTAAATGCATGAATAGAGAATGAATAGATCCATTGAAACTTTAATGGAGCAGGATTTTCAGATATAAATATATTTAAACAAAAATCAAAGAAAAGGATTAATAGTGGATATGTAGGAAAAAAATAAAATGAAAAAGGATGAGAAAAGTCATGATTTTAGGTTAGAGACAAATCATGTTATGGCCTGGATTGGCCTAGTCCACTTGATTGGCTAGGCCTACGCTCCACTGCATGTGCATGAAAGTATTTTTTATAAAGTAAAAATGATAATAGTAGTGGCCGGTGGTAGTCGTAATTAATAACCTTAGAATGGATGGCTATATTAGAAATTTATGTATAACCTACTAATCCTATGTAGAACTAACTTGAAACGTAGTCTTGAATGAGACAAATAAATTCAGTAAACTAATCTTTCATTTTGGATTCTAAATTAACCCTATCTACGATTCATGATCTTGTTGTTGTTGGTAGTTTTTATATCATGTAGAACTACCTGTTTTGTTGCCATTTTTTTATTAGGTGTTTGCTTGGAGAGTAAAGAAACTCTGTAACCAATTTTAAAATTGGTTTAAGATTTATATATGGAGGCTATAATGATTATGCGATGTATGTTTGGCTGATTCAACTATTTCTAATGGCAACAATCTTGGATAGCCTTCTTTTGTAGGCAACCGATTGTAGTCGTTTTGATTTAGTTGCAGATTAAATAGATATAACTGAGCCTCCTCCTTATTTATCATTATTTATTATTCTTTTTCTAAGTATATTATTTTTGTTTCTTTATAAGTTTCTTGGTATATACCTGCATCTTACTGAACATGTTATGCTTTAAGGTTAGTTTTATTATTACAAATCTTTTATTTCAATACCATCTATAGTTTTGTTATGATCAATTATGATTTTTTAAATATTTTTTAAAAAACTTGCATTGCATAGAAACATAAATCCATCAATTGATTAAAGTACATATTCTACAGCATCAATATAATTATTTTATTTTTGTACAGATGGGAGAAATATGTACAGTGGTCAATTGATTGTCCAGTTTTGATAGTTTGAGAATTGTAAATAATTTTATAGGTACTTACAGTAATCAAATGGTATTGATAGAGTTCTAGATATATTTCGGATAGTATTTTCTTTTAGTTCTCCTCATACATATTTATTTGTATGGGGAGAACTAAGAAAAAATGCTGCCAAAATTTTTCTGGAACTTCTATTGCGTATCTTTTAATTACTGTAAATGACCTATATAATTAATACAATTTTTGAATGTGATAGGACCTCTTTACTCATTAGTTGGTGATAGGGCGCATTTAATAATACTGTAATTATTCTATTGAATAAACTTATTTTAAATTTATTCTGTTCTTATAAATATTTATTTATTTCAGTTAGTTTTATCTTATAATAGATAAGAGTTGGATAACTAAATCGAGGAATAGCAAAGAATATATGGATGGAGTTCAGAATTTCATTAAATTTGGTATGGAGAGAAGTAGTATCAATGAGAAGATTTTTTGTCCATGCCGAAAATGTGTAAATTCCAGTTCTCTATATCCAAATACTGTTGAAGAATATTTGGTATGGAATAATTTTTTAAAAGGTTATACAGAATGGTTTTTTCATGAAGAGTCAAGGTTACAATCTACATGTAACCAAACCTCTAACATGGAACATATACCTAATTTTAGATCCAGTAACCAACAGAAAAATCTTGCAATAGATGATGATATCAGGGATTTGCTTAGAGATGCTTTTGAATACGATGCTTAAAATCTTGGAGATTTCAGTGGAGGACAAGTAGCAGATGGGCTATCTAATGGTCCTATATTTACTGAATCTATACATAATGAGGAGCCAATACCCCTAACTAATGTTGGAACATATCGTTATCAAAAGCTAATAAGAGATGCAGATCAAGAATTATATGCCGGTTGCAAGAACTTTTCAAAAATTTCTTTTCTTGTATATTTGTTTCATATAAAATACTTGAATGGATGGTCTGGCAAGAGTTTTACTATGTTGCTTAAGTTGTTAAAGGATGCATTTCTTGAAGGTACTAGTTTACCAACATCTTGTTATGAAGCCAAAAAATTAGTAAAAGAATTGGATCTTAGATACGAAAAGATTCATAGCTATCCAAATGATTGTATATTATATCGAGAAGAACATGCCGATCAAGAGTCATGCCATGTGTGTAGATGTTCACGATGGATGAAGCAAAAAGAAAGTAAGAGTGAGGGATTAGATGAATTGGATGCAACACAAATTAAATAAAAGCCACGAAGGTAATACGTTATTTTCTTCTTGTACCTAGATTAAAAAGGATCTATGCATCATTAAAGACAGCTTCGTTAATGAGATAGCATGATGAAATACGTACAAAAGATGAAATGCAGAGACACCTAATGGATAGTTTAGCATGGAAAGCATTTAATGATAGACATCCTGATTTTGCATCTGATACTCGTAATGTCAGGCTGGGTTTAGCCAGTGATGGGTTCAATCCATTTCGGACCTTAAGTTCTGTCTATAGCACCTGGCCAGTTATTCTGATTCCTTATAATTTGCTACCATGGATATGTATGAAACAGTCTTCACTTATTTTATCAATGGTCATTCGAGGTGATAAGGGTCCAGGCAATGATATTGATGTTTTCTTACAACCTTTAATAGATGAATTGAAACAACTGTGGGAGGGTATCAGTGCAATTGATGCTTCGAATGGCTAAACATTTAATCTAGGGCAGCTCTATTATGGACTGTTAATGATTTTCCTGCATATGCTAATTTATCTGGCTGGAGCACTAAGGGACGAGTTGCATGTCCTTCTTGTGGTGAATCAACCCATTCAATTTGGTTAAAACATGGAGGAAAGTTTTGTTATATGGGACATCGTTGATGATTGGAGGCAAATCATTCATTTCAATTTCAAAAGGATTTATTTGATGGTACTATAGAGTTGGGATCTGCTCCAATTATACCTTTTGGTTCTGATATTCGTAGACAAATGCTTGGTATCAGACATAGTTACAGTAAGATGACAAAATCCTCTAAAAAGCGAGGAAGAGATGATGTTGAGACTTCATCGGAGGAAGTCAATACTTGCACCTTAGATACAACAGTGTTCGAGGATCCGAATAATTTCTTTGAAGTTGAAAATGATGATGATATAATGATAGCATTTACCCATCAACATACTAAACAATTATGGAAGAAAAGAAGAATATCCTTTGACTTACCTTATTGGGAGCATAATATACTCCGGTATAATCTTGATGTTATGCATATAGAAAAGAATGTTTGTGATAATTTGATTGGAACAATATTAAATCTTGATGGAAAGATTAAAGATAACATGAAGGCGTGTCTTGATTTAAAGGAAATGGGCATCCCACATGAACTTCATCCACAAGTGCTTGCAAATGATAGAACTTATATCCCTCATGCATATTATACAATGTTTAGTCAAGAAAAAGATCTCTTCCTGACAGTTTTAAAGAATATCAAGATTCCTGATGGATATGCATCAAATATTTCATGATGTGTGAATCTGAAAGAGCAAAAAATCTCAAATCTTAAAAGCCATGATGGACTTATACTAATACGAAATATTCTTCCATTGGCTTTAAGATTGTCAATGCCGAAACAAGTTATTACAGTTATTTTTCAGTTATCATCATTCTTCAAGGCATTATATTCTAAGGTTCTTGATCCTCAAGAGCTTGATTAATTGCAGTCTCAAGTCATACTTACGTTATGTCAGATGGAAAAGATTTTTCCTCCTGGATTTTTTACGATTATGGTTCATCTACTCATTCACCTAGTTTCAAAAGCTAAACTTGGTGAACCGGTACAGTACAGATGGATGTATCCTATCGAGAGATAATGCTGTAAAACTAAAATTTCATAATTTAGATATCTTTTTCATTATTTAATATGATATTAATATTAAAATTTTAATAAATATCATACTTTTGAAGGTTTCTTGTATGTTTGAAAGATTATATACAAAACAAAGCCCATCATGAGGGCTCAATAATAGAGGGATATATTGCTGAAGAGTGTTTAACATTTTATTCAAGATATCTCGAAGGTGTAGAAACTGTATTTAATCGACCTCAATGTCATAGTGATACTATGGAGAATACAAATCTATACAAATTTGCATCTTTCGAAAGATTTATAGGAAAAGCTGAAAGTATTGTTCTTGACCATAAATCCTTGTCACAAGCACACCATTATGTATTGCTACATAGTGACATAATATCTACTATCACAGGTTAGTCTATCTACACATGGATAATACAAATATTAGACATGTTGTTGTTAAACTTATATTTGATTGTCATGTAGTGAATTTTTAACTGTGCAACGACAAACCAATCATTCCACTCGTCCTAATTCAAGGATTGAACAAAGATGATTGGTTGAGTTATTCCCTAATTGTCTTGCCAATCAGGTTTAGTATATATAAGTCATACAATAATTTTACATATATTTAACATCGAATAAGTGATTGATAATTGATATTATATTTTTTAGGTACCGGTATTGATGGAGAAAAATTGTTCAGCAGAACTAATAGCACTTGCTAGAGGTCCTAATTATATTATGAACAAATATAATGATTTTAATATAAATGGCTTTAAATTTCATACCAAGGAGTGCGAGAAATTTAGAAAAACTCAGAACAGTGGTGTTATGGTAGAAGCAGATGGAAAATCTTATTATGGTATACTTAAAGATATTTTTGAGTTAGATTATTATGAAAATTTTAAAGTTGTATTATTTTGATGCGATTGGATGGATATAAATACACCAAGAGGTTTGAAAAAGGACTCAAACGGATTCATACTTGTCAATTTTTCAAGATTGATACATACGGGTGTGTTATTGAAGGATGATCCATTTATCTTTTCATCTCAAGCTCTATAAATTTTTTATGTACAAGACTCGAAAGAAAAGAATGGGCTACTATTATTAGGATAAAACCCAGAGACTTGTATGACATGGAAAAAAGGATGGAAGAAGATGATGATGATACTTACACTCAATATATGCCTTATACTATTGTACCGGATGATCATATAAATGATACAACCATTTTGGTTAGATTGGATTTCAAAGAAGGTACAACTGGTTGATTATGACAAGTAAGTAGTTTATAAGATGGTTTATATTTTTGCATGAATATTATATTATCTTTTAAATTACAATTCATTTCTGTTATAATTTGATTATAATGTTGACTGACTTGGTTTTAAATAATGCATGTTAGGTACACGATGCCTCGAAGGAAGCGCCTATCAGATGTATAGTTTCAGTTTTTACAGACCGAGGCTAGTACTTCGTCACAGCAGCTCGACGAGCATCAATCGGTTTCACATCGGTCTGATGCTAGTCCATCCATTTCTGTACATCCGGTGGAGGCCAGTACTTCTCTACCTCAGGACGACACCATTCCCTCCAAGTCAGCACATCACGATCCTCCTATGAATAATCCTTATGACGAGCCATCATCGATGACATACAGATATAGGATAATTTAATAATTTTATCTCATTTCAATTCATACATGTGCAATAGTTTTGATATATAATTTTCTGTATTTTTTTTATAGATGGATCTAGGAGATTTAGGCGGAGGCGAAGAATCATACTAGTCCGTGATGTGTGGCAGTTACCTGAGGACGAGAAGATAGTCATAGAGTGCAACAAGCTAGGCCAGCCTATTAAGAAAGCTGCTAGCTTGTTGACTAGTTTTTTAGGGACAGTAGCATGCCGGGGTCAGCTATGTCCCCTAAATTATTCGAAGTGGAATGACATGCTTCCTGCTTACAAAGTAAAGATGCTACGAGTTGTGCAGGTAAAAAAATTGATATATTATTTTATATCTTAGGTTTTTAATAATTGAATTGCTTATTTCATTTAATACTTATTTTATTGTTTATTTAAATTGTAGAGCAAGTTTGTTCTCCCTCCAGATTATTCTGATTTTGTACTGAAGTCTCTCAATCGCAAGTGAAAAGAATATAGGGCAAAGTTGAAGGGAGACTACAAGCTAGAGGGTAGGACAGAGAAGCAGGTTGCAGCTACCTGTCCTCCTGATGTTCACCCTAATAAGTGGAGGGAGCTGGTGCACTATTAGTTCTCTGAGAGGGCACAGGTTATGTAGCATCATCAAACATATAAATTTATTAATTTTTACTCATCGTAATTATATTTATACAATATATAACATATGTTTAACTTTTATTTTATTGACATATTCTGCTATTGGAAGAGCTGCATGAGCATCTCAGTCTGTTCCTCATATAGCGGGATCCAAGAGTTATGCACGGTTCAGGCATGAGTTTGTATGTTTCTCATCCTATAATACTTTTAGTATATTTTTAGTTTTAACATCATGTATCATCATGTATCATGCATGTGCCATGTATCATGGCATGGGGGTATAAGATGTGTCATTTCGAAATTTTTTGTAACATTTATTCTTTATATAGGCTGATCAGCAGGGGATGAAGCCTGGTGAGGTGGAGTTCTATCGGATGACTCAGGTTCACCAGGATGGCAATTTTGTTCGGGAGGAGTCCAGAGATATATATGTATTTTTTTTATATTATATCATGATTTATAATTTTATTTTTGTTAAGTATTGATACATGAATTTTTTATAAAACATAGGAGAGGGCTACCTCTATGATCACCGAGCGTGGTGGCGAGGCTACATCATCTACTCAGAGCAATCGCATCGAGGCCGAGGTATTCTCGAAGTTGATGGGACCAGAGTGTCCTGGACGAGAGAGGGGTTATGGAATTGGAGTTACCCCTACTCAGTTATCTGAGGTGAGTAGATTTACTCGGGATGCTAGAGATAGTCATGATCATTCATATGTTCGTCGACTCGAGGATGAGATAGCAGAGCTCAGACAAACACGTGATGCAGACAGAGAAGAGATGCAGACTATTAGGGCTCATCTTGAGCATGTTATATCTGTGCTGCATATATTCATGTCATCTCAGGTAAGTAATTATTTATAACTACATATATATATATATATATATTGTATGTATCTAATAATTTAGAATATATATAATGTATGTATCGTAACTATATATATATGTATATCTTGTAGGTTCCTGAAGCATTTGCCAGTCGCAGACAGGACGACGACCAGCCTCCAGCGGATCAGTGATATCAGTTTATTTTTTTTATTATTTTTGTATGTCTTTTTATGTATTTGAACTTGGATCGATATTGAGTATATGTTGATACTTTATATATATATATATATATATATATATATATATATATATATATATATATATATATATATATATATATATATATATATATATATAACTCTTTATATTTGTGTTTATATTTGTGTTTGTGTATGTCTTTGGGTGTGATACATGTTTGAATGTTTAGATATTTTATTTTGGTGAAAATGTATATAGGTTTGTGTTGGTGGTATATGATGTATGTATTTGATGTATATAGGTTTGTATACAGCTATATTTTTTTAAAAATAAATAAATAAATTTGCCGACACTTTAAAACGTCGCTATCTTACAGATTAGCAATACTTTAAAGCGTCGCTATCCTAACAAATACCGATGCTTTAAAGCGTCGGCATATGCCAATACTTTTAAAAAGCGTCGCTAATTTTAAACTTAGCAACGCTCTAAAGTGTTGTTGACGTTAAATACAACGGCGCTTTAAAGCGTCGATGACATTTTTAAAAAGCATCGGCAAGTGGCGTCCCCATGCTTACAAAGTCGATGCTTTTGCGATGCTTTAAGAAGTGTCGGGAAGTTTCTTGCCAACGCTTAAAAGCATCGGGAAAGGCCTAAAAAGCATCACTAATGGCCTGTTTCATTGTAGTGACACTCATCAATTTTTTGATACATATCGCAAGTGTATTTGATATACATCTAGCAGTGATCCAATATATATCTCTAGATAAATCGATACAAAATTTTTTGAACATGAAGTTTACCAATACATAGTATAGGACTAGATGATATGCACTCAGCAAATTAGTCATTTAGCAATCCAATACATATCTTCAAGCAAATTAATATATAATTTTCAGAATATTATGTTTACTAGTATATATTATATGATATGGTGATACATATTTATTGGCATTTTTATATATATTGCAAGCTTTTTTAATATACATTTAGCAATGATTTAATACATATTTTATGATAAATCAATATATATTTTTTAGGTTATACTTTTTATTTGGAGATATATATTAGATTACTGCTGGGTGTAAATCAAAGAAGCTTGCAATCTCTATCAAGAAGTCGATGAGTATATCACCAGGCTATGTAGAGCATATTTATGAATATAAATTTTAAATACTATATATTAATTTACTTAGAGATATGTATTGAATTATTGAATAACTAATTTGCTAAGTATATATTATCTAGCTCTATACTGTATATTAATAAATTCTATATTCGAGAAACTATATACTAATTTATTTACAAATATATATTGATTTATTTAATAATTAATTAATTAATTATGTATTATATGATTATACAGTGTGCATAAAAAAATATATATGCTAAAAATAAGGAAAAAAATAATATTAATTTTTAATCATAAAATTAATAATTTTATTTGTGAAAATGTATTCAATTTTTATATTTATTTTTTTAAATTGATATTAAGATAAATATGATAAAAAAATTATTTAATATTTTATAGTATCGGTCCAATATGATATTTATTTTCGGATCGGTATCCAATAACTTATTATTTATTGACAAGAATATTGGGATCGGTAAACGGCTCGGGCATGCAGCAATATATTTTAAATTTTTAATTTCTGGGAGCACAAATCCGCGGCTATCTCCATCCGTTAAGACGGCCGGCAGCCTGACGCGATAACTCTTTCAGATCCGGAAAGAATATCTTAATCTTATTCTTATCCGTTGGAAACTTGGGATCCCGATCGTGTCACCTCCTCTCGCTGAGCTGGATCATCCAGCGGTCTAGATGCTCTCTTAAGTTTAATTAACTGCATGTGGTGGGGGGGGGGGCTTGGCCGGGGGAGGGTGGTAAGGGAGCAGGGACCAACCGGACAGATAAGTGGAAAGAGACTGCGAATACGAAGCCACTCAAAGAGAACCTTCTTTTATTTTTTTGGGAAAAAAAAAAAAAAAACCTGAAACCTTCCTTCCGCTAGAAGGAAAATTCCTCTCTCTTCGTTTGATTGGTTTGTGCCTACGGGGATATAGATTATATATCTTGTGAAAGAGAGAAGAAGAAGGGAAGAGAAGAGAAGAGGAGTAGAAACTGAGAGCAAAGATGGACGCGCCGACCGTGCAGGAGATGTCGTACTTCGAGCACATCCAGAAGCGCAACGATGACAAGGGCTGCCTCTACGCCTGGTCTCTCTCTCTCTCTCTTTCTTTCTTCTAATTTTTAATTTGGGTGGATGCCTTCTTTCTTTTTGTTTTTTCTCATCTTTGCGCGATTGCACCTCGATATATATGGCGTATACCTTCTTATGCTTACGGGAAGATCTGCCGTAAGAGTTGGCATGGGATCGCTTTGGGGTTGTTTATGGATTATGATAGAGGGTATCTTAAATAGCAAAGGCAAAATAATAATAATAATAATAATAAGAAAAGCCAATTCCTGTCCCTTCTTCGTTTTCCCGTGTATGAAACTATTTACAATCATATCAATTAATATCTTAAGAATATAAAGCTAAAATAATATCCTTGATTCCCTGATGAATCCCCTCTTCATATTTTCCAAAAAAAAAAAAAGTTTCGCTTTAATTGGTTTATATTATTTATTATTTCTCACTCCTCTTTTTTTTCACTGATTTTTATTAACCACAATTTTTTTAAAAATTGTGTTAAAGATTACCCCTTCTAATGTCAAAAAAAAAAAAAAAAAAAAACTTTTTTCTTTTGCTTGCAACTACCAGGATTTTTTCTTGGATATACATGGTCACTCTTGATATGTGGTTACGGTATATTTGATTGATTGTCAACGGGTTTGTGTGGACTGTGGAGTCGTACCTTTGTGGTTCTCCAGGCATAAATCAAAGCAGGGCAGTGCATGAGTCCTTGTGATTTTGGTACTGCTGTCACTTGTCTGACTTATGCTGTGGTGATTGGATTCATGATATGGTCAGAATTTATATCAAAGTTAGGAGAATCAAGTGTTTCACGAAAGAACAGTCAATTATCTTGTCTAGAGAACATCCATACCATGCTTCATACACCTGATCACTAACTCAGTGAAATGGTTTGAGAAAATAGAATATGGCTAATAAAATATATCTAACATAGCAGAGAATTTTTTTCTAATAAAATATATCTAAGATGAACTGGGCATTTTGTCTAAGAAATATACCATACCATGACATTTTGATGTCCATATAGTTCTACTTTCAGCCACAGATCACAAATCTCATGAGCGGGGAAAGAAGCAAAATACAAACAGCTATGTCAAAATTTCAGTAAAGGAAATGATGTTGTGAGGATCCATACACGTGTGTATTTAGTCCTATATCAACTATACAATAAGTAGACCTTGGATGCTTATATAGGGTTCAAGGAATCTAAATAACACATTTCGATTGTTTTTTTTTTGGATGAGGTTCTAGATTGTTACAAATGATATTAGAGCAGATTCAGCCTATGGACATGTGGATTGGAGACACCATAATATGGGTTTATTTGGATTGATTAGAAGTTGATCATGATATCTATGATTGGATTTATGGTACTTGTGATTAGATTTGTATGGACTTGGACTCTTAGCATGACAACGATGATAAGCCATAAATGAGGGGATATGTAAGGATCGGTACAGGAATGTTTAGTCTCGCATTGCTATGCAATAAGTAGGTCTTGGGTATTTATATAGGACAGGGAATCTAAACAATATCATGAGGCCCTAGATTGTTGCAAATGCACAAAAGATGCAAGGTTATTCTATAACTTCTCATGACTATCTATCTTCTTAGAACTCAAGTGGTCCCAATTGTGGAATGCATGCAATGTCTTTTGAAGAGTTGCATAAATGGAGGTCTTCTCAGTGAAGATTCTTTCATTTCCTTCTCTTCGAACATTCTAGCACACTACACATAGTTGTTCCCTTGCTTTTCTCACTGTAGGCTGAAATTTTCTATGCCTCTAATGGGACCAAAGATCATGCATATTTGATGGCCACTCTCACAAGTTCAATTGGATTTTAATGGAGTTTCATAAGCTAAATGTGAAGGGGCACTCGGCAAACAAATGAGAGATGGACTTCATCCTTGAACCATAAAGAACACAACCTAAACTTACTTGTCAACCTTTCTTAGCAAGAACTTCACAGTATGAAGTTTATTTGGCAAGGCAAGCTGAAGGAAGACCTTTGCTTTTTTGGGGATGGCGGCCTTCCAAATAACTTTGTGGTAAGGGCATATGAGACTGACACTGTTGATGAATATGCAGGAGTCAACTAAGAAGACATCAATCTGGGTGAGTTTCCAGGTGGGCACATCTGCAATCTTCGATGGTCTAACAAAGGAAAGAATGCCCAGAAGTGTATCTAATGTTTTGCTCGCAAGTATGGATGGCAACTGGGTAGATTTTTCAGGTATCCGGCCCATCCTGAATCTTAGTAGGACCTGTTAAACAAAACTCTATCGAATTTGAGAAAAGTTTGGAATTAGACCCTCGGATACTCACTACCTGAATCTAACTATATATGTGTATATATATTATATATATTATAACACAAAAGAGGACACTTGAACCTCAAACCTCAAGGATAGCTAAACTTTGCTTGGGAGGCTCTTGTTGTTTGTAATCAACTAGGTAGTTGCTGATTGTGTAGGCTATTGTTGGTTACTCTTATTGTTATATATTGGAACTTATTATTGGTTATATTATTTTTTATATGAGAACTTAATGTTGGTTGTTCAGGTTTATGTTCAGACTTAATGCTGGTAATAAGGATTGTGGTTCTTTTAGAGTTTGACTTACAATTTTGATGTATTATGTTAATTTTTATTTGATGTATATTTCCGTGTTATATTTGGGTCATTATGCAAAGGTGCTTCCCTCTATTTCCCCTACTTTTTTTGTCTTTTTTGCAATTATGGGCTGGATACCAGAGATAACCCGAATAATCCAATCGGAAAAAAGATTAATTGGGCAGGCTTTGGGTATCCGATGGATTTATCGATTTTTGTGTCAGTTTTTAATCAGGTTTGGGATGGGTTTGAGTAGCAGGATTTTAAATAGATTCGGGACAGATAGGGCAAATTTCATGGGTACCCTATGCATTACCATTCGTACTTCCAAGCCCGCTTGGCTCGTAAAGTGAGATTCATTTGATCAATATTCTTGTTGCCCAATCCTGCCTGCTCATTGGACCTGTACACAATGTCCCAATTAACAATGCAATGAAACCCACTAATTGTCTCCCTTTCTTTCCAGAGGAATGCGCAATGCATCTGATCAGTTTTGTTCAATATTCATTTTGGAAGCTTGAAGGCTAACATGCAGTATGAAGGTAATGCGGTAAGAACTACATTAATTAGATTGACTCTACCACCCCTGTTACGAAGTGCAAGACCCAAGAATGTAAATGGAAGTGAGCTTTTCTTACAATTCATCATATAGGCAAACCTGGAAATTGCTCCGTCATCAATATTCATGCAGACTATGGAACTCTTGTGTAAATTGATTCTCTTAAAATTAGCAGTATTCTGCTATACTCTCTGTTATTTCTCTCAAACTGTATTCAACAATTCCTGAGAAGTTTACAAAGATCACCAAACAGAATCCAGAACAAAAACAAATTAGGATAGTCAAAAATAATCTAACTTATTATATAATCATCTGGACAAAAGAAGAGGTGGACAAAAGAAGAGGTGGCGCATCAGGGTGAAAGAAAAGAAGAATACAACACTACACTGATCTAATAAGATGGCATGGGAGGTGTATGTAGCATATACTCGCCTTCAACAGTATCACTAAACTAGAGTCAATTTATAGCAGCCTCCAAAACTGTAGCAAGCTAAGATATGTCATATTTTATTGGGAGATGAATCAGCCTCAGCAATTTTTTGCCACATTTGCAGCTGTACGGATGATCCTTCCTGGTTTTCCCTTCCAAATTTCATATATTTCACTTATTGATTTAATCATTCTACCTGCCTAATTCCTTTGCAGCTTGTTCACACTGTGCTGCTGCTTCTGCTGCTTTGAGACCTGCGAGTGCTGCCTTGAGTGCCTCTGCTGCTGCTGCTAACCATGAAGAAAGAGCGTGGAATAATATGATACCAGAATGCTCTCTATCTCTTTTGTATCTGGACTTTGGAGTATCGTGTCTAAAATATAATATGTAGTTCTGATGTGGATTGATTGCTTACATTGTTTTGCGTATCTAAGAATGTTGTGAACAATGTTCCTTTGTTTTTTATGCTAGAACTCCTAATATATGAGTGAGTATTATGCATTCCTTTGCTGCATCAATCTCTTTCTCTGTAATTTTGCTCACGCAGAGAGGTACAAGCCTCTATGAAGCTTGATAGGCAAGGATCAAATACAAATTTTTCAGTTGAAGAATTAACTGGCTTGAGAATGCATGGTTGATTATGCCACTCGAGGTAATAGGTATCAGATAAGCTTTCTAAGCCTAAAAGGAGTTAAACGGTCCCTGTCAGGCTTGGACGGCGGCTTAACAGTTTTGGGTGGTCTCTTGTATCCATAGAGAGGCTAACCAGCCTGCTGATTGGCTAGCATCTTATACTTTAACCTCTGGTTCCTTTTTTTTTTTTTTCAGCCGATGCTTCTGGGGTATCTTATGATCGCTCGACACGAGGGGGTTCTTTTGCTTGTTTGTCCAGTGCTCGCTGGTTTCTCTTGTTCATCATGTTCAGGTTCTTTGGAGATATCACCTACGTCATAATGTCATGTATCTTTCTACCGTGTCCGGTCTGCATGTTATAATAGGCTCTGTTTCTGGTTTGCTGTGGTGGCTTCTTTGTGTAATATGGTTCCTCTCCCCCGCGCCGCCCCCCCCCCCCCCCCCCCCCCCCCGGCCTCCTGGAACCGATTAAAAAAAAAAAAAAAAAACTGTCCCTATCAGAGGTGGTAAATGCAGATCTCTGAGAAGTTTTTAAAAGTTCTGCTTATAATGCATGGAGCAAGTTGCATTGCAAGGTGAAGTAGAAATTCCTTAAAGAAAATTCACAAAACTCCCGCAATGATACTGCAATGCAGACAAGTGTGGTCATAGGAGTTTAGCAGCCTGATGTTGGTACATCAAACCAATATGCGATAATTAAAAAAAAAAAAAGGGCATGGTGGCTAACTATTTGCTTCTTATGGAATAACTATATGTTCAAATCCTTCCATGTGGGAGATCTACCACTTGTTAAATGAGTGATAAATAAGGATGGGAGCATCTGGCCATGTGCTAAGAAGACGTACAAGCAGGTAATGGAGGTAACTAGCATGGTTAACGATGCTGATACTGCATTGACACCATTATTGAGATCTTGGTCACGGTTGGTCCCTGAATTCCAACCAACTTCACAAGAAGAATATATTTCCAAGATAATCACAAATTTTGAAAAATAATATATATGCTATGGAAGTATGAGCTATCTTTGACGGCACAAGTTCATTGGCCTGAACAAAAACAGAATGATTTGTATAGTATCATGTTACCTTCTCGTGCAATGTGCAATATCCGCTGAACTGAATTGTTGGCACCCAGTAATGAATCCATCAAAGCCCTGCTGCTGAAGCTATAGGTATTATCAGGAACTGCCTCCGAGCCACGTCTCCAGCACATTCTGATGTAAGCAATCCAACAAGGACAAAAGCCAGCTGCTGCAGCTGCTAAAAGTCCATCTATGGTGACTCCATTTGCACCCTTTCGGACTGTCTGATCAAAATGAAATCCAAAAATATACTGCTAAAACCTTGTATTCTTTTGAGTACTTAAAACCAAAATATCGCCAACCAGGTATCATACAATCATTAAAACCAGATATTTAGTAACAAGCATGATTTCAATGCCTGGTGGGACACCTTATAGGATGCCGGGATGGGATATCTTCAATCATCCGAACATCTTGATTGGCATGTCCTGATACATCAAAATCCTAAGTGTCGAGATGGAGTGGGACAGTAGATTGCCCTGTCCCATACGATTTAAATCCTTAGTAATAACAAGCACATTCTGGTGGCATCTTAAGCAGGAAAAGAAGGATTTCTTTCTATGATCTCAAAGCAATAAATTTTAATTATCATAGTCAAGAACATGGTGGAACATAGCTACTTGACGGGGATTATATACAACCAGTTATAACAAAATACCCAATCTGATCACATGCTAAAGAAATGTCATGGGATTTCTCCTGTTCTCGGATTGATGGTTCAGCAGCGGGTTAGTAAATGGGAGATACAGATTTGGACATAAACATAGAGTTCAGCTAGATCAATCTAATTATACACCAAAATCACGGTGCGCTAGCATGCAACCTCGAGATTACAAGTGCAGCATACTCGAATCCTAAGAATTAGTTAAAAATACTGTAGAATTTCTATCCATTTGGATGAGAATAAAAATATCATTACTTTTCACTTCAAGTAAGGATTTAAAATCGTGACCTGGGAACAAAATATAAGGTCGCAGATAGCTAGCCTGTCTAACCAACAGAAGACAGATAGGAAATGCAGTAATATGAGGACATGATCTACCTTGGTTAAGAGTTGGAATGATATGGAATATACGTTGATAGGTCATTAGTCAAGCTCAAGTATCGATGAAAACATACAAGAATGCAAATTCTTATTGATGTCGAAGAGGGAGAACTGACTAAGACCGGACGAACATCGGGCTCACTTCGGCGGTCGGACAACTCGGTGTCCCGATTTCCATGCCATCCATAGTTCTTTTTGGTCTTGCTTCGAATACTTTCTGTGCTAATGGCTGAAGGAAAGGATCCCAAAAAGGGGAACGGCCAGGGCTCCTCCGACTCTACTGAAGATGGTCGATCGTGGACTCTCGTTGTGCAGGACATTCCATGCGGAGCCTCATGGACGTCGCACAAAATCTCCGAAGAGGAGATTGATCTCCTTCAAGGGTATTTTCCAAGGGTCCTTGGGCTGCCTCGGGCTATTATCGAAGATTCACGATGCGAGTGGGAGGACAAAGCTATCTTCGTGAAGAGCTTGGACCATCGTGTGCTAGCCGAATGGGTTGCGAAGGAAATCGGCTAAGTTGGAGGAGGAGCCGGAGGTTTTTCCCATCGCTGAGGACCATCTAATAGTCAGGTTCAAAGGGGAAGATGAATGTGCTCTGGTGCTGAAGGGAGGACCCTGGTTTGTCGCCGGCCAGCTCCTTGCCATAGAGCCGTGGGAGCCAGACTTCGTCCCAAGATGACGGCCGATCCTGAAGACCATGGTTTGCTCCAGACCGTAAGAATTTTTTTAATTTGGTCTAACATTAATTAAAATATTATTTTATTAAAATCGGATTGATTTTATGGTCCATGTTGATAGACGTAGGTTGAGCCCATTATTATATGATCATTGATTGGGCTAGAAACATATCATATGATTTGGTATGGTTGAGGCGGTACAGTATAGGTCTTAGTCCAACTTGACTCATGATGGGAGGGTCAGTTAGGGTATTTCTATTTTATTGGCTAGGTCTTCTCTCCGCTTCCTCTATTTATATATCACGTAAACCGTGATTTTGTGGTACGGTGATTTTTTCCATCGAGAACCACCTTTCTGAGGAAGACCGGAGAGGACTCTGCCTACGATGTTCGTGTGAGCATCGAGATCAAGGATCTGGCGAATACAGGTAAGTATTTATTTTTAGATCTAATATATGATTCTATATTTTGATTGATGCTAGAAATTTTGGGATTGTTTTTCTCACATTTGGTATCAGAGCCTGGGATTAGAATCGTATTTTAATATTTTAGATTTGTTAAAAAAAAAAATTCTTTCCCATCGATCTTCATAGATCTTGTGTATACTGGATATTGTCCGTGTCGTGGGATGACTAGCGGCATCGTGACACGCTACCGTGACCAGAGGTGGGAGGAGAAACCGCCAAGATTAATGACGATCTCTATTTTTTTCTTTTGACACCCCGGGTAATTAATAAAAAAAAAACCCTTGGAACCCGCCGGCGATCGGGCGTCGAGACCTGATCTTGGGCTAGCGGAACTGCTGGATCTCGATCAATTAACTGAGTCCTAAACCACCATGAACCTTGAGAGGGTTTGAAGGTCGTTCGCTTGAGGGTGGCCACCATGGAGGCCACGGTCGGCCATCGCTGCAGCCATGGTTTCCGGTCGGTCCCGCGATCGGAACCCTCTCTTTTCCCCGCCTCTCTTCCTGGCGGAGGCGACCGGTAAGCCGCTCTAACCGGTGGCCGATCGAACGAACATAAAGAAAAAAAACTATTGCCCTCTCACTGTAGGGCATGACCGGACGTTGGTGACACCGTCGGAGGCGTCGATTCGCTCTCCCCGGTCGGTTGTCGTGGTTGGCCGGTCGGTCCGGCGTCGGCGGTGGTGGCCTTGGAACGAAAGCCAGCGGATTTTTTTTTGGGAAGAGCCCTGTTTTCTTTTATGCACGATGTTTTGGTCTTGCGGGGAAGAAAGGCCTGGCGGGTTTCGGGTTTTTGGGTTTTAACCCAAAATCTGTTGACCCATTACCATTTAATAAAAAAATACCAATTTTGCAATCAGGTCCCTGTGATTTCTGGAATTAAATATAAACCCTTTTACAGTTAGGCCTCTCCAACATTTATAATTACCTTTTGGTCCAAAAGGCATTTTGCATGTTGGCCCTTGAATTTTTTGGAATTATAAATTAGTCCTTTTATAGTTAGGACCCTGAAAAATTTATAATTATATTTTGATCCAAAATAAGTATGATGGAGGGGCATGGACAAATTCTTATGGTTTTTTATTTTTATTATTATTAATAATGTACATTTTGGAATGCAATGAAATTTATGAAATGGATCAGAGGATACATGTTGATAAGTATCCTATTGCGACTGATCGTATTGGGCATACATATATTTAAATATATAATTTATTTTGGCTTGGATATTTATTCCCTGTATACATAATTTTGTGGGTTAGCACAAACATTTATCACCAAAGTGGTTTGTTTGTGTCAGTCCATCAAATTGTTAATTATGTGAGGGATATTTTCTGATTATCACATACAACCACCTGCCCAAAGGGGGTTGTTGTATGTTTTAACTATAAAATGTGGCATGGAGCATTATGTTGCTAAGGTACACTAGCTTTCTTGGGCTTGTCTGCCCAAAGGGGATGGCTCAGGAATGCCAGAATATCTTATTAGCTTGTGGCTTCATGTGAAGAGCTATAATACATATTGTATATTCTGCCCAAAGAGGAATATATGATATTATGTTTGTGCTCTTATTTGTTATTGTGATATGATATATTTATAGTATGTCCGTTAATTGATGTTTGCATTCCTTATTTTGATTGTTCAATTATGCATGGTCTTTTGTCATCCCTGGTGTCATAGTTATGCTCACAGGATCTTTAATATGTTAAGAATGACATTGAGGTGAAACATCCTATATCTCTGGCATATCTTCTTGTTTGTTAATATTTCCAGAGATTATGGAGGCCGATATTTGTCTCATTTTCACTACTTGATGATGGTTGATCTATCATCGAATAGAAAGGGTTGTAAGAGATAAGTTCTAAGTGGACTTTGGGTTTTAGATTATCAATTTTGGCCCATTTAAAATCCAAACCATTAATTGTGTTAAGCCCATATTGATGAGTTGACTGGATCCAATTTCATTGGATCTATTTTTAGCTTTGGAATTAAGAAGATTTTTTAAGCTTAAGTCCCTATAAATTAAATATGAGTCCAAATAAATTTTTTAAAATTTATGGTTTGATCATTTACTATTACTTTTGATAAAAATTGCTGTAACTTGCTTATTTCATATTTGTTTTGAGCAATTTTTTGGACCGTTGGATTCGTAATAATTGAAGAACATTTTGATAGAGTTCTTCATATTTGATAAATTATTTAAATAATTTAAAATTATTTATGTGCAATTCTACTCAATATCATATAGTTCGAGTGTATTTTTCTGTAGCCTCAAAGGGTTTGGAGCACTCTATGAATTTTGAATAGTTGAGTTAATAAGGATAAATGATTTATTTTTATTTGGAATTGAATATTGTTGTCTCTATAACAATTGATTCAAAATTGACTGTAATTGATTGTGACACTTATTATATACTATAATTCTTGTCCAAAGATGTTTTATAGTTATGTAGTACGTGTTATTGATAGATGTGGCAGTTGAAATGCATTATTATATAATAATATGATCAGTGGGGTGTATGTTATAAAGTATCCCATATTAGACTGATGTTTTGGTAGCATATATGTCGTTAAAGTATGTCATTTTATGTTTATTGGGCATTTATCTTCTTTGTATGAATAATTTATGGGTTGGCATAAATATTTATTACCAAAGTGGTTTGTTTGTGTCAGTCCATTGAATTTTCTCATTATGAGAGGGCTTCTGGTTATTGCATACAATCGCCTGTCCAAAGGGGGTTGTTGTATATTTTAATCGGAAAGATTGTATGGGGCATTGTGTTGCAATGGTGCTCTAGCTTTCATGGGCTTATCTGCTTAAAGGGGATAGGTTCATGACTGTTAGGGTGTTTCATTTGTTTGTGGCTTCATGTGAAGAGTACTTATACATATTACATGTTCTGCCCAAAGAAAAATATGTGATATTATTTATGGACTCTTGTATACCATTTATAATATATGCCCATTGACTAGTATTTAGCATTCCTGCCATTTTTGATTATGCAGTCATTTATGTTAATAATAATATTGTTATTCAGTTTTGACTGGGTCAAAATATCAGAGGTAGAGATATATTGGACTTAGAAAATTTGTCTGCCCAAAGGGGACAGATTTTCGAATGCCTTGTATCCTCATTGTTGTTAACCTTTTTTTTTTGAAAAGGAAACATATTGGGTATAAAGAATTTGTTTACCCAAATAGAGACATTTTCAAAAATTGTATTGATCTCATTTTCGTAGCTCAAATGCACATTTCATTCTCTGCCTATAGGAGAGTTTTTATATGATGATGCACATGGTACATTTGTTAAAAATGGCTTATTATATTCAAAGTCTTTATTGATTTATTGTTTGTACCTCAAGTATGTTGCATCATGCATGAGCTTGACTGATATTTTATGCCATCTTAGAGGTCATGACTTGATGATCCCTCTTTGGAAGGTTAGTGATTTTCAATGGATGGTGACCACCAAAGTAGCCTGTTCATTAAGATTTACTAGGTCCTTCTGTGAGTCTTTTAGAAGGGATTATGAAGCATTATATATTAAAGAGAGATTTCTTATGTGGGTCATTTTCTTTCAAAAGAAAGTTTTATTGCATTGGACCAAGGGCTCTCATTAAAATAATGCTTATAAAGATTTTTAGAGGCATATTGTTCCCTTCTAAAAATGAGGGGGGAGCTCTGTTCCGTGAGGAAAAGAAAAGAGAAAAAAAAGGAAAGGAAAAATAGAAAAAAAAAAAGAAAAGGAAAAAAATATATATATATGAAGAGAGAGAAAGAGAGAGAGAGAGAAACCTACCTGAGAGTTCGTCACCGGGATGGTTTTCGGTAGCTCACTCGCGAGGTCCCCCGCCATCATGGATGAGGAAGGAGAGAGAGAGGAGAGAGAAAGAGGAGAGAGAGAGGAGAGAGAAAGAGAAGGGAGGAAAGGTAAATTTTGGGCCATAATTGGATTTGGATTGAGGAGAGTGCCCCATGATAACATAGTTTTCTTTTTAGTTTTATTAAATAGAAATTAATTATATGTTTAAATTGTTGGTCAGGATAATCGTTGTCCTTGGAATATCAGATCTAGGTTTGAATTATACTTGTTGGTGGATCCTTTTCGGTAAGTTATCTTGACCTCTGATATTATATGCCAAATATGTTATATATTTATGAATTATTAAATGCATGTAATATATTTTAATTTGCATTGGATTGCATTGGGTGCATGCATTATGTTGGTGCGGGTACATTGTGTTGGTGTGGGTGCATTGTATTGGTGTGGGTGCATTGTGTCGGTGTGGGTGCTCTCTAGTCCGACTATGATCATACGATGAGATAATCTCCTTGTGGGCCTCCAGCGGGGAGATCGCTGGCACATGACCGATGAGTGGTATGTAAGTCAGGAGCTAGTTGCCTTATTTTAGCCATGCGTGACAGGTACATGCAGAGGATGCATGTTTCTCGTGTGATACTCAGAGCTAGTTTTCCTTGTGGGTCTCCAGTAGGGCGATCACTGGCGCATGACCGGTTTCGGCATGTGAGTTAGGATCTAGTCTCTTGTGGGGCGAGCCACGGGCCGATCGTGGCCATAGTCAAAAGGACTAGGAGAGTGAAGTAAATGGTTGGCCATCCATAGCCGTGTCAGTGTCGGTTGTGATTAAGTATGCATATTTGCATCATGTTGCTGGATATATATTATTATATTGATGGACATCTTGTTGTATGGTGTGTTTGTGCTTGCTATTTATTAATGACATATTTGTGTATGTATACTGGAGGTGTTGATAACTTACTGAGCCTGTATAGCTCACCTCTATTTTTCTATGTTTTTGTTACAGATACCGAAGATCATTTGGACTTTGGGACCAGTCAATGAGGAGCTAGGATTTAGGTATCGATCTCTGAGTTTATAGTTGAATTTTATAAAAAAAAATTCTTGGAGTCAATAAATAATTAGTGAAATTTGTTCCTTACCACTATTTGGATATTGAATCGAAGATTAGGCCTTGCATGATCTCTAGGATAAAACTTAGAATTTGTGCGGCCGGTCACGTAGCCGATCCAGATTTTGGATCGGGACGTGACACGCAGAGATGTACGGACCTCTAATTAATGAAGTTTCATAGGGGAGGATCAAATACAAATTTTGTAGTCGAAGGATTAACAGGGGCTTTAGAATGCATAATTGGTTATGCCACTTGAGGTAACAGGTATCAGGTAAGCTTTCTAAGACTATGAGTTAAACTGTCCTTATTAGGCTTGGAGGATGGCTTCGCAATTTTGGGTGGTATCTAATTACATCCCTAGAGAGGCTAACCAGCCTGCCGATCGGCTAGCATCTGATGCATTAACCTCTGGTTCCTTTGTTTTCAGTGCTGACACTGCTGTGCCAACAATGTAGCTCTCTAATCCTTTGCAGGCCGATGCTTATGGGGGTTACCTTATGTTCGCTAAAGATGAGTGGGTTCTTTTGTTTGCTTGTCCAGTGCTCTCTAGCTATTTCTTTTACAGGCCGATGCTTATGGGGGGGGGGGGGGGGGGGGGGATGAGTGGGTTCTTTTGTTTGCTCTTCAGGTTCTTTGGAGATATCAACTATGCTATGTCTCTTTGTACCGTATCTGGTCTGCATCTTATAATAGACTCTAATTTGTTTCCGATTTGCTGTGGTTGCTATTCTTATCCAGCACTCTACATTACAGTTGTTTCAGTTTCAAATATACCGTGCCTGGGAGGAGGATTTTCATAGTTTGCTCCAGCCTTTCTGTTGTGATGCCAGTCTAATCAGCTATTTCGTAAAATACTGTAGATGCTGATGATATTTTCTCTTGCTAACAAAATTTCACATGCTGTATTATGTGGGATTTTTTTTTTAAAAAATAATATTGTTTAAAAAACAAAATTACCGAAATAGGGTAATTTAAAATTTATTTACCAAGTTGGTATTTTTTTCCCACGTGTTTGATTTGTGTTATTTTTTTTTTTTTTTTGCCACGTTTTTGATGTTTGTGGCCACTTGGAACGGTGGGGGACGCGTGGAGAAGATGATCCTGCGGTTTCAGTGAGAAGCCGCAGGTTCTTCGCCCTACATCTTCTCGGAGTTCTTATTTCCCTTTCAACCCGAGAGCAGAGTTAGGTTAAAGGATAAAAAAAAGGGAAACAATATTTGATCCCCCCGTTCCCCTTTAATCGATCGGTCTCGTGGTCCCCCTGTTCCCCTCTCACCGGGCGTCGATCCAATCCGTTGCCAACCATTATACATGATATAGGTATTTTTTTTTATTATAATAAATTATTTGCATAACGTTGTTTTATTTTAAATTTGTTGAAATGATATAATTTTATTTTTTTAAAAATTATTAGTCATGATTAATGATCTTCTTGTCCCTTCTCCGACGGTATTGTATTATTGCCATTTCAATTATATTATTCAAGATAATTTTTTTAATAACATTCATGCTAATATTTTTGTGGTTTATATGTTGTAAGATGATGTATATATCACTCTAGTTTGTTAATTGAGATGATAAAATTTTGCAAATATATTTCGTAGGTTTTATAAATTTTTATTTTTTAAATTTTTTTGAAAATATATTTCTGTGATTGATTGTTAAAAAAATATATATTTTTTTTAAAAAAATTGTAGGTGTTTGTTGATGCGAAGAAGGTTAAATAAAATTGGCAATACAATATTTTTTTTTAAAAAAAATGTTTTAAAAAATCTAAGATTCGTATTATTGAAAATTTATAGTAAACTTTTAAATTAATTATAGATTGAAAATCAATAATAAATATTATATTTAAAAATTATATTGTAATATGCAAAAAAAAAAATTACATAGTATTTATGAAGAATAATAGTTGTAATTATTTAAATAATATTAGTAATAAAAAAAATTCTAAGGTAATCACTTAAAAATAAAAGATTTTTTTGTAATACGAATTGTATTATAAGTCCTGGTTAAATAAAAAATAATTATATTAAAAAATATAAGGGAAGTTATAAAAAAATATTTTTGTAATAAATATAAATTTAGGCTAAATAGAAAATATAGGTTATTGAATTTTAGAAATATATGTGATATTCTTTAGAAAATGTTATTATTAAAGCAATAACAAATATGTATTTTTTTTGACAAATGTACTAAAAGTTTTCAGGAATATATATTAATTAATTATAGATTATCAAATTAGTTATAGGTTAAACATTAATCATACATTAATTAATTATATATTAAAAACTAATTGTAGATTAAAAATTAATAGTAAATATTATATTTAAAAATTATATGATGATATATAAAAAATATTGTATAATATTTATGAAGAGTAATAGTTGTGATTATTTAAATAAAATTAGTAATAGAAAAATTCTAAGGTAATCACATAGAAATAAAAAAAATTATACAATACAAATTGTATTATAAGTCCTAGTTAAATAAAAAATAATTATATTAAAAAATATAAGGGAATCTATAACAAAGTATTTTTGTAATAAATAAAAATTTAGGCTAGATTGTTAAGAAAATATGTGTTATTGAACTTTTAGAAAATATAGGTGATATTCTTTAAAAAATGTTACTATTAAAGTAATAAAAAGTATATTTTTTAAAAATATTTATATACTAAAAATTTTAAGAAATGTATATCAATTAATTATAGATTACCAAATTAGTTATATAATAAACATTAATCATAGATTAATTAATTATAGATTAAAAGTTAATTGTAGATTAAAAATCTATAGTAATTATTATATTTAAAAATTATATGATAATATATAAAAAATATTGTATAATATTTATGAAGAGTAATAGTTGTGATTATTTAAATAATATTAGTAATAAAAAAATTCTAAGGTAATAAAATAAAAATAAATTTTTATTTTACAATATGAATTGTATTATAAGCCCTAGTTAAATAAAAAATAATTATATTAAAAATATATGGGAAGGTGTAAAAAATTATTTTTGTAATAAATAAAAATTTAGGATAGATCGTTAAGAAAATATAGGTTATTGAATTTTTAGAAAATATAGGTGATATTCTTTTAAAAAATATTACTATTAAAGTCATAAAGTGTATATATTTTTTGAAAAATATACTAGAATTTTAGGAAATATAATAAGTTTTAGTAGTAAAAGATGTTCTTATTATTATTTTTTTTGATATGCTGTGAAAAATATGGCATTGTTATTAAAAAATTAGTGTAATTAGGTCATGATAAAAATTCTCGATCTGAGGGTAGAGCCAGTGGTTGGGTGAATTCAAGTTGAAACATGGCCAATCAACGGGAAAATCGGACCATGGTTTGAAAATATAATTGATTATATAAATTGATGAAAGTCTGTCCTATTCTATTTCGGGCCGGCTTGAAGTATTTTATACCAATCAATAAGATAAATCTTCTTGACATAATATATTAAAAAATTAAATATTTTATCAGGCATTGGGTATATTCATGATGGTTGTATTTTTTTTGAAGGCTTCTATGATTTGTATAATTTTAATGTAGATATACAACATTCATGTTTATAATTTTTAATATTTATGAAATATTGTTATTAGTGTGCTCGTAATACGTAAATACATATTAACTTAATTAATTAATGAATTAATTATGTTTAGAAAATTTATATTACATAGAATCGTAGACCCGTCAATTGATTGATGTGCATATTCTAGGTATCTATATATTTATATATTTTTATACAAATACCTAGAATTATGTATATTGGTCAATAAATTATCCAATTTGGATAGTCTGGAAATTGTAACTAATTCTATAAATCAGTTAACAGTAATAAAATAATATACAATAGAGTTTGTAAGAAATTCTGGATATCATTTTCCTTTAGTTCTCCTTGCACATAATTATTTGTGCAGGGAGAATTAAGAAAAAATTATGTCGAATATTTTTTTGTTGACCCCTGCAATGATTTTAATGATAACCAAACATTGGAACATGTATTCATTTTTAAACTATATTTCAAGTATTCTCAGAGTTTTTGTAGGGTGATTTCATTGAACAACCCTACTTTCTACAACATGGTAGTATGTTAAGTCTATTTTTGTTAAAAGTTCATGTAAAAAAGAGCCCCCTAGAAAAATCAATTGTTTACTCCTGTAAGAGGGTTGCTTCTATATACTTCTAAGTTTAACTATCTCAAGTTCTATCTTTGAATGAGTTGGAAAGGCTTTGAATTGTCTGGAAGCCATTGGAAGAAAGTCTGGACAAGTTTGACAAGCTTTGGACTAGAGCTGACTCAAAGAAGGAGAGCCAACTCGAAGTCTAGCACGGCACACTATTTTCTGGCACACAGACATTCGAGCCGACTCGAGTCAGAAGAGCCGACTCGGGCAGAGTCCAATTCTGAAGTTTTGAGAATTCGAGTCGACTCAAGGAGATCTGAGCCGACTCGTCCAGAGTACAGTTTTTTCAGATAGACATCCGAGCCGACTCGAGTATTGAAGAACCGACTCGTCCAGAGTTCTGAAAATCTCAGTTCTGAAGAACCAACCAGGCGAGCCGACTCGAAGGAGAAGAGCCGACTCGACCAGAGTGTTAATTTGACCTACCTGAGGATCCGAGCCAACTCGAGTGACTGTTTCAAGTTAGTAACGGCTAGTTCCAGAATTCTTATTTTGAATCCAAAATAGTCTCCAACGGCTATATTTCGAATCCCAATGGTCTACAACGGCTATAACCATCTGAAATCAGTTAAAGAAAATATATTTAAGGAATTTGAATCACTTTTGGAAAAAGAGATGAGAAGTTAATGTGAGATTGAAGAGTTTTCATTGAACATTCAAGAGTACATAAGCACTCAAGTCATCACCAACTCTTATTAGTTTCTTGAGGCATTTATTGAAAAAGTTAAGAAGCCTTGAAAAGGATTAAAAGTGCAATAAGAAGGGCTTCTCAAGTACTACAATTGCAACCATCCGATAATTTCGGTTTGTCATATTATTGCTTTATTCTTTTAACTCATCTTTTGAGTTGTTCCAAGTACAGCAAGGACCGTAGCTTGGACTTGTAAAGGTTATTGGTGAGCCTTGAAAACCAAGTATTTTGGGTTGTTAGTGATCCCGATTTAAACTAACATTGTAGTGAATTTTTGGTGAGCCCGGTTAAAACCAAGTTTGGGTTTTTGGTAAGCCCGGGATAAAACCAAGTTTGGATTTTGGATTATGAACCCGTGAAAACAATCCGGTTGTATTCCATGGATGAATATAGTAAAAATCCTAAGTGGTATCTTGGATAGTGGACGTAGGAGCTCAGTTGCTCCGAACCACTATAAATCTCTTGGTGTTTGTGTTGTGAATTTCTGTGTTGTGCTTTTACTTCTGCATTTGGGTTCCCAAAGGAACCACCTTCACTAACCTGTAAGGATCCAAGAAAGCTTGGATACCTAAAAGAACTCCTCGATTATCTTGCAGGAATGTCTTGCAGCCAAGATTTCAAGCAAAAGATGGTATCTGGATAGTGGTTGTTCAAGGCATATGATGGGTGACAAGGATCAATTCATCACCCTAGAGATGAAAGGAGGAATGATTACTTTTGATGACAATGACAAGAAAAAAATAATCGAAATTGGTAAGATCAAAATAACCCCTTCTACATTCATTGAAAATGTATTGCTAGTTGACAAACTGAAGCACAATTTATTAAGTATTAGTCAATTATATGATAGAGGCTTCAAGGTTATCTTTTAATTATCTATGTGTATAGTAACTAACTTGATTTTAGTACCAAGCTCATTGGTCAGACTTGGAAATATATATATATATATGGTAGATCTGAATAATCTAGCCATGTCTAGTACTACAAGTCTAGTGCCAATGAATGCTGAAACCAAGAAGTCTAGTTTACTTTGGCATAGAAGATTAGGTCATGCTAACATGCATACTATTACCAAATTAATTTTCAAAGATCTAGTTAGAGATTTGCCTAAATTCAAAGTTGATTATGAACATATTTGTGATGCTTGTGATATTTGTAAACAAACCAGGGAGAGTTTTAAATCAAAAAACCTAGTTTCAACTTTTAGATTGCTTGAGCTACTTCACATGGACCTATTTGGACCAACCATGACTACAAGCCTAGGTGGTATAAAATATGGACTTGTGATTGTAGATGATTTTTCTAGATTTACTTGGATTTTATTTATTACACACAAAGATAAAGCTTTCAAAGTTTTTCAAAAAATTTATAAGAAATTTTCAAATCAAAAAGGTCTTTCCGTGATTTCAATTAGGAGTGATCACGTCATTGAATTTGAAAATCAGTATTTTGATGATTATTGCACTGAGCACGGTATTGATCACAACTTCTCTACTCCTAGAACACCACAACAAAATGATGTTGTAGAGAAAAAGAATAGGACTTTGGAAGAGATGGCCCGAATAATGTTATGTGAAAGCAATCTTCCAAGATATTTTTGGACAGAAGTGGTGAACACTGCTTGCTACATCTTAAATCGTGTTTTGATAAGACTGATTTTGCAGAAAATCTCCTATGAACTTTGGAATGATAAGAAGCCGAACATTAACTACTTTCATATTTTTGGTTGTAAATGCTTTGTATTAAATAATGGAAATGATAACTAGAAAAATTTGATGTTAAATCTGATGAAGTAATCTTTCTTGGTTATTCAATCAATAGCAAAGCATATAGAGTATTTAATAAAACAACTTTAATAGTTGAATAATCCGTTCATATTATCTTTGATGAAGCTAACCCCTCACCTTCTAGAAAAGAAGAGTGTGTAGACAATGATGTAGGTACACTTGACAAAGAAATGGAGGATATGAGCCTAAAAGACAAACCAACCCAAGAAAGAGAAGAAGTGGTAAGTAGAGATCATGGTGATCTTCAAAAAGAATGGAAGTATGTAACTTCACATCCTAAAGATTTAATTATTGATGATCCCTCTCAAAGTATTATGATCAGGTCTTCATGAGAAGCACATGACTATTTAGCCTTTGTCTCACAAGTAGAACCGCATAGTATAGAAGATGCTGAAAATGACCATAATTGGATGATGGCCATGCATAAAGAACTTAACCAATTTAAAAGAAATAATGTATGGACATTAGTAAATAGACCCTCAGACCATTCTGTCATAGGAACCAAATGGATTTTTAGAAATAAGCTAGATGAAAAAGAAAATATAATTAGAAATAAGGCAAGACTAGTGGCAAAATGATATAATCAAGAAAAATGAATAGATTTTGATGAGACTTATGCATCCATAGTAAGATTAGAAGCTATTAGACTATTGCTTGCATTTGCTTGCTACATAAATTTCAAACTATTTCAAACGGATATAAAAAATGTATTTTTGAATAGTTTTATATCTGAAAAAGTTTTTGTTGAACAACTACCAGGTTTTGAAAGTCAAACTTTGCCAAATCATGTTTTCAAACTTAATAAAGCATGGTGTGGATTGAAACAAGCACCTAGAGCCTAGTATGATAAATTAAGCAAGTTCTTACTTGAAAATAATTAGTTAGAGGTAATGTAGATACAACTTTTTTTATCAAAAAGAAAGAAAATGATATATTAGTGCACAGATTTATGTTGATGACATCGTACAACTAATGTGAATCTTTGCAAAGAATTTGCTGAGTTAATATAGGGTGAATTTGAGGTGAGCTTAATGGGAGAACTTACTTCCTTTGACTCCAAATTAAGCAAACAAGAGAAGGAATTTTTATCAACCAAGTACATCAAGGAAATCATTAAGAAGTTTGGTATGGAGTCATCCAAAGAAATGAGCATACGCATGAGCCCTACATGCAGATTAGACAAAGATGAAGGTGGCAACAACATTGATCAAAAGCTTTATAGAGGTATGATCGGATCACTGTTGTATTTAACTGCTAGTAGGCTTGATATCTTGTTTAGTATATGTATATGTGCTAGATTTCAATCAAATCATAAAGAATCGTACATAATTGCTGTTAAAAGAATTATAAAATATTTTAAAGAAACAAGTAATCTTGGTCTATGGTATTCTAAGCAATCTTCATTAAATTTAACTAGATTTTCTGATGCTGATTATGGTGGATGTAAAATTGATAGAAAGAGCACTAGTGGCACATATCAATTTCTAGGATTAAACTTAATTACATGGCACTGTAAGAAACAAAACTCAGTAGCACTATCTACTGCTGAGACAGAGTATGTGGCTAAAAGGAGTTATTGTGTACAGGTATTATGGATTAAGCAACAACTAGAAGCTTTTGGTGTTATTCAATCTAAAACTTCTATCAAATGTGATAACACAAGTGCTATTAATTTTACAAAGAATCCAATTCAGCATTCAAGAACTAAGCACATTAAAATTAAACATCATGTTATTAGGGATCATGTACAAAATGGTGATATTGAACTTGAATTCATTCCAACTGAAAACCAACTTGCTGACATCTTTACTAAGCCACTTAATAAAGAAAGATTTGAGATGATTAGAAGTGAATTAGGTTTGTGTGATCCTTTTTAGAAACTTTGACCTAATTTCTTCTAGAATTAAGGAAAATTATCTAGAAGACCTCCTATATCAATTTAAGGACAATGACCACCTTATCTAGTGTGATACTATCCTTAGAAATCTTTTTGCTAGCTTTTTTGAGCTTTTTTTTTAGCATTTTTCTCGAGCCAACTCTAGTAGACAAGGCTCTGGCCGAGTCGACTCGATTATCGGGTTAGGGCTTTTTATATATATAATCCGTAAGTCTGAGCTAGGGTTTGTTTTCACTATTGAACCTTGATCAAAATCCCAAAAACTCTTCCGAATCCAAGAAACCTCTCCTCCCTTCCCTTTTTCCTCGTATTTCCACTTCCTTCCCTATTTGTTTTCCGTGATGGCTTCCAGAAGGGCAGCGAGGAAGTGCTCTCATCCAGTCGACTCGAGTGCCCATAGGGAAAGAAGAAGTAAAAGAAGAGAAGAGGAAGAGTCTGAAGAAATGGAAGAAGTAGAAGCACCTTCTCTACCAAGGCAAGTTGTTTCTATGGCCAATCGACCAGTCACAAGTGAAAGAAGGATTATTTTCACATTTTTTGAAGGATTGGGTATAAGAATTGGAGATTGGATTGAAAATCAAGGTTGGGCCTTCTTTTGTTCTTTAGATACCCCAACCTATCCTTACTTGGAACATTTTTTGAAAATCTTATCCTGGGTGAATACCATATTGAGTCTATTATGAAAGAGGTAAGAATGATAGTGGATGAAGAGAAGCTGAGTAACATTCTACAGATGCCCATAGATGGTACAAATCGTTTGGTATTAAAGAATAAGCAAAGAGCACTGAGATTGGTTCTAGAGAGATCACATGTGGATACTATCAAGAATGTTTAAGCGAATATGCTCTAACTAGAAATGCGGTTGCTTCACAACATCATTAGTCGGATCTTTCTGCCTAGGACCGGTCGCTTTGACTAGATGAGCGAACGGGATCTAGTTTTCATGAGGCATTTGATTGAGGGGGAGGCCCTCAATCTGCCCTATATTATGATTGTTCAGATGAGAGAGGCAGCGATGAAGGTAAAGGCATGTCTACCTTATGGCATGGTCTTTACGCTGCTATTTCAAGATGCCGGGATTGACCTTACTGGTGAGGACGGCAGACTCCTTCACCACACAGACACCTATTCGGCAAAATCCCTTCAAAGGATGGGATACCATATAGTTGAAGGAATTTGGTCGAAAAGGATATCTGGTCGAGGGTTGCTAGTTCTTCTGATGATGATGAGGAGGATGAGGAGCAGACTGAGCATCCAGTTGGTGACACTGATGCTTCTGTAGCTAGAGATGATGGTACACATGCTGATTTTGATGAGCAGGGTTAGACATAGAGTGCCTGACAGTCCCAGGACACCTCCCGGACCTTCTACTATACCTGCTCCCGGACCTTTGATGATAGTACCATCAGCTTCACAGGCCTTTATAGCCCAACAGATCAGACTTCTCTCAGAGTTCCTGACGAGCTCCATTAGTTCGATGTTTGATGAGCTACACCAGATAGTCGACACTGGTCTACAGGACATCAGGGCACAGCTAGGGCAGTTGACCACCAGGGTCGAAGCTGTGGAGAGCAGATCGCATCAGCAGGAGGATATCCATTCTGCTATCAAAGAACTACATGCGAACTTTGGCAGACTGAGGGGAGCTGCAGATAGTTCCAGGGCATGGTAGGCAATGGAGATGCAGGGCATGCAGAGAGGACTGGAAGGTCTTAAGGATGAGCTTTGAGCTGTTTGGTTACATCTACACAAGCTTACATCCACTACTGAGGCTTCTTTAGCTCAGACCTCCAGGAAGCCACCACCACCTTTTGTACCTCCCGGATTGTTTGATCTAGACCCTATTTCTTTTATACCACCTACTGACCCTTATATGCCTTCTAAAGTTAAAGTAGAACCTACTCCATCTAAGGCCAAACCAAAATTTAGGGGTAAACAAAAAGCTAGGACACCTAAGGCCCTTACTAGAACTAGATTTAGAGACCTTAGATTTAAACCCTTAAAAACTAAGACTTCAGATACTGTACTAGATGTAGGTTTCTCCTCTAGTGAGGAAGAACACTAGATTGTATCTTTGAGATTGTATCTTTTTATCCTTTGAATGTACTGCCTTTTGATGTAATGAACTATCTTTCAAAAGTAATGAAATGTCTTCTTTTCTAAATCATTGTGTACATTGTGGTGATTGTCTTATTCCTACATTTTATTACTTTCTTGAATGATCTCAATGTTTAACCTAATAAGGGGAAGAGAAACTTCACTTTAATTTTTATGAATAATTTCAACATGAAAAATTCTATGAGAAAGTGAAATTATCTCAAACAATATTATCATTATTCTTACTCTTTTAAAAATAATATGCTTTTTGAAAACCTTTTTGATTAATGACAAAAACGGAGAGTGTTTGATGTGCATGGAAATGAATTGGCATATTGATATGTAAAAATGAATGAATTAGCATAATGTGGGTATGAATTTTGCTTATATTGGATCATCTTGCTCCGGTACTCTAATTTGATCATATCTTAACCAATCTTGATTCATTCAGATCTCTAATTGCTAATATAATAGATCTGATACATTCTGAATACCTTTGATGCTTTTTATAATGACTATGATACAATCCATATATTATAGAGTTGACATTTGTTTAAAACATCTCTGATATTCTATGATACATAAGCTCTGATACATTTTGTGCTTTTGCTCTAATACATTCTATCTTGGTATTTCTCTAAGCTTTGACATCTTTCTTGACTTTAATTCATGATAGGCAAAAGCAGCTTTTGATCTAAAATTTACTCTGATACATATTGGATCTAATTCAAAAATCTTGATACTTTGTTGATAAATCTTAATACTTTCAATAAATTAATGATACTTGTTATACATCTCAATATTATAATTATATACAAGTTACTCTGATACATTTATTGAAATCTGTAAAGTTTTTCCATGCCCAATATTTTGTCATCATCAAAAAGGAGGAGATTGTTGACCCTGGAATGATTTTGATGATAACCAAACATTGGAGCATGTTTTTGTTTACTAACTATATTTCAAGTGTTCTCAAAATTTTTGTAGGATGATTTCATTGACAACCATACTTCCTACAACATGGTAGTATGTTTAGTCTATTTTTGTTAAAAGTTCATGTAAAGAAGAGCCCCCTAGAAAAATAATTGTTTACTCCTTTAAGAGGGCTGCTTCTATGTACTTCTAAGTTTAACTATCTCAAATTCTATCTTTGAATGGGTTAGAAAGGCTTTGAGTTATCTGGAAGCCATTGGAAGAAAGTCTGGACAAGTTTGACAAGCTTTGGACTAGAGCTGACTCGAAGTCTGGCATGGCATACTATTTTCTGGCACGCAAACATTCGAGCCGACTCGAGTCAGAAGAGCCAACTCGGGCAGAGTCCAATTCTGAAGTTCTGAGAATTCAAGATGACTCGTCCAGAATGCAGTTTTCTCAGACAAACATCCGAGCCGACTCGAGTATTGAAGAGATGACTTGTCCAAAGTTCTAAAAATCTCAATTCTGAAGAATCAGCCAGGCGAGCCGACTCGACCAGAGTGTTAATTTGACCTACCTGAGGATCCGAACCGCTCAAGATATCCGAGCCGACTCGAGTGACTATTTCAGGTTAGTAACGGCTAGTTCCAGAATTCTTATTTTGAATCCAAAATGATCTCCAATGACTATATTTCGAATCCCAACGGTCTATAACGACTATAACCATCTGAAATCAGTTAAAGGGAATACATTTAAGGGATTTGAATCACTTTTGGAGAAAGAGATGAGAAGTTAGTGTGAGATTGAAGAGTTTTCATTGAACATTCAAGAGTACATACTAGAGAGCATTCAAAGCTAGCACTCAAGTCATCACCAACTCTTATCAGTTTCTTAAGGCATTTATCAAAAAATTTAAGAAACCTTGAAGAGGATTAAAAGTGCAACAAGAAGGGCTTCTCAAGTGCTACAATTGCAACAATCCAACAACTTTGGTTTGTCATATTGTTGCTTTATTATTTTAACTCATCTTTTAAATTGTTCCAAGTACAGCAAGGGTTGTAACTTGGACTTGTAAAGGTTATTGGTAAGCCTTAAAAATCAAGTGTTTTGGATTGTTAGTGATCCCGATTAAAACTAACATTGTAGTGGATTTTTGGTGAGCCTGGTTAAAATCAAGTTTGGGTTTTTGGTAAGCCCGGGATAAAACCTAGTTTGGATTTTGGATTTTGATCCCGTGAAAATAATCCAGCTGTATTCTGTGGGTGAATATAGTGGAAATCTCAAGTGGTATCTTGGATAGTGGACGTAGGAGCTGGGTTGCTCCGAACCACTATAAATCTCTTGGTGTTTGTGTTGTGAATTTCTGTGTTATGCTTTTACTTCTGCTGCTAACTCATATAATCACTTCACTCACCACACTCTGATTTCAAAAGAGCACAATACTTAAAGAAATTTTGTAAATTTCCAATTCACCCCCCCTCTTGGATAAGCCACCTGGACAACATTTTTTATCTTCATTGCATATCATTTGATTATTATTAACTGATATATAGAATTAGTTGCAATTCCTGAATGGGATAGGACCCTTACCTTATAGTTGGTGATGGATGCATATTTTACGTGTATCATTTTTAACTTTATATTTTCGTATATATTCAGAAATATGACATAACAATTTTTTTAATATTATGTGTCCTTTAGCTTCTCGTTGTACACTTATTATATTATAAATATATATTTATAGAATGCATATTTGTAAATATATAGAGTTTTAGTAATATTATATTTAATTTATTTAAGATAGCATATTTTAATAAATATGAGTTTATTTATTTTATAGTGAGAAATGGAAAAAGTTATCCTATATGTTATATTAATAATTGTATCATTAATAGAAAATTTGGTATTGAATATAATCAGGGACCAGAAAAGATAATATTTAGAATTAAATATAGAATGACATATGATGAACCACAGAACAAGTTATATAGTATCTTCTGTATTGATAGGATAAGGTATAAATTGTTGATTATATATCGATATCCATAATTTGTGCAACCAATATTAGTGAAGTATGAACATGTTCCAATCATCGAAGATAAGGACATGGAGATAATATTTTCTACCATTAATACGCATCAATGTCTATTAGATACGGAGTTGTATGTAGATATACAATCCATTGAAGATACTCGACTTATTTATGAACCTAATGAATATGAAGAGGTTGTTTGAAATATAGCAATAACTCGTACCAGTGAACAAGTTGTTTTTTCTTATAATCTAAATATTTTTGATATTCCTCAAGTAAATACTACTTCCATATATACTAAGGACCACATTCGTACAATGAAAAGTGATGTGCTAGAGAGTGTTATCAGACATGCTTCACTATACACAGTGCTGATGACATAATACATGTAGATAATGAACTTTTTAATCAAGATGATGTTCTTGATGAAGATGATATTAAACATGAAGTTCAGGAAGATGGCCCTTCTTATGCTGCACAAAGTCCACATGACACTACTGTACCGAATTATACTATATTTGAGGCTCTTTCTAGAATATTTACTCAGTTTAATTGAGAAGCTGCTAATGTGTCAATGTACTATTCCCTTCAAGAACCATCTTTTGTTTGGAAAAGTGGTCAAGAGTTATGCAAGGAACTTTATTTTACAAACAAGACAATTACAAAATATAATGAAGCAGTATTCAATTGATAGACATCATGATTTAAGGTTGTTGAGTCAAAACCAAATTTATGGATTGTAAAATGCAAGAATAAAGAGTCAGGATGTCAATAAAAACTTGGAGAAATTAAATGAAATGATTACTTCGAGATATCATAATATTGTGATCCCCATACATGCATATCTATAATGATGTCTCAAGATCATTCTAGATTAGACTCTATTTTAATTACTAATAAAATATGTGATCTGGTAAAAGAAATGCCTATAATTGCTATTGTAGGACTTAGTGTAGTCATAAATAATAAATTCAATTACACTGCCACTTATAGAAAGTTATAGAAAGCAAAATAAAAGGCAATAGCCATGGTATTCAGTGATTGGGATAAATCATATAAATTATTGTCCAAGTGGTTGCATGCAGTAAAGAAATTTAATCCTGGATCTTGGGTGAAATTCATTAGCACTCCAACCGGTCATCCAGTGTGTGTTCAGTTTGATCAGGCCTTTTGGGCTTTGGCACCGTCAATTAAAGGGTTCAAGTATTGTCGACCGGTAATCGACATTGATGCCATGTTTTTGTATAGAAAGTATAGATATAAATTATTGATTGCAATTGCTGTTGATGAAAATAATCAAATTTTTTCATTAGCTTTTATTATTGTTGATGAAGAGTCTACCAATACATGGGATTGGTTTCTTACTTGTCTGCAAACTTTTATTACTTCATAATAGGAAATTTACTTAATTTCTGATCGGCATCCCGACAAACTAGCCATAGTACAAAATGAATACCTAGGTTGGCAGCAACCGAATGCATATCATGTGTACTGCTTACGTCATGTGGCAAGCAATCTCTATACAATATTTAGGGATTCCAAATTAAGGGATATGGTAAAAAAGGCTGGAATGCAAACACAGATTAAAAAATTTAGAAGATATATGAAAAATATCGAGAAATTGAAATCAAAAGCTATTCAATAGTTGAGCGATATCTCATTAGATAAATGGACATGTGCATATGATGGTGGCCAAAGGTATAATAATGACAACCAATCTATCAGAATGTGTTAATAGGGTGTTTAAAAATGCTTGGTTTTTTCATGTAACTGCATTGGTGCAGTTGACATTCTTTCGACTTGTATCGTACTTTGATGGTTGACATATTTAAGTAATTGATGTACTTGATAGGAATGAAAGATTTACTCCTTTCATTACAGGTCATGTAATCGCCAAACAAGCTAAAGCTATATCCCATACTATTACAAGATTTGATAGAGCCGGTAGTATATTTCAAATCCAAACAGTGATGAATGGTCCATATATGAATAATGGCAATAACACTCGAGTATAGCTTTAAAGTTATTAAATTTATTACAACTTTGTAGTATCTAATTTCTAACATACCAATTATTAAATTTTGTAATATAGATTGTTCGACTATCGGAGCAACATGTATATGTCAAAAATGGTAGTGCTACCATTTACCTTGTTTACATGTCATGGCTGTTTGTGCACGTGTTTCAATTGATTTTTATAAATATATTAATTGATGGTATACTTTAAATAATTATCATCAATCTTATATATCTCAATTTCAACCCATTCTTCACCAAACGTATTGGTCACAACTTGGTCAAGATATTATCGTTGTACCGGAGAAAATATGGTTATGACAAAAAGATAGACCATGATTTACTTGAATTAAAAATGATATGGATTTGAGGGAAAGCGATAACAGATACAAGTGCACGATCTATCGAGAGGAAGGACATGATAGAAGGTCATGTCGAATAACTAGAAATACAGATTAGTACTATCATTGACAGGTAATTATATACGATTCATCCAAATTAATATTTACACAGAAGAAATTTATTGTATATGATATATGTCAAATTTTTCTTGTTATGTTTTTAACATTTTACATCCTTTGATCCATCAAGATTGGATGTGGATGCATCATGGATAATAAACTTTAGATTCCATTGCTGCATGTTACTAAAATTCTATTAAATCTGTATGAGGGCCATCCTACTTCATTGATCCTGATAGTTTTCTGACAAATTCATGATGTATTTATTTTCATATATTTACCTATATTGTTGGTTGTTATACTTGGATTGTTGTTGTTATCCATGTTTTGTATTTAAGTAGTTGAATACATGATGACATAATGTAATCTAGTTCTATAATGATGACATAATGTAATCTAGTTCTATAAT
Source organism: Areca catechu (assembly GCA_021397845.1). Taxonomy (NCBI): domain Eukaryota; kingdom Viridiplantae; phylum Streptophyta; class Magnoliopsida; order Arecales; family Arecaceae; genus Areca; species Areca catechu. The sequence continues at coordinate 189,016,457 of CM038043.1, forward strand.
CATGTACGTGTTTATTATATATTCATGTAATGCATTTTATTTTTCAAAGGTGTTAATGGTTGTTAAATAGATTTTCTTAATTACGATTAAATCAAACCTTTATAAATATGTGCACCATACTATAGATATGGATCCAGGACCAGTAAACCATTCTGTATTGTATGATCAAGACAGTCATCGTTCTGGATTGATATGGGATGGTCAGGAGGCATGTTTCCTTTAGTATCGACGTAGGGAGCTTGTTATGCACAAGTCAACACCACTAGATAGACGTATAGTGCAGTACTTGCAGCAGGCTGGCTTTTATGGACTAGCACATATAGGCTACATACACCTGGATTGGCATTTGATTACGGCATTATAGACTCATACATTCCATCTACCATGTGGAGAGTGCATCATCACACTATAGAATATTACCATCTAGTTGGGTTTACCTGTTGATGGATTACCAGTCATAGGCAATACACAGTTGGATTGGCATCAGCTTTGTCACCAATTATTAGGAGTCATTCCATCGCAGGATTAACTCCAGAGATCACGGTTGAGACTAGTATGGCTAGCAGAGCAGTTCCACGAGTTACCCCATGATGCTGATAAGATAGTGATACAGCGACATGCTAGAGCATATATATTATAGCTTATGGGTAGATGTTTATTTATGGATATATCAGGAAAGGTGATGTGTCTCATGTTTTTACCCCTATTGCATAATTTTGAGATGGCTAGATATTATAGTTGGGGTGGTGCAGGCTTAGCATGATTGTACAAACATATGTGCAGGGCTAGTAGGAGAGATGCTCATGATATTGCTGGACCATTGATTTGCTACAATTCTAGGCATGGGATAGATTTTCGGGTATGGCACCATGTAGAATATTCCGACCAATTGCAGACCTATGATTGACTTAGATGATGGTAGAGTTAAATTACCACATGGTCCCTTAAGGATGAGGTAAGTATTAAAATTTATTATTATTTTTTTATTGAAACTTATTTGTTATATTAACCATGTAATTTCTATTATGTACAAATGGAGAGATGAATTTTTGGTCAAACAGGTACCAACACATGTTCTCTCTTTATATAGACTATATCCTAATCACTTGAGACTAAAGTAGGTAATAAGTAAAATTATGTATTTTTTATATTATTATCTGTAACATCTTATTATTTAAAAATTATGATATATAAGTGATATGATTGCCATATACTCCTGACATTCTTGCACATCTACCGGGTGTAGCCGAGTATCGCTTATTTGCTTTCACATCATAGAGTGGCACTTCCCTGATAAAGTATTATGGCAGTGTGAGATTTGCCAGTCCATACAATATCGGTGTGATACAGATGCTGCACTGTGCCATATCAATCTCAGAGGACGAGTCGATCAGGACTAGTCCATCACTCATCAGCATTTTCTACAGTTTTAGAAGAGCCGTCAAGATCAAATTTTAGATGGACCTCTTGTTGATGGTATGATGGATTATCATGATCCATACACGCAGTGGTATCATCGCATCACTCGGCAGTTCATCAGTAGTACTAGTACGATGCAATCACCTAGTAAGCATTTAAATTATTTTATTAATCTTTCGTCATAGTTAAATATTATTTTTATATAACTAATTACATATATATTTTAGAGCAATTGGATGGCCATGATTCGTCAGCTTGCTCAGCCAGGTTCTATATCCACATCGTCTGATGGGGGACTAATTAAATGCAAGATGAAATGAATGCAGGTGATTTGTTATTTTTGTGACTTTTAGGTTTTAATAACTTTATTGAGGATTCCCGAAAAAACAAGACAAAAGCAAATCTAGGGATTCAATAAAGATAAGACTACAAGCACGTAGATTAGCCCCTAAACAAGGATAAAAAGAGGACCCCGGGATTGAGAAACCCCGTAGGACTTAGCTCTCAGAATATTATCGACTTCGGAGTTTAGGGAGGCAAACCTCAAAGATCTGAAGCGCCCGATGCTGAGATCACTCACTCTGGCAGATGCGGCCTGGATGATCGAGCCTTCCACCCCACGGATACGCCGGCTTGCTATCCGAAGGTCTCGATGGCAAGGGCAACCGACTCAGTACTCGTGTTACCTGGAGGACTTGCGAGAATTCAAGGAGAGTTAAGATTTGATCAAAGAGAAAGCAAATAGAAGAAGGGATGAAAGTTGAAGTGGTGATGATGGAGTTCTTCTTGCTAGGCGCCCGATTGGTTGATCCCAATGGACCCTGACTCGAAGTCAAAGGATGGAGTTGCAGGAGAGACGGTAACTTGAGGCCTCACACCTCTCGACGCCCGAAGGTGAAGGCGCTCCCTCACGGAGATCGACGTTCCTAGTGAACGAAGGCAACTAAAGAGAAAACTGGATCTCAAGAAACTTGTGGTTTTTCATTCAATAGCAATTACCCATACAAAGGATGGGTAAGGTCCTTTTTATAGGCACCTTAGGACCCCATTTGAAATTCAAATGAAAACTACAAGTCCTCTCTGGAGAGGCGCCAAAAAAATTTCAAAAAAATCAGATTTCTCTCCTTTGGCCAACCTTCACCTGGATTTGATTGTGCATGGCTTGATAATGGGCTTGGAAGAAGGAATATGTCTCCCTTGGACTTGGAAAGTTGACCTTCAATTTTGGGAAGAAGGCATGATGCAAGGCTTGTGTCTCCCTCTTTCCTTGGTTGCTCACCCTTCTTTGGAGAGAAGCTTGAAATGAGGCTTGGATCAAGGCCTTTGTCTTCAACCTTTCCTTGGTTGCCCAAGACTCTTTTAGTAAGTGACTTAATGGAGGGAGAGAAAGGAGGAAAGAATATTTGATGTGCCTCCATTTGGCAAGATGAGGTGGCGCCACATGGGATAGTGAAGTGGCGCCACATGGGATGGTGAAATGGCATCCTAGGATTGAAATGTTGACCTTCAAGGCTTGGCCCAATAGTAGTTGAGCTGAACTCAAAGACCACTCCGGCTTGGACTCAGACTCGGACTGGACTCAATACAGGACTGGACTCAATACAGGACACAACTTGACCAAATTGGTCAATGTACAGGACTAAACAAAAATAATTGAAACTAAATTCATGACTAAAAAATGCAATGCTTAGGCTTGAAGCCTTATTACAGGACCTGAAAAATTTGAACCCTAATTGGACATCCACAGAGGGTTGAGAAGCCTCTGTCGGATTCTGGTGCCCACACCATCGTCACAGTCCATCGTGGATATATGTAATACCATCCTTCATGCTATCCATGAACAGACTCGTATCCAGTTACAAGCATTTACTCATGGCACCGATAGAGAGGACGAGACTCCTACACATTTCGTGTACACATTAGCATCACAAGCAGCTCCTATACCTCAGCATGCATGACATACTCGACAATGCAGTACCTCTCCGTATCTGATGCATGAGTTCATTTCCTATATGTCTGGGAGCAGTTATCTATATGAGGATGTTAAATAGTTCACATCTGTTGAGGATGCTTTAGCGCATTTCGACTATACTATTGTGCTGGAGTACATGATGCATTAGAGATACTCAGCCTATAAGAAAGAGTTTATCGATGAGGGATCGACACATCAGGGTGCTACATAGGAGAGAGTTGACACTGAGGTAAAGCTTCCAATAAGATATCAGGGATCAAGTGAACCAGAATTTTCATATTGTCGAAAGCAACCTCCACGTAGGAGGAGACGACTGTCTTGTGAGACTTTGGATATATTTTTTAGTTTCATTTATGCATTATATTTGTGTGAACCATATTATTTTAGGACTTTGGCATTATAATGAATTTTATATTTATGTATTATATTTACCAATGAATGTTAAATACTAAGTTTATCTATTATCACAAATTTAATTGTTAGATTTTAATTAAATATTGGGCATACTCAAGTACACACAACTAAGTAATTATATACTACATTACATTATTATTTAATTATAAAAATCTTAAATTATTATTTAATTATGGATATATTAAAATATTTAAAAAGATTATATATCAATATATTTTTTCTTATTTTCAAGATTTTTATTTTTTAAAAAAATTTAATTTCAAGATATATTTCTCTATAATTAATATTTTAAATGTAAATATTAAATTTTATAATATTAATTTTCAAATATTATATTCCTAGCAACATAAATAAATAAAAATTTAAATACTAAGCTAACATATTATCACATTTTTTAATGTTAGGCTTTTTTTAAATAATTTTTATAGTACATATAACAAAATAATTACACACTACTTTATTATTTAATCATAGATATCTTAGAATATAGTTGAGTTTTTTATATTGTTACAAGTTTTTTTACTTTATATTAAAATTAAGAAATTTTAAATATATTTATTTAAATAATTTTAATAGTATATATAATTAAATAATTTTATATTATACTATTACTTAATCATGCTTACCTTTAAATTTATAAATTTTCCTCACATTTTCATCAACTTTTTACATAAAACTTTAATATTAAATTTAAAAAGTTCATGTGAATACTTAAATAAAATTCAAGATAAATATAACTACATAATTATATATTAAATTATTATTTAATCATGGATTTCTTAAAATATTTAAAAATTTTGTATATCAACATAATTTTTTTTCTTTTTTTCAAGATTTCTTAAATTTTTTAATATTTAAAATTCATGATATATTTTTTCATAATTAATTATTTATATGTGAATATTAGATTTTATAATATTAATTTTTAATTATTGTATTCCCACCAACATAAATAAAAAAAATTTAAAATCTAACTTAACATATTATCAAATTTTCTAATGTTAGGCATTTCTTTTAAAAAATTTTATAGTACATATAACAAAGTAATTACATACTATATTATTATTTAATCATAAACATCTTAAAAATATTAAAATTTTTAATATTGTTACTGATGTGGTGACATCTGCTAACGTGGAGCATGCAGGCGGCCATGGCGACAAGAGACACACCACCCAGATGTGGCGGCTTGGCGAAGAGTCAAGGGCGGGCTCATTAGGCGAGCCCCCTGTCTGAGATCAGCCTCCCTGTCGAAGTCGAGCTCCCAGTCGAGACCGGGCTCATTAGGCTAGTCCCCCGTCTGAGATCAGCCTCCCTGCCGAGGTCAAGCTTCCAGCTGAGGCCGGGCTCATTGGGCCAGCCCCTGTCTAAGATCAGCCTCCCTGTCGAGGTCAAGCTTCCAGCTGAAGCCGAGCTCACGAGACGCACCCCTGTCTGAGATTAGCTTCCGACCGGGGCCATGCTCGTGTCCCAACGCGGAGTCCCAGGTATGGAGTTCCCACCAGAAAGAAGAGGTTCAAATCATGCCGCAGCAAAAGCCTGGCCACCTGTAGCCTTCTACAAGTGGTGCCAACCTCATCAGAGGTACGATACGAGCACCCCCAGGCCCTAGGCCCGGTGGTGAGCTGCCACGCCCATGGCCATACCACCAATGGTTGCCCACCACCACAACAAGACACCTGAAGCCTTTTCAAGAGAGGAATCCAGCCAAGACCCTAAGACCTGGAATGCCTAAGCGGTCCCTCCTGAAATAGAAGCGCCCTTCCTATAAGGGGCAGAGAAGAAGAAGAGAAAAAAAGAAGAGGAAAAAAAGAAAGGAAAAAGAGGAGTCTCTTCCCTTCGGGGGGGAGGTCCGTAGATTGGCGCATCCAAGGAGCTCCTCTGGGCTCCGGGAGACCCCTTCTCGAAGATAAACTAACTACTTTTATATAGAGATTTAAGTAGATTACAGGCAGAAAACGTAACTAATATAGAAAAACAGTAAACAGTAAACAGGACAGCAACAACTTGCAGGAATTTTAATTTTTTTTTTTATAATTTTTTTCTAAAGACGAAATTTTAAACTAAGACAGCTAACTAAAAATGATACAAGGAAAAAAATACAAAACAAAGAAACTAACTACTCTTATATTGAAATTAAAATGGATTACAGGTAGGTCACAAGTGAAAACAGAAACCCTGAAGTGCAGAGACTGGAACAAGTCCTAATCCAACCTGCTCTGATACCAAATATGATGGGGAACCTATGGACTAGGATGGCATGAAAATGATGAGAGATGCAATGCAAAGAAAATCACCCTTAAATCTGATTAAATTGAGACTCATAACAAGCAAGGATGATAGAAAACAACTTAAGGAAGGTATCAACTCATACAACCTCTCATGCTGGACCCCAAAATTAAGTGAGCATAATAACAGACCCAGGACTCAGAGATTAAGAAATCCCCGATCTAGGACATGCAAACAATTAATAAAACAGATATTGAGGATAAGGAGGTGAGGTAAAATAACACAACAGTAAATAAATATTCTCAAAGCACTAGGGTCACTCTTCCTGGGAAGATGCGGCCTAGATGATCAATAATCAGCTGCTGAACGGGTGGCATCGTGCTAAATGTATGTTGGCAAGGTTCCTTCGGGGGATCGTTACCGGAGAAAGACCCTACAAGGTATAAAAACCAAATCAAAGCAAGAAGAGTACCAGGACATCAAATAAAATGACAATCACAACTCCTGGAGCTCCGTTCGAGGTGGAAGGGCTAAATTCGGGCGAACTTGAAATCTTCGATCTTCTGGAGCACGGCGGTGAGGATTATGGATGATGGAATGGATGATAGGGGGGGCTTAGACGGCTGGAAAATGGTAGGATAAATAGGGCCTCGCGCCCCTCGATGCCACGAGTGCAGCGAAGGCAGTCGGAGCCTCACACTCCTCAACGTTGCAATGCAACGAAGGCAGGGTTAGAGCCTCACACCCCTCAATGTTACAATTGTAACAAAGGCACTAGAGAAAGCACTCCAACAGTATTTCATTTCATCTATCCCTTTTTCTTTTTTTTTTCATACAAGAGAATCATCCCTATTTATAGGCTCAAGAACACCCTCTAGAACCCTCTATCTGGGGCTGCATGAATCATGATGAAGGGGCTGCAGGAAATCTGGGGCTGCAAAATCATGATGAAGGGGATGCAGGAAATCTGGGACTGCAGGAAATCTGGGACTGCAAAATGCTTATGAAGGGGCAAAATCCTGACAAAATATGGAGCTGCAGGATCTGCAAAATCATGATGAAATCTGAAGGCCGGGGCTGCTGCACGGTGGTGCATGCCCTTGCTTTAAAACTCACAAAACTTTTCCTTCCTTATTGGCTTAAGAAATGTATGATACATGCTTTAAAATTGGGAAAATTTTCCCTCCTTTGCTAGCTTCTCTTGATGTTTGGCAACAAAAGACTTCATACTTTAAAACCCGAAAACAATTACTGGGTTGCATTTGCTGGATGGTTCAGAGTCTGGATCTTCCCTACGTGATCCACAGTGAGTTCTGAAATTTTGTGAAGGTGTCCTCACCAATCCTCCTGGAGTGGGAAGAACTTGACTCCGTCGAGTAAAGGCTCATCCGATTTTGATATTCTTCCAGAAGGTCCGGGTCAATGCATTGCAGGTCCTCTCGGGTAACCCATGAATCCTCCGACTCGGGACGTCCTTGCCACCTTACCAAGTAGCGTTGATAACCATTCCGCCGAGTACTGATAATTTGATCATCTAGGACTCGCTCGATCTTCTCTCGTCACTCAGGCCTTTTTAGTGGACACTCTATGGTGGGTTCTCTCTCAAGTAATGGATCAGGTCCGAATGCCTCACTGGGTATTACTGTTGGCTTCTTATACTCAGTTAGATCTGCAATATTGAAAGTGGAGCTAATGCCTAGATCAGGAGGTAATTCAAGCACGTAAGCATTGGGTCCTACTCTCTCAATAATTTTAAAAGGACCAGTACTTCGAGAATGTAATTTCTTAATAGTTATTGAGGGGAACCATTCTGGTCTGAGTCGGATCATTACAAAATCCCCTACAAAAAATTCATTGAATCGCTTTCTAGAATCAGCTTGTATTTTATAAGCCTCATTACTTAATGTGATTTTTTGGGTGATTTCCTTATGCAGATTCCTAATATGCTGTGCAAAAGATTCAGCAGACTCGGATGTCCTAGTATGCAATGGCAGGGGAATCAGGTCAAGTGGCTTGTTAGGTCGGTACCCATGGACAATCTCAAATGGGCTTTTACCGGTGGCCCTATTGACAGAACTGTTGTAGGCGAACTCGGCTTTGGGTAACAGCAAGTCCCAGTTCTTAATGTTTTCGCCTACAAGACACCTAAGCAAGTTTCCTAGGCTTCGGTTCACAACTTCAGTCTGGCCGTCAGTTTGGGGACGGTAAGCAGTGGAGAATTTCAACTTGGTCCCTAACATGTGCCAAAGGGTCTTCCAAAAGTAACTGGTGAACCTAACATCTCTGTCGGACACAATTGTCTTAGGTAGGCCATGAATTCTAATTATCTCATCTAAGAATAGTTTGGCTACCTTAGAGGCATCATAAGATTGGTTGCATGGCAGGAAGTGGGCCATCTTGGAGAATCTATCAACCACAACAAAGATTGAGTCGTGTTTCCTTTGGGTTCTAGGTAATCCTAACACAAAATCCATACTCAAATCCTGCCAAGGGCAACTAGGGACGGTCAAAGGGATGTACAAGCCAGTGTTCTGCTTTCGCTGTTTTGCAACAGCACACGTTCGGCACCTAGCCACAATTTGGGCAACATTCCTTTTCAGACTTGGCCAAAAGAAATGTTCCTCTACAGCTAGGATGGTCTTATTCTTCCCGAAATGGCCAGCTAAACCTCCTGCGTGCGTCTCCCAGACCAAAAATCCCCTCACAGACGTTCTTGGGATGCATAGCCTATTCTCCTTAAACAGGTAACCATCTAACAAGGTATACTGACTGTGTTCCTTAGATGGTCCGATACTCAAGGCTTGGTGAATCTTTCTGAAATCAGGACAGGTATCGTACTGCTCTTTAATCTGGTTAAACCCTACAACCTCGGTTCTAACAATGCTCAGGAGTACATATCGTCGGCTCAGGGCGTCGGCTACCTTATTGTCAGTTCCCACTCGATGTTTCAAAACAAATGTATACGCCTGGATATACTCTACCCACTTAGCATGTCTAGGGTTCAACTTCTTTTGGGAACTCAGATACCTCGATGCCTCGTGATCAGAGTACAACACAAATTCATTAGGTAAAAGGTAATGTCTCCAATATCTTAGTGCTTGTACTAAGGCATAAAATTACTTGTCATAGGTAGAATACCTAAGCTTAGCCTCATTGAACTTCTCACTAAAAAAGGCTACCGGGTGGTTCTCTTGGCTTAGGACTCCTCCTATTCCTACCCCTGAGGCATCACATGCTACCTCGAACACTTTGGAAAAATCAGGCAATCTTAGGACGGGGGCCTGGGTCATTTTCTCTTTCAGCTCTAAGAAGGCTTTATCAACAGCTTTGGTCCACTCGAAAGCTCCCTTCTTAATGCAATCAGTGATGGGTGAGACAACGGTGCTGAAACCCCTAATGAATCATCTATAAAAGGTGGCCAGTCTGTGGAAACTACGAACTTCAGTAACAGAGGTTGGTACAGGCCACTCAACTATCATCCTGATCTTTTCGGGATCAGCGGCTACTCCTTCTGGGGTCACGACAAATCCTAAGAAGACAACCCTACGGGTCAGAAACTCGCACTTCTTGGGATTTGCATAGAAGTTGTCTTTCCTAAGGGCCGAACATACTAACCTAAGGTGGTCCAGGTGGTCCTTCTCATTCTTGTTGTAAATCAGGATGTCGTCAAAATAGACTACCACAAACTTACCGATGAACATCCTAAGGACCTGGGTCATGACTCTCATGAAAGTGCTGGGTGCATTGGATAATCCAAAAGGCATGACTACACACTTGTACAAACCATCCTTAGTCTTGAATGCTGTCTTCCATTCATCCTCGGGTCGGATTCTAACTTGATGGTAGCCACTCTTAAGGTCAATCTTGGAGAAAATTGTGGCTCCAGCCATCATGTCTAAGAGGTCGTCTAGGCGGGGTATGGGAAACCGATATTTGATGGTGATCTTGTTAATAGCTCGACTGTCTACGCACATTCGCCATGTGCCATCCTTTTTGGGTGTCAAAAGGGCTGGGACGGCACAAGGACTCAAACTCTCTGATAAAACCTTTATTCAACAACTCACTAACTTGCTTATGGAGCTCTAAATGTTCCTTGGGGTTCATCTGGTAGTGGGGCAGGTTAGGCAAAGTGGATCCTGGGACAAGGTTAATGGCATGCTGGATGTCCCTAAGGGGTGGAAGTTGGTCGGGCAGATCATCTTGAAATACATCCTTAAATTCTTCCAAACTTCCAAGACTCCCTGAGGTGGGTCTTCTAAGGTTGGTTTCTTAACTTCTTTGGAGGACACTAACCAAACAGGTGAACCTTCCACAATCTCCCTTTCTAACTCTTTGGCACTAATCAGATTTAATCCAGATGTCTTCTTTTTCAAAGAGCTAGCTCCCTTCTTGACTTCATCCTTAGGGGGCACTGGGTTAATGACTATCTTCTTCCCTAAGTGGTTGAAGGAACAGGAGTTAGATTTGCCAAACAGAGTGACATCATGGTCATAGAGCCAGGGTCGTCCTAAAATGATGGTGCTAACCCCCATGGGCAGCACATCACACAACACTTTCTCCTTGTACGACTGTAATTGGATGAGGACTTGACACTGGAGCTTGATGGGAATGGAGCTGGAATCTATCCAGGACACCTTGTAAGGGCTAGGATGGGGAATTGGGGTTAGCCCTAAAGTCTTGACAGTGCTAGCAGAAATGGCATTGATACAACTACCACTATCTAGGATAACCTTACAAACCTTCTCTCCAACCTTAATGAAAGTGTGTAGGATGTTGGTCCTACGCCAGTCTTCTTGTTCCTTAGATTGGGCAAGGATACGTCTAACTACTCCACACAAGGTAGTGGGGTCACAGGTTTCCTCATCTCCCTCGTACTCTTCTGCTAAAGTCAGTCCTTCCTCATACACTTCTTCTTCCAACTCATGAACAGTCTCGGGGTTCTCTTCTTCCTCTAAACCACCTATATGGAGGGATCTAGTAGGACATTCACTGGAGTAATGGCCGGGCTGGTGACATCTAAAACAAATGCCAGGTTTTCTGGGGACTTCTACAGATTTACCTTTATGATCTTGAGGCCGGCTGGGACTGGGTCTACTAGACTCGGGTCGACTAGGGTCAGTCCGGTTTTGGTCAGGACGACTCGGATTTGGACGGGCAGGGTAAGGTCGGCTTGGATTAGGCTGGGCTGGTCTAGGGTACAGACTCCTAGCGGGTTCAATCTTTCGATAGGCGGGAGTCCTATGGAACTGCTCAAAATCCCTAGCTACCTGATAGGCCTGCTCTAGATCTTTTACCTCCCTCAGGTAAAGCTCTCTCTTTAACTCCTCTCTCAAACCAGACCTAAATCTAGACAAAATCACGGCCTCAGATTCGTTCATCCCACACCTCATGGCCAACTCATCAAACTGGGCAATATACTCTGTGGCACTCTTGTTTCCTTGAATCAACCTATGCCACTGATCTAAAAGGCGTTGGTGGTAAGACACAGGTATGTACTTTTCCCTAAGCCTGGCTTTTAACTCTCCCCAGGTGGCTACGGGTTCATGTCCTCTTTGCCTCATTAATCTCTCAATAGTATCCCAATACATCCGGGCTTGGCGAATTAACCTAAGCTTGGCAAACTTAAATTTCCTACCCTCCGTCATCTCGTACCACTCGAAATATTGGTCCATTTCCTTTTCCCAGTCCAGGTATACCTTGGTGTCCAGGGTGCCATCAAATGTGGGGGCTTCTAGTCTAATGCTCTTAAAAGCCCTATCCTCCAGATCAACAAACTCCTGATGGGGTCTTCTAGGAGGATGATCTCGGTATGGGTCAGGTTGCTGGGCCCTCCTAGGATGCGGTTCCTCGAATGGGTCAAAAGTTCTCTCTCTCCTAGGGTTAGGCTCTTCGAAAGGATCAAGATTTCTAGCCCTCCTAGGATGTGTCATCGAAGCTGGGGTGCCAGGGTCGGGCTCAGAACGCTACTGCTGGGCTCTCTCTATGGTGTCCAATCTAGCCTCAAACTGATTCAACCGGTTATCTAAGTGATTGGTCAATTGGGCAGATAACTGGACTGACATTTGGGCAAAATGCTCTGACATAGTTCTTAATAAAGCCTCTTGAGGGTTATCCATAGGTGTCTCGGGCTGATATGATGTCCCTGCCCTAGTAGACATGAATCAAGCACACAAGCAGAAAATTCGACTAAGGGTAACTAGACCTAGAATCTCAACTGGGGCCTAACTCAATGCAACAGGCTAACCTGTAGTAACCCTTATCCTTGGCCAGGTAGGTGTAGGGGAGTGAAGGTCCCTTTCTGCCAACCTTAGACACCAATCGGGGATTGACCAGGTACGGCGGACCAACTCACAAGCCCTAGGTTCACCAGCCTAGACACCAAGAATAGTGGCACACACAAGATAGATTGACACAAGGAGTAGACTCGAAGTCTTGACTCGACCGTGTTGGTGTCCCTATGACTCTCTAGAGCAAAGCAGTACGTTGCTAATTGATTTTAAATTTAAAGGCTTAGGTTCGAAAATGAGGGTGGTTGTTGTGGACTAAGGAGAGGTAATGACGTCCTCCCCTTTGTTATGAAATTGCCGCCCTTAAATAGATTTATCATGAGATGGAATGAAACATGCAATAAACCCTAGTCTAATGGTGCAAAAAAAAAAAATTTCCGAAAATTCCAAAAAAATCACAGTAGACACTTAACACATCAATAGCATATCGGATGAAAGGATTTAGACAAATAAAACCTATGCTATTCTAAACATGTCTTGGAACTTAACTAAAATAGAAGAGTCAGCAAAACAGCATGCGGATAGCAGAGGATTTCAGAAATTTTAACTTTTTTTGTAATTTTTTTCTGAGGATGAGATTTTAAACGAAGATAGATAACTGAAAATGCTACAAGGAAAAAAATATAAACAAGATAAACTAACTACTTTTATATAGAGATTTAAGTAGATTACAGGCAGAAAACGTAATTAATACAGAAAAACAGTAAATAGTAAACAGGACAGCAACAACTTGCAGGAATTTTATTTTTATTTTTTATAATTTTTTCTAAAGACAAAATTTTAAACTAAGACATCTAACTAAAAATGATACAAGGAAAAAAATACAAAACAAAGAAACTAACTACTCTTATATTGAAATTAAAATGGATTACAGGTAGGTCACAAGTGAAAACAGAAACCCTGAAGTGCAGAGACTGGAACAAGTCCTAATCCAACCTGCTCTGATACCAAATATGATGGGGAACCTATGGACTAGGATGGCATGAAAATGATGAGAGATGCAATACAAAGAAAATCACCCTTAAATCTGATTAAATTGAGACTCATAACAAGCAAGGATGATAGAAAACAACTTAAGAAAGGTATCAACTCATACAACCTCTCATGCTGGACCCCAAAATTAAGTGAGCAGAATAACAGACCCAGGACTCAGAGATTAAGAAATCCCCGATCTAGGACATGCAAACAATTAATAAAACAGATCTTGAGGATAAGGAGGTGAGGTAAAATGACACAATAGTAAATAAATATTCTTAAAGCACTAGGGTCACTCTTCCTGGGAAGATGCGGCCTAGATGATCAATAACCAGCTACTCAACGGGTGGCATCGTGCTAAATGTATGTTGGCAAGGTTCCTTCGGGGGATCGTTACCGGAGAAAGACCCTACAAGGTACAAAAACCAAATCAAAGCAAGAAGAGTATCAGGACATCAAATAAAATGACAATCACAACTCCTGGAGCTCCGTTCGAGGTGGAAGGGCTAAATTCGGGCGAACTTGAAATCTTCGATCTTCTGGAGCACGGCGGTGAGGATTATGGATGATGGAATGGATGATAGGGGGGCTTAGACGGCTGGAAAATGGTAGGATAAATAGGGCCTCGCGCCCCTCGACGCCACGGGTGCAGCGAAGGCAGTCGGAGCCTCACACTCCTCGACGTTGCAATGCAACGAAGGCAGGGTTATGGCCTCACACCCCTCAATGTTACAATTGTAACAAAGGCACTAGAAAAAGCACTCCAACAGTATTTCATTTCATCTATCCCTTTTTCTTCTTTTTTTTTTCATACAAGAGAACCATCCCTATTTATAGGCTCAAGAACACCCTCTAGAACCCTCTATATAAAGATTAGTTTAATTTTTAAATGGTACAAAGCTGCAAAATCTGGAGCTGCAAAATATGGGGCTGCAGGAAATCTGGGGCTGCAGGAAATCTGGGGCTGCAGGAAATCTGGGGCTGCAAAATGCTGATGAAGGGGCAAAATCCTGACAAAATCTGGAGCTGCAAAATGTTGATGAAGGGGCAAAATCCTGACAAAATCTGGAGCTGCAGGATCTGCAAAATCATGATGAAATCTGAAGGCTAGGGCTGCTGCACGGCGGTGCATGCCCTTGCTTTAAAACTCACAAAACTTTTCCTTCCTTGTTGGCTTAAGAAATGTATGACACATGCTTTAAAATTGGAAAAATTTTCCCTCATTTGCTAGCTTCTCTTGATGTTTGGTAACAAAAGACTTCATACTTTAAAACCCGAAAACAATTACTGGGTTGCATTTGCTGGATGGTTCAGAGTCTGGATCTTCCCTACGAGATCCACAGTGAGTTCTGAAATTTTGTGAAGGTATCCTCACCAGATAAGTTTCAAGATCCTAGCAACCAATAGATTGGCGCATCCAGAGAGCTCCTCTGGGCTCCAGGAGACCCCTTCTCGGAGAGAGCCCACGGCCCCTCCTTCGGAGAGAGGAAGGTAAGAAAGGTAAGAACATGGGGAAAGGTGAGGGAGAGGTGAGTCCCCATTCCCCGCTCTTGATTCCGACTCTTTCCATTTCCTTTACGTTTCCGCATCGAGTCACACCCTCCGGTGGACGGGTCCCCTAAGCCCTATGCCGCGAAGGTCCTTTCTGTTCTCCTCGATCATCTCACTGACTTGATCGTCGAAGTGTCCTCGCCGAAATCCCGACCCAGATCTTCCCTATTTTGCAGGAAGGGATGACGCACGGTGGCGAGAGAGGAGGAACGCTCCAGTACGATCGAACTGCAGGCTACGACGATCTTGACGGCAATAGTTACAAATCTTTTTATTTTATATTATAATTTTAATTTTTGAAATATATTTATTTAAATAATTTTTTTGTTAAGTAATTTTATATTATATCTTTATTTAATCATGCTCAACTTAAAATATATAAACTTTTCTAGTATTTTTATTATTTTTTTTATTTTAGTTATTTTTTGTTTTTTTAATCTCCAAATTTTATAATTTTTTTTTGAATAAAAAGTTGAAAATGCGGCTTGAGCCTGCAATTTTAAATTAGATGAAAACATGGGTTGGACCTGCATTTTGAAAATGCAGATCCAACCCGCATTAGTTAAAAACACATGTTCAATTTGTATTTTCATTTAAATTGAAAATGCAAGTTGAACTTGTATTTTCAATTGACTCAAATACACATGTTAAACCTGTGATTTCAAATGTTGCAACCACCTCACCTGTCCTATCCCAAATCGATAAATATATTTTAAACTACTATATTTTGATAATTTTGATTTTAAAAAATATTATTTTAAAAAAAATCCGTACTATGTGCGCTTTTATGGTTCTATGGCCACTCTCTTCTGTTTCGGTTATAATTCTCATTTGTGTACAGCAGGATTTTTGGCTTCGAAAGTCCCTTAAATTTCTCGGTGGCTGCTGCTTATACTCATCCAAATGTCTCATCGATATCTGTCAGTGGTTTATTATCTTCAGTCTATACAATTTATTATGCAGCTGGTATTTTATATTCTGCGACCGGTAGTGTTGGTTAATGCACTCTCTTTTCTGCAGCTGGTCATGGACCTTCTCTTTTCTGTTGGTGTAAACCATCAGTTTGCCGCCTTTTTCTTCTTTACTTTTTTGTATATTTAATTATTTCAACGCTTAGTAGGGTGTTGACAGCTTTTGTTCTCTTCTCATATAACTTTGTCGGTTGTTGTATAACTCTGTTCTTTCTGTAATATAGTTCTACAACAAAAAAAAAAAAAAAAAAAAAACACTGTCCCTATCAGAGGAGGAAAATGCAGATCTTTGAGAAGTTTTTAGAATTTCTGCTTATAATACATAGAGCAAGTTGCATTGCATAGTGAAGTGGAAATTCCTTAACGAAAATTCACAAAACTCCTGCAATGATATTGCAATGCAGACAAGTGTAACCTTAGGAGTTTAGCAACCTGATGTTGGTACATCAAACCAATATGCGATAATTGAAACAAAAACAGGACCCAATCCTCAAAAAAAAAGAATTTAAGGCATGGTAGCTAACTATTTGCTTCTTATGGTACAACCATACCTCCAAATCCTCCCATGTGAGAGATCCACCACTTGTCAAATGAGTGATAAATAAGGATGAGAGCATCTGTCCATGTGCTTAGAAGACGTACAAGCAGATAATGGAGGTAACTAGTGTTGTTAGCAATACTGATACTGCATTGACCCCATTATTGTCCAGAATGTTCATTCCTGAGATCTTGATCACAGTTGGTCCCTGTTTTCCAACCACCTTCACAAGAAGAATATAATTCCAAGATAATCACAAAATTTGAAAACTTATACATATTATAGGAGTATGTGCCATTTTTGACTGTACAAGTTCATTGGCCTGAACGAAAATGGAAGGATTTATAAAGTATCATGTTACCTTCTTGCGCAATGTGCAATATCCGCTGAACTGAAGTGTGGCACCCAGCAATGAATCCATCATGCTTCCACAAAGCCCTGCTAACGAAGCTATAGGTATTATCAGGAACTGCCTCCAAGCCACATCTCCAGCACATTCTGTTGTAAGCAATCCAACAAGGACAAAAGCCAGACCGATAACACAGCCAGCTGCTGCAGCTGCTAAAAGTCCATCCATAGTGACTCCACCATTTGTACCCCTTTGGACTGTCTGATCAAAATGAAATCCAAAAATGACAAATAAAACTGTCTTCTTTTGAGTACTTAAAAACAAAACATCAGCTACCAGGTGTCATACAATAATTAAAACCAGATATTTAGTAACAAGCATGATTTCAAATCCTGGTGGGATACCTTATAGGATGCCTCCATGGGGTACCTTCCCAGGTGTTGGGATGGGATCATCTCACCATCATCCCAACATCTTGATCGACATGTCCTGGGACATCAAAATCCCAAGTGTCGAGACAAAGTGGGACAGTGGCATCTCCCATTCCATGGGAAAACAGAGATAGCCCTATTCCACATGATTTAAAACCTTGGAAATAGGTGCATTCTGGTGGCATCTTAAGCAGGAAAAGAAAAGATTTCTTTCTATGATCTCAAAGCAATAAATTCTAACTACAATAGTCATAGAACATGGTGGAATATACGACTTGACATGGGTTATATACAACCAATTGTAACAAAATAGCCAATCTGATCACATGCTAAAGAAATGTCATGGGATTTCTCCTATTCTCGGATTGATGGTTCAAGAGTGGGTTAGTAAATGAAAAAAATACAGATTTGGACATAAACATTGACTTCAGCTAGATCAACCTACTTATACACCAAAATCACAGTGCATTAACATGCAACCTAGAGATTACAATTGCAGCATACTTGAATCCTAAGATTTAGTTAAAAATCTTGTAGAATTTCTATCTATTTGGATGAGAATAAAAATATCATTACTTCTAACTTCAAGTAAGGATTTAAAATCATGACTTGGGAAAAAAAATTAAGGTCACAGACAGTTAGACTGTCTAACCAACAGAAGACAGATAGGAAATGCAGTAATATAAGGAAATGATCTACCTTGGTTAAGAGTTGGAATAATATGGAATATACGTTCTAGGTCATTAATCAAGCTCAAGTATTGATGAAAACACATAAGAATGCAAATTCTTATTGATGTCAAAGAGGGAGAACTGTCTGTCTAATTCATTATTATCCAATTCAATTATATACAGAGCCACAGAACCATATAGAAGAATAGATGATTGGCTGTGTCATTGAATAGGCACTAATCAGACTGACAAGAAGAGGTATAACCACAAAGTGGATATGTTGTTTCTTCGTCCATTCTTGCTTATGCTAAAGCAAATCTTAGGAACATCAATGTAAGGTCAAACTAGTTATCCACGGTACATGGAATGACATCTCTAGGCACATGAAGATTTTTACCTTAAATGTTGTAATTAGTCTTGGTTGTGAATTGCTAAGCATTCCTAATTCTGAAGACCAAGTATCGCCATTGCAACATGCATAATGACCAACGATACCGCCAACAAGGCCAGTTGTGAGAGTTGACTGTTTTGTGTCCAAGCACCTATCTTGACCACCATTAATTGCTGCAAATATGATTGCCAAAATAGCTGCCATTGCACTATTTGCCAGAACTTGTACCCTGAAAAGACAGGCACGCTTCCATTAGAAAAGATGTGGTAAGACATTTGGCATGAACTTGTATTTTGTTTCAATGTGCTGAAATGATTTATGGATGGTCAGTAACAGTAAGCAAAGTTCCAATGCTTTTAGTATCGACACAGCTATTTGTGTTTGGGAAAAGGCCATCTGCAAGTGCCCTGTTCAAACTCCCAGAATCATTACAAGAAATGATTTTCTTAAAACGATATACAGAATAAAAGTCTCATTGCCACCTCATTTTATACATAACAAAGGACAATAGTGTCTTGAGTTTTTAGCCATTTTATGATAAAAATAGGAAAAAAAACTCAATAGATCACTTCGAGCTTGGTATTGATGTTATTCTTTTTCTGGCAGCACAACAGGTATGTTCACCCTCACTCTTGTAAAACCAAACTACACTAGTTATATATAATTTTGATATGCTTTCAGACATTTCTTTTGAAAAAATTCTGCCATAAACAAAACAATCAAACTTTATATAATACTATCACAAGCTAGATAACTTTGTGATTACCACCCCTATAATTAATTATCACTTAAATACCAATAAAGAGAACAACCTAATATCTTCATTAAATGTCGATGCACAAGTGGTGAAAAGGAATAAAAGCATATTCAATTCCCAAAAAAACCATTACTTTCTGTTTGTATAATTGGAAACTGTAACAATCCAATTGCTGTTCGTTGACATGATACAGGAAAAAATGAACAAATATTTGACAACTCATACTATCACATTCTAGTTAAAATAAAAAAGAGAAAATTTTTCAAAAAAGAAACTGAGCTAAGCTTTAAAGCAAACATGGAATAGGCTTTCCAGGTTAAGCACAAAATATTCCACAACAGACAGAGCATAGATTGTCGTCGTAAGAATCCTGTGACAACATGATAAAACAATGTTATCGACCCAAACATCATAGGTAGACTTTAAAAAATGATTTAAAAAAAGTCCTATAAAGCTCGAACCCTATCTGATGTTCTTGGTGATACAGTAAATGGTATAACCGTATTGAACTGACTAAGCCGAACTTTAGGACAGACCAAATTAGGGTCCATATTTGGAGTCACGAAAGAAACAAGTTTAAATCTCCTTGGCAGCTCAAGAAGGCCATTTTCTATTTGTGATCAGAGACACGAGTAGATTTCCAACTAACTATAATAAATATGTTATAAAAGGCAAGACTTTAAATCAAGAAGCGAAAGAATTCAAAGAAGCTTGAGAAAGTCGTGGAATCTTTCACGAATACCGAAAAGTGCTAAATCTCACCAAGTCCTCTGCCCTCCTTCCTTGAACTCCGCATCAATGTCGCTCTTCCTCTCCTCCCCAACCCTCGTCAACTTGGAAGACGTAAAGAAGAAGACCAGAAGTAGAGCCGCAAACCTTCGAAAAGATTCCCAGAGAACGATCAGAGCAGTGGAGCATATACCGATACAAAGAGGAGAGGAGATAGAGAGAACTGGAACAAAAAAAAAAAATCGAACCTGTAGCCGGCCAGCATGTGGATCACCATCACCGGGATGCCGGCAAGAGCGCCGGAGAGATCGATGGACTTCCGCTTGAAGGCTCTGGCCGCAAGCAAGAAAGAGATTACCAGGGAAACGCCGAAGCGAATCTGGATGCTATCCATGTCTATCCCTCGGTGTCTTCTCCCGTGAAACTGCGATGGATTAGCGTTTCGATCGGAGAAATTAGGGTATTTTTCAGAGGAGAGGAGACTCCACTGCAGTTTCCTTTGGCTCTCTTCCGTGCGGAGGAAGGAAAAGGGAATTCGAACCGGACGGAGGACCTTCGCCGTGAAGGATAGAAAAAATACCTTTTAAAGGCGGAAGAAAAAATACCTTTTAAAAGAGGAAGAAAAAAGAGTAATAAATTACAGCTAAGACGGTAGTCAGATTAACAGACGTTTAAATTTTTTATTCATCGATCACGAATTTAAAATATAATTATGCAGGTGATTCAGATTAAATTCAAGATATATCCTGAAGAACGTGACCGGGTTGATGCTGAATCCTCGCCATCCGGATAGAGTGATTTGCCCGTCGATTCGTCGTCAACTGGGACCTGCAAAATAACTCTCCCCATCAGAATTTTTTCGATGGAGGACACTCCGATGCCAAAATTAGCAAGAACTCAGGCAGCCAAAATTTTTTCGGTGGAGAACACTTCGATGCCAAAGTTAGTAATAACTCTGGCAGCATAATGGAGAGCTCAAAAGCAAAGAGTAGTGAGAGGAAGGATTCAAATTATCTGGAGTTAGCTTAGCTTACCTCGAGTGTCCCCTCTTACCAGTATTTATAGACATAAGTGTAAATACTTACGGTTATGGAAGTTAACGAAACCTCCTCATAACTGTAAGTAGTGGTGGTCGGAGAATTAGTTATTCCGCGGTTATCCAATCTGAGAATATCGACCATGTGGATGGTTACAACAACCAGAACAAACTTCAACTGTTTGGGGTTGGAAAAAACTAACATGTTCAATATGCCTCCTCTTCTAGAGAAGATCTGAAGTGAACCTAACATTCCCTTCAGTGGAACTTCTTTGGGAAGACCCGAGAGAATGTTAGCTATATACTTCGGACAAATTTCTTTGGAACTAACAAGGAAAAACAGATAAGTACTTAAAGTAATCCTGAGAATGAGAAAAGGATAATATAATCCAGAGACATACTCTTCGGACTAGGTCTTCGGATCAGGCTGAAGATACGAAGCCGAAGGAATATAATCAATAGGCTTACTCTTCGAACCATGTCTTCGAACCAGGCTGAAGATACGAAGCCGAAGGAATAAAATCAATAAGCTTACTCTTCGGACCATGCTGAAGATACGAAGCCGAAGGAATACAATCAATAAGCTTACTCTTCGGATCATGCTGAAGATATGAAGTCGAATGAATACTATATATCCTTTGTGGATTAGAGTTTTCATCAAACCAAGGAGATATTTCCCTTAGTATGCTGATTTGACAGATAAACCAAAAATTGAGATTGGTTTGATGAATGAACCGGTAATTATTTTAAAATTGAACCGGATTATCATAACAGCTGCCTCCCACTTCCAAGTTCGAAATAATTTTATTTCGAAAAATGGGAGTATCAAGATTTGTCGTTTACTAAAAACTGATAAGCAATAATGGTGTTGACCCCTAAAGTGATTTTGATGATAACAAAATATTGGAGCATACATTTAATTATCTAACAACTCTTCAAATGATTGACAAGTTTTTGTAGGACAACTACATTGACACATCTTTTAACTCCTACAATCTTGAATATTTTGTTTTGAGTTGTAAAATATTTAGAATATTGTAAAGAAGAACCCTACAAAAAGTTTTCTATTAAAATCAGTTAAAGGGTTACTTCTAGTAGTCTTTCAAGCTTCAAATTTTGCCTTAAATTTATTGTAAAAAGTGCTTGAAGAAGATCTTTAAAGCTTGGGACAAGTGTTCTAGAAGTTTGAAGTTGATCTGGCTGAAGAACCACCTTCGAGCCGACTGGATGAACAACCCAGCCGACTCTGGCACTGGCACTGAAGACAAGTTCTCTGGCACACAGATCCAGCCGACTGGCACCAAGGTCCAGCCAACTCGTCCAGAACAAGGTTGAGAACGTTCTGAGATTCTCAAGAATCCGAGCTGACTGGAATTAGATCCAGCCGATTCATCCAGAACTCAGTTGAAAATGGTCTGAGAAGCCTTTGAGATTCCAGCCAACTAGAATTCATCCCAGCCGACTCGTCCAGAGTGAGATATTTTCTCAACTGTGGAAGCTAGCCGACTGGCACTCAGCCCAGTCGACCCGAACTTCATCCAAGCTGACTCGAAGTTTGTCCGAGTCGACTGGAATGACGGGGTCACCTCCAATGGCTAGTTCCAGTTCTCAGTTTTTGAATTCCAAAAGTGCTCCAACGGTAACCTGTCACCTTCCAACGGTCTACAACGTTTAAAATCAAGGGAAGGCAGTTGAAGTCTCTATAAATAAGGTATGAGAACATCCTTGAAGAGGCTAATGATTTATTGAGCATTTATTGAACACTTATTGAAGTGAGAGGCACTAGAGCTTTAAAGTTTGCCTTCAAGCCTGCAATAACTCTTACCAGAAGCTTGAAGCACCTTTTGAGGAAAGCAAGGAAGTCATTGAAGTGCATTGAAGAGCATTCAGTGGATCTTCACTGGAGCTGCATTGGCAACCACCCAAACAACAGAGTTTGTCTTTATTGTTGCTTTTTATTCTATCCTTTAGAATATCTGGGTTATTGGTGAGCCATGTTGTAAAAATCAAATAGGTTTCTTTGGTGAGCCTTTAAAACCAGAGTGTAGAGGTTTATTTGGTGAGCCTATCTAAAAACCAAAGTGTAGAGGTTTTAGGTGAACCTATAAAAACCTAGCTTGGGTTTCTTTGGTGAGCCCGGTTTCAAAAACCAAAGTATAGAGGTTGGGATTGTGAGCCTGTAAAACAATCCAATTGTATTCTGGTTTGGGGGATATAGTGGAAATCCTGAGTGGTGAACTTGGATAGTGGACGTAGGAGCTGGGTTGCTCCGAACCACTATAAATCTGCTTTGTTTGTGTTGTGTTTGTTTTATTTTTTAGCTTCTGCATTTATTTTCTGATTAACACAGCACCTAACCACTAATTGGAATTACTTGTGCACATACTTATGAAAATTTTATAATTTCCAATTCACCCCCTTTTGGGACTAAGCCACCTGGGCAACAAATGGCATATTACTAACAACTGTCATTCATAATAATTGCTTGGTGGAGTGGAAATCGTGCTAAAGACACATGTTATCTCCTTATTGGAGCCTCAAAAAGATGGTACGGATTTGAAAAGTCTGGCCAATCTTTTCATTAAAAAATATGCTAATGGACTTTTGTTTAATCGAGGCAATACACCTGTCGTCAATCTGTGGCTTGATTATAGAGTTGAAAACCCATCCTGGCCATCCATAGCTTTTCATGCGGATTGTAATTGCCGCCTCATTAATGAACGTCTTTTAGAGAGTCGTACCCATGATCGGCGCCACCAATACAATGCACGATCAAGGCGATCTCTGAACCGATGGAAAATCCCACCATTTCGCCTATATAAAAGGGGGAGAAACTTCGTAAGAAGGATTTCTACACCTTCGAAATTCTTCTCCTTCTTGCTCTGCGATGTCGTTCCTTCAACCAGCCATTTTAATTTTCTTTGGAGGTAAAGGTCCTTTCTTTTTCTCTTTTCTTTGCAATGTCAGGATCCATAGATAATCCTTCCACTAGTGAGGGTTTAATAGGAGGTGAACCCAATAGGGGGAGAGGTTCAGGCAGAAAGAGGAGTCCGGAGAGATCTCCTAAAGCAATTGCTAGTTCTTTATCGTATGGTAGGTTAGAGAGCCTTCGACACCATTTTTATATTCCGTGAACCTTCAAAACGTTCCTCACTAAGCCTGATGAAAGGGTAGTTAAACCTCCCGCTAGGTCAGTCGCCATATACGAAGACCATCTTAAAGCTGGTCTTCGGCTTCCACTCCACCCCTTTTTTATAAAAATTTTCCATCTTTACCAGATAGTTCCGGCCTAACTAACCTGAATAGTTTTAGGAATATCTGTTGGTTCTTAGTTCTTTGCAAATTCCAAAATATAGAGCCAAGGACTTCTTTGTTCACTTCCCCATTTGTATTAAAAAGGGATTTCCATGGTGAAGGGTGGTGGGTCATCAGTCCTCGGCCAGGCAGAGGACTGATAAAAAGAACTCCTAATGCTATACATGGGTGGAAACCCTGTTACTTCTTTGTATATTATTCAAACTGGGGATTCAATGCTGAATGGAGGGCTCCACATTTGGATGCAAATGATGGGAAGAGGGTTCTGAAAGCCGATCAAAAAGACTTTGAAACTTTATCAGAGCCAGAAATCCCTATGTTCAAAGAATTGCTGAGGGAAAAAAACCTTCATCATGCCCATATCAGTGAAGTTCCTTCATTAGGTATAGAGATAGTTGGCTTCGATTTTTTTTTTTTTTGATTGAACTGAAAGTCTTTTTGTTTAACTGCAGG
This sequence comes from Areca catechu, assembly GCA_021397845.1. Taxonomy (NCBI): domain Eukaryota; kingdom Viridiplantae; phylum Streptophyta; class Magnoliopsida; order Arecales; family Arecaceae; genus Areca; species Areca catechu. The sequence goes on from CM038043.1 coordinate 189,040,945, forward strand.
TGAACCAATGAGGCCGAAGCTTGACAAACTTCGATAGGCCTCAAGGAAAAGGCACATATCGGTGCCAAAAGAAACTGAAGCTCGAAAGAAAGCAAGGGTTGAAGAGACTTCGAGCACGCCTCCGATAAGGGTTGCATCAGATGAAGAAGCACCTGCGGCGTCTCTGCTAAGGAGTCCGTCTCCTACAAAACCTTCGAAGAGTCCATCTCCAAGAGGGACTTCTGCAAGAAGCCCTCGTCCAATGCCTCCTGCTCAGCGTAGTCCACCCCCTAATAGAGAGTCACTCCTTGCCCCTCCAATAGAATACGGAAAGGGGAAAGCACGATATCACTCCGAAGACGACCCTAGGAGTGCTCCAGACGAAGGCTGCCATGTGGACTTTACCATTTTTTGATAAGCACAATCTAGAGAACCCCGAACTGTTGAAGCGTACGCTTCTCCCCAAGGATTGGGATAATACTAAATCCCAATGCATTGAAGATGTTTCTGACTCAGCATTTTCATCCATGCTGAAGGTAAGCATCGGATCTTTCTTTTCAAAATGTAGGTGTTATCTGCTCTTGCTAACTTCATCTATTATGCTTGTCAATATAGCTAATCCATGATATCACTATCATGGAAGAAGGAATCTTTGAATTTCGAGACAGTTATAAAAGGTTGAAAGATAAAGTGAAAGCGGCTGAGTCTGAGAAGGCGATAGCCGAAGAACAGAGGCAAGTTATGGAGGAAAAACTTGCCCAGAGTGATGCTCTCGTTCAGACACTGAAGACCAATCTGGAAAGAGTTCAATCAAAGAACTCTGAACAAGATGCGAAGCTCAAGAAGAAGAAGAAGAAGATCCGGTCTCTAAAATCTTCAGTCAAGGAAGCCTAGCTGAAGACTGAAGAAGCTATAAAGAAGGTCGAAGAAGCGACTGGAAAGACTGAGTCATCGACTGAAGAGATACGATCTTTAAAAGATCAACTAAAAGGGGCAGTCAAAGATTATAAGAAGTCTTCGATTTTTGATGACGAAATGACCGAAGCGGGGACCTATAGTTATCAGGCCGGTTTAATGATGGGTTGAAAGAAGTACAAAACTTTCACCCATATTTGGATATTTCAGATATTCAATTATTTGAACTCGAAGAGTCGAATGACCCTGAACCACCGGAAGGTCCTTTCGAAATACCCGTAATAGCCGAAGTAGCGACTGAACCAATCGACCTTACTCAAGCCGAAGATACTCCAGTAGAGGGCGATTTGTAACTTTTCTTCTTTTTCTTTTGAGAAAATGTACATGGTTTTCATGAATAGAAACTCAAATTTTATTGAAAAAAGTTTTAGTCAAAAACTTACCATAAGCAAGATTATGCATCTGTGAATGAATTTTCTGAATGAATGTATGTACTTTCTCAACTTCGAGATAATAATTCATTTAAGTGTAAAGTCTTCTGACTTTAAATAATAGTCTTCTGATGATGATATCAAGTCTTCGGACTTAAAAGTACAGTAAGTCTTCGGGCTTAGAATGACAGAAATTTGAGACTTTGAAGTGATAATACCAAATCTTCGGATTCAATGTAATATCAAGTCTTTGTATTTGAAAAATACACTAAGTCTTCGAACTTAGGATAATTCTGAATAAGTGAGACTGAAGAAATAATACCAAGTCTTTAGATAACAATACCAAGTCTTCGGACTTGAAAAATACACTAAGTCTTCGGACTTAGGATAATTCTGAGTAATTGAGACTAAAGAAATAATACCAAGTCTTCAGATAACAATACCAATCTTCGGATTTGAAAATTATATTAAGTCTTCAGACTTAGGATGAGATAGACCGTATGGGTCATCCATGCTTTTATAAGGAATGAAACAGGCTAATTAAACCTTGGCATTTTTCAAGATAGATCGCATGGATCATCCTTATGCCCTTTAGTTAAAATTAAGATAAGCTGATCAGGTCCACCTCGGCATTTAGTAGAGTAGATTACGGATATCATCCTCATACCTTTTAGAAAAAGAATTAAGACATGCTGATCATGCCCACCTCGGTACTTTGTAAGATAGATCATGAAGATCATCCTTATGCCTTTTTGGTTAAGATAGGTTGGTTAGGTCCAACTCGGTACTTCGTAAGGTTGATCACGGAGATCATCATTATGCCTTCAAAGAAAAAAGATTAAGACAGGCTGGTCAAGCCCACCTCGGTACTTCGTAAGGTAAATCACGTAGATCATCCTTATGCCTTTTTAGAAGAGAGATGAAGACAGAATAATTAAATCTATCTCGATAACCTTGAATTAATATTTACGGAGGTTTTGTACATTCCAAGGTCTGGTAGTAGAATACCTTCTAAAGTTCCAGCCGATAAGTTTTAAGATGAACAACTTCTTTAATCCGATATGGACCTTTCCAAGTAGGAGAGAGTTTACCTTGTTTGGCTGGTTTAGATACTTCAGACCTTCGCAAAATTAAATCTTTAGAATGAAAGGTCCGTTCCTTCACATGAGAATTATAATATTTTACAATTTTTTGCTGATATATAGCCATTTTCAGTTGTGCCTAAAGTCGAGTACCTTGTAACAAATCCAAGTCAACTCTTCGGCTTTCTAAATTTTCAAGCTCTTTATACTGATCAATCCGTAGAGATTGTAAAGAGACTTTCACAGGAAGAACTGCTTCAGTGCCGTAAGATAGATGAAATGGAGATTCACCAGTAGCTGTCCTGGGAGTGGTTCGGTATGCCCAAAGAACTGAATTCAACTCATCTGCCCACAATCCCTTGGCATCATTTAATCTAATTTTGAGATCATGAAGAATGATTCTATTTGTCACTTCGGCTTCTTCATTAGACCGAGGATGTCCCACAGAAGTAAGTTTGTGAAGAATACGATATTTAGTACAAAAGCTCTTGAACTTTAGATTGTCAAATTGCCTCCCATTGTCAGTTGTTATTATGGAATAAGGGATTCTAAATCGAAAGATGATAAAGTTCCTCACGAAGTTTTCAACTTTTGCTTCGGTAATCTGTGCTGGTACTTCGGCTTCGACCCATTTCGTAAAATAATCAATTGCCACAATAAGAAATTTTTGCTATCCTGAAGCTGGAGGAAACAAACCAAGAATGTCCATTTCCCATTGCGCAAAAGGCCAGGGAGCTGTCAATGGAGTCAACTGATTTGCAGGTCATTTCTATATATTGAAGTACCTTTGACAATGATTACATTTTCGAACAAATTCTACATAATCTTTCTGAATAGTTGGCCAATAATAACTTTGGCGGATTATCTTATAAGCCAAAGATATGCCTTCAAAGTGATCTCCACATATACCTTCATGCACTTCCCTTAGTGCATAATCAGCATCAGAAGGTCCCAAACATTTTAGCAGGGGTTGTGTGAAAGACCTTTTATATAATGTCTCATATAGGATCACATATTGAGAGGCCATCCACCGAAGCTATTTAGCCTCCAACTTGTCTTCGGGTAAGGTGCCTTTTTTCAGAAATTTAAAAATAGGATCCATCCATGAGGGTTCACGTTCAACTGGACATACCTCAACTATGGACTATGATATGCTAAGATCCTCAAGGTACTCCATATATGTCTTTCCCAGAGAATCTGGTGCAGTAGTTGCAAGTCGCGAAAGAGCATCAGCTCGAGAATTTTCCATTCTAGGTATATGAACAATCTCAAAATTCTCCAATTGGGATATCAAGCTTCGGACTTTTTCTAAATACTGAATCATGTTGGGATTTCGGGCTTCGAATTCACCTTTTACTTGATTCACCACCAACTGTGAATCAGAAAAAACTTTAATCTTCTTAATCTCGAGCTTTTGGGAAATTCTAAGCCCAGCAATAAGTGCTTCATACTCGGTTATTTGAAGCTTGGAAAGAAAATTGAAGAGCATATTCAATAATTTGTCCACTTGGACCAGCCAAAATAAGATTCGCTCTGCAGCCATTGGCATTAGAAGCGCCATCCACGTGGAGCATCCAGATGAATTATGGATCCTCTTCAACAATCTTTTCCTCTTCGGCTCTTAGATGGACCTCTTGAGATCCCTAAGTACATTCCGCTATAAAATCAGCCAAAATCTGTACTTTCATTGCTGATCTAGGTTGGAAATCAATGTCGAACTCTCCCAACTTAACAACCCATTTAGCTATCCTTCCAGAGGTGTCGGGACAGCGAAGAATGGTCTTTAGGGACTGATATGTCAGAACCACAATAGAGTAAGCTTGGAAATAGGGCCGCAAACGCTTTGCCGCGACCATTAAGGAGAAAATAAGCTTTTGCACTCTGGGGTATCGAACTTTTGCCTCATGCAACACTTTACTAGTATAGTAAATCGGCTTATGTAAGTGATTAGCATCTCTTCATACTAGCACCGAACTAACTGCTTTGTCTGAGGCAGATAAATATAAGTAAAGAGTTTCTCCTTTACAGGGCTTGGAGAGTAAAGGAAGATTTTTCAAGTATTCTTTCAATTTGTTAAAGGCAATTTTGCAGTCTTCTGTCCACTCAAAATTTTAGGCTTGGCGAAGATAGACATCTTTCTGCAGATCGAAAAATAAATCGGCTCAAAGAGGCAACTCTTCCCGTTACTTCTGTACTTCCTTTTTGCAAGTGAGATGCCTCATTGTCCGAAGTGCTTGAATCTTTTCTGGGTTAACTTCGATCCCCCGCTTAGTGACCAAGTATCCCAAGAACTTCCCATAAGTTACACCAAAAATGTACTTGGTTAAATTCAATCTCATCTGATGGTGTCTAAAAGCATCAAAATATTCCTTCAGATCTGCAATATGATCAGACTTATGAAGACTTTTCATAATCATATCATCAACATAAGCTTCCATATTTCTTCCAATCTGATTTTTGAAGACTTTGTTGATCAGCCTTTAGAAAGTTGTCTGAGTATTTTTTAATCAAAACGGCATCACTTTATAATAGTAAAGTCCTTTTTTCTGTAATGAAAGCAGTTTTCTCTTCATCTCTAGGATCCATTCGGATTTGGTTATAACCTAAAAAAGAATCCATAAAGCTTAACAGTTGATGACTAGCAGTGGCGCCAACTAATTGGTCAATCTTCGGCAAAGAAAAATTATCCTTTGGGCATGCTTTGTTTAGATCTATATAGTCTATGTAGATCCTCCACTTGCCGTTAGATTTCTTCACCATAACTACATTGGCCAGCCAATTCGGATATTGCACTTCCCTTATAAAATTGGCTTCAAGAAGTTTACTAACCTCTTCATCAATAACATTTTGCCTTTCTGGAGCAAAATTTCTCTTCTTCTACCGAACAAGTTTATAGCTGGGAGATACCTCTAAGTGATGTATGATTACTTCAGATAGAATTCCGGGCTTGTCCGAAGCTATCCAAGTAAAAAATATCAGAATTATTTCAAAGAAATGCAATTAACCTTGCCTTTGACTCTTCATCTAAAAAGCTGCCAATTTGTATAAGTTTCGTTGGGTCATCTTCGGACAATGGCACAAAAAGAGTTTTCTCTACCGATTCTCCACAGTCTTCGGCTTCATCCCTCGGATCTAATTGATCAAGTGTTAAGGGTTTATCTGACTGTTTATCTTGGATCATTAGGCACTGACGAGCGATCCTTTGATCCCCTCTCACTTCTCCGATGCCTAATCTGGTAGGAATTCGAATCAAAAGGTGATATGTTGATACTATAGCACTGAACTTATTCAATGCTGGATGTCCCAAGATTGCATTATAAGTCGAAGACATTCGAACCATAATGAAGTTGATGAAAAGGGTCCTTTGATAAGGTTCGGAACCAAAAGTCACGGGCAAGATCGTTTCTCCTTCAACTCCAACTTGATTTTCTTCGAAACCAGTTATAGGAATGGAGGACCTCTATAATTTACGTCAAGATAAACCCATTCTAAGAAAAGCATCATACAACAAAATATCAATAGAACTTCCATTATCAATTATAATTCTTTTTACATCATACTTAGCAATTATAGTTGAGACTACAACGGGGTCATCATGTGAAAGTTGAACTCCTAGGAGATCTTCATCGAAAAAAGTAATACAATTTTTTCCCTTGAATCTTTTGGGGATATTCTCTTCAGCTTTATTATCCCATGCAATTGCCCGATGAAGCACGCCAACATTCCTATCAGTTGGCCTTTAATGAGGCAGATCGGCTTCATCAGATACCCTCTGAAGAGTTGTTGCTTCAGCTTGAGGTTCTGAGCGGTTGATGTATTTTTCTAGATATCCCATTTTTATTAGATCTTCAATGGCATCTCAAAGCTGAAAACATTCTTCGGTGTTGTATCCATGGTCCCGGTAGAATCGACAGTATTTGCACTTGTCTCTTGCTTTTGCAGAAGTCTTCAAAGGACATGGCCTTTGCAAGTAATTTTCTTTTTCAATTTCTAGTAGGATTTTCTCCCTTGGTAAGTTGAGAGGTGTGTAGGCATCAAATCGATATTCTACTGCTTGGACTTGGGACTGCGCCTATGAACCAAAGCATTATTAGAAGATGTGGGCACATTCGATCCCTTGGTACTTTTCTTCTTAGAAGGGTATCTCCCTTCAGTAAGTCTTCGGCTTGTTGCCTACTCTTCAGTGGCAGCATATTTTTAAGCCCTTGCCAGTAGTTCGGCATAGCTCGTTGAAAATCTATTGTCTAGGAAAAAAGTGAACCTGGACGACTTGAGGCCCTTCTTTAAAGCTGAGATGGCCACATGTTCATTAAGATTTTGGATCTCCCAGAGTAGCCAAATTAAAGCATACCACAAATTCTGTCAAACTTTCTCCTTCATTCTGTTGAATGAGGAATAAACTATCAATGTTGCACGGCATCTTTTGGCATGTTCTGAAGTATGAAATAAATTGCCGCTCCAGTTCAGCAAAGGAATGAATAGTCTTCGGTGGTAAGCTTGAATACCACATTTGAGCAGATATTCTTAGGGTAGCAGGAAAAGCAAGACAGTACAAAGCATCAGTTGCTCCTTGTACCATCATATGAGCCTTATAACTCCCTAGATGGTCAAGAGGGTCCGTAGTTCCGTCATAAGCCTCCAGTTGTGGAATCTTGAAGTGCCAAGGGATAACTTCGTCCATGATCTGATCAGAGAAAGGAGGCTAGGAGTTGAAAGCTATGACTTCGTCATTTCTCCTATAATCTGAAAGCTTGGCTATCTTTGCTTGCAGAAACTTGAATTTCTCTTCAAATTCAAAATTTACTTTTCTTTGTCTAGCTCCTTCAGGTGCAGAATCTCTGGAAGAAACAGAGGAAGAATGCCTGATTCTTTTCTTTCCATTATGATCTTCCACCTGTAGATCTGGGGGGAAGGCATAACGATCATGAGATGAACGGATCCGTGATGAATTTAGAGTGAGTTCTCAACGTCGATCCTCTCTCCTTTCAGTTTGATGGCTGGGCTGTGAGATGGGTGGTGGACACTACCTTTGAATAGTGGTTTCTTGGAGAGTTTGAACCAAAGCTGTCAAGGCATCCACTCTGTTCAAGAGGGCTTCAAACTACTGTTGTCTTACCATCAGCATAGGAGGTTGTATACCATGATCTGCCAGAGGATCATCTACTTGAGGAGCATGTTGCTCCCTGCTTGTGGATGCATTCTGAACCTTTTCTTTCATCATTTTTGTTTGAGTGAAGCTCTCCTTTAACTAGAGAAACATATCGCCCCCTTCTTGGCGCGCCAATCTGTTGACGCTGAATCCTCGTCAACCGGATGGAGTGGTTCGCCCGTCAGTTCGCTGTCAACTGTGACCTGCAAAACAACTTCCCTGGCCAAAATTTTTTCTATGGGGGACACTTCGATGCCAAAGTTAGCAAGAACTCGGGTAGCAGAATGGAGAGCTCGAAAGCAGAGTGTAGTGAGGGAAGGATTCAAATTATCTGGAGTTAGGTTAGCTTACCTCAAGTGTCCCCTCTTACCAGTATTTATAGACATAAGTGTAACTACTTACGGTTATGGGAGTTAGCTAATGAAACCTCCTCATAACTGTAAGTAGTGGTGGTCGGAGAATTAGTTATTCTGCGGTTATCCAATCTAAGGATATCGATCATATAGGTGGTTACAACAACCAGAACAAACTTCAACTATTTGAGGTTGGAAAAAGCTCACATGTTCAATATGCCTCCTTCTCTTCTAGAGAAGATCTGAAGTGAACCTAACATTTCCTTCAGTAGAACTTCTTTGGGAAGACCCAAGGAAATGTTAGCTATATACTTCGAACAAATTTCTTTGGAACTAACAAGGAAAAATAGATAAGTATTTACAGTAATCCTGAGAACGAGAGAAGGATAATATATTTTAGAGGCATACTCTTCGGACTAGGTCTTCGGATCAGGTTGAAGATACGAAGCCGAAGGAATATAATCAATAGTCTTACTCTTCGGACCATGTCTTCGAACCAGGCTGAAGATACAAAGCTGAAGGAATAAAATCAATAGACTTACTCTTCAGACCATGCTGAAGATATGAAGCCGAAGGAATACAATCAATAGGCTTACTCTTCGGACCATGCTGAAGATACAAAGCCGAAGGAATACAATATATCCTTTTGTGGATTAGAGTTTTCATCAAACCAAGGAGATATTTCCCTTAGTATGCTGATTTGACTGATAAACCAAAAATTGAGATTGGTTCGATGAATGAACCGGTAATTGTTTTAAAATTGAACTGGATTATCATAAAGCTGCCCCCCCTCCCAAGTTTGAAATAATTTTATTTCGAAAAATGGAAGTATCAGGATTTGTCGTTTATTGAAAACTGATAAGCTTGGCATATTACTGATAATTGTCATTCATAATAACTGTTTGGTGGCATGGAAATCGTGCTGAAGACACATGTTATCTCCTTATTGGATCCTCAAAAAGATGGTACAGATTTGAAAAGTTTGGCCAATATTTTCATTTAAAAATATATTAAAGGACTTTTGTTTAATTGAGGCAATACACCTGTCATTAATATGTGGCTTGATTATAGAGTTGAAAATCTATCCTAGCCATCCGTAGCACTTCACGCAGATTGCAATTGCCGTCTCATTAATGAACGTCTCCTAGAGAGTCGTACCCATGATCGGTGCCGCCGATACAACGCACGATCGAGGAGATCTCCAAACTGATGGAAAATCCCACCATTTCGCCTCTATAAAAGGGGGAGAAACTTAGTAAGAAGGATTTCTACGCCTTTGAAATTCTTCTCATTCTTGCTCTGCGCTATCGTTCCTTGAACCAGCCATTTCAGTTTTCTTTGGAGGTAGAGGTCCTTTTTTTTCTTTTTCTCTTTTCTTTGCAATATCAGGGTCCATAGGTAATCCTTCCACTAGTAAGGGTTTAACAGGAGGTGAACCCAGTAGGGGGAGAGGTTTAGGCAGAAAGAGGAGTCCGAAGAAATCTCCTGAAGCAGTTGCTAGTTCTTTATCGTATGGTAGGTTAGAGAGCCTTCGACACCAGGAGTGGGAGAGAGCGCACTACTCCGACAGCTTAGCGGGATTAGGCTAACGTACTCACCAAGGGCAAGTAAAAAATGCGGCCCATATCAAACATGGTCTAGTAGGGAGGGGGCCCCAGTGGCGGTAGCTGCGATGGGATTTATCCCCCTTTTCCTTTTTTTCATCAAAAAAAAGTTACTTTAAAGTACGGGTGAGTCAATCGAGGAATATACGTGCAGATCCGTTTTCGCATCGAATATAAAAATTTGAGCATCACTCCATCCTCGTATCCATCAAAATAAATAATTTTTTTTACATATATATCCTTTAAATATTTAAATTTATATAAATAACTTTTTTGGGTACAGTCGAGCGGTCACACAGCTCTGGTGTGAGGGTAACCTAGAAGATCAAGAAAAATAAATCCCTTAAGGAGAAAAGGAATACTATCGCCTTGGGACCAGGATCAAGCGGTAGAATGCTGAGCAATATAAGAGGCAACATAGTCTGCATCATAGTTTGCCTCCCGATAGACATGGCGAGCTGTAGCTATAATGAAAAACTGTAGAAACTTCCAAATATCGCGAAGGAGATGATGGGCTTCCCAACGACTAGACCTGTCCTGAATCCAGGTAATAACAATAGAAGAGTCACCCTCAATAATAATCCTATGAGCATGCAGATGCTGGATAGCTCTGATGATGCCAGCCCATGCGACTCTGAGGTCTGCTTCTAAAACAGGCGGGTCATGAAGAAAGATCCCCTCAGCTGCAAGAAGCCTTCCATCATCATCCCGGATGACATACCCTGCACCACCATCAGCACCACGAACACTGCCGTCAAGCTTTTCAAACTTTATATTTATAAATATATTTTTATAAAATAATTATTTTACATGCATGCATATATATATATATATAAAATATATCCATATCATTTAACATCATCAAAAAAATTAATAATTTAAAATTAAAATAACCAACATACCCTTATAAGTAGATATGCAAAAAGAAAATTTTATGAGAGTATATATACAAATAGTAATTTGACAAAAATATTCATGTAACTTTAAATATTTAGAAAGGTATACATGAAAAAAAATTTATTTTTTATAATTTTTATGTTTATATTATTTCAAACATTCAAATTTATCTAAATACTCTTTCAAAATTAATAGTTGCACATATACTCTCGTGAAACTTTATTTTTGCATACATACCCTCCATATAATGATACTCTAATACCGATAGCTAAAATATATTTAAGAATTATGAAATTATATCTTTATATTTGAAAATGATAATGGGTTAACATATCTTAGTAGAACCTATCAATCCATTATTTTCTACTTGGCTCCCAAATAATGATCACCAACATACCTAATTTCTTGAAAAACCCAATTTGTCTCAACTAAGAAAGGATTATTGGAAGATGCGATTAAGGCTTAATAGTGGGGCATGTATCCCTCTTCGAAAATTATGGAAAGTTTTTATAACATAAACAAGATTTTAATTTAGCATCACATTTTTATCCTAAAATAAAATATTCTAAAATTCTAATATATAATATAATATATAATATCATCATTTTATAGTTATATTATATATTATATTATTATATCATAGAGAAAGATGGTTCAAGTCCATCTAAATGAAATAGATAAAAATTATATTTTTTACATATATACCCTCATAATTTTTTGCACATCTATCTATATGGATATTTCAATCATTTTAATTTTAAATTATTAATTTTTTAACTATGTTGGATAATATGGGTATGTTTATAAAAAATAAGAAAAAAGAACGATATATATGCAAAAACAAGTATTTTATAAGGGTACATATGTAAATATTAATTTTGAAAAGGTATTCACGTAAATTAAAAAATTTAGAAGGATATACATATAAAAAACCTAGATAATAATAATAATAATAATAATAATAATAATAATAATAATAATAATAATAATAATAATAATAATAATAATAATAATAATAATAATAATTAATAAATCAATATTTGAATATTTGATTTAATTTATAATATTTATTATTTTTTAAAAATGCATAATCATATTAATATATTATTATTTTGATTTACTATCCATCTAGTAATATTTTTAATTTTTTAGTCATAAAATTTAATTATCCAACTAATATTTATATTTATATTTGTATTTACAATATTCAATTATATCAGTATTTTTTTTAAAATAAATATAAATATCAATACCATGCTATTTGTATTCGTTAGATAAATAAATATAAATATTAATATATTAATATCTAGTTTGTATAAGAGCCAATTTCAATAAAAAAAAAAAAAATGTTAAGAAACGGATGCCCCTTGAGCAACCATTTATTATTAAAAATTATTTATTAAAAAGAATTTAATGATCAAATAATTAAAAATTATTTATTAGAAAAAAATTTGGATCTTCCCAATATGAGAAAACCAGGTACATAAAGGTACATAAAAATCTTGGGGCCACATTGAAGCTAAAAAAACGTATAGTGGAATGAAAAACTCCAAGAAATTTTATATACGTTAAGAATTGTTTTAGTAAAACAAATCTTGATTCAAAAGTACAACACTTGTTTGCGTACATCAAAAGTCCAAAAATACAAAAGTATTCTATGGAAGGCATGGGAATATTGAGTCTTTTATGCTAGAATCCTCCTATCATAAAATTAAAATACTAGTTGGTGGCCATGGAAGAGAGAATTACATCACAAGTGGGACTACGGAAGTTCGATTACACTAGATTCTGGAGTCAGATCACCAATTCGAGGATGTTAACGAGAAAATAACTTTACATAGGCTTGGGTTGTGGAAAGACAGGAGGAGGGTAGCCACGAGCACAATATCATGAGCAATTTGGGATCCACTGCTCACCGGAACAGGATTTAAATGTGAGTGACACCCAAAGTAAAGCGTGGATCCCATGCGAAGACCCGACTTTCACTTAAGTCAGTTTTGTGTCTTACAAAATTAGACAATGCAGAAAGAAACCTAAAAGATGTAATTCAGTTAAATGGGTGATCTTTTAGTTTTCAACTCCGACCTAATGTGAAATTTAATCGATCCTGACATAGACCTACCAACTAGCTGATGAAATTTGAATCTAGATTTTAGGCCTAATTTTAATTCAAGTATAGATCAGGTCAATCTTGAATCCAATTGGACTCACTTATGGTGCTGCATGCATGAGAATTCCAACCTAATTGAGCTTTGAAACAAAACTTACGTGAACAATTCGAAATCACAATTTTTTATATATATATATTACATTATATTAATATCAGCAAGGGAAGACTTGGAGTGGTGGATTATATATTGAATTGCGGTTCATAATAGAAAATCTATCACAAGTGGAGCGACCAGGTTTGGGCACTTCAAAATTTGATGGATTATGAAAAGAAGGAAAAAAACTAATTGGATAGGATTGGTGCGGCTCGAACGATATCTTATAACAAAGACTAAGTAACGAGCTCGTGCGATGCATGATATATAATGATCAAAAAATAAGAATTTTTCATATGATATACAGTAAAATATGATAATAAGATTCGGTTTGATAGACTAAAACGATTAAGAGAAAAGAACCTAACAGCACCAAAAAGATGCGAGGATCAAAAGATTGATGCCAATAAAAAAATTCAAAAATTCAATAATATCAAACCTCGTGATGCATCGCTGTTGTGGATAAATAATAGAAACTTTTAAATTATACTGAAGATCGGCTTCGTAAACCTCTAATGGCATCTATAATAAAATAAATTTTTTTAAAGATCTAGAAAAAATATTAGATGTGACATGTCTCACCAATAACTTCAACATCTGTTATTATATCTATGCAGTTACCACTACCATCATTATTATTATATCTATAAAATTATCATCAGTTGATACCGTCATAGATTTGTAATCGTTGAGAGAACGAAAACTAAGAGAAAGCAATCTCGAGATTTTCTTGATGGTGCGAACCACGTATGATTGTTTGCGTGCTCTCATTCATGAATTTGGTTGGTTGGGGTGACCCCTGTAAATAGCGGCATCCTTTTCTTTTCTTTTCTTTTTTTTCTAAAAGTTTTTGCCAAATCCGTATGCAGCCAGACCCGATCCATGAGATGATCGCATGGCTATGGACATACAGTCGGCCAGCCAGGTAAATATCGTCCAACGCGTGCATCTCTCGCTCGTCGAACAGCAAACAGCATTTAGAGCAGCCCTCTCATCAGCTACGTGTCGAGTTATTATTCGTGAGAAAGTTTGTTAGCCGTTCTAGCATTTCGTTGTACCGTCCGGCTTCTTTTCCCTTCCGAAAAACCGTCGGAACCTGCCACGTATCAAGTCTCTTGATCGTTTTATTTTTAACAGATATGGCACGTTCGATCGGGTTGGACAGGGAAGGTTCGACCTATAATTCAGGGAATCCCTGCTAGCTCTCTCTCCAAGCTTTTCCCCTCTTCTTCCTGGTGGAACCCCCCCTCTCTCTCTCTCTCTCTCTCTCTCTCACGGTACGCGGGAATTAGGTCAGAAGAATCCCAAAAGGGGAACCCTATCTGAGGTACTCTTTAATCCGTTACCAGCTTTTTCCGGTCTCGTTCGTTGTCAGGGTTTTAGGGTTTCGATCTAGGGTTAGGGTTTGGACGGTAATCCTGGCTCTCGTTTGTGTTATTGTTTAAATGCTTTGCCTCCTGATAGGAAAAAGAGGTTGACTTCGGAACTGTTGATGTATCCTTTCGCGGTGCCAAAAATGTCGTTTCTTGTTTCAATTTTCCTTTGGATTCTACCTTTTTGGTTGGGTCATCCAAAAGTTTCAATATTTCTGTAGGACTCCTTATTTATCTCTTCGCCAGTCGTATTTTAGTTACATAAAAATGCTTTCTTGATCAAATATAAAGTAGAATTAAAACGGCTTGGGAGCAGAATTGGATGCCACCCTTCGTTTCTTTTTGCAGGGGATGGCAGATGAATCTCAAGATCTCACAGAAGTGCCCCCGGAGAAGGATGTGGAAGTAGTCTCTGTGGGGGAGCCAAATGCCGGGAAACAAGCAGGCGAGCCAGAGTCTCTGCCGGAGCCAGAGCCTGGTGGCGATCAGAAGACAGCTGGAGCAGATGAGGGAGTCCCTCTTGTGGGGATGGTCTTCATGACATTCGAAGAAGTGTATGACTTCTATAACCAATATGCTCGTAGAACTGGATTCGGTACTAAGATTAGGAGGTCTTGGTACAGCCTCGAAGATGGGCAATGCAACAAGGTCACTTTCACCTGTTGCAAGGAGGGCAAGAGAGTGTACAAGAACTCCGAGCGCTGCAGCTCTTATCGCTTGAGGCTTTCAGCTAGAACAGATTGTCAGGCGAAGATTAAAGTGCAGAAGAGATACGCTGATGGGTTGTTCCATTTGACGGAAGTTGTTCTCGAGCACAACCATCCTGTTAACCCAGCGATGTCAAAGTACTTTCGGTCCCATAAAGACATATATGATGGAATGAAAAGGCAACCCGTGATGCGTGCAAAGGGACAGAGAGAGCTTGCAACTGGTGAAAACGACGATGAAAGTCCTGCTGGAAAAGCAAGGTCTTCTTCTTTCCTTGGACGGGAAGATGTCGAAGCCCTTCAGCAGTTTTTGATTCAAATGCAGACTACAAATGCAAACTTCTTCCATCTGATGGATTTGGATGCAGAAGGACGTGTTAGAAATGTGTTCTGGGCTGATGGCAGGTCTAGGGCCGCGTATCAGTATTTTGGTGATGTCATTGCATTTGATACAAGCTACTTGACAGGCAATTTTGAAACACCTCTGGCTTCATTTGTAGGAGTGAATCATCATGGTCACTTAGTTTTGCTGGGCTGTGCATTGCTTTCGAATAGATGTTCTGCCGCATACAGGTGGTTATTTAAGGCATGGTTGTCATGCATGTCAGGAGTTGCTCCTAATGCCATGATCACCGACCATTGTAAGGCCATACAAGAAGCAGTTATTGAGGTTTTTCCAGGTGCTCGCCACCGTCTGTGTTTATGGCATGTAATGAAAAGGATGCAAGAATATTTGGGAGGGCATGCTGAATATAAGGTGATCAAAGGAATCATGAAGAAAGCAGTGTACGACTCTTTAGAAATTGATGAGTTTGAAGAGGTTTGGAAAAATATGATCGAGAAGTATGGGCTTACAGAACATGAATGGCTTAAGTCATTATATGAAAACAGATATTGTTGGGTCCCAGTTTTTGTGAAAGACACATTTTGGGCAGGGATGTCTACCACGCAGCATAAAGAAAGTATGACTTCTGTTTTTGATGGATATATTTACCCAAAGACTTCTATAAAGCAATTTCTTTGCAAGTATGAGACAGCTATGCAAAGTAAATATGAAAAGGAAATCCAAGCTGATCTAGATTCTTTCAGCAAGAGCCCCCAATTGATATCGAAATTCTACATGGAAGATCAGCTGCGCAAGATTTACACGGTTGACATGTTCAAAAAATTCCAAGAAGAAGTAAAGGCAATATTGTATTGCATACCTTCACTAGTTAGGGTAGATGGGCCAGTCTCTACCTTTGAAGTGAAAGAACCTATACAAACAAAAGATGGTAATATGATGGAGAACAGAAATTATGAAGTTATTTATAACTCACAGGAGCAGGATCTGCGATGTATCTGCTGTTCGTTCCAATTTAGAGGTATTTTATGTAGGCATGCATTATCGGTGCTTAACTTTCTGGAGGTGTATGAAATCCCATCCCAATTTATTCTGGAACGGTGGCGAAAGGACTATAAGCACATTCATATCTTGCCTTCTTCTTCTAATGATTCACTAGCTAATAGTCCCATGGAGCGCTACAATAATATATATAAGTTTTGCCTAAAATTTGCTGAGGTAGGGGCAATTATTGATGATAACTATGAGGTTGTAATGAAAATTCTTAGTGCGGGAATGGAGGAACTGATTGCCAGTGATTGCTTAATTAGTGATCCTGAACTCAGGACCTATACCATGAATGGCAAGAGAAGTTTGATTATTGAAAATGATGAGATCCATGATCAAGTGCAAGTGAGGCGGAAAGGTCAGCCACTGAAAAAAAGGAAAGAATCTCTTGCAGAAAAGATAGTTAAGACAAGCAAGAAAAAGGTAAGATTTTAGCGAGAGATATATTAGCAATGTTAGTCTTCATTGATAGATAATACTCTTTATTTCCAATCTTATGTTAATAGGTCTCTCAAAGAAAACCAACAGTGGGTGGTCAAAGCGATATACTTCGTATTGCCCCAGATGCACCGCAGTTCGACACTCCCATCTGGACACAAGAAAGCATCAGTTTAACGGTTTGTTTCATATTCGCTGTATTATGCCACTTTGTCCTATATAACTACATCATACACCTGATTTCTGCCTATTCTTTAATCAATTCTCCTTACATTTATTTTCATAGGAACAAGTGAACCCAACTAACTTATCGATTGGTAGCCATTTTGGAGTACCAGTGAACCACCAACATGCAATTGATAATCAGTCAGGAATGCGCTGGACTTTTCAACAACTGTTTCATGTTTGTAATTTAGATGCTTATCGAGCTCTTATTTTGTTCTTTTATACTAGTATCAGATTATTCCACCAATCTTGTTTGTGTATATTTATTGAGTATTCCTCTTGCTTGATTATGTGGTTGATGTGCTTATTATGCAGCAAGCTCATACGCAAGATGCTCCTCCTGGCCCATGGGCTGGGTAGAATGGGGGGAATCAAATTGCTGAAAGGCAGCCATAGGTATGAAATAATCCATGGTGAGACATTGTCTGTTCTCTTATTCTTTGATATTTGTGCAACAAAGCACGTTCTTTGATAGAAAATGTTAAAAGGACTACGGTGTGATGTAATATTGATTGCTTACGGAATGAAATGGTTGCAGGCATGCATTGATTTTCTTTAACATTTGGACTAGTGCTGTGCCTTTCTTGCAACTACATTATTTTTCCATTGTCTGCAGATCTCGATGGGTTATTTTGAACAGCATTGTTCTGTCTACTCCATGACTTTCTGAATAATGTAGGCTGCATCTCAAAAGAGATATTCATGCATTGGGATGGTTTTTCCAGTGAAACAAAAACGTTTGCAGGTCTGTAACTTTGTATCAGTATGCAATCACACTTTGGAACTAATTTTATGTATGCCATTTTTGATTGAGATTGCTAGGTGATGCCATGTCGAAAGAGATCCTACAGTCATTGTATTGAACTTGGGATCATTAGATATATTCTTGTAGAAACCTTACTCTACATTCAATTATTCATTAAGGGTTTTACTGTTGGTTGCTATGTGATTGTAGGAAGTAAGCATTGGGCTATCCTTAGTTAAACACGTAATGGATCTTCTGATGTTACGGATGTCTGCAATATTAGAAATAGCTCTATTGCAACTAAAGATGTACAAATGACACTTGTAGGATGTAGGTGGTGCATTATTGTCTAGCATAAATTTAGAGTCTCTCTCTCTCTCTCTCTCTGTTTTTTTTTTAAAAAAAATATTGAATAGTATGTCCAAATAGTGAATGATTATAATGCTAGGAGTGTATTGAAGGGGATCCCCACACGGGAGAAATTGTAGTAGAGAGTGTTGTATTTTGGTCAGCTAAGTGGTGGAGGTTCTAACTAGTAAGAGAAGAGTCTTGGTTCAAGAACCAAATGGAATACCAAGTTCAAGTGAGTTTAAGTAGGAAAAGATGAGCCCCAAACTGGATATTTACTGAAATATGAATTTGATTTTTTTTTAAAAAAAAGGTGGAGGTTGGCTTCTTAACCTATCTGTTAATGAAATCCTAGAGGCTTGAAGGGCACCAAATGAATAGAAGAAAACATAGTAGTAGCAATCAATAATAACTAGAGAACAAAAATTGCATAAGGAGTTCAGGGAAAAAATGTTTTCATGGAAAGAAGATACTTTGTTAAAGAATTTTTTTTTATAAGCAATTTAACAACAATTAGCGTGTGGAAGATTTTGCGAATCATGTCTTAATTTCAGAAAAAGCTTGTGATAGTATTTGGAGTGCTTCCTTCATAGGTGGTGAGAAAAAAGGCATGTTGAATGGGTGATTTGAGGTGCCAAAGACATCAGCATAAGAGCACTTACCAAGAATAGCGAATTCTTGTGCAAAAATCAACATTATGTAGCCAAATATTTTGCCATTATTTTTCCGAAGTTGTTTTGATGTGTTTTATCTTAAATACGATAAAATGTTCATTCATGAGACAAGGAAATGGTCAATGTTGGACAATAATTATGGCAGGAATTTCCAGATATAAGGCATTAATGAAAAGGAAAGGCGTGTTGAATGAGTAATTTTAGGTGCCAAAGACATCCAATAAGAGAAATTATTAAGTGTTAGGAGTACCAGTGCAAAGATAACCAATTATTTTGCTATTATAAATATAGAAGTCATTTTGGTGCATTTTATTTTAAATATGATAAGGTGTTAGTCAGTGGGACCAGGGAGAGGGTGAATAACTATAGTTATCGTGTGGATTTCCAAATATAAGACATTAAACTAGAATTAAATTTAGGGGTGTGAGGGCAATATATCCCACCACCTTGTCATTCATAAAAAGGACTTTGGGGAGCTTATTTGAGGAGCTTATCTGGTTGGTAGAGCTGTCAATATGGGCTAGCCCGGCCCGGCCCGGCTCTAACCCATATGGGCTTGCATTTTGTGGGCCGGGCCGGGCTAGGCCCACTTATACAAATGGGTCAAAAAAATCCAACCCGGCCTGGCCCTATGTGGGCCGTGGGCTAGGGCCGTGGACTAAAGCCATGGGCTAGGGATCCACGTGCTGAAAATATCAAGTAGGAAAAAAATAAATCAATTTATACTATTTGTTTCTGCAGATTTGGGATTGGAAATATGTGCCGATACTATGGTAGGAGATGCAATGATAAGAGGCATCTCTGGAGGACAAAAGAAGCATGTTACAACAGGTAAATCTAACAAGAAAAAGAAGAGGCTGGACTAGAAGTCTGTGAGCCCTCATGGCAAGCTGGCACGGTGACACGACATCGAGGAAAGCCTGTGAGCCCTCATGGCAGGCCGGCACGACGACGGTGGCACCCTGCGACCCCGAGCTCGCTCGGACCCGTGCCTCACTAGTCACTGTCTCTAATGATCCGTTGAGAGAAATCAAAAAAAAAAAGATGGAAGAATGACGAGTCCTTACCACCGAACGGTCGAAGTCCTGGGTTCCGGCCGGTGTCATAGTCTCGCGGAAGAAGAACGGCGGCCATGGGGTGGGGTTCTTTGTTCTCCCGTCTCCGGTTCTCCCAAATAGCCAAACTTGAGACTTCGTTCTCCGGCGGCTCTCCGTGAGTCATTCACGGACTTGCCAGTTCTCTCCGGCGGAGGGCGGTGGAGGCGGCGGCTTTGACCTAACCCTAACAGAGGGTCCCGAGTCCCGACTCCCGGTCTCCCGTCGTCGTCGAGTAAATAAAATCCGTAATGCCTTCAGTCTACATCCTGTAAGTAGTAATTAGTAAGTCCTAAACCAGTTAACCGTAGGACCGTATGTGAGCTGACTAACAGTAACAGATTAAGTGAGCCCTGACCCGTAAGACTAAGTTTTTTTTTTTTAATTATATCATGGCCCATGGGCTGGCCCAGCCCTAACCCTGTTGAGCCCATGGGCTACAGGGGCCGGGCCAAAAAGCCCACTTTCATAAATTGGCCAATTTTTTTCAGCCCGGCCCGGCTCATTTATAGGGTCAAATGGGCTGGCCCATGGGCTCTAGCCCATTTTGACAGGTCTACTGGTTGGTTATGAGAAGGCATATCAAATATGTACATGCTGCAGTCGTAAAGACACCTCTTTAAGTGCAATAGCTGGATTGCAAGTAATATACAGGCATAGCTTCCATAGGCAACATGCCTTAAACAAGGATAAGTACTTTTCCCTCACCATTTCACCGTTCACATTTGTATATATCTAAAGTTCTTTTCTATTGAATTATTTTGAAGATAGAATGCAGTTAGACTGGGGATGGTGAATGTCAACCAGCATTATGGTGGGAATTTGAATAGATAGAACAATAAACAAGGATTATAAATACTTGCATTTGTTTCTTTGTCAAAGCTTGCCGAACCTGGTACAGTTGCTAGTTGGTTGCATAAGCTTAAAACTAGGTGTGTGAATTAGTTGACCTGTCCTGTGGATGATAAGGACTGCTTTAGTCTTTGATATAAAAGTTGGCTTACGGGCCAATATACCTACATAGTTGTAGTTCAACATAATCAGAGCTAGATTCAGTCTTAGGTTTTAAAATTTTGATCTAAGGCTAATTGCAAGACAGATTTTGGGCAAGACATGAGAAAACACCTAAGCCTGGGCTAGGCTCAGGCAGGACACGTTTGAGGAATCATTCTAGTTTCATGGCATGCACGAGTAGAACGAATAGGTAGGCCTGACTTTCCTTCCAACTTGCTGAAGGTCCAACATTAATTTTTAGATGGATGTATGCTTTCGAGCTAGTGGTAAAGATGTTTTTAAATTCTATTGCATTATAACTTCATTCATGAATCCAGACCCTTATCGAAGGTATAGAATTTCTTGTCTTAAATTTGGGAATTTTGGACTATAGTGCATGTAAGGGCAAGTTTAATGGAAGTATCAAGGATGCTACCAGGCTTGTAGGAAAGATCGTCAAAGCAAATCTTTCCTCCATTGCTTTCATATAATATGATGAACAAGGAGATAGCGATAAAAATATCTCAAGCATGAATTGAGATGTTTGAATGAGTGGTACTGTGTGTACGAAATGTTGTGCTCTAGTTGAGTGTCCTTGATGTTGACTCTTAAAAAAAATAAAAACCCACCATATCCTATAGATCGGGATGTTGGTCAATAAGGAGGGCTCATGAGCTTATGATGAATCTAACAGATGAAGTGTGGATGACAGCAAGCCTTTGCACTTGTACTTGGGGGAATGCTTTTCTGTTCTGACCATGCCATCTTAATTTCTCTTTTTAATTCCATAGTTCTGATTCTTTCTTGATGTGCACCGGGACAATCTCCTATTTGTGATTTATGTTACTATTTCTTACGTTTTGTATTACTGTGACTTTTTCCCTGATAACTAACTTCATCTCTCTAATTTTAAGGGGATCTAAGAGCCTTGAATTTATTCAAATACTAGCTTCGTTTATCAATTATGTTAGTGATTTCTTTTGATGTACCTTTTTTTTTTTTCTTTTTTTTCTTTTGCAAGGCTTCTGTTCTATCGCTGCATCCCATCTTATTTTGCATTGTTTTTCAATCCGGATTCCAAGGATACTTATCGAAAATCTACGGGCGGTGCCTAACCATATTGGAGCCTTGTGACAAGGCAAGAAATTGTGCCGGTGGTGGCTAAGATGCGAGCTTATGGTGCTAGGAAAAGGAAATGTATAATTTTGTATAGATTACTCTTCGTTTTATGATGACCCTCTTTTTTTTCTCTTCGAACGGTCTGGGTTCACGACCGAAACTGTCCAATCTGCGGATATGCTTGTGCTGCTGCTGCTGCTTCTTGATGATCTTCTTCTTTCTTTATTTCTTTTTGTCTTTTGCGGAGAAATACAGTGAGAAAATTATCGCTACGGCTCAAATCGAAGATTTCTCACAAATTGAGAGTTCCAACTGACTGAGATAAGAGATGTTTCGTGCCGCAAAAAAATTTTTTTTTTTTTTTTTTCTTTTTTTGAAAAAAAACTGATATGATATGCGTTGGTAAAAAAATATATTGGGCTCGAGTCCATTGCCATTAGCATTGCGAGCCTGAACTTGGTTTCGCATTTCAATATTCAGTACTACCCAAAAGATTTTAGCAGGTGAAGATAAACTAGCTTGGTGAAAAAGAGTAGCGTCTGAATGAAGATTTAATGGTTGCTGGCTGCTTGTGTAAGGCTGCCAGGATTAGTTTTCAGTTTGGATGACGGCCACAGGCTACTGTCAGGAATATCCGTAGGCCATCGTAGGTTTCTTGCAATGGACTCGTGTATAAGTGTTTCTCGAGTATGCCACCCCAGCGTGATCTATCATAGAAGCTGGCCAACTCCGCTTTTTTACGTTTTTTTGATAGATGGATGAAACAAAATAACAGATAAGAAACCCGGAGACGGCAGGCAAGGAAATAATTTTCATGCATGGCGAGGATAACACCACCCCCGAGCATCGACGGCGAGAAGAAGAGGCGCCAACTACGGATGAATCTGCATATCATGATCAATGTCAAGGTAGTTGTCAGTCCCAGCCAGGTAGCCTGCCACAGCATTTCTCCATCGAAGTGTTATGTCGAAAAGGAAAGGGAAGCAAGGACTGCCACCAAGTTATATAACCAGCAGCAATCCCATGTCTGTGTTGATATCATGGCTTTTTATTTTTTTTAATCCTTGGCTGCCACCGGGTTATGCTCTAGAAACTGATTCTGAAGAACCTTGAGAACATTAGAAGACATTAAGACACACCATCCTATTTCCAAACCTGTGCTTTTACGCTACTCGAAGATGTGGCCAACTTCTATACGTCTGGATGGTTCCACTTTGGTCGCTGCAGGCACACGAGAAAATCTTAGGAATGGTGGCAGCATATCCCTGAAGCCTGAATCATGAATGAAGAAAATAGCTTTCGAAACAGTTCTAGCACAGATTTATATCAGAGTCTCGAGTACTTGAATACAACAGCAATCGTTATGATGGTTATAATTGACATGCCGATATTTTAAGAACTTAATATTAAGTTGCATATTGATAAATATTAACGTTAGATATCGATTATACCCTTTGATTTTAAGCAATTTTATGCAATCTGACACAGATTATACAGCTCAATTAATGTGCTCCAGATGTTATTCCAGCCAAACAATGCTCGAATGTAGCTTTAATATTGACCCACGCACTTGACAGTTACAATTTTCCAAGTATATCTTGTTAATCAAAATTTCCTCCAATCAATTTTAACCATTGTATTTTATTGTCATATTTAATTATTTAACCATTATATTTTTTAATTATGTAATCATTAGACTTTTAATTATTTGATTATCAAATTTTTAATAATTTAATTATTGAATTTTTAATTTCTGATCGTTAGGCTTTTTATTATAGGCTTTAATAAACCAATAAAAATTCAAACGGGCAAATTTGATAGTAATAAAAAAAAAACTCTCTTAAAATTTTGTCTAGTGAACTATTTTAAATTATCAAAAACTATTCTTAGTTCTTATATTTTTTCTACTCTCCAAATTTTTTTCTCTATCACAATCATACTCACAGACAAAAAAATTCCACTTATATCTTGGAATGATATTTTCAATTATTTCAGCATGAAAATCACATCTTAAAATAGCACCTTTCAAATTTGATATTTTAATTTTACAATTTTCTATAAATATTTTATTATAAATTTTTTGTTAATTTTATTTGACCACATCCATGATTTTCCAAATCTTGTTCTAACAATATCAGCTGTATGAAAACTTTTTATTTCTGGATCTAAATATCCTTGGGGCACCTGATATCCTTGAACACCTTGCTAAGCGGACTGCTTGACTCAAGGTGATCCACAAATGGAGCAACGAGCTAACTTTAATTTTTTTTTAATAAAAAAGGAAAAATATGCAAATGCTAAAGTTATCATGCCTTACTCATTCAGAAGTCCATTTTTTTTTTTAAATAAAAACATAAAGCAGGAAAAAATAAAAACATAAAGCAGGAAAACTATTCAAAAAATGATTTCAACCCTACTACAACACTAATTAACCTTTGCAACAGACCAGGACACAAACAAGAGTGTGCTCTGAACCGAAGGAGCCATCCATTGCACAAATGATTGTATACAAAAATAGATTTACAGTGTGTTAGGATACGACAAGTTTGGTCTGTTTGGTCTGTCTATACTGACCTACTGAAGATTCGAACCTGGCGACTCAACGCCCGAAAGGCGTAAAGCCGATCAATGCCCAAGAGGCACAAGACTGATCAACGTCCAAGAGGCGTAAAGCCGATCAATGCCCAATAGGCACAAATTTGATCAATACCCAAGAGGCACAAGGCTGATCAACGCCCAAGAGGCGTAAAACCGATCAATGCCCAATAGGCACAAGTTTTATCAATGCTCAAGAGGCGCAAGGCTGATCAACGCCCAAGAGATGTTGGGATACGACAAGTTTAGTCTGTCTATACTGACCTATTGAAGATTCGAACCTGGCGACTCAATACCCAAGAGGTGTAAAGCCGATCAATGTCCAAGAGGTGCAAGGTTGATCAACGTCCAAGAGGCATAAAGCCGATCAATGCCCAATATGCACAAGTTTGATCAATGCCCAAGAGGCACAAAGCTGATCAACGTCCAAGAGGCGTAAATCCGATCAATGCCCAATAGGCACAAGTTTGATCAATACCCAAGAGGCACAAGGCTGATCAATGTCCAAGAGGCGTAAAGCTTATCAATGCCCAATAGGCACAAGTTTGATCAATGCCCAAGAGGCGCAAGGCTGATCACTGCCCAAGAGGCGTAAAGCCGATCAATGTCCAATAGGCACAAGTTTGATCAATGCCCAAGAGGTACAAGGCTGATCAACATCCAAGAGGCGTAAACCCGATCAATGCCCAATAGGCACAAGTTTGGTCAATGCCCAAGAGGCACAAGGCTGATCAACGCCCAAGAGGCGTAAAGTCGATCAATGCCCAATAGGCACAAGTTTGATCAATGTCCAAGAGGTACAAGGTTGATCAACGCCCAAGAGACGTAAAACTGATGAATGCCCAATAGGCACAAGTTTGATCAATGCCCAAGAGGCACAAGGTTGATCAATGTCCAAGAGGCGTAAAACCGATCAATGTCCAATAAGCACAAGTTTGAACAATCCCAAGAGGCACAAGGCTGATCAACGTCCAAGAGGCGTAAAGCCGATCAATGCCTAATAGGCACAAGTTTGATCAATGCCCAAGAGGCACAAGGCTGATCAACGCCTAAGAGGTGTAAAACCGATCAATGCCCAATAGGCACAAGTTTGATCAACGCCTAAGAAGCGTAAAGCCGATCAATGCCCAAGAACAACAAGGCCGATCAACTCTCGACAGGCATAAGATTGACTAATTTTCAAGAGAGATATAGCTGATCAATGTTCAAATAATGCAGAGATCATTCAACATCTGGAAAAGGCCTGATTAACTATGGATAGTCTTTTGTTGCACGTGCTCATGTCTTGGCTTAACTATTTAACAACTAGATGATAGCTGTAAGCGGTTAGGTTTGTGGCCTATAAATACCACCGAGTGTGATGAAGATGGGATTCTTTTTCTGGACCACCCTTCACTTAGCCTTCCTTCAGATCTTATCTGTTCCCATTCAGACTCCATTAACGAGCTTGAGAGATGCCTCAACACCCAGATCCTCCAAGAAGATGGCAGGGAGCTAGATCAAATTAGCTCGATCCACTTCTATTTTAATTCGAGCTTGATGTAATTTGTTTGGACGCAACAGATTGGCACACCAGGTTGGGGAACTCATTGAAGGAGTTTCAAGAATCTGGAAGGAAGCATGGTGAAAGGTAGGAAGAGTAATTTGCCAGCAGAAGATATTCCCCATTCTTCAAAGAGGAACGATCCTATTCTTGGCAAAAAGGTGGGAGCCTTGCCTGCCGGAAATACAGATCAAGAAAGGTTAAACACTTTGTGTGACAAGGTGGAAGTACTTACTGCAGCAATACAAAACCTCCAAGAGATCGCCGCGAAAGAGCCATCACAACCTGCTGTATCAAGAAGTAGCCGGCAACCCTCTCTTCAGGTAAGTAAACATCCCAGTCCAAGAAGACATTCATCTTATCAATATTCTTCAGGTCAACAGTCCCCTTCAAAGCATCATCACCGAACTCACCATCACATCAAGAAGCGGAATAAGGGGAAACATCCACAATCTCATTCAATGTCATCTGAAGAATCGACTCCTGACAGTACCCAAGTTTAACATCTTGCAAGAGCAAATAACTTTGATAAGAAGTTCAAAAAGTTAGAGTTGCAGATTGCTAGAGTTCTTGAGTAGAGAAAAACAGAGGATGCAGCACCAAGTTGTGATATCTTGCTGCCTTTTTCTAAAAAGGTTATAGAGGAAAGAATTCCACATCATTTCAGGGTCCCACAAATTGAGCTGTATGTCGTCTGATCCTTTGAATTATTTGGATAGCTTTAAAGCCCACATGTTGATCCAGGGGGCATCAGACGCACTTCATTGTCTTGCCTTCCCTGCGACCTTAAAAAAATCAGCAAGAATGTGGTATTCAAATTTGCAACCAGACACCATTCATTCATTCAGTCAGTTAGAGAAGTTGTTCGTCTCCCACTTCAGAACAAGTAGAAAAATGTCCAGAAATTCTGATAGCTTATTCTTTATTCAGCAGTCGGAAGGAGAGTCTTTGAGAGATTACATCAAGAGGTTTAATTCGGCCATGTTGGAGATTCCGGATCTCAATGAATACGTGGTGATGTTTGCTATGAAAAAGGGCTTACGAGCCTCCAGATTCACATTCTCCTTGGATAAAATTTTTTTGACCAATTACTTCGAGTTACTGGCCCGTGCTTAAAAGTACGCCCAGGTCGAAGAACATGCTTTGAGCCGATGATAGATAGAGAGAAAATCAGTGCCAAGTAAGAAGAAGGCTTAGGAGGATGAATCCTGATTCGTTGGGGTCCGATCAACTCAATGGCAAGGTCAAAGGTCGAGGGAGTTAGTCGGCAGGAACTACGTCAATCGATTTGACACTTATACCCCCTGACCTTCCAAGAGAGAAGATTCTAATGGAAATTGAGAAAGAAAATTTTCTTCAAAGACCAAGGCCAATGAGAGCCCCGCCAGCCATGCGAAATAAGGCTAAATATTGTCGATATCATCGTGATCATGGACATACAACGAAAGAATGTATCCAACTGTGAGATGTGATTGAAGCTTTGATTAAGCAGGGCTATTTGGGCAGATATGTCCGAAATCAAAATCAAAATCGACCAATTAAGGTGGCAGTGCCAAGGCCAGCAGTTCCAAGGATGATCACTGACGGGACGGAGCTCCCAAACCAACAACCGACTGATGGATCAGTCAGAATGATTTACCATGAATGTTTTGAAGATGATCAGAGTCCC
Organism: Areca catechu; assembly: GCA_021397845.1. Classification (NCBI taxonomy): domain Eukaryota; kingdom Viridiplantae; phylum Streptophyta; class Magnoliopsida; order Arecales; family Arecaceae; genus Areca; species Areca catechu. The sequence continues at coordinate 189,068,532 of CM038043.1, forward strand.
AAAAAGATTCGAGGAAGTGTTATCTTTTTTGATGATGACTTAGAAGACGTTCAGACGTCTCATAGTGATCATGTAGTGATTTCCGTGATTATTGCGAACTATAATGTATATAGAATTTTGATCAATAATAGAAGTTCCACCAAGGTCTTGCTTATGATGCATTTGTCAAGATGAATTTACCAACTAATAAGTTACGAAGAATTAATGTGCCATCGACTGGGTTTGGGAGAAATTCTGTAGGAGTAGAAGGAGAAATCACACTCCCTGTGACTCTTAGGACAGCACCGAAGCAAAGGACTTTCCCTTTTACTTTTATGGTTGTTCGAATTCTTTCTGCTTATAATGCCATTTTAGGAAGGCCTGCCCTAAATAAGTTCCAAGCCATTGTATCAACATATCATTTTTTGATGAAGTTTCCAATCCAAAACGAGATTGGAGAAGTAAGAGGAAACCAACAAATGGCTCGTCAATGTTTGACAATTCAGAATCAACAATCAATCAACCAATCCACCTCCGAACAAATGGATCCACGTCATCCGATTGAAGGAGCTAGCATATCAGTAGAAAGGACTATTCATGTTCCCTTGACAAAGGACGATCCTACTAAAACTGTTCAGATTGAAAGTTCACTTACTGAAGACCAAAAGAAGAAGTTGATCGACTTCCTGCAAAAAAATGCTGATATATTTGCATGGGCAGCTGCCGATATGTTGGGTGTTACGACCGTTACGATGACGTGGCATATCTCAGATTCTGCCGGGCGTGATTCGAGCCACGTGGGATTTTTTCGGCGAAACGGGATTGGTCCAGCAAGGTCAGATGTGGCTCCGCCTCGGTCGAAGTCGAGGTCGGTCCGGGCCTTCGTGCTCCTTTGGCCAGGTGGCGCCCTGAGACGGTCCCGCCTCGACCGAGGTCGAGCCGGGCCCTCTTGCTCCTTCGCCAGGTGTCTGCCCGGGAGGGTTCCACCTCGGCCGAAGTCGAGCGCCTCTCTGCCGCTCCGCCAGGTGTCCGCCCAGGATGGGCCCACCTCGGCCGAAGCCGGCGGCCCCTCGCTCCCTCGCCAGGTGGCGCCCTAAGACGGTCCCACCTCGACCGAGGTCGAGCCGGGCCCTCTTGTTCCTTCGCCAGGTATCCGCCCAGGAGGGGCCCACCTCGGCCGAAGCCGGCGGCCCCTCGCTCCCTCGCTAGGTGGCGCTCTGAGATGATCCCACCTCGGCCGAGGTCGAGCCGGGCTCTCTTGCTCCTTCGCCAGGTGTCCGCCCAGGAGGGGTCCACCTCGGCCGAAGTCGAGCGCCTCTCTGCCGCTCCGCCAGGTGTCCGCCCAGGAGGGGCCCACCTTGACCGAAGCCGGCGGCCCCTCGCTCCCTCGCCAGGTGACGCCCTGAGATGGTCCCACCTCGGTCGAGGTCGAGCTGGGCCCTCTTGCTCCTTCGCCAGGTGTCCGTCCAGGAGGGGTCCACCTCGGCCGAAGTCGAGCGCCTCTCTGCCGCTCCGCCAGGTGTCCACCCAGGAGGGGCCCACCTCGGTCGAAGCCGGTGGCCCCTCGCTCCCTCGCCAGGTGGCGCCCTGAGACGGTCCCATCTCGGCCGAGGTCAAGCCGGGCCCTCTTGCTCCTTCGCCAGGTGTCCGCCCAGGAGGGGCCCACCTCGACCGAAGCCGGCGGCCCCTCGCTCCCTTGCCAGGTGGTGCCCTGAAATGGTCCCACCTCGGCTGAGGTCGAGCCGGACCCTCTTGCTCCTTCGCCAGGTGTCCGCCCAAGAGGGGTCCACCTTGGCTGAAGTTGAGCGCCTCTCTGCCGCTCCGCCAGGTGTCCGCCCAGGAGGGGCCCACCTCGGCCGAAGCCGGCGGCCCCTCGCTCCCTCGCTAGGTGGCGCCCTGAGACGGTCCCGCCTCGGCCGAGGTCGAGCCGGGCCCTCTTGCTCCTTCGCCAGGTGTCCGCCCAGGAGGGGTCCACCTCGGCCGAGGTCGAGCTGGGCCCTCTTGCTCCTTCGCCAGGTGTCCGCCCAGGAGGGGTCCACCTCGGCCGAAGTCGAGCGCCTCTCTGCCGCTCCACCAGGTGTCCGCCCAGGAGGGGCCCACCTCGGCCGAAGCCAGCGGCCCCTCGCTCCCTCGCCAGGTGGCGCCCTGAGACGGTCCCACCTCGGCCGAGGTCGAGCCGGGCCCTCTTGCTCCTTCGCCAGGTGTCCGTCCAGGAGGGGGTCCACCTCGGTCGAAGTCGAGCGCCTCTCTGCTGCTCCGCTAGGTGTCCGCCCAAGAGGGGCCCACCTCAGCCGAAGCCGGCGGCCCCCTCGCCCCCTCGCCAGGTGGCGCCCTGAGACGGTCCCACCTCGGCCGAGGTCGGCCAACCTGTGCGGTGAGGTCTCCGAGGAGCAGGAGCACGGGTTCCGAGACTGCCCCTCGAGCAGTGCATGTCGCACCCCGAAAAAAGCACCCGTACAGTCGGCGGCGACACGCGAAACCTCGCTTACATCGGCCCGACAGGTTCCACAGTCGAGAGGCGGGGTCCTGACAAAACAGGATCCGGTAGCGGGCGTCGTCGGTGCCTGGGAAGGAGAGCGCTCACGCTCGGCCCAAGGTCTGGCTGGTGGCTTTGGCCAGTGTCCTCCCTCTACTCTTTCCTCGCTAGGCCCGGCAAGCAAGGCGAGGAGGCCGCCGAGTTCTTTGACCCAAAAAGGAAAGGAGAAAGGGAAAGAGGGGAGGAAGCGAAAGCGAGGAGGGGGCCGCCCGAAGGCGGCCAGCGAAAGAAGACAGCATGGGGAGTTAAAAGGCGGGGAAGAGTAGATGACCAGGTGAGCAAAAAACAGAGGCTGGGAAAAAGGAAAAGCACCAGGAGCAAGATCCAAGATCCCGAAAGAGGACCCTTGGCGCAAGCCCGGTGAAGGATCTCGGCCAGATTTCTACTCTTCCTGAGACTTTTCTTGTGAAGCACGATCTCTAAGTCTGGGACTCCTTCGGGGGCCTGTCTTGGAGACTCTGTTCCCTCTCGCCGTTTTCTAACTTGACCGTCGGAGCTCCCTCGCCGGGATCCCCGGCCAGGGCTTCTGACCTTGTCTTGCAGGACTGGGAGCCAGGAGACCTTGGGGCGAGACAGTCCGATCAAATTAGCGGCTCTGAAGCCACAGGCGCGGCGGCGAGATCGGCAACATTGGGGATTCTCACTAAAGTGATTATGCATGAGCTCAAGGTTGATCCGCTTAGTTAGCCTGTTCGACAAAAGAAGCAAAATTTTGTTCGAGAAAGATAAAAAGTTATCAATGAAGAAGTGACCAAGTTGCTTGATGCTGGATTTATCAGAGAAACTCACTATCCTGACTGGCTTGCCAATGTAGTAATGGTCAGGAAAGCTAATGGAAAATGGAGGATATGTATAGATTATACTGATCTTGATAAGGCATGTCCTAAATATAGTTTCCTTTGCCTAAAATTAATCAACTAGTTGATGCAATGGCCAGGCATAAATTTTTAAGTTTTATGGATGTTTTCTCTAGATATAATCAGATATGAATGAGTCCAGCAGATGAAGAAAAAACATCTTTCATCACAGATCAAGGGATATATTGTTACAAAGTGATGCCATTTGGTCTTAAAAATGCTGGAGCTACTTATCAGAGGTTAGTAAACAAGATCTTTGAAGGTCAAGTTGGAAAGACTATGGAGGTATATGTAGATGATATGATCGTTAAGAGTAATTACTCTGATGATCATATTAAAGATTTGCAGATAGCCTTTGATATTTTGTGGCAAAATCACATGAAATTAAATCCGACCAAATGTGTTTTTGGTATAACTTCTGGAAAATTCCTAGGCTTTATGGTTATGAAGCGGGGGATTGAAACCAACCCAGAAAAGATCCGAGCCATCTTGGATATGAGACCTCTAGCTAATAAGAAAGAAGTCCAACTGTTGACTGGACGAATTGCTTCATTAAGCCGATTCATCTCTTGTTCAGCTGAAAGATGTTTACCTTTCTTCAAGGCTTTATGGCAAACCAAGGAATTTAATTGGTTGGATGACTGTCGGTCAGCATTTGAAGAGCTTAAGAAATATTTGACAAATTCGATCATATTGTCTAAATCTCAAGAAGGAGAAGATTTGTATCTTTATCAAGTTGCATCTGATGAAGCAATTAGTTTTGTATTGATCAGAAAGGACTCTAATGAATCACATAAGTCCATTTATTATATTAGCAAAGTTCTTCATGATGCGGAGATGAGGTACCCAAAACTCCAGAAGATTGTTTATACCTTGGTTAGTTGTATTGACCGATCAACCTCTGAGGACTGTTTTGCAATGTCTTGATACTTCTGGCTGATGGCAAAATAGGCAGTCAAATTAAGTGAATATGACATCACTTATCGGCCTCGATCTGCAATGAAAGCTCAAGTATTGGCTGATTTTATAGCCAAATTTACCTGGGGTGACAATGAGAAGGAAGTTCAACCATTCGATGAAATGGGGATGACTAATGCACCTTAGATATTATATGTGGATGGAGCTTCCAATTCTTCTGGTTGTGAAGCAGGGTTGATCTTATCTAATCCAAATGGAGATGTCATAGAGTATGCACTCCGATTCTCTTTCAAAGTTTCTAATAATCAAGCTGAATATGAAGCCCTCCTGGCTGGTTTAAGAATTGCAAAAGAGGTGAATGTTCGAAGATTAAAAGTATTATCTGATTCACAATTGATCGTTAACCAAGTAAAAGGAGATTTTGAAGTCCGCGATGCCACTTTAGCTTTGTATTTGAAAAAGGTTCGAGAGTGTGGAGCTTTATTTGATTCATGGGGCATCAGTCACATCCCTAGTATTGAAAATTCTCGAGCTGATTCATTGTCCAGATTGGCTACTTCTTCACCTAACCAAATGGGTCATACTTTTGTGGAACATCTAGAAATCCCAAGTATTTCAACAATTGAAAAAGAAAAGGTTCTTCAAATAGAACCTGAAATGGATTGGATGAGTTCGATAATTAAATATCTGACTAATGTAGTATTGCCCGAAAATAATGTAGAGGCAAAACAACTCCGAAAGATTGCTTCTCAGTATGTTATCCTAGATGGTTTGTTATATAAAAAATCATTTTCCTAGCTGCTGTTGAAGTGTTTATCTCCATCAGATGCAGATTATGCTCTTAGAGAAGTGCATGAAGGAATATGCGGTGATCATTTGGGAGGAAGGTCTTTAGCCTATAAAATTATAAGGCAGGGGTATTATTGGCCGACTATACAGAAGGATGCTCTAGATTTTATAAGAAAATGTGATTCTTGTCAAAGGTATGCAAATATTCAAAGACATCCTGCTAGTCAGCTAATACAGTTAATGGCTCCTTGGCCATTTGCTCAATGGGGAATGGATATACTTGGTTCGTTTCCTCCAGCTTCTGGACAGCAAAAATTTCTGATTGTTTCCATTGATTATTTTACAAAATGGATAGAAGCTAAGCCCCTAGCCTTAATCACTGAAGCCAAAGTTAAAATGTTTGTCAAAAACTCTATCATATACAGGTTTGGAATTCCTCATGCTATCATTACAGATAATGGGAGGCAGTTTGATAATCAAAGGTTCAAGGATTTCTATGTTCAATATGGTATTCTTCACAAATTGACATCTGTTGGACATCCTCATGCTAATAGGGAAGCTGAGGTAACTAATCGGATAATCCTTCATGGATTGAAAACCTGACTAAATGAAGCCAAAGGAGCTTGGGCTGATGAACTCAACTCCATTTTATGGGCTTACCGAACAACTCCTCGATCTACAACGGGAGAATCCCAGTTCAACCTTTCTTATGGGAGTGAAGCTATGTTGCCTATAGAGATTATTTTTCGTTCAAGAAGAACTGACTGCTTTGAAGAATCTGACAATGCTGATCGAAGAAGGATAGATCTATATCTACTTGAAAATTCTAGATTACAAACACAAATAAATATGGCAACATATCGACAGAGAGTAGCACGGTATTATAATTCAAGAGTCAAGGCTCGAGTTTTTCGGGTTGGAGACCTTGTTCTATGCCGAATAACTATATCTCAACCAACTGAACAGGGCAAACTTGCACCAAATTAGGAGGGTCCCTATCGCATCACTGAGATTGTGCGATCTGGGACCTATCGACTTGAAACTTTAGATGGTTATCCATTGGCTAGATCATGGAATGTTGAAAACCTTCTAAAATATCATCAATAATGAGATTTTCTTTCTCCTTTTTCTTTTATATAAAAGATATATATGAAAATTGTTGACTCTGGTTTTGATTATGACAAAACACTTAAGTATATTTGAGTACTAATTGTGCGTTAAGTGTATAAATTAGTTATAGGTACTCAAAGAAGTAAAATTTGAAGAAAATTCAGCCTGGCACAGATGAAGTGTCGACACCTGGAAATCAAGTGTCGACACCTGAGGATCAAGTGTCGATACTTGAAGAGTGAAGTATCGACTCAAGGCCTGAGAACAAGAAAAATACAGAAATATAAAAAATCAGAATTGGCTGTGAATAGTGCCAAGTATCGACTCACTGTAGCAAGTATCGATACTTGCACTATTTATGAATAGTGCCAAGTGTCAACACTTGCTGTAATGGCTAGTTTTTTAAAAGCTGCAGAACTTCTCCAACTTGCTTCAAACAGCCATATTTTCATCCCCAACGGTCATAAACGGTCAAATAAGGTTTGGAGGGCTATTTAAATACATGGAGAAGCAAGAGAGAAGAAGAAAAAAAGAGGATCCATGGTTTGAAAGCTAAATCCTTTGATTTCCAAGTAAAAATATGTGAGAAAGCTAAATCCTTTGATTTCCAAGTAAAAATATGTGAAGGATATTTTGAGGATCCAATTTGTTGAGTGTTGAGCCTTCAAGAATTCAAAGAGGAGAGGGAGCTTCCAAGAGCAACATTATCAAGCATCCATTGAAGCTTCTACAACATGGAGACAAGCTCAACATCAACAATCAATGTGCTTCAACAAAAAATCTGCTTTGTAAGAAAGCTTTTTATTTTCATTCTTCAATTCTTATATCTAGGTTGGTGGTGAGCCTAGTGAAAACCATCAAAGGTTGTTGGTGAGCCTATGTGGTAAAAACCAACTAGGGTTTTGACTTGTAAGCCCGAAGACAAAATAAGTTGGGTTGTTGGTTAGCTCGTAAAACCAACTAGGTTCTTGGTTAGCCCACAAAACCAAGGTAGGTTGTTGATGAGCCCGCAAAACCATCAAGGTTTTTGGTTAGCCTGGAAAACCAAGGGGTTATTGGTTAGCCCGTGAAAACCAAGGGATTTGACTTGTGAGTCCGGAAAACAAGTTGACTGTAATCGGTTGAGATTATAGTAAATTCCCTAGGGGATCTTGGGGAGTGGACGTAGGTGCCTTGGAGTGCACCGAATCACTATAAATTATTTTATGTTTGTGATTGTTTTTATTATTGCATTTACTTTATAATTTTCACTGCATATTATATTTATCTTACAAACACATGTTTTGAATTGGCACATATTGTTCGAATCGCAAAAACTTTTAAAAGTCCAATTCACCCCCCCTCTTGGGTTGCCTACCTGAGCCTACAAAAATAAATTGTTCTCTAGAAAATAGAAAAAATAAAGATTGGCCTGATAAGCTGACTACAATCCAACAAATTGAGTTGGTCTGACCCACTAACTCATCGATATTTAATGATCAAAATAACTGATCAAAAGGTTGGCCTGATAAGTTAACCACAATCCGACAAATTGAGTTGGTCTAACCCACTAACTCATCGATATTTAATGATTAGTATAACTTGCTCATCAATTAAAAGTTGGCCTGATAAGCTGACTACAATTCGACAAATTGGGTTGGTCTGATTTACCAATTTATCAGTATGTTAACGTCAAGATGACCGATTGATTAAAAGGTCGACTTGATAAGTTAACCATGAGACAAGTGATAATGGACAATGTGGCTTATTATTCTGTCAATAATGTTATCTCAAAATACCTGAAATATTAAGAGCATGAAGATTTCATTGATTTTCTGATTACATGAAGTCAAAAGAAGGAGAAGCAGCAATGATCATTGATTCACTAGAAACTGATGCTAGCTCTCTATTATAAATATTATTCAGCTTTTTCTGATGTTTCCTTAACAGGTGAAGTTATCGGATTATTGGTTGGTTTCTTTTCTTCTTTCTTTGCAAAATAATCTATGGAAATGGAGGATAAGTCAAGGTCAGGGTATAATCTTTTAACCTTATTGATACAGTCTTCAAAGCCAAATTCATAGCCTTTGGCTCCTACTTGTTCCATCCCTCTGTTAAAGGCTTCAAATTTTTTGAACTCTTCGACTACAAGAAGCCCCTGTTGGATCAGTCAAGTATTTTCTTGTTTGGTTTGTTCCAACTTCTTCTTGAGAAATGCTATCTTCTTCTTCATCATGGATTTTTGACTTAACAAATTTTTGTATGCTCGGGTTTTCTCTTATATGGCTTCATCTGCCTGCCGAAGTATTTTTCTTCTTCTAGCTGCATCATCCACAAGCTGCGCGGCTTGCCTTTCAACTTGTCTCAATTGATTCTGTAAAGACAGGATCATTGCATTTGATCTAACAACTCTTGATTCTAAGGCTCTCCGATCAACATCAGACTTGTCCTTTTCCTCCTTGGCTGCTGCTAATTGCTTTTGAAAATCTTCCTGAAGGTTGGTTGTTTGATCCCAACTTTCTTCAATCATGGATATATCATTGACAAATTGGACAAAAGATTTGGAACATCATTAAAATACGAATATATTGTTTTGGAAAGAGAAGAAGTATTGTCAACCTTCATGATTCCTGGATAGATGGAAGATAGAATCTCTTTCACTCCATATTTGATTGTTGCCTCCCAATCCCTCCGAAGAATGGTAGATTATAGTATGATTTTTGCCAGCTTCAGATTGTTGACACTTGTATCGGTAACCAGCATTTGAACAGCCTTGTTATCATTCGGATCAGATGTTTCCTCCACCGGAGCTTTTACTTTTTCCGTTGAAGTACGCTTAATGAATGGGTCACGCTCTTTCTTTTGAAAGAGGAATGAAAGGCTCTTGTATCTCTTCTTCGGACAAAGATGCGACATATTCGGGAAATTCCGTCTTACTGGAAGCACTCCTTGATAAGCAGCTTCTTCTTACACATGACCTTTCCTCTCTGAATCGTACTGGTCTGGTTTTCCTTTTAGACATTTGATGAAGTTTCCTATCATTTGACTCCATTTTTTAAATACGATGAAGATTTCTTCTTGGAAGTATTCCTGAAAACAAAGAGTTTCGTAAAAGAAGAGAAACTTGAAACACTTGAAACAAAAATTAGCTCAAAGATCTGGGCCTGGGATCTCTTTATATAGAGAGTGCCAATGGCCATTATTTATGGTCCAAATTTCGAGATATTCCTAGATTTCGACACGTTTGAGATCATGATTTGGTGGGAGTCCGTGCACCACTTCTAATTCTCAGAAAGCCAGTTATAAACATATATATTGGCATTTGGTTTGAATTCAAATTCAAATCTCATATGGCTTCCAAATACTGACAAATGCGGTTATATGGCCCGCCGAACAACTCTCCTTCTAATAGAAAGATGACATTTGGCAAAGTTGGTATGATTGCTCATTGGACTTTATCTAGAAAATTCTTTACAAAGAACTCTTTTTCTTAAAATACAAAGAGAAAAGGATAAGATGTTCAGTAAATCGGATGGGAATATTATATCATCTATGAGTAAGTTAGGGTTTGGTTAGTTTAAGAATTAATTTTCCAAATATTCAGTAAGTGTTAACTTCTTCCTTAGGAGAAGTTAGGAATAATGCTTTCCGATCAACTTATTCCGTTAAAGATTCTTGTTCAATGAACTTATTCGGAATTGTTTTAACTAAATTTTTTTGAATAAAAATTAGTGTTTATAATTTGATTTAAATAATTTCATGATTAGCTCGGTCTTTCTGGGAAACTTCCTTGTTTGATTCGATGATTTTATAATTAGAAAATTTTCTCATTTATAAAGTTGAAACTTTTGCAATCCATTGAACATCATTAAAAAGAAAAAATCTTCATTTCACATTAAAAACAAAATAAGTTCTTACATCATTGGTCATTCACATTCTTTCAATTGCACTTTCTTCTATTTCAACCTGGTTTACAGTAAGAATTAATGGTATTTCTTTAGGGATTTGAGAGTTTGGTGTCTATTCTTTGGTTTGACCGCCGACTGCTTCTTCGATTTGATCTGTGATTGGTTCTCCGACCTGATCATCTTTGTCAGAATTTTCTTCATCGGAATCCTCTTCATCGAAGTCTTCCTCTATCTTTGAAGTATCTAAGTCGGGGTAAAATTTCTTTACCTTATTCAAACAATCGGCGAGACCGAGGTTGTAGCTTTCAACTCCTACTTCATGAAGCTTATTGTCAAAGGCTTTCGACTGAACATATTTCTTTACAGCTCCATTGACAGCTTCTTCAACGACTTGCTCAATCTTTTTTGTTGCTGTTAAAGTTCTTTCTTCAGCTGCTAAAACTTTATTTTCGACTGTTAAGATTTTTTCTTCAGCTTTCTCCAGGTTAAGGGACATTGATCGAATTTTCTTGTTTTTCTTCTTCAATTTTGATTCCATGGCATTTATTTTCGACCTTGCTTCATTCAGCTCTGCTTCTAGAGCTAATGTTTTGGTTGCTGATTCTTCTAGTTTCTTTTTCATGGCATTTTTCAGTTCTTCAGCAACATCTTTTTCCGCCTTTGCAACATTCATATTGTTGCGCATAGTTTGGCGAAATTGGTCAAAATTTTTCAGACTTTCATCCATGATTTGGACTCCATGGATGAGCTGTTTATTTACGTTTCAAATTAGTCAGATTCAATATTAAAAAAAAAATGACTAACTTTTTAAAAGAACAAGTTTGATTTTATACCTTCAGCAATGTTGGGTGGAGTAATAGAATTGTATCATCAATTTGCTGGGACTTAGTGATTTCCCAATCTCTTGGAATAATGATGGAATTCAAAAGGCGACGGGCCAGCATTGGATCATTCAGACCCGAATCATCAGCATATACGGGATAATTGGCTGTTACATTTACAGCCGGAATTCTCTCTTCTTCCTCTTCCCTCATTGGAGCCTTTCCTCTATCGGTTCGGTCAGCAAAAGACAGTGATGGACCGACTCCTAAAATTTTCATTGGTCGTCTTTCTTGTGGTGGAGGTTGAAGAGATGTTGATAGCGAAACTTCGTCATCTTTCGATACACTTACTATTAATATCGGAGAAATGGGATCTAATGAGATCGCCGAAGCTGTTGAATTTGTCGATTTTATTTTCTTCAATCTTTTAATTCTTCCTTCCTCTTGGTTGAAAGGAGTGACTTCTGCTCTTTTCTTCTTCGAAAGTTTTTGAAGCTTCCGAACATCTACCATGACTGACGAATCTGCAATAATTGAGAGGTCAAAGATTGAGATTGATTGTCAAAAGAAGAATGAAGAAATAATATCAATGATGAAAATACCTAAAGAAGGTTTAGGGCTAATTTCCATCGAAAAAAGCCCTCTTTCGTCAAGAAGTTCTTTTATTGGAGGAATCTTCATCCCCGTGAGCTTCTCGTAGTCTTCTCGATCGGTTGTCAATACTTTCTTGCCATCGTTAGGAGTTAATCGGGGTTCTCTATGGCTAATGGTAAAGTTCCAGAAAATTTTGGAGATGATGTAAAAGAAACAAGGTTTCCAACCATGAATGGCCGAAGGAAGCCCCGAAATGAATTTTCGACCATGGCGAGGGTTAATTACCCACCACCCATGGCCATGAAAATCTCGTTTCAGTACGAACAAGGTGGTAAAGAGGGAAGTTTTGGAGATTATATCAGCATCTTTGCAAAGAATCAAGAACGCGTAAATGATTCGGATACTATTAGGAGTTAGTTGAGATGATAGTACCCGGTATAGTCTGAAGATTGTGAGGAAAAAAGGGTGGATCAAAAATCTAAGACCGGCTCTTAGATGTTCTTCATAAATTATCAAGCTACCAGGGGAGGCCGATCTATTTATTCTTCGGAACTACGGAGGATTATAGCATACTCATCTGAGATGTTATAATATTATTTCAATGCTAAGATTCGGTGTTCCGTTAAAGAAGACCTAACATCACCTATCTTTACAAATTCGGCTTGTTTTTTCTGTTGTTAGGAAGTGGATTCCTCAGGATGTTCGGTACGACTGACCTCTAATATTCTAGCCATAATGGAGAGAGAAAGTAAAGACATATTAACTTAAAAGAAGAAGAATAATAATAGAGGCCGACCCGAGGGATTCTTTTGCTCCTAAAGCGAAGAGATTGAAATGGTGGAAACCTATTTTCTTGGAGAGGATGCTGTTTATATAGTACTCTTCAACGGTTTAAGATTTCTCTCGAATAATGAGACTAATCCAGATCTGGCCACTTGTCTACAAATATCTGGTAAAAAGGTAGGGTTTCTCGAAGGATCGAAATGACCCTTCGTAATCCGGTGGCAACATTCTGTTGATGGGATGGATGCATTTATTTTTGACGAAGATCTTTCCCCTTTTTGGGTTTCAAATATTATAATGATGAGAGTAGGATACGGCTGTTAGTTTTTATAACCGCCTCCTCTATCAGAATTTGACACGTCATCAAAGCATGCTACCCAAGAATGGAAGCTTCTGACACTTTCTGATTTCCAATTAATGAACTCAGAAACTGGGAGTACTAGTGTTGGAATATGACAAGTTTGGTCTGCCTATACTGACCTATTGAAAATTCGAACCTAGCGACTCAACGCCCGAGAGACGTAAAGCCGATCAATGCCCAAGAGGCACAGAGCTGATCAACGCCCAAGAGACGTAAAGCCGATCAATGCCTAATAGGCACAAGTTTGATCAATGCCCAAAAGACATGACTGATCAACGTCCAAGAGGCGTAAACCCGATCAATACCTAATAGGCACAAGTTTGATCAATGCCCAAAAGACACATGACTGATCAACTTCCAAGAGACGTAAAGCCGATCAATACCCAATAAGCACAAGTTTGATCAACGCCTAAAAGACGTAAAGCCGATCAATACCCAAGAACCACAAGACCGATCAACTCTCGACAGATATAAGATTAACTAATTTTCGAGAGAGAGAAAGCTGATCAATGTTCAAATAATGCAAAGATAATTCAACATCTGAAAAAGGCCTGATCAATTACGGATAACCTTTTGTTACACATGCTGACTTAACTATTTAACAGATGACAATTGTAAGCAGTTATGTTTGTGATCTATAAATACCACCAAATGCGATGAAGATGGAATTCTTTTCCGGATCACCCTTCACTTAGCCTTCCTTCAAATCTTATCTGTTCCTGTTCAGACTCCATTAACGAGCTTGAAAGATGCCTCAACATCCAAATCCTCCAAAAAGATGATGAAAAACTAGATCAAATCAACTCGATCCATTTCTTTTTTAATTCAATTCAAGCTTGTTATAATTTGTTTGAACGCAGCACAGTGTATATGTCACCTGCCAAAATTCTTACAACCAACTTGACATTAGGTTGGTAAAAAAACCTAACCCACCGTAGCATTCCTTTTTCACCTCTAGACGGTGCATAGAAATGTCATTAACATCTAACACGAAATTAAATATTTACAACAACTTCAGTGTGAAAGAAAAACTGCAAGTTGACAGCATTTACACCACAGAAGAGATCCTTTTATTTATGACATTGAGCTGAGTGCTGATAGAATCTATTTATCCTTGTTTCTTCAAAAGGTCTATTCCCTCTGGATGTAATTTTATATCTATGAGAACATTAATGTGACTGCTGAATCCATATTCATGGTCCTCGCAGATGTAGCTTGTGAAACCGCTCCTGGTCACAGAAAACTGATGAGGTGTTCTTCAAATTTGTAGCCTACAAGCAGTTCTCCAGGCGTTAACAGAAAACAATAGGTGTTACCACCTGTATTCGAAACACCAAAGGAACATTCGTTTTTGCTGGTTTCATCAATTTTCCGGACATCCTATCTGCTCAAGAAGATATCAAACAAACAAAAAAACCATAATATAATTCATTAATAAAATTAATAATAAGGTACTAATCATATTAGTTGTGACATGACAATAAAAAATAAAATCATATCATCAAGCCTGCAACTAAAAGACTGAACTTTATTAAACTCCAGAAACAATAATAGTTAAATACAAGCCATCCTTGCTTTTTATAGGACACAGAATCATGCTACAGAATCATGGAAACTTAACATGTTTGTTGACACAGAAAATGCCCGCAGCCCAGGAATGACATGGCAGGTATGTTTATATGCATCAAGAAACCATGTATAACATTGTTGTCTCTAGCATTAGTGTCATAACAACTGAATGAAAGATTTCAAAGGAGTCAGCTTAACAAAGTGAAGAAGTCATCTTTCCCGTCAAGCAATACACCTTCACTATTATTTGATTCCACTGTCAAACCATTTATTGCCACTAATGCCTGACACACCTCAAAAAGAGGAATAAATTTCTTCACTATGAAATAGACTCCCTAAAACATAGCATTAACGGTAAAAGATAATCTTGTCTGTCCTACTCATATTCTAGTTTTTTTTTTGATGGAATACTCATATGCTAGTTCAACACTGCTCTATTAATATTTCAGCCCTTTTCTTGTTACACCTCTAGACTTGTGGTCGGTGAATATTACCATATAAGTGGTGACAATGGGAAACTTCTGGCATATCTTGAGAAGTCTTGTCTGGCAGCTCAAGCATTTGTTCAAAACTAGTGCTCCAACCTACCAGGAGGAAGATTAACTAATCTGAAAATGGGTAAGTTACAGGCTTTCGCTCAACCCAGAATGACTAGTAAGCAAATCCAAGGCAGCCACATACCCCATTCAAGGTTAAGTAACCTATGACTGAAAGGAGACCACCAATTTTAACGAGCCCTATGACTCGCAGATGCATAGCAGTACCGATGTATCTGAAGTAAAAGGAAAGTTAGAAAAAAGAAAAGGCATCATAACTACCAGCAGAAGAAATGACCATAGGAATGGACATATTATCTGAATCTTCTTCTCCCCCTTCCCCTTCCTCTGAGTTCTCTTCTGCCATCATTCTTCCTCTCTTCTGCCCCACCAAAGTTGAACATACTCAACCGTATGTGTTCTGCCTCTGCCTGTCCAGTCTTTCCCTAAAGACATTGAAAGTATTAGTATCAGTATTACAACAGCAATAGTTTCAAATGATGAACTCAAATAGAACAAGTGCCAAAAAGAAACAAACGTGGATGTCTTCTAAATCCAATTGGCTCTGAAGCTGTCGAGCTAGCTCCTCATCACGGCTAACGTCTTGGACTTCCCCTGTCACTATGGGCTTCCAGTTAGTGCCTTTTCTCCTTTCCCATTCATCTAAAGTGAAAACCGGAGTCTCCTCTTGTCTGGCTTTATATCTGTGTTTGAGACCCCTAGGCTGCTTGTCTTCATGTGATGGTTGGTTCATTTTCTGCAGAAGCTTCTGTGCAGCAGCTTGGTTTTGAACAGGAGCAGCTTCAATCACTGTCAATGCAGCAACAGATATATCAGAACCAGCTTAACAAAGTGAGGTGGCACTAATATCACAAAGCTCAAGATAATGGAGAGTGATATACCTTCTTTTGGCCTGGCATCAGAACTACAAAGTTTATCTTCAGCACTTTCAGTTACGGAGTCCTTTTTTGGATCATTGACCATCTTATCTGCCCCTGGATCGTTAGAATGATGTCCTTTGTGTAACACCTGATGGATTTTACATCCTACTTGTCTACCATCAGCTTCTGAAATTTTATGAGAAGAAACTTCCAAGCTGAATCAGGCAAATCTACTACATTCCAGATTTATGAAAGATGATCTTCGAAATAATACTAAAATTAAGTGATGGAATTCAGTGAAACCATATATGTGTCTATTATAAGCTTTTAGTTTCCATATTCAATGGGCACTGGATTTCTAAAGTTTCCCATGATTTTGCTTTGTCCAAGGATTTACCCCTCTACAATACACTATAGCAAAAATATACTACAATATGCATATTGGTTGGTAAGAATTCATGATTTTTTATATGTACAATTCAATATGGGCCTTTAACAATGTAAAGCCTCTTCATGTGGTTGTCTGACTTTTTAGTACTAGAACACAATTCTGAGGCACTAATGTGATAAAAAGAGCATTAGTCACATTCCTGCTACCAAGCATGTGATTAGTTGTCGAAAATTTAAAAGTGTGGCCTAAAAGTCCCAAAGACTTTTCACATAGAATACAAGAGAAATAATGTGTTGAAAATAGGAAAAAAGGATAACATACATGGAAAAGAAAATGTAAAGCTTGCAGTGAGAACAGATATCCAAACCAAATACATAAATTCAACTCCCAGCAAATTCATACACGTGTACACATATATACACACAACATGAACAACAAATACCCATATGTATGTATGTATGTACGTACGTATGTATGTATGTTCTGTTTTTATGTGTTTGTACACTAAACTGAAACCGATAAATGTTAGATCCTATTTGGGGTCCTAATCCCACTAGCAATATACTGGATTCTTCTTTTTGAATCCAAACGTTGGAATTTTAGAATGGACTGGACTAGGTTATCAAGCAATCAAGTGCCTCTTGATACCAATACTTTTGCTAATAAGGCAACCAAAAAGTTTTTAATTTCTAAATTCTTGGAAATAAATATTACATAACTCAAATGCTTCTACGGATGCAGAACTGCTACTCTAAAATCAACAAATTGTCTATGAAAGAGGTTGAATACCATGAACACTATGTAGTTGGTCCACCCGATACGGACGCGCTCCAATATGTAACTTCTCAAATGGAGGAGGACCAGCACCATCATCATTCTGAGATAACTTCAGGGATAAGCGAGAAAAGCCAGAATATTTCTGACTCATTCGCCACCCTTCATGGAGAGACTGTACAATACCGCCCAATACAGTCACAACTTCAGAATTCAGACACAATATCCCATTATGTATCGGGATTTTGTTCTCTAATCGGACCTAATGCCAATTGTCAAGGAAGGGGAAGAAAACAAGGTAGATGAGTCAAACACATACATCATATATACCATAAACAGTAACATCATATCATAATCTCATGAAAATAAAGAAATAAAAAACAAAAATATGTCAGTAGAACACTAAAAGAAGGAACAAAACAACTACAATAAGTCTACAGATTCTTTTCTAGAATTAACATCATCAAAATTCTTTACTAGAACTAAATAACTACAATAAGTCTATGGATGATTAACAAACCTTAGTGCCAGGAATTATCTCTTCAGTGATAGATGGAATTGGGGCATATTCTACAGCAATTACTTCAGAGTGTCCATCAGTAAGACCAAATCGAAGGAGACGATGATGATGTTGTGAATTTTTGAAGGAAGCATCAATGCTACTTAGGTATATATCCCGTGAAGAAACTACCTGCACATAATACAACGCTATGTATGACCAAACAAATTATCCCGTAAAAAGGGCTACAATTATGTGAAGTTTCACATTAAACTAGATGAAAAGAAAATTTTTCCTGATCCCCTTCCTAAATCCGCGATGAATAGTTCCAAAATACAATAGATGAAAATTCGTACAAGAACAAAAAAAAAAATGCTGGAATCAATTTTAACATAACTGAAAAAGCAGTTAATATAGATACCTCATCAATTCCACCAGTAGCATGAATCAAGACATAGAAAATTCAAGATAACAAATTTCTTCATTAAAAACCCAGTTATATAAAATTTCTGCATTAAAAAAAAAAGATGATGAAATAAAACAAGCATAACCCACTTTGTAATATTAACATTATCTAAAACAGCTCGACACATGTTAATTTTTTTTAAAACGATAAAAAAGGGGTAAAAAAGAAAAGAACAAGTGCAACGAAGACGGTTTCTTCCATTAACGGGAAACATTCTTCAACTTGGGGGTTCACAAAGAGATACCGTTTCCTACTATAGCCCCTGGAAGTGAGAAAACAACGTAATATCCGTTTTCTTGCACCAATGTCGTGTCACAGAGATTTGTTTCTTGCATCCAGAATAATATGGCTACTTGGCTTAAGGAGAAGAGATCCAACACCTGGTGGCTTAAAAATAATCCTCACCTTTCCCTGTAATGCTCCGCAGATATGAGCAATTTCACCTATTTTCAAAAGCGAAAGACCCTAGTTTTTTATCACTACAACGATCCCTCGTCACATGCAGATCAAAGGGAATGATCCTAAGAAGTAACATGAAAGCGACCAAATCTGGAGGGAAAAGATAGCGAGAGCTCGACAGCAAAAGCAAACGGGAATTTTTCTTGATACCTGTAAGACTACTGGGCCTCGGAGATGGGAGGACTTCTTTAAAGAGGAGGCATCGAGGATCGATTTGCCGCCGAATGATCGCAAATCCATGTTCAAGAGCTCCGATTCGATCATTTCCACGGCCGACAAAGAAGACGAGGAAGACGAGGAAGCGTCATAGCTCCGGATGAGAGCTCGTATCTCCCCGTCGAGGTCTCTGAAACGCCATCCCCTCGACGTTAGGGCTTCTAAAACACCCTCCACAGCGGCGTCGGTGTTCCTCTCCATCTCCTTTCCGCTCTTGGCTCTTGCCCTACCGAGCGGCTCTCGACTCTCTTCCCCCGTCTGACGTGCCTTCTCGCCGGCAAGATCAATTCGGCAAGCGAGACGGCAAACTAGTCGGGGCTTTAATGGATGATGACGAGTTTGACATGAAGCCGGCAAATTATGTGCCGTTGATGTGGCTTCTGCATTCTGTTCCATTTCGGCATTCATAATTATTAATTATAGAATTTTTTTAATAATAAATTTTTAAAAATAAATACCAGATTATGGTATTGCTGTTTTGCTATGCCACGTTTAAATTATGGATTCAATCTATAATTTCACATGGATAGCTCATTAATGAAATGGCTACTTGGAATTACGGATTGGACGAGGAATGACAATTTTTCCATACCAGTAGATAGTCGACCTGGCCCGATCTTAATAGGATGGATAAAATCTGATTTGACCAATTTACAAATAGTATGAATTTTATATATAAAACTCAACTCGGATTCAGGTCAGGTATGGGTAGTAGTATGTCCCGATCTAAACTCGACCCAATTATAAATCTTTAAGTTCCCTTCCCCTCATTCGGTCCCCATTTAGTCGATCATTCCTTAAATCAATTAAGGTTAGGGCATGTTGTAACCGCGACCATGTAGAGGAGGAGGAGGTGGAGTACCACCACCCCATCACCGCCACCGCCCACTCCCTCGTGGTTGCTTTTCCTTTTGTTAGGTCAACACCCTTGCCATCCGTAGCCGCATCCATGTAGAGGAGGAGGAGGTGGACTACCACCACACCGCTGCTGCCGCCGCTCAATCCCCCCTAGCTGCTTCTTCTCTTTCCGATAGCTCAACATCCTTGCTATTGTTATCATCCTTTTGGCATCTGACATGGTCGCTTTCGTCGACCTCACCTTCGTCCTCTTCTCCCTGTTTACCTCCACCTCTTCTCCTGTCTTTGACCCCTAGTCTTCGGCTTCCGAAATCCCATCTTCGCAGCCTACATCTCCATCGCCACCATCCTTGGCCTCCTCGTCCCCATCATCTACATCCTCAAAGGCATCCTCGCCGGTGACAAGGAAGGTATCAAGGCTACCGCACCCAGCACCCCACGCTTCCTCCTTGCCGCCCAGGTATTTCTCCTCTCCGTCGCACCCCACGTCTTCCTTCTTCCATTTTGGGCATGAAATAGGTTTTATAGATTTGGATATATCCGACTTGACCAGATTCAAATGTTGTTTTTTTTATACCCGACCCGAGATGGATATAGGACAAGGATGGGATGGGAAATTTTTTGGTAAGGTAATTATGAATTTTGGATGACCCGATCCAAACTCGACCCAATCCAAACCCGACCCATTGCCATCCATAGGTTGAACCCACAATTTCAAATCCCAATTATTTCAAAAAAACATCTTCTCTTCTTCTTCTTCTTCGATTCCCTCCTACCAACACCCACACCCCTGATCGGCGAGCCTAAATGCACATCCCCCTCTGCACCTCCCCCCTCTTCTCCTCCTTCAGCCTCCCCTCATGGCGGTGCGCCTCCCCCTGCCCCCTTCCTTCGACCTCCCCCCTCCCCCCACCATGGTGCGCCTCACCCCACCCCCCTCTCCTTCTTTGGCCTTCCCCCCAATGGCGGTGTATCTTCCCAATTTCAAGCTATAGCCCATATCTCATTCAAAAAAATTAATTGATTAAAAAAGGTTAAAACTGAAATTATGAATTGAACCTATAATTTTAAAATGAGTGTCTGTTCAATGGTTATTTTCTGAAATTATGAATTTAACCCACAATTTCAGTCTGAAAGGTGAGCCAATAGTTATTTTCTGAAATTGTAGGTTGAACCCATAATTTAAATTTCAAGGGGGATGGCCAATAGTCACCTAGAAATTATGGGTTGAACTCATAATTTCTATTTTAGCAAATAAATATCCCTGAAATTAAGAACCCATAATTTCAATTTAATCCAATTTTCAAAATTTTGCAAATGCCATAACAATTATATTTTGCAATGGCTAGTTAGAGGGGCTATTTAATGTGCACTTCTTTTCTATTCTAACTTATTTTCATTTTCAAATTTTTTTTCTCCTCTAAAATCTTTAAAATCCTCTCTAATCCATCAAATCAATATACTGGCTTTAAAAAAGGATGAAGGTATATCAAAAATGAAAAGATCTCAAGTAGGAAAACAATAACAACCTTTAAGTTGGTATGAAAATGATTTATTTTTGAATAATGAGTATAACAAGAAGTTTAGATCTATTTTTTCTTGAAGAAGAGTTATTGGAGGAAGGATGGTAGATTTAAATTATTTTGGTGGTTTTCAAAATAGATCTTTATTTAAAAGGATGGGTTAGATTTCTATGATTGTGATGAACAAGTCAATTTATACTACTCTACTAAAATATTTTTATACTAATTTTAGTTTTGATAGTACAAACTGTTCAATTTTAGCATATATCAAAGGAAAGATTATTGAATTTGACTATAATATTCTTGGTCAAATATTAGGCATTTCATCAAATAGTGATGAATACTTCAATAACACTTGTTGGAGTCATCGATGGTTAGATTATCAAAGCTCCAATAGAAATGTTTTTTAAAATAATACTTTAAATCAAATTGCTAAGCCTAGTGCACATATTTTGTCACTTGTGAATCAACTTATTCATCATATTGTTATATTTAATATCTTACTTAGAGAAGGTCATAGAGATAATGTATTGTTCCTAGATATTTATCTATTCAAAATAATTATTTCGGTTAATGATGCGGGATAAAAATCGATGTAACCTGGTTATTTGGAAAACAGGAAAAAATACCTAACAAACTAGGACCGTGGGACGACTAAGAAGCCCCCCCGGACTAGGGCATACTGACACTAAAATCCTAAGACAGCTGATCTCTTTTGTTTTCAATTTTCTGGATGGATGTGGTGAAGGAAGGATGAAGATGGGGGACTGGGAAGTGGAACTCATTGCCTTGAGACTCACTCTAGCGGGGGACGCACACAGAAAGTTAGGGGTTAAAGCCTAAAGCTACCCTCCTGAGGGATCACAGCACCAGCTACCCTGAGCATAAAGCTACCCTCCCGAAGGATCACAGCACCGGCTACCCTGAGCTCTCATCGAATCCATAATGCATATAGCAGGGCTCTCACATAGATGCGCTAGGATGACTCTCAAAGGACACGAGGGGATAAAGAAGACGAGATAGGGGATAACTAGGGTACTTGAATCCATCATCCACAAAGTAGGACTCTCACACCCCCCAATTAACCCATTATCCACACAATAGGAAACGAAGGCAAACGGGCCTCAGCCCAGAATCAGAATCGGAACCAATGGCTAAACCAAAAATTTCATTCAACTCTCTAACTATTACAGTGGAGAGGGGGCCTTTATATAGAAAAACCAAAACCCTCAGTTTCTTAGCCTCCAAGAAAACTAAAAAAGGAAAATAAATTACATCAAAATTCATGTTGCATCAAAAATGGTGCTGATCTGCTCTGAGAAGCGTGTCGGCTTGATGATCTACTCCATAAAGTGTGCCGATGCAACTCCATCTCACGGTCGTGGAAGGGAAGAACGGTGTCCGGCAGGGCACTAGCGAACGACCAGGAAGCGGGTGGCGGACGGGCCGGCGGACGGCGAGCGGCGGACAGCTGGCGACGGGTTGCGGGCGAGGCGGCACAAGAATGACACGGCACGCCCCAAGGCATGCCGTTTGGTCTCCCACGGCCGTGGGAGACCTCAGAGCGCCGACGTGGCCGGTGGGGGAGGCCGAGGCCGGGGGAATGGTGGCC
Source organism: Areca catechu (assembly GCA_021397845.1). Taxonomy (NCBI): domain Eukaryota; kingdom Viridiplantae; phylum Streptophyta; class Magnoliopsida; order Arecales; family Arecaceae; genus Areca; species Areca catechu. The sequence goes on from CM038043.1 coordinate 189,090,951, forward strand.
GGTGGATGTGCGGGCGACGGCTGCAGGCGGCGGCGGCGCAGGGGCACACGTGGGCAAATGAACGCCTCCCGCGTTCGTTCGTCTTCCCATGGGCGTGGGCGGCGGTGGACCCCATCGGCGGTCGGGTGTGGGCAGCGGGTGGCGGGAACGGCGGCGGGCAGCAGGCCGGCGGTGGCGATGGTAGCGACGACCGTGGCAAGCGGACGCCTCCACGTCCGTTTGTCTTCCCACGGGCATGGGCGGCGGCGACGGCTTCTCCGGCGAGGGCGGGGACCGGCGAGCGTCGACGACGATCCGGCGGGGGTGGCTGGGGGTCGGGCGGCTCGGATCTGGGGCCGGAGGGGGCGGCGGCTAGGGTTCGGAAGTTTAAAAAAAATTCACAGGAGAAGATGGAATAGTGTAAGAATAAATCAGGAATAAGATTGAGATAAAGGTGGAATAGCAGGAATAAGTGGAATAGCGGGAATAGAAAAAATAAAAAAAATGCGAGAAAATAAGAGAAAAATGGAAAAATTACGGGACCTTCCCTGGATCCCCATCATTCTCCTCGACTGTGAAGAACTCGACTTCGTCGAGTTCGAAAAATGGAGCACACCCTAATCCACAACTCGCTTTGATACCAAAATTGATGCGGGACTAATATGCATGCAATTATTTTTCTGTGTTTTATATGTGGGGTTAAGAGATTAATTCTCGAAAATTGGATCAAAATAAGTTATAGGGAATTCTATATGAATTTTAGAAGTCAAGCATGCAGATTAGGACCTAGAAAAGTAATAAAGAATGATCGCCGAGGGCTGAGAAGCCTCGGTTAGGGCAAGTTCTCCTACAATATTATTACTGGAGGTAGAGGGGGTGTACCTCACAACGTCTGAAGTGCCCGATGAAGATCGCAGCGAAGGGATCTCTCGTTCCTCGATGGATGTGGCCTGGAAAATCGAGCCAAAGACCCGCGGATACCCGGCTTTCTGCTCGGTGGTCCGATTGAGGCTTGGTTGGAGTCATTGGATTCGTATGAACTCAGGACCTGCAAACGACCTGTCAGGGGTTAGAAAACTCTCTAGGGAACAAGAAAACAAGGAAAAAATAGTAAAGAGGAATAGAGTTTTGGAGGTAGCGGCTAGGGCTCTAGGAAGATGGTTGGTGGCAGGAATCCTGTAGCAACACCGGGAAGACGAAAGCACCAACAAAACCCCTTAAGCACAAAGCAGGATAGCACAAAGCAATAGAAGAGAACTCAAGTTTAATTTATATATCAAAATCAATCCTCATATAAGAGACTAGGATCCTATAAATAGACCCTTAGTCTTGGGCTCCAAGTAAGGGTACATTAGACATTACATAAGAATCCTTTTCCCACCCAAACCCTAGCTAGAAAATAAGGAAACATTAGGTAGAAAAAATCCCTAAAAATTCTCTTGACTTGGTAAACACTCCAAGGACACCTAGGGGGGCGTGTTGGGCTTCTAGGAGCAGCAAGGGGCCGGCCCAAAGGGGCTCGGGCGCATGGGCTTGGGCCTCTGGAAGCTGGGGTGGCTGGTAGCCAGGTAGCAGGAATATTCCCTGGTAACTTGCTTCTTAAGGGCTTTGGCTTGGCGCTTGGACTTGATTTCTTTGGGCTAGGATGCAGATGGACCTCTGGAATCGTGGATGTCCTGGTCTATGAATATACTTTGGTATCTGGAAGGGAATCTGGGCATCCGGACCTGCCCTGGATCCCCATCAGTTAATAGTGATAATTTGGTATATATAGTAATAAATTATATAAATGAATACTTTTAAAGTTTGAAATCTGTTTTATCCTATGAAACCACTTTGCTTTTGATATCCCTATCACTGTTGATGATGAAGTTATCAAGCTTAAATTCACTGACACGTACAATCATTCATCTCTAAGGTGTGTAGGTTATAAATTAACTAATGGGGTATGGAGACATATTGCCGAGATCGATGAAGAAGAAAGTGATAGTGAAGGAGAAGGTCAGCATACTGGTAGAGACCAACTTGACATTCTGCTCAATCTACACAACTTATTCATCCTGTACAACCTGGCCAGTATACATAGTTTGATCAGCAATTATCCGATTTACTAGCATTGCATACTCAACTAGATACACTCAAGATTTCTCTTATGGCATAGATCAACACATGGGCAGACATATTGGAGGCATCTATGATGAGACATCTGGATGAGGGATTTGCATAATTTAATTGATTTGTAGATCACTTTTGTGGTCAATTCTCTCTGCCATCACAGGACCCTCCAGCAGATGACTAGGCTCCTGCTTCAGTACATGATGCTCCGAACAATGATGATTTATCTTCTTTTTATGTTTTATCTTTAAAGTAAAATGATTTTATTTCTTAATCTTTTTGTTACCACTCATGTAGCTATAAATTTTGGCATATTTTGCAATATATTATCTTTAACTTGAGATTTGTTATAAAATGTTATGTAGTTATCTATTGGAGTTTTGGGATTGTAGTTATCAACTGGAATTAATTATTAAAAAAATATTATTCTTAAAAAGATAAAACAAACAACTGAAGTGTGACCACCCGTCTCTAGCCAAAAAAATAAAAAAAAAAATTAAGGGCACTTGACTGGCCCCTATGGTTGTTGATCGCTAAAATCCCAAGCTGGCTAGTTGAGGATGGTCAACCAGGTCGATCGACCATGCCAAGCAATGAATAGCCAGCCAACTGGCCCCTACGGCGATCGACCAACCAAATCTTGAGCCGACCGGTCGACCACCCTAAGCAATGAATGGCCAATGGACCACCACACCAGCCAAATCTTAAGCTGACCAATCTAGGTGGTCGACAAGGCCGGTCGACCATCTTATGCAATGCATGGCCAATCGACCAGCCCCGTGGTAGTCGATCAGCCAAATCCCGAGTCGATCGATCCTGAGTGATCGACCAAGCTAGTCGACTATCCTTTGCAATGCATGGTTGGTTGACCGGCCCCTATGGTGGTTGACTAGCCAAATCAAGAGCCGACCGATCGACCACCCTGAAATGGTTTTATGCTGTTTCAGACTGGTTGACCAGCTTGATTGATCGGTATTTGTGTTGGTTGACCAGTTCAGCTTTTTAACGGGGAATGAGTGGGGTTTAAGTTTTAGTTTTGAAGGTTTAGGTTATATGGTTTAAATATTTTTGGGAGGTTTAAGGGTTTAAGGATGTTTTAGGATTTAGATTTTTAGGGTTTTAGCTAGGTTTAATTTTTAGAGTTTAAGGCTTAAAATTAGTTTTTTAGGATATAGGGTTCGAGTTTTAGAGTTGGGGTTTTAGAGTTTATGATTTTAGGGTTTTAAAGTTGGGATTTCAGAGGTAGGGTTTTAGAATTTATAGTTTTAGGGCTTAAATTTTAGAGTTAGGGTTTTATGGTTTACGGTTTGAGGGTTTTAGGATTCGGATTTTAGGGGTTATCATTTTAGGATTCTAAGATTCGGGTTTTAGAGTTTGTGGTTTTAGGATTTTATGGTTTAGGTTATATAGTTTCGATTTTAGGGTTTTAGTTTCCATATTTTAGGTAGGGACGGAAATGGGGCAGTGGAGGGAGTTGAAGATGGCATGGACAACAACATCGAAATGGTCAAGGGGGGAACGTGTCACAGTCTTACAAAGGAGGAGGATGCGATAGGTGAGGATGCATCTGAATCGAGTGATCGCTGTGCTTTAATTGATAAGGCTCTAACTCAAGCTTGAATTTGGGCTTAGGCTCGGGCTGGGCTAAAGATATACCCGAGCTTGGTCCAAAATATATGTAGACCCTATAATTAAGTCCAAAGCTAACCTGAAACTTCTTTGACCTACTACAAAGCCTGGGCTGGAGTCGACCTGGCCTGAGTCCAATTCCGGTCCCAATTTTAGGATTTTAGGATTTAGGGTTCAGATTTATTATTAGGGTGCTATGGTTTATGGTTTTATGGTTTTAGGATTTAGGATTTAGGGTTTGGAAAATATGATAATATATTAGGATTTTTAGGTTTTATGGGTGGCCATCTAGTCGGAATAATGAAGGATCGAAACCAAGATAGACCAAGTGAATGTGGGATCGTGTCTGAGGCAAGGAAACATGGGACAAATCCCTTGCACTAATTCCTTTATCTTCAAAGGGTTAATAGCATCGATTGAGTTCGAGGCAAAAAAACGTGGGACAAATATAACTATATATTTCATAACAGCTCTCGATCCAAGGACAAATAAGCCTCCCTAGTCAGTGTCAATTACTTAATCATAGACATATAAAGAGTCAGGAGTATACGCAAGAAATCAGATACCTTCATATATCAGTTACTTTAAAACAATGATACTTAAAAGCTCACATATGGTAAACAAATACTACCCAAATCAGCTACACCAACTGAGATTTTGTATAAATAAAACAAGGAACTCCAAAGTTACATAATTGTTAATATGTTCAAAAGTGTATAAATGTCATAAAAATCATATGCCATATGCTAGCTTTTCCTTCTCCGTGCAGGTTGTTTCCGATGATATGATGATCTTGGTTCACTTGGTCTTGTAGGCTTATGTGTATAATGCTCAATGTGGATCGTAGACCGGTCTGCAATGTCATCATCCATACACTCTCCAGTATAATATAAAAGTCCTTGATGTGCAATATCCTCCTTCGCATATTGAAAGTATACAGTAGCATCCTCAACGAATGTCAACTAGCTGACATCATGATGCATGTATGTGGATGATGATGGATAAAAGTGTACTTAGGAACTACTCCATCGAGAATGGAGAGGTAACATATCTACCTCTTCTATGTATAGTCGAAGAAGGTATTCTCAATGATGATGGATATGCATATGGTGAATGTATCTCGTCCCCTACTATCAGGTGACAATCATAGGGATTTATGGCAATTTGGCTATGATTATCAATAGCATGTAGGATGGATGTACAAATGTCATGTATGGCATGCAAGAAAGTAGAAGAAAATCTATCTGGATGAGCTAAATTATATATCCTTGCTAGGCCATCACTCTATAATAGACAAGTACATAGTGAATAATATGACAAAGTAATAAATAGGTTACTGTCCCTTACTCCCTTTAATAAAATAAAATTAATAAGTATACCAGGAAATCAAAAGTAGCACTACTGATGATGCGGTAGTACCATTACATATATAAATCATTGTAATCCATAGTATAATCAACTAGATAACCATCGATAATGTAATCCTAATAACTCTTCCATAACTAGACATGGTACTGATGTATATCACCCCAAGCTTGCTTTACATGTCCTCTGAGATCATACCGGTTAAGCCTAGCATCAGTATTACAAGTATCCAAAATCGACTGGTGGATTCTGAACTGATGCAATATTCTATCAATAAGTACCACTCTATAATATAAAAACAGATAAGTGGCACTTGACGACACTAGATATCCTGCTCAGCCAAACATTAATCTAGTAAAGTAGCAATGACATCGAAAGTATATAACTATCATAAAATATATGAATAAATAAGATAAAATATAAATAATTGAAACAAATAAATGCAATATATATTAAAATAAAATATATTAGTAGATATCCACGTACTTACCTCATCTGGTCTCTATCTATCCAAATGGTAATGGTACGAGAGGAGTACATGCATCAACATCTCTATCACTGAAAATATATCTCTCCATTTGCACATACAACAAAATACATATATCAGATGTGTACAGTAAAGATACGGGTATGAATGTTCATTACTTACTTCATGCCTAACGGTCCAAGTGGCACTGGCTTCCCATCAAGGTTAACATAGTGATGGATTCGTTGAGGTCTCTGATCTCCAGTGTGGCTATATTAAAGTGTGCCACATAACTCTGGAGTATCTTTCCTTCTTCTTGCTTAATGGAGAAGAGTCTATCATTAATCTTTGACGATGGTCAATGACTGCCAAAGTAGGTGATCAGTTGACTGCCTAGTTATTGGAAAGAATGGATAAATTCGAGTAGCAAACTTGAAAATCATATTCTGGTGACTTTTTAGAGTTACTGGAAAGGCCAAGCACAATAATGCATTAGACTTGCCTTGGATCCTTATGATGGCTTTGTATCCCTCTAGATGATCAACAGAATCAGTAGAGTCATCATAGGGTTTGACCAATGGCATCTTGATCGATAGGGAATCGGCTCATTCATGATTTCCTCCAAGTTTAGCCTTCAACTCCCGAACTTTCTTTTTAATATTATCATCTCATTGAGAGTGATGATTCGAAGGGTGTACTGGAGTTGAATCCTCTTGGAAATCTTTTCAGATATAATGGTAGCGATTTCTTTCTTCTTGAAGAGGATCTGATCGCCATATTTCTTCCTTCTGCATGGAGGTTGAAGACTTCTGTCACTTCCATTAGATTGATACCGGTGGTTCTGGTGAGATTATTCAGCTAGCGGAGCAAAAGACCGGATAATATATTGTTGAAGAAGATAGGTGATACTTGCCAGCAGCTGGACCTACTCAATCAAAGCGTCCATCCATGGGTCAGTAACAGGAATAGGTTGAGGGTTTCTTACTTCAACTTCTACCGTACTAAGAGCATTTCAGGAAAATCATCACTGGAAAGTAGGGTTAAGTGGAGGTCTTCCTTTCATCATTTTTTGAATGATTTGGGCAAGGCCCTTTCTATAGCGCCAGTTTATTACTACACCTCTCCATGCTTGATAAGCTGGTTTTGTTGGAGTGGCCTTTAGGATCCTGAGGATCTTCAAAAAACTAGTTGATGACTTTAGAAGTAAACTCGTTCAGCTCTTTAATCTATAAAAGAAGTCCTCAATGTTGGAGAAATTGGTGCGATTTCTCTAATAGAGGACCCTTCGATACTTAAATCAGCTTTAAAAAAGAGAACAGTAAGAAAAAATAGAGAGTGAATGTGATAAGTCACCTGGAGTTCTCCTCGATCCTCTATTTATAGAAGTTTATGAGTCAAGTTGGTTAGGTGATTATAACCGTTTGTGAAGTGGTTACGTCGTTAACAAGGCTGTTAAGTGGATTAGGCCGTTATGAGATCAGTTTATGAAGTAGTTTGTTAAATGATCCGTTATACTTCTTAATAATCACTTTAACTTTATCGTAATGGCTCTAATGATTTCAAGAAATATGCTCCATGTTAAATGAAGTTATGGAACTTTGAACCTGGCTCGGAAAAGTGATTGGCACTTATCTGATAAGTAGTTAAGCAACATATATTTTAGATAAGTGATCAGCTCATGACCATCGTGCACCCTGTGTCATGATTAAATGATCGGCTCTTAGCCATCTGGTATCTTATGTCTTAAATAAATGATCGACTCCTAGCTATCTAGCACCCTGTACCTTAAATAAGTATTGACTCTTAATCAAACTTTTTCTACATATCAATATTTACTTATGATAGATCATCTACAGTGTAACAATATGATATAATATTATTATAATATAATATAATATAAATTATTAGATTATATTATATTTCATTATCCTATAATATAATAATATTATAATTATAATATAATATAGTGGATTGCAATTAATCTAATAATAGATTATAATACATTCAGTGTAATATAATAATAATATAATAATATATAATATTTGTTGTGATAAACCGGTTCAGCAAAGGTCAATTATTGGTTCAGGGGTACATTCGAATCTCTACTAGATCGCTCGCCCAAACTAGGAGGGTCGAAGGTACTAGAAGGCTCGAGGGTGACTCCACAGGCTGAAGAAGCAACAACTTATCATCACCATTTCGGTCTCCTCACTGGATCAGTCTTCGGCCTACGCCGAAGAGAGCGGTGTCGAAGCATATCCTTAATCCAGGCTGTGTCATATGAGCTGGTCTTCTTTGGACTATTTCGAAGAAGACTGGTCTGAAAAAAATGGTTGCTTCATTATCCAACTTGCTCCGAAAAAGAACTCCAGTCCACTCCAAAGAAAGCCATTTCGATGTGAACGGCTGTGGTGTCTTCAGCCTACCCCGAAGAGGATAGGTATAAGGCAATCAGCCGATTCGACCTCGGACCCTTCCGAAGGAGCGACTCTAAAGCGAATCTTCTATTGATCTCCAATCTCTAGACGTGGATATGGTTGTTGCAACCAACCACACAGCCACTAGCTCCAACAACATCGAGGTGGCCAGAATAAGACAGCAACCATTTATGGTTATGAAGGGGTTAAGCTAACCAACCTCACTTAACCAGAGGTGAGTGGGCTTAACTATTCTTGGCACATTTCCTATTATAAATACTAGTAAGAGGGGATACTTAACAGGTCAAGCTAAGCTAAAACAAGTAAGCCAAGCAAAAGCCAAACTCTTTGAGTCTCTTTCACTCTCTCTCTAAGAACTCTCTATTCTGTTACTCGAGCCTTCACTGACTTAGGCATCGGAGTGTTCGGTCATGGGGTTTATTTTGCAGGACTCTTAGAGGCGAGCCAGTGATCCAGCAGCTCCGTCCGATTCGTGGAGGTTTGAAGCCAAAAGATTGGCATGCCAGGTAGGGGAAGAGAGGCTTTCTATCATCACCTTTTGAAAAGGAGAGTTCAAAGGAACCGTAATGATGAAAGGTAAAGCTCAAAATGCTTCGACGAGCAGGGGACGCCAACCCTCTCAAAGGAACAATCCCTTGATGGAGAATAATATCCCACCTCCCGCACTAGTCATGGGATAATAACAGTTCAAAGGCCTTTTGAACCGGGTTGACGCTCTCACAACCATGGTTCAGAATTTTCAAGAGACTACCCTTCAGGTGGGGCATCCACCAGCCATCTCAAGGCATAGTCATTGGTCTAGGGAAAAGGGAGACCACTACCATGGATATACTCGACGATCTCTTCAGGATTGGCCCTCTCACGAGGATCAAAGTTCTCGACATTCGAAGTGCACTGATAATCGATGTGTGAAGAAGAGATCTAGACGATCTCCCTCTGTCTCCTCTGAAGACTCTACCCCCGAAAGTGCTGGGCAAAAAGGAGCCCACTACGACTATGAAGAAAAGTTTAAGATGCTTGAAGTGCAGATCACGAGGCTCCGCGATCAAAAAAGAGACGGCGAGTTTATGGCTTATGACTCACGGCCTCCCTTCACCTCCAGAATAATGGAGGAAGCCATTCCACGGCACTTTAAAGTCCCTCAAATAGAATCCTACGATGGGACCACTGACCCCTTGATCATCTGGGCAGCTTTAAGGCCTACATGATGATCCAAGGAGCCTTTGATGCATTGTACTGCTTGGCCTTTCCTGTGACCCAGGCAGCTCAAATGTGGTGTTCAAGCATACGTCCAGGTACCATTGACTCTTTTTCTGAATTAGAAAAATTATTTGTCTCACATTTCAGGACTTGCCGGAAGACATCTCGGAACACCGACAACTTGTTCCTCCATCAAAACGAAGGAGAGAGCCTCAAGGATTATATTGCGAGATTCAATTATGCCACTTTTGAGATCCCTGATCTCAACGAGTATGTGGCCATGTCTGCTCTAAAAAAGGGACTTTAATCATCCAAGCTTACATTCTTCCTGGATAAAAGGTTTTCGACAAGCTATGCTGAGCTCTTGGCAAGGGCTTAGAAGTATGCGGATGCCGAGGAGCAAGTGGCAAACTGGTGCCTGATTGACGAAAAATCTGTTCCCAAGAAGAAGAGCAATAGGGGGTCGAATCCCCCCGCATTGGGAAGGGCTTAGAAGTATGCGGATGCCGAGGAGCAAGCGGCAAACTGGTGCCTGATTGACGAAAAATCTGTTCCCAAGAAGAAGAGCAATAGGGGATCGAATTCCCACGCACCCTCCAATATCGATGACTCTACTCGATGATGTAGTCCCAAGCCCAAAGCATTGTGATGCGGGACCTATATGCATGCAATAATATTTTTGTATGTTTTTAATTAAGTTGGATGATTAATCTCGAAGAGCAGATTAAGGAACGATGTAGAAGGTTCTATATAAAAATAAGAGGCTACAGCATGCATAATAGGACCTAAAGAGCAAAAGAAAGAGGACCATCGAGGCTGAGAAGTCTCGGTTGGGCTCGTTCATCTTCAATAAAACTATTGGTGGTAGAGGGGGTGTACCTGGCAATGTTTGATGCACCTGGTGAAGATCGTAGCGAAGAGATCACTCATCCTCGATGGATGCGGCCTGGAAAACCAAGCCAGAGACCCACGGATTCCCGGCTTTCTGCTCGATGATCCGATTGAGGCCTGGCTGGAGTCGTCGGATTCGTTGGAGTCAAGTGACCTGTAAACGACCTGTCAGGGGTTAGAAAACTCAAAGGAGATGAAGAAATAAGAAGAAAATGGCAAGGGATGAAGTGTTTTTGGAGTGGTCGGTCAGGGCTCTGGAGGATTGGATGGCGGCTGAAATCAGTTGCAACACTGGGAAGAAGACAGCTCTCAGTTGATCCCTTAATGCACACATCAGGGAGGCACACAGTAATTGGAGACTCAATAATATTTCATATATCAAAATTGTTAAAATTTTCATACAAGGGATCCCTTATATAGAGTCATGAGACTTAGGGCCCAAGCAAAAGAAAATAAGAAAAATAATGGGTGACCACTTTCTTCCTAAAGTGTGGGGCTAAATACATGGAAGAAAATACTTTCCCACTTTCTTCCTAAAGTGTGGGGCTGAATACATGGAAGAAAACACTTTCATGCCATACAAAATCCCTCCAAACAAGATAGGTAGTGACATCCAAAAGGGGGGGGACCACTTCTTTTCTAAGCAAGCTAGCAGGAATCAGGGGATTCATGTTTATCTATTTTGACTTTCCTTCTTGTCATGCTGGTATGTGGAGTTGGTGTACTTGGGGTGTGCTGGCATGTGGTCATCAACTCTTCATGCATGGGCCAACTTCATGATCCTCCAAGTAATCCTAGGTGGTGCAATCCAGGGTGTGACTGGGCTCCATGCAGCTACTGAGGTGGCATGCTGGGTAGTGTCCTTCACATGCTTGAGTCTTCTTTGACTGGGCTTGACTCAAACAGACTCAATATAACTGGACATGATTACAAGACTCGAAAAATAATTAGCTCAACATGAGTTAACTTGACCGACTGATCCAAAATCCTAATGGTATGAATCAAATGCTATATACAGGACTCAGAAAGAAAACTAGCTCAATATGAGCTGACTAGTACAAGACTTAAATAAGAAAAAGATAACTCAAATGGACTAACCCTTTATTATAAATGGACTCAAATGCAATTAAGTAATCTACAGAGGGTTGAGAAGCCTCTATCTTATTCTGGTGCCTATGGTGTCCCCATCAATTCTCCCGGGGTGGAAGGAACTCGACCCTGTCGAGTGAAAATCAAGCTGGCTCACATATCTCTTGAGAAGGTCTAGGTTGAGGCACTGCAAGTCCTCTCGAGAAATTCACGAATCATCCGACTCTAGCCGACCTTGCCATCGGACCAGGTAGCGTTGATAGCCACGGTCCCAGGTCATTATGGCTTGATCGTCCAGGATACACTCGATCCGTTCTCCTCTCTCAGGCCAATTTATTGGTGGACACTCTGGATTTGGGTCACTCACAATGGAAAGGAATAGGTCCAAAGGCCTCACTAGGTATCGCTGTCGGTTCCCTGTACTCAACTAGGTTTGTAATATTGAAGGTAGAACTAATGCCTAAATCCGAAGGCAAATCTAACACATAGGCATTCGGTCCAACCTTCTCTATCACTCTAAAAGGTCCAGCTCCGCGAGCATGAAGTTTCTTTTTAGGCCTAAGCCTAACCAAGATAGAATCCACTACATCAAATTCCATGGCTCTTCTTCGGGAATTAGCCAGTTTCTTTCAAAATTAGTGCAGGTGGTGAACATGCTGGGCACATGCAGACTCTTAACAAGTGATGCAAAGGACTTAAACTACACCTAACAGACTCAACCATGTATTCATATCGAAGGAAATTTTATTGAACTCTTTGGACCTAAACCTAAGAGATTATAGGTTCTCTAGATTTGATCCTAGCTTGACATGCACATGAAAACTTACAATGGGCTCCTAGCAAATTCCATAGGGTATGCCAGAAGTATAATGCAAACCTAACATGCGTAATGAATGCATGCAGAACGCTAATTTCAACTAAATGCAATCTAATGATCCTAGAAATGCTGGAGGTGTCTGGAAAGGGTAGAAAATAGGAAGAGGGTTCAGAATTAGTCTGGTAGGGTAGGAAAAAGGTTCAAGGTTAGTTGGATAAAGTAGGATAAAAGAAGGCATGTCATGGACTAAACCTGGACTAATGAGGCTAACCTTACGGGGTTGCGGTATATCTATGGGCAAGAAAAGGTCCATGCTATGGAAGGATGGGTCAACAATTTCTGGGAAGAGACCTTCAATAGGAATGGTAGGAAGGGATTCATCCTGAGGGCAATGGGTTAAGTAAGCTAAATCCTCAATAAAGTCTTCTAGTTCATGGAATTTAGGACTATGCTCTACAATTAGACCCTTTTCTAGTGTTTCCTCAGGTAAAATCCTAGTATCAGAGTTCTCTTCCTCTAATTGGTCCTCTACTGCTGGTTCAATCTGGGCATGGTCAGGGTTAGCTAGCTCTAGATTGGCTTCTACCTGGGTACCTACGGGGTCTACTAATTCTAGGTCTTCTAGGGGTATCTCTTCTTCTCCCTCATATTCATCCGGTAAGTTCACATCAGCTTCATACACTTTCGCGTTAATGTAAGCCTTGTCAATCAAAGGGATGGTAGGGGAAGGTCGGCTAAGAAAAAATTGGCTAGGTCCTAGTTTTTGATTATGGGCAATAATCCTAGTAGGTTCAAGTTGCCTAAGGGGTAGTGGCTTACTACTGGGCTCATATTTAGGGGTACTAATCTTATGGAGTTCAAGTTGACTAGGGGAAACATGACTAGTACTAGGCTGATACCTAGGGGTTATGGGCTCTCTGGGCTCATAAGACAAGGGTGTAGATCTATGGGTCATGGAATTATAGGATCTGGGGTCATAGGATTTAGGTTCAGCTCTATGGGTCTTGGGTCTACTGGGCTCATAGGTTCTAGAGTTATAGGATTTGGAGTCATAAGATTTATAAGTTGTAGGTATACTAGGCTTATAGGGAGAGGGTGCATGGGATCTATGTTCATATAATTTGGGTAGTGTGGATAAAGGTGGTTCAAGTTTGGATCTGGTCTAGGTCCTACGGGTTTTCTCTAGGGTCCCTATCCTATTCTCCATCTGGTCAAACCTCTGATTCAGCTGAGTAAAGGATTGGGCTAGTTGATTAGTAAGGGCTTTTATTTGGACTTCAAAGTTATCCATGGGTTCAGCCAAAGGTGGAGATGGTGGATGATATGATGCTCCTGATCTAGTGCTCATGCAAGACTCGATCAGACAGACTACAGCTCCCTAGACCTAGAGTCCAAAACTAGATGCTCAATCAGGATGGTAAACTAGCCTATAGTAACCCTATACTCAGCCAGGCAGGTGTAAGGAAAGTGTTAGGTCCCTGATTGCCAATCCTAGACACCAATCAGAGATTGGCTAGGTAGGCGGACCAGCACACAAGCCCTTCAGAATTGAATTCTTGAACCACCGTTCTAGACACTAAGCACAAGGCACACACAGGTTAGCCTAACACTGTGATCTGACACTTAGCCCGGACCCGACCAGTTGGTATCCCTAGCCCACTAGGGCAAATTAAGTCTAATAGATTTTAAGTTAGGCTTGGGACCGAATGCAGGGGATGTGGTTTTGGGCTAAGTTGAGGTGATCAAATCCTCCCCCCATCTGACATAGCAAGAGTGCCCTTAAAGATAGTTTATGCGATGATGGCAGGAAGATGATGCAAAATTAGGGTTTAAGTATTTTTTGGTAGCTTTTATATATGTAATTTTTTTTTGAGAATTTTCTTAAATAAAAGATATTTGTAGATTATGCTCTAATATGTAGGAATATGCTAAAAATAAAAGATATGCAAAAGAGATGCTAAACAAAATCCTAAATCTTCCAAAATTGTCTTGCTAAAAAATAGAGCTAAAAATTTACATGTTGTATTTTGGTTTACAAAGACTGCACAGATCGAAATAAAATTTGCAAAAATTTTGTAAAATACTTTGAATTAAGATGAATCCAGTAAAATAAAAATCAGAATTTTTAGAGTTCTGAGTAGGGAGAAATAATTAAAAGAATAGAGTACATTTAAAAAGGGCCGAAAATGAAAATCCTAAGAACTCCTTGTGTTCTTCTTCATGAGCCAATTCACAGCGACACCCCTACCGCCATAGGAGATCTTGTCGATTGGAAAAGAGGATTTCGAAGCTCTAATAATCTCTTATGACCAGATAGCCATGGTGAAGCGCCCGATCCAAGTATCTAAAGAAAACCGAGCCCAAACAGGCTCTGATACCAAATTGATGCGGGACCTATATGCATGCAATAATTTTTTTGTATGTTTTTAATTAAGTTGGATGATTAATCCCGAAGAGCAGATTAAGGAACGATGTAGAAGGTTCTATATAAAAATAAGAGGCTACAGCATGCATAACAGGATCTAAAGAGCAAAAGAAAGAGGACCGCCGAGGTTGAGAAGTCTCGGTTGGGCTCGTTCATCTTCAATAAAACTACTGGTGGTAGAGAGGGTGTACCTGGCAATATTTGATATGCCTGGTGAATATTGCAGTGAAGGGATCACTCGTTCTCGATGGATGCAGCCTGGAAAACCAAGCCAGAGACCCGCGAATTCCCGGCTTTCTGCTCGATGATCTGATTGAGGCCTGGCTAAAGTCGTCAGATTCGTTGGAGTCGAGGGACCTGCAAACGACCTATCAAAGATTAGAAAACTCAAAGGAGATGAAGAAACAAGAAGAATATAGGGATGAAGTGTTTTTGGAGTGGTCGGCCAGGGCTCTGGAGTATTGGATGGTGGCTGGAATCAGTTGCAACACCGGGAAGAAGACAGCTCTCAGATGATCCCTTAATGCACACAGCAGGGAGGCACACAGCAATTGGAGACTCAATAATATTTCATATATCAAAATTGTTAAAATTTTTATACAAGGGGTCCCTTATATAAGTCATGAGACTTAGGGCCCAAGCAAAAGAAAATAAGGAAAATAATGGGTGACCACTTTTTTCCTAAAGTGTAGGGCTAAATACATGGAAGAAAATACTCTCCCACTTTCTTCCTAAAGTGTGGGGCTGAATACATGGAAGAAAACACTTTCATGCCATACAAAATCCCTCCAAACAAGGTAGGTAGTGACATCCAAAAGGGGGGACCACTTCTTTCCTAAGCAAGCTAGCATGAATCAGGGGATTCATGTTTATCTGTTTTGACTTTCTTCTTGTCATGCTGGCAAGTGGAGTTGGTGTGCTTGGGGTGTGCTGGCATGTGGTCATCAACTCCTTATGCATGGGCCAACTTCATGATCCTCCAAGTAATCCTAGGTGGTGCAATTCAGGGTGTGACTGGGCTTCATGCGGCTGCTGAGGTGGCATGCTAGGTGGTGTCCTTCACATGCTTGAGTCTTCTTTGACTAGGCTTGACTCAAACAGACTCAATATAACTGGACATAATTACAAGACTCGAAAAATGATTAGCTCAACATGAGCTGACTTGACCGACTGATCCAAAATCCTAATGGTATGGATCAAATGCTACATACAGGACTCAGAAAGAAAACTAGCTCAACATGAGCTGACTAACACAGGACTCAAGTAAGAAAAAGATAACTCAAATAGACTAACCCTTTATTATAAATGGACTCAAATGTGACTAAGTAATCTACAGAGGGTTGAGAAGCCTCTATCTTTTTTGATGCCTCTGGTGTCCCCACCACATTGGGTGGAAAATTCGATTCGTATACTCCCCTCAATCTCCTAAGGGAGAGAATCTTGATGGAGATAGAGAAAGAAAGCTATCTTCAGCAACCGCGCCCCATGAGGATATCCTCCTCTGTGAGGAATAGAAGCAAGTACTGTCGATTCCACAGGGATCATGACCATAATACCGAAAACTGCATCAATTCAAGGATGCAATAGAAGACCTGATCAAGAGGGGATACTTAGAAAAATATGTCAGCCACCCAAAAACTCGACTTGAAGCTGTCGCCCCTCAAAGGGCCATTGAAGAAGCTGAATTGCCCAACCAGAGGCCCACTGATGGAAGGGTGGGCATGCTGCATCAGCAAATCGACTGGGGGAGAGCTGAAGAAGATGATCCCAAGAGGCTTAAGGGCAATAACTCCGCATACTTCTCTGACGATGACCTCCAGGGAGTCCAGCTTCCACACAACGACCCCATTGTAGTCTTGGTCGTTGTGGCCAATTATGATACAAGGCATATTTTAGTAGACAATGGAAGCTCCATCGATATTTTGCTTTATGATGCATTCTTCAGGATGGGTCTGTCTAGGAACAAGCTATAAAAATCTTCTATACCCCTGACTAGGTTTGGAGGCAACCAAATCGGAGTCGAGGGAGAAATAATATTGCTTGTGACCCTCGGTACATAACCGTGTCAAAAGACATTTCCCATTAATTTCATGGTAGTCCGAACCCTATCGGCCTACAACGCGATATTGGGACGGCCCGCCTTAAATAAATTCAGGGTCGTAGTCTCAACATACCATCTTCTAAAACGCTTTCCCACCTGAAATGGGATCGAGGAAGCAAGAGGGGATCAAAGAGCTGCCCGACAGTACTTGATAATACAGGACAAGCAATCGGCTGATCTCATCATCCTAGATCAGCTGGACCCAAGAGATCAGATGGAGAATTGTGGGGACCAATAGAGGACTATTTCTATGTCCTTTAGACAAAGACGACCCCACCAAAACAGTGCAGATCGGAAGCTTGCTCGATGAGGGAACAATATAAGGCTGATCTATTTCCTACGGAACAACGTCGATGTCTTCTCCTGGTCAGCTTCGGACATGCCTGGGATCCCTGTCGAAGTAATAACTCATCGGCTGGAAGTTGCCTCTAACTATAAGTCGGTTTGGCAGAAGAAGAGGAACTTTGCCCCTGAAAGACAGAGGGCGATAGATGAATAAGTGGGTAAGCTTCTTAAGTTGGATTTGTCAGAGAATATGTTATCCGGAGTAGATAGCTAAGTTAGAAGGCTAACAGTAAGTGGAGGATTTGTATCGATTACACAGATCTCAATAAGGCTTGTCCAAAAGATAGCTTCCCCTTATCCAAGATAGACCAGCTGGTCGATGCCATTGCTGGTCACCAGCTACTAAGCTTAATGGACACTTTTTCAGGCTATATCAATATACAAGTGGATCTTGAAGATAAGGAGAAGACGTCCTTCGTAATAGAAAAGGGACAATGTTGCTACAAGATGATGCCATTCGGCCTGAAAATGCCGGGGTGACACTCCAAAGGCTAATCAACAAAGGTTCGAGAAGCAATTGGGAAAAAACATGGAGGCGTACGTCGATGACATGATCGTGAAAAGCCTCCTCAAAGAGGATCATATTAAAGACTTGGAAGAATCTTTCAACGCCCTATGGTACCACCAGATGAAGCTGAACCCAGCAAAGTGTACCTTCGACGTGACCTCCGACAAGTTCTTGGGATTTCTTGTTACCAAACGAGGGATAGAGGCCAAGTTGGAGAAGATACAAGCTATCCGAAGTATGAGGCATCCCTCTTACAAAAAGGAGGTACAACAGTTAACCGGGAGAATCACCTCTTTAAGCCGATTCATCTCTCGGTCAGCCGAAAGATATCTCCCTTTCTTTAAAGTCCTTCGACAGTCACAATTCTGAATGGTCCGAAGACTGTCATGGTACCTTTGAAGAACTGAAGAAATATTTGGAGAATCTCCCTTTACTTTCTAAACCCCAGGAAGGAGAGACCCTCTATGTATACCTCTCTGCTTCAAACGAGGCAATTAGTGCGGTACTCATCCGAAAGGGGAAGGATAATCTTCAAAAACCAGTCTACTATACCAGTAAAGTATTACATGATGCCGAAGTAAGATACCCTAGGATACAGAAGCTCATATACTCGCTGGTGATTGCGGCAAAGCGCTTGCGACCATACTTTTAATCCCATTCTATTGTGATCATGATGGGCCAACCTTTAAAAGCTGTCCTTCGATGCCTTGATACTTCGAGGAGGATAGCAAAGTAGGTCGTAAAGCTTGGAGAAATTGACAACAGCTTCCAGCTTAGATCGGTAATGAAAGAACAAGTGCTGGCTGACTTCATAGCCGAATGCACGTGGAGCCCAAAAGATGACTCACAATGAGCCGAAGAAGATGAGGCCATCCAAAAGGACTCAGAGTCTACTGGATTCTCCATGTAGATGGGGCTTCAAATTCGACGGGATGAGGAGCGGGCCTCGTATTAGCCAGCCCAAGTGGGCACACTATAGAATATGCTCTACACTTCTCCTTTCATGCTTTGAACAATCAAGCTGAGTACGAAGCTCTCCTTGCAGAACTCCGAATCGTAAAAGAGCTAGAGATTCAGAGGATCCAAATCTTTTTGGATTCTCAACTGGTGGTAAACCAGGTGAAGGGTGAGTTCGAAGCCAGGGACCCTACATGGGCTCAGTACATAGACAAAGCGCGGGCTCTGGTTTCTCAATTAGATTTCTTCGAGATCGCCCATGTCCTGCAAACAGAGAACTCCTAAGCCGATGCACTATCCAGGCTCACAACAACTGCCCCGAATCCCTCGATTGTACCTTCATAGAGTATCTAGAAGCTCCAGTATGGTAGAGGAAACACTAGAGGTATATCCTGTTGAGCACGAGCCCAGCTGGATGGACCCTATTCTCAATTTTTGAATAAAGGCACATTACTCCAAGACAAGGTTGAAGCCAAACAAATCCGTTGGATGGCATCCCAGTATGTTATTCTAGATGGAGCTCTATACAAAAGATCTTTCATGCAACCTCTATTGAAGTGCTTGGGACCATTCGACATCGACTATGCCCTAGGAGAGGTTCATGAGGGCATATGTGGATATCACTTGGGGGCAGATCCCTAGCATGCAAGATAATATACCAAGGTTACTACTGGCCAACCATTCAGAAGGATTCCGTCGATTTCATCCGAAGATGCGACCAGTGCCAAACATATGCCAATATTCAAAGACGGCCGGCGAGCCAGCTGACCCAGTTAACAGCACCATGGCCCTTCACTTAATGGGACATGGACATTCTTGGCCCGTTTCTACCAGCATTCGGACAACGGAAGTTTCTCATAGTGGCTATCGATTACTTTACCAAGTGGGTCGAAGCCGAACCCTTAGCACCATTACTGAAGGAAAGGTCGAAAGCTTTGTGAGAAACTTCATTATATTCCGGTTTGGAATTCCTCATACCATAGTCACTGACAACGGGAGACAATTTGACAATCTAAAGTTCAAGGACTTCTGCACCCAATACCATATACTCCACAAATTGACTCCAGATCATCCCAAGCTAATGGGAAAGCTAAAGTAACAAACCGAACCATTTTCCATGGTCTGAAGACCAGACTAAATGATGCTAAAGGGCTCTGGATCGAATAATTGAATACCATTCTTTAGGCATATCGGACAACCCTCGGAACGGCCACCGGCGAATCTCCATTTCACTTGACTTACGGCACTGAAGCAGTTCTTCTTGTGGAGGTTACTTTGCAATCCTTAAGGATCAACCAGTACAAGGAGCCAGAGAAATCGGAACGTTGAAGAGTGGACTTAGATTTGCTACAAGGCACCATGCTTCATGCTTAAATGAAGATAGCGGCGTACCAACAGAGGGTCACCAAATACTGCAACTCTAGAATGAAGGAACAAACTTTCCAACCTGAAGACTTAGTACTGCAAAGATCCGAAGTATCCAAACCAATGGAGCAAGGCAAACTCTCTCCCAATTGGGAAGGCCCATATCGGATTAAGGAAGTCATATATCCAGAGACCTATTGACTCGAGACCTTAGCTGGTTCTACGCTGTCTCGGCCTTGGAATATAGAGAACCTTCGCAAGTACTATCAATAAAAGTCCCTTTTTGGAGAGACTTCAGTAAAAACCCATTCGAAGAGGGCCTAATCAGCCTATCTTATTTCCAATCAAAGGCACAGGGATGGTTTAAGTAACCTACTCTACGGTAAATCCGCAGATGTGCCGAGGTAGGCCCAAACAGTCTATCTTATTTTCAATCAGAGGCACGGGGATGGTTCAAGCAACCTACCCTACAGTAAATCTACAGACGTGCCGAGATAGGCCCAAACAGCCTATCATATTTTCAATCAAAGGCACAGGGATGGTTCAAGCAACCTATCATACGGTAAATCCACAAACATATCGAGGTAGGCCCAACCGGCCTATCTTATTTCCAATCAAAGGCACAGGGATGGTTCAAGTAAACTACCCTACGGTAAATCTGCAGACATGCCGAGGTAGGCCCAACCAGCCTATCTTATTTCCAATTAAAGGCATAGGGATGGCTCAAGCAACCTACCCTACGGTAAATCCGCAGACGTGCTGAGGTGGGTCTAGATAACCTATCTTGTTATCAATGAAATGCCCAAGGATGGTCTTATCGACCTATCCTAATGACGAATCCGATCAACATGAGCAGATAAGCTTCTTTACGGCCTCCACGAGCTCAGCCCGAGAAGAAAGCGGAGCCGACCTGAAATCTCAATGTTCTTCGCGAATACATCACCTAAGTATTCATAATGTCGGACATTTTACATTTGACATTGTTCTGGCATATGTTTGCCCACCAAGTCAAGATTTATATTTTGAAGTAAAGGAGAATCTTTGTTCATTAACAGAAAAACATTACAATCAACTGATTCACAATTGTCAAAAAAAAAGAGAAGAAGAAAGAGAGCTACAGCAAGGAGCTAGTTTTCTTTGGTATCAGGAGCGAAGATCCCCTCACTGACCTCTTCAGATGGAGGAGCCGATACTGCCCTGTCAACAAGCTTTGTTTCCTCGATCTCTTCGCTCAGTTCGGCAAAAGAAGAAATGTCCAAAGTTGGGTAGGCCTTCCTGACTCTATTCAAGCAGTCTGTATAGCCGACACGATATCTCTTTGTCCCAACTTCATGCATTTCATCGTCAAAGGCCTTCAACTTCTTATAAGCCTCGACATCCTGGGAAGCGCTCCTTTTAGCCTGCACTGCCCTCTGATTGGTTGATGAAACGTCCATCTCCAGCTGGACGATTCTGTTCTCCAGTTCGGCCTTATAGGCCGCTGCTACCTTGGCATTACGAAGGCAGTCCCTCATCAGTAGTTCAGCCGAAACTGCCTTCTTCCTTCACCTTTGCAACTCCGCCACCACTTCGGCCGCGTACGTCTCAAGTATTCTTAGCTCCTTCTCCAAGGAACTATTCACAGCAACAGCCTTGTCTAGTTTTTCTTCAGTGGTGGCCTGAAGCCCTTTAGTTGCTTCTCTCTTAGCTACGGCCAGAGCCAACTGGCTGTGAAGGCTTTGGCCAAAATCGACAAACTCACGAATGCTCTCTTCCAACAGAGAAACATCATGGGCAACCTGTCAAAGATAAATACATATAAAGTCAGTTTGACCGATGCTGATGTACTTATGACACTTATATCGACACTCAATTGTTGCATCCTGGGATAAATAAAGGAAAGAGGGTCTCTCGGTCCTTGCTCCTTAGCCTCCTTCCCATCCTTCTGGGAGATGGTTGAAGTCTTCACCTGCCCCGGATCGCTACAACCAGCATCGGCAACAGACATGCCGAATCTCCCCGAACTTTCCCCCTCTACAGTTGAAATTTCGGGCCTGATATTCCCAGCAGTAACGAGAGCCCCGCTCATGTCCGGCGGGCCTCACTCTCCTGATGGCCCTGCAAGAGTGGTCCCAACCGGATGTCCAACTGGATGTCCAGGCAAAGGGACATGCTCCTCCGAGAAAGAATCTATGTCGATAGGAACGCCACCATCGGTCCGGGCCCACGGAAGTGCCAGGACGTAGGTCCATCTCCGGTATGACCTTCGCACCGGAGGATCCCCCACCGACCATTTCCTTGTCACCCGTTAGAGTTGTGCTATGTTCGGTCTCATCATTAACAAGGACTCTTGAAGCTAGCTGCAGCAGAAAGAGGAGGAAAGATTGCTCAAGAAGCGATGTTGCCAAAAAACTCAAAAAGATTTGGTTTATAGGGGGGATAAACTCATATATAAAGCTCGTCATGGCTCAGATTGACTACCCATATTATGGGCCACCCTCTGATTGCGCCGCGTGTGCTCACCCTAATCGATAGGGGCCTCAATCCATGCGAAGGTGGTTGCGAGAAGTCTCAGAGCCATGACTGATCCGATCCCTGACATGCACAGCCTTAATAACTCTGGTCATCGCAGTTCCATGACCTGACAATAACTGCCTCGCCAATGGTAGTTGGACATCTGGCAGGAACAGGGCATCACATTGGTCAGTGAGCCAGGATCTCCATCAAATGTCAAGATTCCTTAATTATAAAAAGCTAGCTAATGAGCAGGAAAAGGCTGACCCGACCAGAAGCCGGATAAACGGCTTGCCACCAAGATCAGCGATCCTGCCGAAGTCTAGTGAAAAAACTTAAATCCAAGCTGAAGGCATTCGTATGCCCGAAGGTGGACATCTGTCTAAAAGGTCGTAGTCCATCCGAAGACCTCATACTTAGAAATTTACATTCAAGTTGGAGGTTACCGCATATTCGGAAATGGTTACCTATCCGAAGACCTCATCTTAGAAAATTTACATTCAAGTTAAAGGGTTATCATACTTTCCAAAGGGCAGCTTCCTATTCGAGGATCACTGTACGTCCAATGACTTCATGCTTAAGAAAAATTCATCCAATGAAGAGAAAAAGTATGTTTTCATTCATGTTCAGACAGGTTACACATCTTTCTCTTACAAAAAAATGGGGGGTGGGGGAGAGGAAAGGAAGATCTAAATGCCAGTTGTCGACTCCTTTCCAGACCGACGGGCAGTCCCCGCCTCCTGCGAAGCACCCGAGGAGGCCTCGGGTCTCACCTCAGCCTCGGACTCCTTCGACTCTGACTCCTCGAAGCCGGGCTCATCCTCCTACCCGGGAAATGGAATGGAAGGTCTGATGTTGTCCAGCCCCTTTAGGTCATAGAAGCAAACGGCCTTGCTCTTGAAGTCTCTGAACCCCTAATGAAAGGAGTCCAGGATAGCCTTGACGATCTCATCCTTAAAAGCTTGGCATCCCATAATTTTTTATAATCGGGTGTATAATTATATTTATTCTTTATCACTACACCAAGTCCAGCAATAGTAGTCAAAGGAATTTCTTTTGTTAGGTCCCATATTTCATTTGTAATTAATGTAGAGTCTATCCTAGAATGATTTTGAGACATCATTGCGGATATGCATATATGGAGTCCAATATATTGTGAGATTTCAAAATAATCACGCTATTTAATAGCTCTCACGATCCATTGACATCCCGACTCTCTATTTTTATATTTTACGAGCCATAATTTGGGATTTGACTCAATAACCTTGAATTTGTGATGTTTTTTTAATAAAATATTGCTTCACTGTAGTCTGTAATTCTGCTTTATTTGTAAAGCGAAGTCCTTTATATAATTCCTTATCTTATTGCCATATAACATATTGTTCTTACAATGTAAAATACATGGATACATTAGCAGCAGTCTAATCAACCTAAGTGAATATTTCGAATGGAGCTTCAAATGTAGTATAATTTAGAACAGAGATGTCTTGTGGACTTTTTACAGGTTCTAACATACCAGCTTTATTATGTTCATCAGCCACATCATCTTCACTTTCTTCATCATTTTTATGGAAAAATTGATTATCTACATGCACCGTATCATCAACAGTTGTGTATACTGATGCTTATCTAATATTACTCTCAAACACGGTATTGTCCACTGTATGTAATGGGTCTTGTATAAATCTTGAGCCAGTATTTTTCAGAATATTATCTACAATGTTCGGACTATAATATAAAATAACCTGTTCACTTACATGAGTTGCTGCTATATTTTGAACAGTACTTCATAATCATCCTATTCGTAAATAGGTTCAGGAACTTTAACAGTTTGGACATTTATGTACAACTCTGCACCGATATACATAGATGTGAACTGATAGTTGAAAACATTATCTTCATGTTTTCATCATCAGTTAGTGAAATAGGTTCATACTTTACAAATATTAGCTGGACAACTTATGGACATCTATAAATAATCAATATTTTTTTCAATCCTGTCTATGTGGAAGACTCTATATGTTTTATTCAACTTTTGAATGTCATACCATGTCATACCATTTTTAATTCTAATTACATTTTTCAGTTCTTGGTTATATTCAATACCATATTTTTCATTAATCATAAAATCATTAATATAATATAAAACTGTGATTGTTTCTCCCATTTTATCCTACATGTTTAATAAACAAAATATATTTAGAGATAACTTTCTCGAAACATATAATGATATCAATAAACAAAATTAATAATCTGACATTGAAATTAGGAAAGAAATTATTTTATTAAGTACATAAATATAGATTGCAATATATTTTTGAATTAATGTCAACGTATGGAGTTTAAAATGACTTAAATGATAAATGCATCATATCACCAATTAGTAGGTAAAGATATGTTCTATCACATTCAGGAGTTGCATTAATTTTACAGGTCACCTTATAGTAAATGAACGATATATAATAAAGATCGAATAAAATTTTGACAGCATTTTCTCTTAGTTCTCCATATACAAATAATTATGTGTGCAGAGAACTAAAGAAAAATACTACTTAAAATTTCATTTGATCTCTCTTACACATCGTTTATTTACTACAAACTGACCTATAAAATTAGTTACAATTTCCAAACTATCCAAATTAGACAAGTAATTAATTAATGTACATAATTCTCACATCCATACAGAATTATAAAAATATATGGATACTACAGAATATGCATATTAATCAATGACGGGTCTACGATTCAATGCAATATAAATTTTTAAAATATATACAAAAAATTGAACGATTATCTTAACAAGTAATTTCAAAATATAATTATGTCAATAATAATAATTTATACATATTACATACTATAAATATGCATGCTATACAGCTTAAAAAATAAAATTACAAATATGCAACCTACATTTTCTAATATTTCTATTTAAAGAAATTTTTTTATACTATGATCAAAATTTTTTTAATAAAAAAATTTATACTATCATTTATGTAGCGTATAACTTAACAACTTTATTCATTTAGTATTCGTACCAGAATTTATTGATATCAAATAAATTACATCATATTTATAATGCATTTTATTTATAAAATAAATTTTAGTATACTATTATTTTTTTAATTAATTTTTTTATAATTTATTTAATATAGCATATATGTTAATAACTTTATTGATAAATTAATAAATTACTTATATAGCATAACAAACTTATTTTTAATTAATTAATTATTTACATGCTATAAATATTTATATATTTTAATTATTTAGTATTAATATCATAATTTATTTATATTAAACATATCAATTATTTGTATACCTAAATTAATTAGTTATATCTATATTAGAATATTACTTTCATATGATTAAACACTCATTTATAATTAATTAATTATTTATTTAGATTCAACAAAAATTAAATAATTTGAATCATTAATTCATAACAAAATAATTCCAATAATTCAATACATCTTTAAATTTACTTACTAATTTTTTTTACCTTAATAATTTTATCTACATTTTAAAATTAAAATTATTATTTATTCTAACACGAAGATTATAAATTATCTTTTCCAATTTGGATTATTACAAAAAATTACTAACCTATTAATTTTTCAAACCTTAATACCATTTCATAATTTTTTTTACAAAATGAAAATATTAATTTATCTCTAAAGGATATCATTTTTTCAAATATTAAATCATAATATAAATACCATAAATAATTAAAATATGCAAATATCAAATAACAAGTTACAATTACAATGAAAAAAATATCAAAACACCACGAGACTGGAATATTAAATTTTAAAAATTAATTTAACAAATACAAAAATAAATTTTAACAACCAAGAAACTATAATAATAATATTCATATAATTAAACCAAATAAAAAAATCAAGAAACATATATGCACTAACCGGTTGGGAAGAGAATAATTTTTTTTAGAATCGGACTGCACTCGGGCCGGTTCTGGAAGCGATCAACTTGCACCGGATCGGAATAAACTTGGACCGGATTTGAACAAAGAGAACAACAGCATCAAGATAAAGACGAAAAGAACGAGCTGAAGTAGGACAAGTAGAACCGGAAAAGATGGGGCTGGGAGTTGGACAAGGGCGAAAGAGAACTCTGTCTGATGGGGCCGGGAAGATCGATGCTAACCCCAGAAAAAAATATACCCGAAGTGATTTTAAAGGGCTCAAACAAGAAATTACCTGCAGGGAATGCGATTTGTCGGTGAGACCGCACCTTCTATCTACGATTTCACTTAGAGATCGTATTTTCCAGCCACGATTTCATGCCACATGTGTTAGTCGTATGCCACGTGTCCAAGCCCAACAGCCACGCATCCCAGGTCCCTATCACGTGGCTACAAAACATTTATTTCGTAAATTTATTCACAAGGTAATTTTTTTATTAAAATAATATTATTTAAAAAAAAATCATAATCCTGCCCGATAGCTTTTACTGGCAGTTGAACGCAACGCTCTTAGAAGGCAAAACGGAACGCACGCGCGTTCTTTGAGATCTGCACTCTTGGGGCGCTCTAGCTTTTTTGTCCGTTAGCGAGCGATTTGAGGATTTGGGGGGAGAAAGCTAAGGTGGGTTTTGTCAAGGCGTCTGGTATTTCATACTTGGGACGATTGGCTGGTGTTGGTGGGTAGACTAGCCACTTCCCCTTCATTACCTCGGCTATTGAGGTAAGCGGCCGCTTCAGTTTCCCAGAAGTTGGTTTCTTTCTTATCGTTCTTTTTAGCGTCTTTTTGTTTTGACCTCGCCTTCTGCCCATATCGTAGTGGTAGCAGCCGGTGTTGCAGGATAGCAGGCGGCGGGATGGGGAGTTACGCCAAGCTCGCAAAGAGGGCGCTGGAGACTGATACCCCTGTCATGATTCACGTGAGTTGGACGATTTCTCCTTTCCGCAATATTTCGTATCCTTCCTTTTCTTCTCGTAAGATAAACATTTGGGTTTTCCTCAACATTGCGGTTTCTTGAATCAGGTTTACTTGCTCTTTAATAATTGTATTGGTAAAAATTTCTCTTTTTTCCGTATTTAGATACAAGAATTGATCCGGAAGGCTAAAGATCCCGTATCACTTGCGCAGGTTTGATTACGTGACGCTTCTTTCTTTCTTTATGCTTAGTTGATCCGTCTGTGTTTTGTTTTCCTTTTCTATGTATTCTTGTTATATGCTCATTTGTGCTGATTTGGAAAGGGAAGCATGCCGGCCCATAATTGTAGTTTCAATCTTTAGTTCTTTTACACCTTGTTTGGATGAAGGGATCGAGAGGGAAAGGAAATGAAGGGTTATCTTTTTCTTATTTGGATATTAATTTATAAAAAAAAGTAAGGAAAAGGGAAGGATGTCCCTTTTCCTCCTCTCCCATCCATTAAGTTAAATTTTCAATTCTTCCGATTTGAAAGAATTATGAAAGAAGGAAATATAAACTAACCAGAAGATAAAAATATCCATTCAAAATGACATTTTCATTTTTCAATGTTGTTCTTTCATCGTTCACCGGCATCATTTTGTTTCCTTCTACACAAACCGGAGACGATATCCATCTTTCATCTTCTTATCTTTCATCAACAAGATCGTGTTAAAGGTTAGTTACTTGATTTTTTATTTGTTGCAAATAAGAATCTTATTTGGAGGCCTTTATCAACTACAAGTTCAGGAGAAGCCCATTGTTAGGTGATTTATCTTAATATTCTTGATGTAAATTCCAATAATTTGAAATTTTTTAGTGATGTTATGACCTTGAGATTTTTTATATATTTTTGGTACATGCTCACATATAATATAATTTTCTTTTCCTGACAGAAGTACATTATATATTTTTGATGCTTAAGATTTTGGATCTTCTATAAAACATATAAAAAAGGTATAATAGTTTTTTTAATTTAAAATATCTTTTTTTCCCTTTCCTTTCCTTTATGAGGACTATCCAAACAAGGATAATGTTTCCCTTCCCTTCCTTTTCCTTCCCTTTCTTTCCCTTCCCTTCCATTCCCTTAATGAGGGCTATCCAAACAAAGCCTTAGTTTTCTGATGAGTTTAAAGTGTCAATAGTGCAGGGTGAGTGTTGGGTTTGAATCATTATTGTAGCAAGTTAAAGAGAAACAAGTGTTTGACAAAGCTTGACCAAAGTTAGACTCTATGATTGTTTAGCCTGGCTGGAAACGACCTTCATGCTTATAACATTGTTTCTTTTTCCAGTTATTGCAGTATGTATGCTGTATGAGGTATAATTGGTGGAGATATTTGTTTAAATAGAATCATAGCAATTCATAAGTGACATTTTATGCTGCGTCCATGTGATTGTGGAACCCTTTTAGACCGCAGTTTAGTGTCACTTTCTCGCTTGGCTCCGTCTGGGATGGACATGGTTGCTTTTTCTCAACCAAAGGATCATGTTACTGAAATAAGATTAGGAGAGAGATATAACCAGAAATTTTCTTTTATGATACCTTATTTTGGATCTTGCATGGTCCATGCTGGACATCGTTTCATCCTTCAACTCAATTTGGTTCAGGGAGTTGTTTATTGGCAACCACCTGCACAGGCTCTGGACAAGGTAAAAGAACTTGTATGGGAACCTTCAACCAGTCGTTATGGTGCTGATGAAGGTCTTCCTGAACTAAGGCATGCATTAATTGAGAAGGTACGTCAATGTTCCCTGCAACTTGAGAATTCACTGTTCCCTGCAAACTCAAGAATTGGACTTTTTGATAGCTTAACAAGATTCATGTTTCATGCCTTATCATGTTATGTTGTAATGGACTTATTTTTGGAAGACAACAGAAATTCTTGTCTTTTGAATCCTAAATTTCAGGTAACTAATGAAAACAATTTGTAGAATGCAATTATCATATTGTTATCTGCATGATATGGTTTCTAGCAAGCTTTAGCATGTTTTCTAGTATCTAGATGACTCAGGTAAGTTTAAGTGCTTTATCTTGCAAATTGCCTAGAAATCTTTTTGTTTATGATGAGGATGATGTCACAATTTGGATAGGCCATTGTTCTTTCTTACATCATAAATATCCTTGTTTTTATGTGATAGATGATGCTTTTGTTGCCTTTGAGAATTGAGACCAATCTTCTAGTTTGTGTTCAGGTTATATGGTCATAAACAAATCTGTACTGTGAATTCTGTAGATGAAATCTCAACTCAAGTAAGCCTTAACCTCAAACTAGTTGGGGTTGTCTACATGAAAAATCTGTCAACCAAAATTATTTTGCCTTACCTCAAGTACCTGTGATTGATGGTAACCTGTGAGGCTTGCTCCATGGCTGTTAGTTCTCCACTCTTCTCCTTTCTCGGCATTAAGGCTTGTTTGCCCCCTCCAAGAATCACATGCCTTATAACCTTTCCTTCTCCCTCTCTTCATTCTTTGGTAGTCTGATTTCTCCACTCTCCATACCATACATCTGGTTGTTGACCCCACCGACCACCATCTGTCCTTGTATCTCCTTCTCCCTTTTTCCTTCGCACACGCACTCTCTCTTTGCTCAATAGTGGCTGCATGATAGATCTTCTTTTCCTTATATTATTTTTTTCTATGTTGTGTTGTTCTTACTTATAGGTTTATTTGTAAGCATCTCCTTTATAAATTGATTATATTTGCATGTTTAGTTTACATTCATTGATTGTTGATCTTGTATGGTTGTCTGTAGGATTTTAAGCAAAATTTGCTATGCTATACTGAAACAGGCAGTATGGAACGTACTATACCATACTGATTCTGGTATGCGGTATGGGGATGTATCAATTTTCAATACACCAAACTGATACTGTACCAACATAGTAATAGGTTAGCATCAGTACGGGGCCCGGTATCGAGATGGTGAACCTTGATTCTAACCAACATCCACATCCAATAGAGAAATTTGAACTAAGATAACCAACATCCACATCCAATAGAGAAATTTGAACTAAGATAACATTGGCATTATATGCTTTTATTTTATAAATTTAGATCAAATGTGATAGATTCGAATGTATTATGTTTAAGTCATGCATGCATTAATTTTATTGGTGTATCTTTGGATCATGTCATATGGATAATTTAGGAAGAGTGATGCAGGTTTTAATCAATAATTGAAACGGATGAAGGTATTAATTATTATATTAATTTTGTAGAAATTTTATCACTTGAGCAATTTCCTAATTGCTTAGGCTATAGGAGGGCTTGTCGCCTAGGTTCATCTTATATCACAGACTGGGCATTTCATCAAACACTTGTTAAACATTTTTCCTCTCTTGAGCAAATGAAAGGGATCCTAAAGAGCTAAAGTTCTGAAGGCTTATGGAATTCTCTAGAAGCTAGTGAATTTGGCTAGAAAGCTAGATTTTTTCTAGAATGTTTTAGGCTTGTCATGGAAAGGATGGAAAATTTCTAGGAGGGATCTAGAATGATTCTACCTTTTAGATTTATGACTCTTGTTCATGATCCTAACCGTTCATTGTATATGGTAGAGCCTATAAAATGGGAGGCCTCCTTTGCACAAGAAGCTTGTAAAAGTTCTCTAGTGGAATACTACTCTCCATTATACCAAACTCTCTCTTGTATGCTCTTCCTCTCTTAGAATTCTAGCTTGGGGTGTTCGATTGGTAGGTCTGACTTCGAGACAATTGTGGGGACGCAAAGCTTCTAAGTGCTGTATGGTTGCTTGAGGAATAACAATCCCATGACTCTAGGCTATGTGACAACTATGAGAAGCACTTGAGTCAATCAGAGGCAATAATCAAGAAAGGGAATTAGACAGTAGTTTTTTTTTTTTTGTAGTGAGAAAATAAGTCATTTGCTCTTGAGGCAATTAATTCTTTGCTTCTCTCTTTTTTTTAGCTATTCATCTTATTTAAATGTCTTATGTCCATCACCATCAATTTAAACACCAGTGGACTAATGCATTTTTCAGTAGTATGTTGTTGTCTTTAGTATCTTGTCTTCCCTTAGTTACCCGCATGTACAAGTACACAGAAGTGGGTCTCTTATAACAAAGTAGTAAGAAAATGCTTAGAGATCGGGTGCAGGTACAAGTTTCCAAGGAGATTTGGAAGCAGGCTGTAGGGTTTTGCGTGGTGTTCCTAAATCTTGGAGAAACTTGGGGGGCCATGGCAGGGATGCTGGAAGCAATCCCTGGAGCTTGGAGGCGTGTTCCAAGCGAATTCCTAGAGGTGTTCCAGGGATGCTCTAAGTTTGAGTGTTTTTTCATGTGACTTAGGGGAGAGTTTTTTTGAGAGATTGTAACATAACCCAATTGGATTATGAGGTTGGGTCCAGGTTTGTTAAATTGGTTAGGAAGTTAGCTTAGTTGGTTAGATGGTTAGCCCAACCATCCAGGATCCTAACCGAATTGGTTGGTTGTAACTAATTGGAAGCCTAACTATCTAGAGAGTTCTAACCAGTTTATTATTGGTCCAAGAATCCAAATCCTAATCATCCATGTGATTGAGTCCTAACAAACCAAGAAGTGGTTAAGTCCAAGAATTCAAGGAGTCAAGACGCCCAAGACCAAGAGGATTTCACCGCCCACTCTATTTAAGAAGTGGGGTGTGTGATGGAAAAGGTGAACACCAGTTTGTGTGAAGAAAGAAGGTCGTGGGGAGAGCGCCCCCTCCCTAGGGGGCATCCATGGTTTGAGGCTTGTGACCGTGAGGCTTGGCTCACGGTCCAAAAGGAGCACGCAAGGATTCCTCACGGTCATGAGGAAGACCGTGAGGGGAGGACTTGAGGGACGTCCTTCGGGCGTGGACCGTGGAAAGCCTCCTGGGTTTCAAGGAGGCCACGGTGTTGGGCTGCAGAGAGGCGCACGTAAGGGAGATATCACGTGGAGGGCTTATGCCGTAATGGTGTTTCACGGGACTTTGGAGAAGGGATGCACGTTGAGGTATTGTCTGTGCGTGGCATACGTGGATTCTTGGGGCATGAGGCCTGTAAGAGAAGACGTGCGGGACGGCGAAAAGCTTCTGGATTTTCAGAAGGGCTGTCGGGTGTTGTCTTGTTTGTTGTAATAAGGTTCTTCAAAGGAATAAAGCAATCTCTTTTTTTTTCTACATTTATATCTCCGTTGTTGCATGATATTGAATCCAAGAATATGTTGTTGGGCTGTATTCTTCCACGTTGCTTCCGTGGTCTTCTGTTGCGTATAGGCGCTGATCCAGATCCACAACAATTAGGATCAGTGCCTAGGAATTTTCTCAACAATTGATATCAGAACTTGATTTAAGCCATTGTTCGAGTGGAAGCGGAGCGGTTTCAGAGCCGCTTGTTTGAAGTTGGAAGAGGAGGATTCAGGAATGCATCGAGGCAGGTGTTGTACGTGGGTATGGTATCCCGCGTGGATGGAGAAAGGAAAAGCCCGGATTTCTCATGTTCATCGGAGTACATCAGCAGAGACGATGCCAGGGGCAGCTCAGGAAGACAGGAGACCGTCTCAGGGAGCGCCGGGGGTATCGGGCAGTTTGGAGTGTCCCAGTATGGCGGCATTGGCCTAAGGACGGAGATTGAAGCTGATGGAGATGGTTGCTCAGGAAAATCGGGGACAGGTCTCAGGGAGCGTTAGGGATATCATGCAGCCAGGAGACAAGCTGGGACATGATGGAGCAGCCAAGTAGAGATGGTTGCTGGGTTCAGTCGCTAGGTTAGCAGAAGAGTTGGGATGAGCTTTTGGTTTCGGAGGAGCCTGCGGGATGCAGTGTATCCGAAATGGTCTCGGAGAGGTCCGCGTGAGCGGAGGGTCCGAGGAGGCAGCGATTGGGTACGAGGTTCAGGTGCAGGCTCAGCAGGACGGTGTTGAGTAGCTGGCCTCGGGGTTTCTTTCTGTGGCATCAGTGGGACTTCAGTCTCAGGTGGAGTATCGGTGATAGGTGGTTTCACGGGTGGAGTAGGATTTGATACGAGTTCAGAGCGGGAGGTGCGAGGATACTGGCCAGGTCCTAGCACGAGCGCCAAGGGTGCACTTAGCCAGAGTATGCAGAGATTGGCGTGGCTCTGTGGAGATAGTTTCAGGTAGAGCTCCAGTTACCGCGAGTGCCGGTTCAGGTTCGTTGTGTTCTCTCTAGGGAAGTCCAAGAAAAAGTCTGATGTAGCTGCCAGGTAGAAGGAAAGCTACAATCGTGGTGCAAGAATACAAGCAAGGATGTTCAGCTGTGGAGGTCATTCCAAAGGTCTCTAAGGGCGCGCAGCGGCTGAAGGGTGTTGGCAGAGACAAGGAGGTCTGCACAAGAGGCTGTCAGGACACGTAGTTACAACGGGATTGTGCAGGAGGACATTATCAGGTTTGCCAAGGCTTGGGGCACCAAGGTGAAGATTGTAGGGTTTTGTGTGGTGCTCTCAAGCCTTGGAGAGACTTGGGAGGCCATGGTAGGGATGCTGGAGGCAATCCCTGGAGCTTGGGGGTGTGTCCCAAGCGGATTCTTGGAGGTGTTCTAGGGATGCTCTAAGTTTGAGTATTTTTTCATGTGACTTAGGAGAGAGTTTTTTTGAGAGATTGTAACATAACCTAATTGGGTTATGGGATTGGGTCTAGATTTGTTAAATTGGTTAGGAGGTTAGCTTAGTTAGTTAGATGGTTAGTTGGTTGGTTGGTTAGCCCAACCATCCAGGATCCTAACCGAATTGGTTGGTTGTAATCAATTGAAAGCTTAACTACCTAGGGAGTTATAACCAATTTGTTATTGGCCTAAGAATCCAAGTCCTAATCGTCCATGTGATTGAATCCTAACAAACCAAGAAGTAGTTGAGCCCAAGAATTCAAGTCAAGATGTCCAAGATCAAGAGGATTTCACCGTCCACTCTATTTAAGAAGTGTGGCGTGCGATGGGAAAGGTGAACTCCAGTTTGCATGAAAAAAGAAGGCCGTGGGAGGAGCGCCCCCCCTCTGGGGAGCGTTCATGGTTTGAGGCTTGTGACAGTGAGGCTTGGCTCACGGTCCAAGAGGAGCATGCAAGGATTCCTCACGGTCATGAGGAAGACCATGAGGGGGAGGACTTGAGGACGCCCTTGGGTCGTGGACCGTGGAGAGCTTCCCGGGTTTCAAGGAGGCTACGGTATTGGGCTGCAGAGAAGCGCACGTGAGGAAGATATCACGTGGAGGGCTTGTGCCATAACGGTGTTTCACAGGGCTTTGAAAAAGGGACGCACGTTGAGGTATTGTCCGTGCGTGGCGTACGTGGATTCTTGGGGCATGAGGCCTGCAAGAGAGAAGACGTGCGGGACGGCGAGAAGCTTCTGGATTTTCAGAAGGGCTGTCGGGTGTTGTTTTATTTGTTGTAACAAGGTTCTTCTCCAAAGGAATAAAGTAATATCTCTTTTTTCTCCTACATTTATATCTCCATTGTTGCATTATATTGAATCCAAGAACAGGTTGTTGGGCTGTATCTTTCCACGTTGCTTCCGCGGTCTTCTGCTCCGTATAGGCGCTGATCCGGATCCACAACAATTGGGATCAGTGCCTAGGAATTTTCCCAACACAGGGTCCCACCCTAAACATAAATTCCTGCAACTAAGGGTCTTTCTTTTAATGGCATGTGCGAATGAATTATAATAAGTTCATATAAGATTAAGAGGTAGATTGTTTAGTGGTGTTCACTCTTTTTTTTTTTTTTTTTTGTTGGGAGAGAGGGAGGGTGGAGGGGGGGGGCAGGGGGATGAGAAAGCAAAAACTCAATGATTTCCAGGTTTGATTACTTCCAGGGAAACTGGGAAGAGATTGAGGGTATAGTAGTAATAGGGTGACAGCTATTAATCTAGTATAAACTTTAAACTAAAGGAGCTTTAGCAGATTGTTCACCTTATTGCCTAATATATGTCTACTAGAGATCCGTATTTCATGAGTGAATAAAAGGTATTTGCAGGAGGAGCCTTCTTGAGCCATGTCACTCTTACTAGGAATTGATGCCATTTTTTAGTGTACGGTGTAATTTATCTGTTGTAGCTTATTTCCATCTTATTGGAATTCTATGATTCTTTAGTAACTTTTTTACAACATGGTTCCATATGTAGATCTCAAATGTGGTGCTTACATTCGTCTCATGATATTATTTTCTTTCTTTTATATTTCTTACATAACTGGTCAGATATGGATTTATAAACATCCCTCCCCCTTTTTTGAGAAAACATCGGTGATCATTTGTATTTGCATTGCAGTTGCGTCGGGAGAATAAATTGAACAAGTCTTCAGTTATGGTCACAGCTGGTGCAAATCAGGTGATTAAAATTTGTGATATTTTTTGCAAGTGCAGTTTTCATTTTTAATTTACTGACCATAAGAAAATTGTCATGATCATTTCTTTGATGCCTCTAATCTCTCTGTTTCGGATAAGAAGTGTTGGTTTCATCCTGTAGTGGACCTAAATTTGATTCCGACTGCTTTAAGCACTCTTGCTTTCTTGATTTTATGCATATTTCTGTTATTCTTTTGTGGTACAATTAGAAGCCATTGTTGGTCCACATGCAGTAAAACTCAAGCGAGTGATGTATAGGCTTGGAATACAAGTCCTAGTCTGTATGCTTGAGCTTAAACCTATTTTCAAGTCTATTGAGCCTTCTATTAAGAACAGAGGCCTCTATTCTATAGATGAAATTACTGAAAATATAAATTTTCCTTTCCTGGAAAAAATATGATAGCCAAAATCTGAAACAGAATTCAATGATCAAATGAAATCCTAAACCTTTTTCTAATAGTTAGAATTTTGATATTGTTCACAATCTTCCAAATATGAAAATGGCATCATTGTATCCAACTTTCAATTTTATAAATGTGTTTTTGTTGTATTATATTAAGCTATGTCTCTTATTAGCCTATGTTGTTTTAACTTACGCCACACTAAAGTTATCTTCTGCTGCATTTTTCTCAAATTCTTAAGTCATAAGAGGATCACCATGGACTTTTCATGCTTTCCACCTTCTTCCACTTGAAGAAGGAAAAATAATGAGTACCATTGCATTTGAATTAAGTGTATAATTTCTTCTTTGATGCATAAACTATAAAACTTTGAAAACATATCCTAATTCTTCTTCTGAAACTTTAGTATTTTAACCTTTTTTTCATTTTAAATTGTAATTTGTAGCAAATTTTCCCCCTGTTATATGCTATGTTGGCATTAGTCAAAGTAGCTCCTGTAATTTTGAAAAATTAATTTAGTTTATAATATGGTCTTGGATGTTTTTTTAACCAATTTGAATGTGCTTGAGGGCAATTGCAAGATATGTTTTTTCAAAATAAATGTTGTCCTTCTGTTCAATACATCTAATTTTTTTGGTACTCCTAGTACTTAAATCTTAACTGTTGTTTATGTTCTTACACAGGCATTTGTAAACATTGTGCTTACCCTATGTGATCCTGGGGACTCGGTTGTTATGTTTGCACCATATTACTTCAACGCATACATGTCCTTCCAGATGACAGGCATCACTAACATACTGGTTGGTCCTACCAATCCCAAGACTCTTCAACCAGAAATAGGTAAGATGTCTAGCTTTATCTCTAATACTAATGTTGATTGCCCACTAATATGAATGGTCTATGCATGATATCTACTGTTATATGCAAAGTTCTTAGTGGCATTTGCGAGGCTGCATTTGGGAGACTATGTCTCTGGTCACATGCATAGCAGCTTTTTTTTCCTTCTAAAGTTGGTTATAAGTAGAATTGTTTCTCTGTGATAGGGATCTTAACTTGATCTGGGCTTTTTCTTTAATGATCATCTGACATATAGCTGAAAGTGACCTGAATCTTCACACATATAGCTTTGTTCTTAAATTTTTTTTTTGCCTCTACCATTAGAAATTTCCTTTTAGAATCTATCCCATTGTCGTATGTTTTTAATTTTAAAAAGATATTCCCATCTGTAGCACTTATTTGTCTGGCGGCATCTTATCCCCTTTTTTTTTCCAGTTTTAAGCTTACATACTATTTTGTTGGTCATGGGGCCATTAGGAACAACCCGTTGACAGCTTTCTGCAATCTTGAAAGTATCTGCTGAAAGTATTATACTTCTGTTAAAGTACATGAATACAAGTCTCTGTTTGGGGGAGTATGTAGGGATTTTAACGTACGGTTGCTTCCATTCTTACTATTCATTGTTCATTACCTCGATTTTCTTTTTTCTTATAAAAGTAGAATCAGCTATCAAAAGATTTAATGGATAAAAATCAGTATTTGATATCCAAAAATAAATCCTTTATAGTCGATATTTTTTGACTAGACTTTGAAGTGATGATGGCAGAGGTTGCTCTCTGGTTTAGCCTTGTTTCTACTCAATAATCCTGTATTTTGATTAATATGTATTTAATGCAGACTGGTTAGAGAAGACTCTATCCAGGGAGGGCAACAAACCAATACCCAAGCTTGTTACCGTTGTAAATCCAGGAAATCCATCTGGGGCATATATTCCAGAGCCGGTATTGAAGGTCTCTCTCTCTCTCTCTCTCTCTCTCTCTCTCTATCTCTATCTATCTAACTACTATTATTTTGTGCTCTTTGCAGAGGATTTCAGATCTTTGTAAAAGTGCTGGTGCATGGCTTGTTGTAGATAATACCTATGAGTAAGTTTATATTTTTGAACCTCTATGTCAGTTTTGATTACACATGGTCACATCTAGATAATACTATTTTTTGTTGTACATACAGATATGCCTTATATATATTGCTCCATTCCAGTAAAGTACCATGAAAAACTGGACAGTTATTGCTATATGCATTGCAACTGACACATACTGTTAAATATTTTTTTAAAAAAAAAATTCTCAACATATAAATAACAAATTATGCTTGTACGAATATTTAGTTTGGATCGGATGGTATGGTACCATGTTAAGAGTGCAGCAGCCAACATTATATTATGTTGGCTAAATGGTGCATATTGGGCACTTTAGGTGAAATTTAGGACTGGTGAGTTAGACCTTTTATTTTCTTGGCCATTGCTCGTGATAGTAGATGCCATCCTGACACCAAGATAATTATGTTGCTGTTATTTGTTTTCTGGTAATCCATGTTTTCGCAATGTTTAAGGAGTTGGAATCAGGTATGCTTGCACCATGGTTTGGATGGACAAAGCTGTTACTATGTTGAGTCATGGCATCAATGTGGTTTCATAATGTTGAAGTATTCAAACAACAAAAACAAAATTTTAGATATTGGATGTTTAATTCTTCCGGCAATAGCTGTGCGCTGTTTTAGGATAAGATCATAGAGATGGAAAGTGTTTGCCATGTTCTACAGGTAGTCAGGTACAGTTAATTGAAACAAGTTTTTGTAATTAGTATGCTTTAAAAAAATGGAACATGCTGCAGTATTGGCCAAAATCCTTGAATGGAAGAATAAGACCGAATTATTCCCCATGATGAAGAGCTCTGCTGACATTATGTCTGCAATGGGATCTGCACTTGGGATGAGAACTAATTAGAAGGAATCAAGATATGGAAACATCCCTTCAGAAATATCAATTCATGTATTTTGCCCTTTGGAAACAAAAGCCTTGCTTTATGTTGGCTTGCTTCTATATAAAAATGGTTTGGTATCCAGAGGGATTAATACCCCCTCTTAGAGAATGGTCATCAATATCAACCGATTTTTGTTTACCATTTTAAAGGAAGTCTGTTAAGGTCCAATATTGCTTATTGCTCGTTTCTTGTTTCTCTTAGTTATTTTCAATATTTCATTTGCAGGTATTTTATGTATGATGGATTGAAGCATTCATGTATGGAGGGTAATCACATAGTTAACCTCTTCTCCTTTTCTAAGGCATATGGAATGATGGGATGGCGTGTGGGATATGTAAGTCATTCTTAGTTTATTATTTTTGTTTTTTAAATTGATATCGGATTACTCAATAATCAAAATTTTAAAGTTTCCACCACTTATTTGCTTAATTTCTGGTAAAATCTCCATTTCACGTTAGATGAGCATTACTTTTTAGATGCATTTTCATTTGGATGGAGAGCCTATATTTTTCACTGTAGTTTGCACGCTACCCTAATTTAATCCTGAGACTTCTGGTGATTTACTTGGACC
The DNA here is from genome assembly GCA_021397845.1 of Areca catechu. Lineage (NCBI taxonomy): Eukaryota > Viridiplantae > Streptophyta > Magnoliopsida > Arecales > Arecaceae > Areca > Areca catechu. Next base: position 189,130,164 of record CM038043.1, read on the forward strand.
TGATAAAAAGAATTTTCTTTAGATACCATGCTTTTGTTGTGTTCCTTAATACTGTTTCATATGTAGCGAAACATTAGTGGGAGCCATGATTGAGTCTGTCTTTTCCTATTGGTGCAATGTGTTTCATGAAATAAATAGTGAAAGCATCTATTCCTTGTAAAGTGCCAGTTGTACTAAAATTTGTGTAAGCCAGTTAACAGTGGGAGCATTGTCGGTTGTTCAGTTCACCTTAAATTTAGTTCAGTATGTTATATTGGATAGGTACTTTATATTGTACAGCTGTACCATTTACGTACTTATATCTAGATATAGATGTCAGATTGATATTAGCTATTGGAATTTGAAATCTGTATATGATGATTCTCGCATGTGCTAACAATTGCAGATAGCATACCCAACTGAGGTGGAGGGTTTTGGAGCACAACTCCTCAAAGTCCAAGACAATATACCGATTTGTGCTTCCATTATAGGGCAGCGTTTGGCTCACCATTCCTTGGAAGTAGGACCTGAATGGATTAGAGAACGGGTGCAGAAGCTTGTGAAGAACAGGGAGTTGCTTGTGAAGGCTTTGGCTCCACTAGGGAAAGATGCTGTTAAGGGTGGGGAGGGGGCCATCTACCTCTGGGCGAAGCTTCCAGATAAATATTCTGACGATTATGAGGTTGTCAGGTGGCTGGTGAACAGGCATGGGGTGGTGGTGATTCCTGGAGGCGCCAGTGGTGGGCCTGGGTACATCCGGATATCTTTTGGGGGTTTGAACGAGGCTGACTGTGAGGTTGCTGCCGAGAGACTGAGAAGAGGATTGGAAGAGTTGGTGAGAGATGGGATGGTACAGTAGCAACCGCTAAACTTTCTAATCATCCATACATTTCAAATTTACTGCTATTTTTCATAATAATTCAGCTCACTGGTTTCAAGCTATTTTGATGGAGAATGGATATCGTCCAAAAATCATTATACTGATATACATCATAGTTTCCAAAGGCTTCAATATACAAGCTTGTATCATTTTATATTTGCCTATCAGGGCAGGTGACTTTTTTTGATCTCTCAAAGTAATAATGATGCACCTAAAATAGCAAAAATTTAGTCAGCATGTGTGCCGTTCTTGCACGAGGCTTGCTGCCCTCATTTTTTACCGCTTGGTTTCCTCAAGGAAAATTAGGAAGATTTTCTTGAAACAATGGCCGAATATAAGAAAGCCGACGGTGTATAATAAATTCCGTTCACTCAGCTGACGTCAGTAGTAGTCAAGTTGATGTACTCACCTTCCCAATGTTGAATGGCTGTGAAAAAATTAATATGCATGGTGTATCGAACATTTTCTGACTGGGATAGGAAATTATTTTGGAGTGGTCACGTCCGGCGTTTAACTCCGCTCCCTTCCTTTTGTTTTTCTATCAAAAAAAAAAAAAATGCAGCAGCAGCAGCTTGCCAGTGTGGAGATGCGGCTCGCTAATTGTATCCGCCGGAGTACAGAGTTCCGTTGCCTCCTGGATTCATTTAGGTTATTTGACAGGTCCTTTACCGGTCAAATCTGGATCTACCCAGCCAACGTATCAAGCTGTTGGTGCCAATGCGATTTATTTTCTACAATTTTTCAGATTTTTCATAGATTTCGGGTAAATGTAGATTATTTTTTTTTGGTAAATGTAGATTACTTGCCGAAGTCAATATGAAGGGAAAGGTAAAATTAATGTCATGTCAGGCACAAATTTAAACGTCGGTGGAGTCTGTGGCGTTGTATCTAGCCAAGTTGGCATCAGCAGATGCTGTTGATTCAAGCTGGGTCCATCCAGCTTTTCCGTTTACGTGCTCGTGCAAGCACGTTTGATGGTATGCGGGACAAATATATTTTGTAACATTCGAATGTAAAAATTTTTGCTTCGAAATCTCTAAATTTCTAAATTTGCTGTACAATTAGAAAAAAAAAGTAGACACTGGGAATTTGTTCCCCCCTCCGATGAAAAGTATGGCGATGCTGTCCGGTAGGTCAAAGTTCAGGTTTTACTGTACCCAAACACATACCCGTTGAGGTTAGGTCTAATTTTGTTGCATACCAGGTTCATTGAGGTGTCGGATTTGGTTCGAGTTCATGTAATAAAAATATTTGTACACTATGTTTTAATACCTGAGGATCGCCATCACATTGTGACTTTGAAGTAGAGTCAAATGGGGGCTCTCAAGCTTTGAGCTAAGATCTAAAATTAGTATGGTCGCGTAGACTAGCTGCCGATACAAAGAGTATCCAAGAGATAGAAATAGACGAGTACTGTATAAGGGTTTGACCAAATCGGTTCCAAAGGTACTTCTAGGTATAAAAAACCTAGCTATAGATAATCAAAGAAGAAACAACTAACGTAATCGATCTCAGGATAAGCCAAATAGAGATCGATAAAGGACGGCTATTGGTCTAACAATTGGTGTAGAGTGGCTGTTATGATGAACATGGATAGTGGCAGGACAACTAATATTGGTTAGAGGTTGAGGCTAGACGTAAATTAGTTTTAAGAGTGGGCAATCATTATATTTCCTAGTATAAATAAATAAGATTTTAATTTGAAAAAGGATATTCAACTTACCAATTAATCTTATTTTATTTGTCTTTCCAATAGATTTAATTTATCTTCCATTTCTTTTTTTTTCTTTTTTTTTTTTTGATAAAATGGGGTATTCATTAAAGTAAATGAGAGTGAATACAACCCAAAAAGTCTGAGAGGATAACATCCCTAAGCTGTACAGGGGCTAAATGCCAGTCGGTCTAGACCGACAAGATGGAATGCTGGGCGACGAATGAGGCTACCAAATTAGCGGCTGAGTTAGCCTCCCTATATATGTGACGAATCTCAATAGACACACAATCCCGTAAGAGAAAGTGGATGTTTCTTAGGATGGGGTGGGCAGAAGATGCCGACATGGACCGTCGAATCTAGTAAATGACCGTCAAGGAATCTCCCTCGATGATGAGACGGTCAAGGTAGAGAATCTGACGGGCATACCTGATGCCGGCCCAGGCTCCATACAATTCTGTCCCGGGAACGGAAGTATCAAAGAGAGGAAAACCGCCCGCAGCCAGGAAGCCCAGTCGAGAGTCACGCATGACAAATGCAGCACCTCCAGATCTATGGCGGAGACTCCCGTCAAAGCTGACTGTGAAGTACAGTGGAGGAGGGGGTACCCAAGAAACCAAAACCACCCGGGATGCTCAAAGAGCAGAACAGGGATCCCAGATCTTCAAAGACCTCCCAGTCGAACAAAGATACTTATAGGCCGAAGCGGTAGCCCTATCAACCAGCGACTGGGGAGAGCATCTAACCGAGCTAAAGACCTGCTCGTTCCTGGCAATCCATATGTGATAAGCAAGATAAGTCAGGAGGTTAGCATAAGGGAATTCCGGAGCTAATCTCAAAGTAGAGAGGAACGAGTTATCAGCATCCTGGGTCCGGGAGATAAGGCCAGCCATCTGCCAAACTCTCGAGGCCCAGTCACAAGAAAACAGGGTATGGGCCTGGGTTTCATCCTCCAGCCCACATATAGGATAGCCAGGGGGCATGTGAATGCCTCTAGAAGCCAACAGAAGTCTGGTCGGGAGTCGATGCCGGATAAGCTTCCAAAGAAAAAGAGAGATCCTGAGATGAACCGGAATGACCCAGATCCAACGAAAAGAGGAGTTTGCAGACTCATCCGGAGTAAATATGGACAACAGATCAAACATGGACACATGGGGGGAAGAAAAGTGCCTCCAAACTCTCATATCTGGGGCAGAGCATAGAATAATAGAAAGAACCCGACGACCTAGGATATCCCCGAAGATGAAAATCACCACCTGGCTGTCCCATCGGGATTCCCCCGGAATGATGAGGTAAGTAATAGAAATGGTGTCCGGCATATCAACTGAGATAAAGGTGGGCCATCTAATTAGAGGAATATCAAAAACCCAAGGGTCCGTCATAAATCTGAGCGATCTGCCATCTCCAATAACCCAAGAAATGTGGGGCGTAATGAGAGGAGCTCTCACTAGCATCTCCCTCCATATAGCTGAACAGTGCCTTGGAGGGCAATGAGATCCGTCAAGGATAGTCGAATAGCCCCTGTAGCGGGCCGTCAGCATAGTCGACCACATGCTGTCAGGACATAAGAAGTATCTGGCTAGATGCCTACTGAGCAAAGCCTCTCGCCTGCTGAGGAGAGAGGTAATACCCAGCCCGCCATGATCGGTCGGCCTGTAGACAGTCTGCCAGTCACAAGATGAATCCTTCGACGGTTAGGAGAAGAGTTCCAGAGGAAGGCCCGTATCATCTGCTCCAAACTCAGGATAATAGTCCTTGGGATAACAGCATGAGATAGGAGATAGATTGGGAGAGAGGTGAGAACAGAGCGAATAAGGGTAATCCTCCTCATGGACGAGAGGGATCTACCCTACCATCCTTCAATCCGCTCCCGCACAGTTAGAACCATCGGAGTGCAATCTGTCTTGGAAAGTCTGGATCCGCAAATAGGCACACCCAGATAGGTGAGAGGATCCTAACGCTCCTGAATACCAAGAACATCTAAAATCCGATGACAGAAACGAGTGGAGATCTTAGGGCTGAAATAAATGCCAGACTTCTGAAGATTTACTCTTTGACTCGAAGCCATACAGTAATCCGCCATAACCTCCGAATTCCCTGGGCACTAGCGACTGAAGCCCGACCCAAAAGTAAGCAGTCATCAGCAAATAAGAAATGAGAGATCGGAGGGGCACCAGGAACAGGGATGAACGGTTGGATGCCTAAGTACCGGACTGATGCACGCAGCGCCCTGGATAGAAGGTCAGCACATATAATAAAAAAGGAGGGAAAAGGGGGACAACTTTGCCGGAGGCCCACTTTAGATATAAAGAACTCGGTAGGAGAATTATTAATCAGCATAGAAAATGAAGGTCTGATAACACAAGCCAAGATCCTGGAGATCCAAGTACGGTGGATGCCATGCAGGGCCGTGAGGAGAAAATCCTAAATGATCCTATCATATGCTCTCTCCATATCCAGCTTGATTGCCATCAGACTCCGACGAGACGAAGCTCGGTTGAGATCCATCATAAACTTATGGCACCAAGCAGATTATCAGAGATGCTATGGCTTGCAACGAACGCTCCCTATTCCAGACAGATGAGCTGAGGAAGTATGGCCCTCATCCAATTGACCATCAGTTTAGCACATACTTTATAGAGGGTATTGCATAAACTGATAGGTCTATAATGAGCAGGCTCCATGGCATCGGGACACTTAGGAATAAGAATAATAAATGTCCACTTTCAGAAGTTGGGCATGGAACCTGAAACAAAGAAGGATTGTACAGCAGCAACAAGGTCAGAGACAACAATGTCCTGGTGGAGGTCATCCACAGAACGAGGTGATCATCTCCGATCAAAAAGATTTCAGGATCACAGGACAGTTGCAACTTCGATCGGACTTCTCGAGCCACCCCAATAGGAGAAACACGGCAGGCTAAGCTCCGAAAAATCACAGCTACTCCCTCCCACTGCCGACGGGAGTTTTCCAAGAGCATCGCCGACTGCTGCAGCACTTTGGCGAAGCACCTTTGAATGTGATCAATATCTTCGTCGGATATTGTGTAAGAGGTCCACACCGGCGCACAACCCGGTTCCTGAACAACCTGAGCCCACGACCGATCGCCCTGTTGCCGATCGCCGTCATCCATACTGTTGGAACCTGGCATCCGCCATCCTCGAACGGCGAGCTCGATGAATCCCACAAAGACTCATGAAAAAAAAAAGAGAGACGAAGGCACACTTTTCAAGAGACTCAAAAGCCGATCGCGAATGCGAACTTTTGGCTCTTGCACTTCCTTTACTTGTAGGACTCTAGCTTAGAATTGAAAGTGTTAACATAGATTTATTTAGCTGTAGCTTCCTGTTCCAACCTATTTTCTTCTGAATGATGATGTAACGATAGTGAAAGTTGTTGAAGATCAAAGCATTTGGATCTACACTACTACTCTTATTATCTTCTTCTTCTTTCTTCTTCTCACTTACCCCCTTTTATCTACTCGAATGATGGTGGCATGCCCCTACATCTAGTCAAGATATCTGTCCATTAGTTAGCAAATCCTTTGACATACTCAGAGAGCAAGAAAGCAAAACAAGCACGTAACCATGAATATTAGAAATTTTAATACTGATAATCATACGGACAACAAGTAACGAGAGACTCAATTGGAGGACTGCTGTAGTCCACGGGTCAACTGATACCAGATCAACCATATTTTGCCTGCTGGAATTTTGGTTATTAGAGAAGGGTCATCGATTGCCTGTGGTTAATTATATGCCTACAAATCTGTAGGTATTTTGCGAGGATATTTGATATATTCTGGGCAAGTTTTCCTAGGTGGGATGAAGGTGCGTGCTAGCTGAGCGAAATTGCGTAGAGAATACGGGCAGTTTCGATGGTGGCTGGAAAGTATGAGGTTCGAAAATATGCAAAGTAGTTTACGGGGATTTCTGGCAAGCTGTATCGGTTGCACGTTTTTAAGATCGTTAAAAAAAAAAAAAAAAAAAGAGCCTAGTGGCTGGAATAAAACAAACCTAGGATGGGAACCCATCTCGAGCGGAATAACAAAATCTCCTCTTCCAATATACAACAAGATATACTACAAAAAAAGATGTGCAGTTTCCTCTACATCATGGCAGACGACAAACCGACCCTGCCGTCCAGCACGGGAATACTCAGCAGTCCAAGATGGGCCTCGTTAACATTCCATAGAAGTTTCACCATTTCCAAAGAGGCAAGGGGGGAAGATGGACAAAGGAAAGGACCAGCGGCTGTTCGTCCATGTTATCGAGGGTGGGGAACGGCCGGGGCCTGTTTTGGAGGGCACCGATACAGGACAGGGATAAGCAAACCAGACTGGCTAAATGGCTCGTTATATGGATATTTTTTAAATATTTGTGGACAAGGGCACATGATAAGTGCTTGTTTACTTCCTCTCTCCACTCGTAGATGGTCGAGGACGGAAAGTCTTTTTCCTCCCCTATATATATTTTTTTCTTCCTTCTCGTTATCCTTTTTTTTTTTATTTTTTTTAAATTTTATTTTCCACCCCCTTGTCGATGCCTCATCCTTTTGTTTCCTCATCTAGTCCAGCACTCCCATGTTTCGTTCCTTGTCTGCATCCCTCAAGACTATCCACTAACACCCCGCACTCGAGGACGCTTTAGCTGCCACCGAATACCCATCTTCACCCCCGCTGTCACCTTCTCATCTCATGTTCTCTCATTCATTCTCCTCCTTAATTGCTTGGGCTACCACATATGAGAGTGTTGTTTCTTTCGAAAAATACTATATCAGAGCGATGTTTAGTTATCGGGATTATATATATTGCATATATAAAAAGACAACTTGCAATTTTCAATGATGGTTGATATCTACCTAATTTTTTTGGTGTAAGAATATGACACGACATACCAATTGTAACGCTCTCATCCGGGGACTGATGTTACGTGTCTGTCTGCAAGCCAAAGGTTGTGTGAGCTTGACCCATCATCGGAACGTTCAAGCTTAGGTCAGGCTCGGTCACGTCTTAATTTCCAACTAGTCTATCCACCGCTCGCATTAAACTGATTTATATTAAGTCGAATCCGAGCTTAATTAGTCTTTCTCTATAACATAAGACTCGGATGAAATAACATAGTCGTGGAGTGGAAGCAAGTAGGGCTCACGTTAAATAGACTTTATTCAATGGGAGTCGGTGTTGCCGGGCCAGCTTTTATAGGGAGTGCCATCTGTACGCATGGGTCCGAGACAGGAAGGAAATTAACTCGTAATCGAGCAGTGTAGCTCATAGAGTAGGTGGGTTACGTTGGTAAAACTTATTCGATGTACTGATAGGGTGATTATTAAGCAACACTATATATTAATTATTAAGCAACACTATGTATTAAGGCTCACAGAGTTAGTTGGTAAAACTTCTTCCTCACCCTTCCTTCCTTCCTTTCTTAGAAAAGGTGATCTTGGAGATATCGTACTTTGATCGGCAATTAGCTAGGCAGGTTGAGATGGTGCAATGTTGAGCTCATACGTTGGCCTGTGAATACGTTTGTATATCTCTCGGTCTGCCGGTCGTCTAACAAAAAGAAAGAAGATGAAAAGCCTGAGATGCATCGATCAGCATTTTCCCCAGATAAGCACCACCACGGTTCTCTCTCCCTCTGATCTTTGCATCAGCCAGCTAGCTAGCAACCTTTTGCTCAATTATTAACGTCGGAGCCCCACGGTATTAAACAATGTGCAAGAGACTAACGTATACGAATGTAAGATATCGTGAAAAGAATATTCCAGTTCAGCAGTATCTTTCTTTTTTTTTTTTTTTTTTTTTTTCCTTTTTTTCCTTTTTTTTGTCTTTTATTATTTTTTTCCTATTTAAATCCCTCCGTACCTCCAGCTCCAATAGATATAGCTGACAGACACATCCAGGAACGAGTTTAATTCGTTTCCCGGACGCAAAAGCACTCCTCGTCTTAGTTGGACCACTAAAACCCGATGGAGCGGTCAAGTCCAGAGTGCAGCTGGGAATTATATCATTACCACCCCACAAATGTTTCCTTCTCCCACTCCACTCTCCACATGACCCATTTTGTCTTCGAACTGACAAAACTCTCGACTAAGTAGGCCCTTTGTCCTGTTGTATTTTAAGATCATGGATTAACCCTTCAACAATTCCAGCCGCCCGCCAGTTTCGATGCAAATCCCCTTTGTCTTGTTCCCAAGTCCTGCATAAAACGCCAGCTCTCCCTTCCTTCCGTTCCCTCACCGCTCACCGATCGCCATGTCCCACCCTCCTCACGCCCTCCGCCTCCACCACCCTTGCCACTTCGAGTTCGAGTCCATCCGCGAGGTCCCAGACTCGCACGCATGGCCCGACCTCCATGACCACCCGTCCGTCGAGCCGTCGGGCCCCGACTCCGTGCCCGTGATCGACCTTGCCAGCCCCGACGCCGTTATGCTCGTGGGCAGGGCCTGCCAGGATTTTGGCGTGTTCCAGATCACCGGCCATGGCATCCCTACGGACCTCCTAGACCGCCTCGAGTCCCAAATCCGGCGACTCTTCTCCCTTCCCACCCAGCAGAAGCTCAAGGCCGCTCGTTCTCCCGGTGCCATCTCAGGCTACGGTCTCGTCCCCATCTCTTCTTTCTTCCCCAAACTCATGTGGTCCGAGGGCTTCACCATCGCTGGCTCTCCTCTCGAGCATGCTAGCAAGCTCTGGCCCAAGGAATACTACGCTGACTTCTGGTACATGCACAGCTCCCACCATTCCATGCATACACACACACACACACACACACATATATCTATATTATACGATCCTATGCTATATAATATATAAAACACATGCTAGGGTAGCTAGCACGCCATTAAAAGGTCCGAATCCGATCCGCTTACATGCTTTCATGGCAGCAATGTAATAGAAGAATACAACAAGGTGATGAAGGAGCTGGCCGGAAGGTTGATGCACTTGATGCTTCTTTCCCTGGGCCTATCGGAGGAGGATATCAGCTGGGCCGACCCCATAAGAGACTCGAGAGACTTATCCACCGTAATACAGCTCAACTCCTATCCGGCCTGCCCCGAGCCAGACCGTGCAGTGGGCCTCGCCGCCCACACCGACTCGAGTCTTCTCACCGTGCTCTACCAGAGCAGCACCAGCGGGCTCCAAGTTCTACGTCCAAACCCGGCCAGGTGGGTGACCGTGCCTCCCCTTCCCGGCGTCCTCATCGTCCACGTCGGCGACCTCTCTCACATCCTCTCCAACGGCCGGTTCCGAAGCGTCCTGCACCGGGCCGTCGTCAACCGGACGCACCACCGTCTCTCCGCAGCGTATTTATGCGGTCCCCCGGCCCATGTAAAAGTGTCACCTATTGACAAAGTCCTTGGCCCAAACCAGGGCCCGGCCTACCGGGCGGTGACATGGCCAGAGTACCTGGCCCTCAAAGGGAAGCTCTTCAACAAGACTCTTGCTTCGATAAAACTTTGCAGGGAGCAATGGGAGGAACGCAGCAACTAACAATATTTACTAGCTTTGAGGATGATCATGTATTCATGTATGGCCGGGAAGCAAAGGGATAACCATCATAATTCATAGGAGTAGGAGTGAGAGAGCATTGAAATTGTGGAAATTAAGAGGACTCGGGAATGAATTTGTTCCATGCTGTTAACTGTGGCAAAAGACGACGTAGCCAGCAAGGCAAAGGAGGAGCTAAGGATCAAATCAAATCATATCAGATGAGCGAGGACAAGGAATGGATGCAAACAAAACGTCATTGTTCGTATCTTGTCTTTGGCTCTTTGAGAGAAGGTAGGGAAATTTAAAAAGAGGGGAAGAGATTTGGAAGGATTTCACATTTCGAATTATAGTGCTAGGGGACAGCGGAAGCGACGTCTGTGGCATGGTCCTGCCCACGTAACAAGATCGAAATGTAGGATATATTTTCCTTTGGACCGATGCACAAGAAAGAAACGTTCTGGATTAGTAAAAGAGGAAACGTTTAGGGAATGGGGTGAGCATCATGGGGATGAAAGCAATACAAACCCTTGCACCAAAAACAATCTCTATGGCAATAGAACTAGATGCCTTTTATGGCTCGGATACGAACAAAACCAACCAGGATCCAACTTGGTGCATTTACAAATTCGATATGGCTACAAACCGCCAGGCCCTCTGGGCGGTAGAGATGCTATGGATGGCTCATTCCTGGGAGCTAACAATTAAGTAGATCTTTCTCCCAACTTCTTTGGTACGCTAGTCCCATATTCATTGGCCATAATGGACCACCTGTTTCGGTTTGAATCCTCGCCAGGGGGCATTATAACCTGCTATTTTGTTCCTTCCCTTGGTCCCCAAAGTCTGTCATGCAAACCAATACCGAGACAACACGTCGGCCCTAGCTGCATAAAGCTTTAGCCGGTCCAGGATGACAAACCATGCATGGGTCAAGATCAAACCATGAGAGAGGCCGAGGCCTAGGCCCAGGAAGGGACGACTTGATGTGCGGCCACCCCTCCCTTTTTGTCATGTGAGGGTGCATTGCAAGATGTGCAACCCTCTTCAAGAATCTTGCGAGCTGATCATTTCATTACCGTAGATAATTTTACTATGGTTGTTGCCTGGATTCAAGAAAGTATACGAGGAAGGTAGTACACTTCCTTCTTCATGATATTGCTACTATCTCGATGGGATGTACTATTATAATTATTCGACATATTTATTAAAAAAAATTTTGTTGCTGACTAGTTAACAACAAAATATTGCTACTAGTTAACCGTTTATGTTATAGAGCATTCACAAAATTTTTTATGGATGAAGATAGGGAGGTTCCTGCCTATCTCCGTAATATTTTAATTTTTTGATTTCTTTGATGTATTCCTGCATGACTTGTTTGAATGCCCTATCTTATTAAAAAAAAAATCTTTTGGCAACCCGGGACATACCATAAATGGTTAGGTTCATACCAAACCAAACACGGCCTTAAGTCATGGGGAATGTACGGACGTGTAGAGGTCAGAGGAGGTGGGCCGGAGTTCATGCATGGCCCTGTATAGGTGGGCCTACCATCCAGGTTCATGTGGTTTTTTATTGTTTCAAAAAAAAAAGAAAGAAAAAGAAAAAGAGAGAGACAGTGACTTTTAACTATTCCTCTAACAGGCCCGCAAGCCAATCCGCTGGTTTACGTGGTTGACATACGTCCCGCTTAGCACCACCAATTAGTCCACTAAACCACTTTGCCGTCAGGGTCTCCATCACCATTTTAACTACCAGGCTGCCATCTTCTCTTCCTGGCTCTTGACGTGCGTGGCTGGTTGGCCTACAGTTACACCGACAGCTGATAAAAATAAAAATTTTTTATTTTTGAAAAAAAAAGTAAAGTAAAAAAAAATCTTTTTATTTTCGTTAAAAAATAATAAAATAATATTAAAAATAAAAATAATAGCATCAAATATTTTTTTACCTTAATTTTTATTTATTTTAAAATAAAAAAACTAAAGAGATCTAGTTTTTTTTTTTTTTTTTTTTTTTGATAAACAAAAGGGATAGGGAGGGTTAAACTCCCTGCAGGTCCCTATTCCATCAGGTAATGTTCGATTCAAGGCGTTTAGATTTTCATAATATTTTTTTATCAAGAGATGAGTACGTCAATTTAACATCACTAAAATGATGACCGGTAGAATACAAAAATAAAGAAAGAAAATTATGATCTTTCATTCGTATTAATCATCGCATGCTCTAGAAAAAAAAATTAAAGAAACATGTTAGCAGTTTTTGGCTTCCTTATTATTATTATTATTATTATTTTTTTAATGAAGTAGAAGCAACACCAAAAACATATAAGGACCACGTACCTGGGCTTCTGCGGGACAGGAAATGCAATTTACGAGGCTGGCTGGCCGTGAATGCCGTGAAACCAACCCAACCCCAAAAGCTCATGACAACCAACAACAGGCTTTAAAGGTTTGCAGCACTCCCCTCACCCTTTTTTTTTTTTTTTTTATATCACAAAAAAAAGAAAAAAAAAAAAAAAAGGTTTGCAGCACTCGGGCTAAGCTACTTAGCCAACAAACAGGCCCGACACGTCCGGATCAGCACCTGGTGCAACGCACCACACCGGCGATGCTGTTAATCCACTTGACTGCAGCCGCAGCAGGGGGAAGGTTACCCAAAACTGCACCAGTGTCCCGGTGCCCTCCTTTACCTCATCAATCAAGATCTTGAGGGATAATAAAACTGCTTAAATTTCAGCATCCTCTCGAAACAACAACAGAAGTCATTATTCAGACCCTTATTAACGGAAGCCTCTCAACCAGGCGTCAGGATCCGGTAAGACTGGCAGCAAATCACCCACACGATCCAGCAAGAACGGCAAGTTTTCAATGTGAAAATTGTAATCGATCAAGAAGCATTTCAGCATGAAATGATGAAAAGCAAGCGCTACTGGATCAATATTATCCACAAAAGCAATATACAGAACTATGATTTAACGCATCCACCTGCTGAACAAATAAAATTAAGTATACTAGATGTCTACCAGGTCCACCGCATCAAGTTCAAGGACGGTAGCACAGGCGAGTAATGGCAACAAGAAAATGTTGGTTAGCATCTATGCCGCAATGAAAGGACTTCCAATGACGTTACATGTCGCGAGGCAGCAAACAGGCCTAGCAACCCTATTTTACCACAGCTGGACCAAGCTGCAAATAATAATAATAATAATAATAATAATAATAATAATAATAATAATAATAATAATAATAATAATAATAATCATCATCATTAATCAGGTTTAGCCTCCCTCGGTACGCACCAGATATATAAGCCTTGGAAGCGGGATTCCCTTCCACATTTTAATGAACCTGTCGAGACTTGCAGATGCTACCAATCCGTTCACAATCGACACTGCTAAAGCCGCAATGAGTCCTTCATGAGCTGATTGCTCTCACGCATATCCTAGAGTTCAAGAGATTTGTTGAATGACATGTGTTTGGGAGCTTCTGACATGGAATTGAATTTGTCAAAGTTCTGTTAGGATTGATCTAGTCTACAGATATCTTTTTGAAAGTTTGTTATGTAACTGCAGCATATTTGGCCGCATATTTTATGCTTTTCTGTTTTGAATAAGTTGTATAAATAAGTACTTTGATAACCAATAAAATTATTGATTCGGAAGTCACAAAATCTGTGTTTCTCTTAAAAAACCTATAAATTGGTATCAGAGCATGAGTTCTTGAGAGACTTGTGAGGTTGAGTGACACCATCTGACCTATTCAAAGACAAAAGCCTACAACCAAATCAGGATGAGTTCAGAAGCTTCATCAAATGCAATAGCACCTCCAGTGTTTGATGGAACGAATTATCAAGTGTGGGTAGTCCGAATGGAAGCCTATCTTGATGCCAATGATCAGTGGGAAGCTGTTGTAAATGAATATGAAGTTCCTCCTTTGCCT